>OY288252.1:18770081-19970081 GCA_958450325.1 Agrostemma githago
TGAACCTTAAGAGTAGGGTTCCGCATAAGACGGGACGGAAAAGGGTTTAGGGTTGGATTAGGCGGACCCGCTTCGCGGCTCCGCCTAATCCAACCCTAAACCCTTTTCCTTATTCAAGGTCACTAAACCCGAAAGAAACTGTACCCTAAGAGGGTATTGGTGAACCCTGTCGTGGATGTGATTCAAAGATGGGACACTGAACCTTAAGAGTAGGGTACCGCATAAGACGGGACGGAAAAGGGTTTAGGGTTGGATTAGGCGGACCCGCTTCGCGGCTCCGCCTAATCCAACCCTAAACCCTTTTCCTTATTCAAGGTCACTAAACCCGCAAGAAACTGTACCCTAAGAGGGTATTGGTGAACCCTGTCGTGGATGTGATTCAAAGATGGGACACTGAACCTTAAGAGAAGGGTACCGCATAAGACGGGACGGAAAAGGGTTTAGGGTTGGATTAGGCGGACCCGCTTTGCGGATCCGCCTAATCCAACCCTAAACCCTTTTCCTTATTCAAGGTCACTAAACCCGCAAGAAACTGAACCCTAAGAGGGTATTGGTGAACCCTGTCGTGGATGTGATTCAAAGATGGGACACTGAACCTTAAGAGTAGGGTACCGCATAAGACGGGACGAAAAAGGGTTTAGGGTTGGATTAGGCGGACTCGCTTCGCGGCTCCGCCTAATCCAACCCTAAACCCTTTTCCTTATTCAAGGTCATTAAACCCGCAAGAAACTGAACCCTAAGAGGGTATTGGTGAACCCTGTCGTGGATGTGATTCAAAGATGGGACACTGAACCTTAAGAGTAGGGTACCGCATAAGACGGGACGGAAAAGGGTTTAGGGTTGGATTAGGCGGACCCGCTTCGCGGCTCCGCCTAATCCAACCCTAAACCCTTTTCCTTATTCAAGGTCACTAAACCCGAAAGAAACTGTACCCTAAGAGGGTATTGGTGAACCCTGTCGTGGATGTGATTCAAAGATGGGACACTGAACCTTAAGAGAAGGGTACCGCATAAGACGGGACGGAAAAGGGTTTAGGGTTGGATTAGGCGGACCCGCTTTGCGGATCCGCCTAATCTAACCCTAAACCCTTTTCCTTATTCAAGGTCACTAAACCCGCAAGAAACTGAACCCTAAGAGGGTATTGGTGAACCCTGTCGTGGATGTGATTCAAAGATGGGACACTGAACCTTAAGAGTAGGGTACCGCATAAGACGGGACGAAAAAGGGTTTAGGGTTGGATTAGGCGGACCCGCTTCGCGGCTCCGCCTAATCCAACCCTAAACCCTTTTCCTTATTCAAGGTCATTAAACCCGCAAGAAACTGAACCCTAAGAGGGTATTGGTGAACCCTGTCGTGGATGTGATTCAAAGATGGGACACTGAACCTTAAGAGTAGGGAACCGCATAAGACGGGACGGAAAAGGGTTTAGGGTTGGATTAGGCGGACCCGCTTCGCGGCTCTGCCTAATCCAACCCGAAACCCTTTTCCTTATTCAAGGTCACTAAACCCGAAAGAAACTGTACCCTAAGAGGGTATTGGTGAACCCTGTCGTGGATGTGATTCAAAGATGGGACACTGAACCTTAAGAGAAGGGTACCGCATAAGACGGGACGGAAAAGGGTTTAGGGTTGGATTAGGCGGACCCGCTTTGCGGATCCGCCTAATCCAACCCTAAACCCTTTTCCTTATTCAAGGTCACTAAACCCGCAAGAAACTGAACCCTAAGAGGGTATTGGTGAACCCTGTCGTGGATGTGATTCAAAGATGGGACACTGAACCTTAAGAGTAGGGTACCGCATAAGACGGGACGAAAAAGGGTTTAGGGTTGGATTAGGCGGACCCGCTTCGCGGCTCCGCCTAATCCAACCCTAAACCCTTTTCCTTATTCAAGGTCATTAAACCCGCAAGAAACTGAACCCTAAGAGGGTATTGGTGAACCCTGTCGTGGATGTGATTCAAAGATGGGACACTGAACCTTAAGAGTAGGGAACCGCATAAGACGGGACGGAAAAGGGTTTAGGGTTGGATTAGGCGGACCCGCTTCGCGGCTCTGCCTAATCCAACCCGAAACCCTTTTCCTTATTCAAGGTCACTAAACCCGCAAGAAACTGAACCCTAAGAGGGTATTGGTGAACCCTGTCGTGGATGTGATTCAAAGATGGGACACTGAACCTTAAGAGTAGGGAACCGCATAAGACGGGACGGAAAAGGGTTTAGGGTTGGATTAGGCGTACCCGCTTTGCGGATCCGCCTAATCCAACTCTAAACCCTTTTCCTTATTCAAGGTCACTAAACCCGCAAGAAACTGAACCCTAAGAGGGTATTGGTGAACCCTGTCGTGGATGTGATTCAAAGATGGGACACTGAACCTTAAGAGTAGGGTACCGCATAAGACGGGACGGAAAAGGGTTTAGGGTTGGATAAGGCGGACCCGCTTCGCGGCTCCGCCTAATCCAACCCTAAACCCTTTTCCTTATTCAAGGTCACTAAACCCGCAAGAAACTGTACCCTAAGAGGGTATTGGTGAACCCTGTCGTGGATGTGATTCAAAGATTGGACACTGAACCTTAAGAGTAGGGTACCGCATAAGACGGGACGGAAAAGGGATTAGGGTTGGATTAGGCGGACCCGCTTCGCGGCTCCGCCTAATCCAACCCTAAACCCTTTTCCTTATTCAAGGTCACTAAACCCGCAAGAAACTGTACCCTAAGAGGGTATTGGTGAACCCTGTCGTGGATGTGATTCAAAGATGGGACACTGAACCTTAAGAGTAGGGTACCGCATAAGACGGGACGGAAAAGGGTTTAGGGTTGGATTAGGCGGACCCGCTTCGCGGCTCCGCCTAATCCAACCCTAAACCCTTTTCCTTATCCAAGGTCACTAAACCCGCAAGAAACTGAACCCTAAGAGGGTATTGGTGAACCCTGTCGTGGATGTGATTCAAAGATGGGACACTGAACCTTAAGAGTAGGGTACCGCATAAGACGGGACGGAAAAGGGTTTAGGGTTGGATTAGGCGGACCCGCTTCGCGGCTCCGCCTAATCCAACCCTAAACCCTTTTCCTTATTCAAGGTCATTAAACCCGCAAGAAACTGAACCCTAAGAGGGTATTGGTGAACCCTGTCGTGGATGTGATTCAAAGATGGGACACTGAACCTTAAGAGTAGGGAACCGCATAAGACGGGACGGAAAAGGGTTTAGGGTTGGATTAGGCGGACCCGCTTTGCGGATCCGCCTAATCCAACCCTAAACCCTTTTCCTTATTCAAGGTCACTAAACCCGCAAGAAACTGAACCCTAAGAGGGTATTGGTGAACCTTGTCGTGGATGTGATTCAAAGATGGGACACTGAACCTTAAGAGTAGGGTACCGCATAAGACGGGACGGAAAAGGGTTTAGGGTTGGATTAGGCGGACCCGCTTCGCGGATCCGCCTAATCCAACCCTAAACCCTTTTCCTTATTCATGGACGGAAAAGGGTTTAGCGTTGGATTAGGCGGACCCGCTTCGCGGCTCCGCCTAATCCAACCCTAAACCCTTTTCCTTATTCAAGGTCACTAAACCCGCAAGAAACTGAACCCTAAGAGGGTATTGGTGAACCCTGTCGTGGATGTGATTCAAAGATGGGACACTGAACCTTAAGAGTAGGGTACCGCATAAGACGGGACGGAAAAGGGTTTAGGGTTGGATTAGGCGGACCCGCTTCGCGGCTCTGCCTAATCCAACCCGAAACCCTTTTCCTTATTCAAGGTCACTAAACCCGCAAGAAACTGAACCCTAACAGGGTATTGGTGAACCCTGTCGTTGATGTGATTCAAAGATGGGACACTGAACCTTAAGAGTAGGGTACCGCATAAGACGGGACGGAAAAGGGTTTAGGGTTGGATTAGGCGGACCCGCTTTGCGGATCCGCCTAATCCAACCCTAAACCCTTTTCCTTATTCAAGGTCACTAAACCCGCAAGAAACTGAACCCTAAGAGGGTATTGGTGAACCTTGTCGTGGATGTGATTCAAAGATGGGACACTGAACCTTAAGAGTAGGGTACCGCATAAGACGGGACGGAAAAGGGTTTAGGGTTGGATTAGGCGGACCCGCTTCGCGGATCCGCCTAATCCAACCCTAAACCCTTTTCCTTATTCATGGACGGAAAAGGGTTTAGCGTTGGATTAGGCGGACCCGCTTCGCGGCTCCGCCTAATCCAACCCTAAACCCTTTTCCTTATTCAAGGTCACTAAACCCGCAAGAAACTGAACCCTAAGAGGGTATTGGTGAACCCTGTCGTGGATGTGATTCAAAGATGGGACACTGAACCTTAAGAGTAGGGTACCGCATAAGACGGGACGGAAAAGGGTTTAGGGTTGGATTAGGCGGACCCGCTTCGCGGCTCTGCCTAATCCAACCCGAAACCCTTTTCCTTATTCAAGGTCACTAAACCCGCAAGAAACTGAACCCTAACAGGGTATTGGTGAACCCTGTCGTTGATGTGATTCAAAGATGGGACACTGAACCTTAAGAGTAGGGTACCGCATAAGACGGGACGGAAAAGGGTTTAGGGTTGGATTAGGCGGACCCGCTTCGCGGCTCTGCCTAATCCAACCCTAAACCCTTTTCCTTATTCAAGGTCACTAAACCCGCAAGAAACTGAACCCTAAGAGGGTATTGATGAACCCTGTCGTGGATGTGATTCATAGATGGGACACTGAACCTTAAGAGTAGGGTACCTCATAAGACGGGACGGAAAAGGGTTTAGGGTTGGATTAGGCGGACCCGCTTCGCGGCTCTGCCTAATCCAACCCGAAACCCTTTTCCTTATTCAAGGTCACTAAACCCGCAAGAAACTGAACCCTAACAGGGTATTGGTGAACCCTGTCGTGGATGTGATTCAAAGATGGGACACTGAACCTTAAGAGTAGGGTACCGCATAAGACGGAACGGAAAAGGGTTTAGGGTTGGATTAGGCGGACCCGCTTCGCGGCTCCGCCTAATCCAACCCTAAACCCTTTTCCTTATTCAAGGTCACTAAACCCGCAAGAAACTGTACCCTAAGAGGGTATTGGTGAACCCTGTCGTGGATGTGATTCAAAGATGGGACACTGAACCTTAAGAGTAGGGTACCGCATAAGACGGAACGGAAAAGGGTTTAGGGTTGGATTAGGCGGACCCGCTTCGCGGCTCCGCCTAATCCAACCCTAAACCCTTTTCCTTATTCAAGGTCACTAAACCCGCAAGAAACTGTACCCTAAGAGGGTATTGGTGAACCCTGTCGTGGATGTGATTCAAAGATGGGACACTGAACCTTAAGAGTAGGGTACCGCATAACACGGGACGGAAAAGGGTTTAGGGTTGGATTAGGCGGACACGCTTCGCGGCTCCGCCTAATCCAACCCTAAACCCTTTTCCTTATTCAAGGTCACTAAACCCGCAAGAAACTGAACCCTAAGAGGGTATTGGTGAACCCTGTCGTGGATGTGATTCAAAGATGGGACACTGAACCTTAAGAGTAGGGTACCGCATAAGACGGGACGGAAAAGGGTTTAGGGTTGGATAAGGCGGACCCGCTTCGCGGCTCCGCCTAATCCAACCCTAAACCCTTTTCCTTATTCAAGGTCACTAAACCCGCAAGAAACTGTACCCTAAGAGGGTATTGGTGAACCCTGTCGTGGATGTGATTCAAAGATTGGACACTGAACCTTAAGAGTAGGGTACCGCATAAGACGGGACGGAAAAGGGATTAGGGTTGGATTAGGCGGACCCGCTTCGCGGCTCCGCCTAATCCAACCCTAAACCCTTTTCCTTATTCAAGGTCACTAAACCCGCAAGAAACTGTACCCTAAGAGGGTATTGGTGAACCCTGTCGTGGATGTGATTCAAAGATGGGACACTGAACCTTAAGAGTAGGGTACCGCATAAGACGGGACGGAAAAGGGTTTAGGGTTGGATTAGGCGGACCCGCTTCGCGGCTCCGCCTAATCCAACCCTAAACCCTTTTCCTTATCCAAGGTCACTAAACCCGCAAGAAACTGAACCCTAAGAGGGTATTGGTGAACCCTGTCGTGGATGTGATTCAAAGATGGGACACTGAACCTTAAGAGTAGGGTACCGCATAAGACGGGACGGAAAAGGGTTTAGGGTTGGATTAGGCGGACCCGCTTCGCGGCTCCGCCTAATCCAACCCTAAACCCTTTTCCTTATTCAAGGTCATTAAACCCGCAAGAAACTGAACCCTAAGAGGGTATTGGTGAACCCTGTCGTGGATGTGATTCAAAGATGGGACACTGAACCTTAAGAGTAGGGAACCGCATAAGACGGGACGGAAAAGGGTTTAGGGTTGGATTAGGCGGACCCGCTTTGCGGATCCGCCTAATCCAACCCTAAACCCTTTTCCTTATTCAAGGTCACTAAACCCGCAAGAAACTGAACCCTAAGAGGGTATTGGTGAACCTTGTCGTGGATGTGATTCAAAGATGGGACACTGAACCTTAAGAGTAGGGTACCGCATAAGACGGGACGGAAAAGGGTTTAGGGTTGGATTAGGCGGACCCGCTTCGCGGCTCCGCCTAATCCAACCCTAAACCCTTTTCCTTATTCAAGGTCACTAAACCCGCAAGAAACTGAACCCTAAGAGGGTATTGGTGAACCCTGTCGTGGATGTGATTCAAAGATGGGACACTGAACCTTAAGAGTAGGGTACCGCATAAGACGGGACGGAAAAGGGTTTAGGGTTGGATTAGGCGGACCCGCTTCGCGGCTCTGCCTAATCCAACCCGAAACCCTTTTCCTTATTCAAGGTCACTAAACCCGCAAGAAACTGAACCCTAACAGGGTATTGGTGAACCCTGTCGTTGATGTGATTCAAAGATGGGACACTGAACCTTAAGAGTAGGGTACCGCATAAGACGGGACGGAAAAGGGTTTAGGGTTGGATTAGGCGGACCCGCTTCGCGGCTCTGCCTAATCCAACCCTAAACCCTTTTCCTTATTCAAGGTCACTAAACCCGCAAGAAACTGAACCCTAAGAGGGTATTGATGAACCCTGTCGTGGATGTGATTCATAGATGGGACACTGAACCTTAAGAGTAGGGTACCTCATAAGACGGGACGGAAAAGGGTTTAGGGTTGGATTAGGCGGACCCGCTTCGCGGCTCCGCCTAATCCAACCCTAAACCCTTTTCCTTATTCAAGGTCACTAAACCCGCAAGAAACTGAACCCTAAGAGGGTATTGGTGAACCTTGTCGTGGATGTGATTCAAAGATGGGACACTGAACCTTAAGAGTAGGGTACCGCATAAGACGGGACGGAAAAGGGTTTAGGGTTGGATTAGGCGGACCCGCTTCGCGGATCCGCCTAATCCAACCCTAAACCCTTTTCCTTATTCATGGACGGAAAAGGGTTTAGCGTTGGATTAGGCGGACCCGCTTCGCGGCTCCGCCTAATCCAACCCTAAACCCTTTTCCTTATTCAAGGTCACTAAACCCGCAAGAAACTGAACCCTAAGAGGGTATTGGTGAACCCTGTCGTGGATGTGATTCAAAGATGGGACACTGAACCTTAAGAGTAGGGTACCGCATAAGACGGGACGGAAAAGGGTTTAGGGTTGGATTAGGCGGACCCGCTTCGCGGCTCTGCCTAATCCAACCCGAAACCCTTTTCCTTATTCAAGGTCACTAAACCCGCAAGAAACTGAACCCTAACAGGGTATTGGTGAACCCTGTCGTTGATGTGATTCAAAGATGGGACACTGAACCTTAAGAGTAGGGTACCGCATAAGACGGGACGGAAAAGGGTTTAGGGTTGGATTAGGCGGACCCGCTTCGCGGCTCTGCCTAATCCAACCCTAAACCCTTTTCCTTATTCAAGGTCACTAAACCCGCAAGAAACTGAACCCTAAGAGGGTATTGATGAACCCTGTCGTGGATGTGATTCATAGATGGGACACTGAACCTTAAGAGTAGGGTACCTCATAAGACGGGACGGAAAAGGGTTTAGGGTTGGATTAGGCGGACCCGCTTCGCGGCTCTGCCTAATCCAACCCGAAACCCTTTTCCTTATTCAAGGTCACTAAACCCGCAAGAAACTGAACCCTAACAGGGTATTGGTGAACCCTGTCGTGGATGTGATTCAAAGATGGGACACTGAACCTTAAGAGTAGGGTACCGCATAAGACGGAACGGAAAAGGGTTTAGGGTTGGATTAGGCGGACCCGCTTCGCGGCTCCGCCTAATCCAACCCTAAACCCTTTTCCTTATTCAAGGTCACTAAACCCGCAAGAAACTGTACCCTAAGAGGGTATTGGTGAACCCTGTCGTGGATGTGATTCAAAGATGGGACACTGAACCTTAAGAGTAGGGTACCGCATAAGACGGAACGGAAAAGGGTTTAGGGTTGGATTAGGCGGACCCGCTTCGCGGCTCCGCCTAATCCAACCCTAAACCCTTTTCCTTATTCAAGGTCACTAAACCCGCAAGAAACTGTACCCTAAGAGGGTATTGGTGAACCCTGTCGTGGATGTGATTCAAAGATGGGACACTGAACCTTAAGAGTAGGGTACCGCATAACACGGGACGGAAAAGGGTTTAGGGTTGGATTAGGCGGACCCGCTTCGCGGCTCCGCCTAATCCAACCCTAAACCCTTTTCCTTATTCAAGGTCACTAAACCCGCAAGAAACTGAACCCTAAGAGGGTATTGGTGAACCCTGTCGTGGATGTGATTCAAAGATGGGACACTGAACCTTAAGAGTAGGGTACCGCATAAGACGGGACGGAAAAGGGTTTAGGGTTGGATAAGGCGGACCCGCTTCGCGGCTCCGCCTAATCCAACCCTAAACCCTTTTCCTTATTCAAGGTCACTAAACCCGCAAGAAACTGTACCCTAAGAGGGTATTGGTGAACCCTGTCGTGGATGTGATTCAAAGATTGGACACTGAACCTTAAGAGTAGGGTACCGCATAAGACGGGACGGAAAAGGGATTAGGGTTGGATTAGGCGGACCCGCTTCGCGGCTCCGCCTAATCCAACCCTAAACCCTTTTCCTTATTCAAGGTCACTAAACCCGCAAGAAACTGTACCCTAAGAGGGTATTGGTGAACCCTGTCGTGGATGTGATTCAAAGATGGGACACTGAACCTTAAGAGTAGGGTACCGCATAAGACGGGACGGAAAAGGGTTTAGGGTTGGATTAGGCGGACCCGCTTCGCGGCTCCGCCTAATCCAACCCTAAACCCTTTTCCTTATCCAAGGTCACTAAACCCGCAAGAAACTGAACCCTAAGAGGGTATTGGTGAACCCTGTCGTGGATGTGATTCAAAGATGGGACACTGAACCTTAAGAGTAGGGTACCGCATAAGACGGGACGGAAAAGGGTTTAGGGTTGGATTAGGCGGACCCGCTTCGCGGCTCCGCCTAATCCAACCCTAAACCCTTTTCCTTATTCAAGGTCATTAAACCCGCAAGAAACTGAACCCTAAGAGGGTATTGGTGAACCCTGTCGTGGATGTGATTCAAAGATGGGACACTGAACCTTAAGAGTAGGGAACCGCATAAGACGGGACGGAAAAGGGTTTAGGGTTGGATTAGGCGGACCCGCTTTGCGGATCCGCCTAATCCAACCCTAAACCCTTTTCCTTATTCAAGGTCACTAAACCCGCAAGAAACTGAACCCTAAGAGGGTATTGGTGAACCTTGTCGTGGATGTGATTCAAAGATGGGACACTGAACCTTAAGAGTAGGGTACCGCATAAGACGGGACGGAAAAGGGTTTAGGGTTGGATTAGGCGGACCCGCTTCGCGGATCCGCCTAATCCAACCCTAAACCCTTTTCCTTATTCATGGACGGAAAAGGGTTTAGCGTTGGATTAGGCGGACCCGCTTCGCGGCTCCGCCTAATCCAACCCTAAACCCTTTTCCTTATTCAAGGTCACTAAACCCGCAAGAAACTGAACCCTAAGAGGGTATTGGTGAACCCTGTCGTGGATGTGATTCAAAGATGGGACACTGAACCTTAAGAGTAGGGTACCGCATAAGACGGGACGGAAAAGGGTTTAGGGTTGGATTAGGCGGACCCGCTTCGCGGCTCTGCCTAATCCAACCCGAAACCCTTTTCCTTATTCAAGGTCACTAAACCCGCAAGAAACTGAACCCTAACAGGGTATTGGTGAACCCTGTCGTTGATGTGATTCAAAGATGGGACACTGAACCTTAAGAGTAGGGTACCGCATAAGACGGGACGGAAAAGGGTTTAGGGTTGGATTAGGCGGACCCGCTTCGCGGCTCTGCCTAATCCAACCCTAAACCCTTTTCCTTATTCAAGGTCACTAAACCCGCAAGAAACTGAACCCTAAGAGGGTATTGATGAACCCTGTCGTGGATGTGATTCATAGATGGGACACTGAACCTTAAGAGTAGGGTACCTCATAAGACGGGACGGAAAAGGGTTTAGGGTTGGATTAGGCGGACCCGCTTCGCGGCTCTGCCTAATCCAACCCGAAACCCTTTTCCTTATTCAAGGTCACTAAACCCGCAAGAAACTGAACCCTAACAGGGTATTGGTGAACCCTGTCGTGGATGTGATTCAAAGATGGGACACTGAACCTTAAGAGTAGGGTACCGCATAAGACGGAACGGAAAAGGGTTTAGGGTTGGATTAGGCGGACCCGCTTCGCGGCTCCGCCTAATCCAACCCTAAACCCTTTTCCTTATTCAAGGTCACTAAACCCGCAAGAAACTGTACCCTAAGAGGGTATTGGTGAACCCTGTCGTGGATGTGATTCAAAGATGGGACACTGAACCTTAAGAGTAGGGTACCGCATAACACGGGACGGAAAAGGGTTTAGGGTTGGATTAGGCGGACCCGCTTCGCGGCTCCGCCTAATCCAACCCTAAACCCTTTTCCTTATTCAAGGTCACTAAACCCGCAAGAAACTATACCCTAAGAGGGTATTGGTGAACCCTGTCATGGATGTGATTCAAAGATGGGACACTGAACCTTAAGAGTAGGGTACCGCATAAGACGGGACGGAAAAGGGTTTAGGGTTGGATTAGGCGGACCCGCTTCGCGGATCCACCTAATCCAACCCTAAACCCTTTTCCTTATTCATGGACGGAAAAGGGTTTAGAGTTGGATTAGGCGGACCCGCTTCGCGGCTCCGCCTAATCCAACCCTAAACCCTTTTCCTTATTCAAGGTCACTAAACCCGCAAGAAACTGAACCCTAAGAGGGTATTGGTGAACCCTGTCGTGGATGTGATTCAAAGATGGGACACTGAACCTTAAGAGTAGGGTACCGCATAAGACGGGACGGAAAAGGGTTTAGGGTTGGATTAGGCGGACCCGCTTCGCGGCTCTGCCTAATCCAACCCGAAACCCTTTTCCTTATTCAAGGTCACTAAACCCGCAAGAAACTGAACCCTAAGAGGGTATTGGTGAACCTTGTCGTGGATGTGATTCAAAGATGGGACACTGAACCTTAAGAGTAGGGTACCGCATAAGACGGGACGGAAAAGGGTTTAGGGTTGGATTAGGCGGAACCGCTTCGCGGATCCGCCTAATCCAACCCTAAACCCTTTTCCTTATTCATGGACGGAAAAGGGTTTAGAGTTGGATTAGGCGGACCCGCTTCGCGGCTCCGCCTAATCCAACCCTAAACCCTTTTCCTTATTCAAGGTCACTAAACCCGCAAGAAACTGAACCCTAAGAGGGTATTGGTGAACCCTGTCGTGGATGTGATTCAAAGATGGGACACTGAACCTTAAGAGTAGGGTACCGCATAAGACGGAACGGAAAAGGGTTTAGGGTTGGATTAGGCGGACCCGCTTCGCGGCTCCGCCTAATCCAACCCTAAACCCTTTTCCTTATTCAAGGTCACTAAACCCGCAAGAAACTGTACCCTAAGAGGGTATTGGTGAACCCTGTCGTGGATGTGATTCAAAGATGGGACACTGAACCTTAAGAGTAGGGTACCGCATAACACGGGACGGAAAAGGGTTTAGGGTTGGATTAGGCGGACCCGCTTCGCGGCTCCGCCTAATCCAACCCTAAACCCTTTTCCTTATTCAAGGTCACTAAACCCGCAAGAAACTATACCCTAAGAGGGTATTGGTGAACCCTGTCATGGATGTGATTCAAAGATGGGACACTGAACCTTAAGAGTAGGGTACCGCATAAGACGGGACGGAAAAGGGTTTAGGGTTGGATTAGGCGGACCCGCTTCGCGGATCCGCCTAATCCAACCCTAAACCCTTTTCCTTATTCATGGACGGAAAAGGGTTTAGAGTTGGATTAGGCGGACCCGCTTCGCGGCTCCGCCTAATCCAACCCTAAACCCTTTTCCTTATTCAAGGTCACTAAACCCGCAAGAAACTGAACCCTAAGAGGGTATTGGTGAACCCTGTCGTGGATGTGATTCAAAGATGGGACACTGAACCTTAAGAGTAGGGTACCGCATAACACGGGACGGAAAAGGGTTTAGGGTTGGATTAGGCGGACCCGCTTCGCGGCTCCGCCTAATCCAACCCTAAACCCTTTTCCTTATTCAAGGTCACTAAACCCGCAAGAAACTATACCCTAAGAGGGTATTGGTGAACCCTGTCATGGATGTGATTCAAAGATGGGACACTGAACCTTAAGAGTAGGGTACCGCATAAGACGGGACGGAAAAGGGTTTAGGGTTGGATTAGGCGGACCCGCTTCGCGGATCCACCTAATCCAACCCTAAACCCTTTTCCTTATTCATGGACGGAAAAGGGTTTAGAGTTGGATTAGGCGGACCCGCTTCGCGGCTCCGCCTAATCCAACCCTAAACCCTTTTCCTTATTCAAGGTCACTAAACCCGCAAGAAACTGAACCCTAAGAGGGTATTGGTGAACCCTGTCGTGGATGTGATTCAAAGATGGGACACTGAACCTTAAGAGTAGGGTACCGCATAAGACGGGACGGAAAAGGGTTTAGGGTTGGATTAGGCGGACCCGCTTCGCGGCTCTGCCTAATCCAACCCGAAACCCTTTTCCTTATTCAAGGTCACTAAACCCGCAAGAAACTGAACCCTAAGAGGGTATTGGTGAACCTTGTCGTGGATGTGATTCAAAGATGGGACACTGAACCTTAAGAGTAGGGTACCGCATAAGACGGGACGGAAAAGGGTTTAGGGTTGGATTAGGCGGAACCGCTTCGCGGATCCGCCTAATCCAACCCTAAACCCTTTTCCTTATTCATGGACGGAAAAGGGTTTAGAGTTGGATTAGGCGGACCCGCTTCGCGGCTCCGCCTAATCCAACCCTAAACCCTTTTCCTTATTCAAGGTCACTAAACCCGCAAGAAACTGAACCCTAAGAGGGTATTGGTGAACCCTGTCGTGGATGTGATTCAAAGATGGGACACTGAACCTTAAGAGTAGGGTACCGCATAAGACGGAACGGAAAAGGGTTTAGGGTTGGATTAGGCGGACCCGCTTCGCGGCTCCGCCTAATCCAACCCTAAACCCTTTTCCTTATTCAAGGTCACTAAACCCGCAAGAAACTGTACCCTAAGAGGGTATTGGTGAACCCTGTCGTGGATGTGATTCAAAGATGGGACACTGAACCTTAAGAGTAGGGTACCGCATAACACGGGACGGAAAAGGGTTTAGGGTTGGATTAGGCGGACCCGCTTCGCGGCTCCGCCTAATCCAACCCTAAACCCTTTTCCTTATTCAAGGTCACTAAACCCGCAAGAAACTATACCCTAAGAGGGTATTGGTGAACCCTGTCATGGATGTGATTCAAAGATGGGACACTGAACCTTAAGAGTAGGGTACCGCATAAGACGGGACGGAAAAGGGTTTAGGGTTGGATTAGGCGGACCCGCTTCGCGGATCCGCCTAATCCAACCCTAAACCCTTTTCCTTATTCATGGACGGAAAAGGGTTTAGAGTTGGATTAGGCGGACCCGCTTCGCGGCTCCGCCTAATCCAACCCTAAACCCTTTTCCTTATTCAAGGTCACTAAACCCGCAAGAAACTGAACCCTAAGAGGGTATTGGTGAACCCTGTCGTGGATGTGATTCAAAGATGGGACACTGAACCTTAAGAGTAGGGTACCGCATAAGACGGGACGGAAAAGGGTTTAGGGTTGGATTAGGCGGACCCGCTTCGCGGCTCTGCCTAATCCAACCCGAAACCCTTTTCCTTATTCAAGGTCACTAAACCCGCAAGAAACTGAACCCTAAGAGGGTATTGGTGAACCTTGTCGTGGATGTGATTCAAAGATGGGACACTGAACCTTAAGAGTAGGGTACCGCATAAGACGGGACGGAAAAGGGTTTAGGGTTGGATTAGGCGGAACCGCTTCGCGGCTCCGCCTAATCCAACCCTAAACCCTTTTCCTTATTCAAGGTCACTAAACCCGCAAGAAACTGTACCCTAAGAGGGTATTGGTGAACCCTGTCGTGGATGTGATTCAAAGATGGGACACTGAACCTTAAGAGTAGGGTTCCGCATAAGACGGGACGGAAAAGGGTTTAGGGTTGGATTAGGCGGACCCGCTTCGCGGCTCCGCCTAATCCAACCCTAAACCCTTTTCCTTATTCAAGGTCACTAAACCCGAAAGAAACTGTACCCTAAGAGGGTATTGGTGAACCCTGTCGTGGATGTGATTCAAAGATGGGACACTGAACCTTAAGAGTAGGGTACCGCATAAGACGGGACGGAAAAGGGTTTAGGGTTGGATTAGGCGGACCCGCTTCGCGGCTCCGCCTAATCCAACCCTAAACCCTTTTCCTTATTCAAGGTCACTAAACCCGCAAGAAACTGTACCCTAAGAGGGTATTGGTGAACCCTGTCGTGGATGTGATTCAAAGATGGGACACTGAACCTTAAGAGAAGGGTACCGCATAAGACGGGACGGAAAAGGGTTTAGGGTTGGATTAGGCGGACCCGCTTTGCGGATCCGCCTAATCCAACCCTAAACCCTTTTCCTTATTCAAGGTCACTAAACCCGCAAGAAACTGAACCCTAAGAGGGTATTGGTGAACCCTGTCGTGGATGTGATTCAAAGATGGGACACTGAACCTTAAGAGTAGGGTACCGCATAAGACGAGACGAAAAAGGGTTTAGGGTTGGATTAAGCGGACTCGCTTCGCGGCTCCGCCTAATCCAACCCTAAACCCTTTTCCTTATTCAAGGTCATTAAACCCGCAAGAAACTGAACCCTAAGAGGGTATTGGTGAACCCTGTCGTGGATGTGATTCAAAGATGGGACACTGAACCTTAAGAGTAGGGTACCGCATAAGACGGGACGGAAAAGGGTTTAGGGTTGGATTAGGCGGACCCGCTTCGCGGCTCCGCCTAATCCAACCCTAAACCCTTTTCCTTATTCAAGGTCACTAAACCCGAAAGAAACTGTACCCTAAGAGGGTATTGGTGAACCCTGTCGTGGATGTGATTCAAAGATGGGACACTGAACCTTAAGAGTAGGGTACCGCATAAGACGGGACGGAAAAGGGTTTAGGGTTGGATTAGGCGGACCCGCTTCGCGGCTCCGCCTAATCCAACCCTAAACCCTTTTCCTTATTCAAGGTCACTAAACCCGCAAGAAACTGTACCCTAAGAGGGTATTGGTGAACCCTGTCGTGGATGTGATTCAAAGATGGGACACTGAACCTTAAGAGAAGGGTACCGCATAAGACGGGACGGAAAAGGGTTTAGGGTTGGATTAGGCGGACCCGCTTTGCGGATCCGCCTAATCCAACCCTAAACCCTTTTCCTTATTCAAGGTCACTAAACCCGCAAGAAACTGAACCCTAAGAGGGTATTGGTGAACCCTGTCGTGGATGTGATTCAAAGATGGGACACTGAACCTTAAGAGTAGGGTACCGCATAAGACGGGACGAAAAAGGGTTTAGGGTTGGATTAGGCGGACCCGCTTCGCGGCTCCGCCTAATCCAACCCTAAACCCTTTTCCTTATTCAAGGTCATTAAACCCGCAAGAAACTGAACCCTAAGAGGGTATTGGTGAACCCTGTCGTGGATGTGATTCAAAGATGGGACACTGAACCTTAAGAGTAGGGAACCGCATAAGACGGGACGGAAAAGGGTTTAGGGTTGGATTAGGCGGACCCGCTTCGCGGCTCTGCCTAATCCAACCCGAAACCCTTTTCCTTATTCAAGGTCACTAAACCCGCAAGAAACTGAACCCTAAGAGGGTATTGGTGAACCCTGTCGTGGATGTGATTCAAAGATGGGACACTGAACCTTAAGAGTAGGGAACCGCATAAGACGGGACGGAAAAGGGTTTAGGGTTGGATTAGGCGTACCCGCTTTGCGGATCCGCCTAATCCAACTCTATACCCTTTTCCTTATTCAAGGTCACTAAACCCGCAAGAAACTGAACCCTAAGAGGGTATTGGTGAACCCTGTCGTGGATGTGATTCAAAGATGGGACACTGAACCTTAAGAGTAGGGTACCGCATAAGACGGGACGGAAAAGGGTTTAGGGTTGGATAAGGCGGACCCGCTTCGCGGCTCCGCCTAATCCAACCCTAAACCCTTTTCCTTATTCAAGGTCACTAAACCCGCAAGAAACTGTACCCTAAGAGGGTATTGGTGAACCCTGTCGTGGATGTGATTCAAAGATTGGACACTGAACCTTAAGAGTAGGGTACCGCATAAGACGGGACGGAAAAGGGATTAGGGTTGGATTAGGCGGACCCGCTTCGCGGCTCCGCCTAATCCAACCCTAAACCCTTTTCCTTATTCAAGGTCACTAAACCCGCAAGAAACTGTACCCTAAGAGGGTATTGGTGAACCCTGTCGTGGATGTGATTCAAAGATGGGACACTGAACCTTAAGAGTAGGGTACCGCATAAGACGGGACGGAAAAGGGTTTAGGGTTGGATTAGGCGGACCCGCTTCGCGGCTCCGCCTAATCCAACCCTAAACCCTTTTCCTTATCCAAGGTCACTAAACCCGCAAGAAACTGAACCCTAAGAGGGTATTGGTGAACCCTGTCGTGGATGTGATTCAAAGATGGGACACTGAACCTTAAGAGTAGGGTACCGCATAAGACGGGACGGAAAAGGGTTTAGGGTTGGATTAGGCGGACCCGCTTCGCGGCTCCGCCTAATCCAACCCTAAACCCTTTTCCTTATTCAAGGTCATTAAACCCGCAAGAAACTGAACCCTAAGAGGGTATTGGTGAACCCTGTCGTGGATGTGATTCAAAGATGGGACACTGAACCTTAAGAGTAGGGAACCGCATAAGACGGGACGGAAAAGGGTTTAGGGTTGGATTAGGCGGACCCGCTTTGCGGATCCGCCTAATCCAACCCTAAACCCTTTTCCTTATTCAAGGTCACTAAACCCGCAAGAAACTGTACCCTAAGAGCGTATTGGTGAACCCTGTCGTGGATGTGATTCAAAGATTGGACACTGAACCTTAAGAGTAGGGTACCGCATAAGACGGGACGGAAAAGGGTTTAGGGTTGGATTAGGCGGACCCGCTTCGCGGCTCCGCCTAATCCAACCCTAAACCCTTTTCCTTATTCAAGGTCACTAAACCCGCAAGAAACTGTACCCTAAGAGGGTATTGGTGAACCCTGTCGTGGATGTGATTCAAAGATGGGACACTGAACCTTAAGAGTAGGGTACCGCATAAGACGGGACGGAAAAGGGTTTAGGGTTGGATTAGGCGGACCCGCTTTGCGGATCCGCCTAATCCAACCCTAAACCCTTTTCCTTATTCAAGGTCACTAAACCCGCAAGAAACTGAACCCTAAGAGGGTATTGGTGAACCCTGTCGTGGATGTGATTCAAAGATGGGACACTGAACCTTAAGAGTAGGGTACCGCATAAGACGGGACGGAAAAGGGTTTAGGGTTGGATAAGGCGGACCCGCTTCGCGGCTCCGCCTAATCCAACCCTAAACCCTTTTCCTTATTCAAGGTCATTAAACCCGTAAGAAACTGAACCCTAAGAGGGTATTGGTGAACCCTGTCGTGGATGTGATTCAAAGATGGGACATTGAACCTTAAGAGTAGGGTACCGCATAAGACGGGACGGAAAAGGGTTTAGGGTTGGATTAGGCGGACCCGCTTCGCGGCTCCGCCTAATCCAACCCTAAACCCTTTTCCTTATTCAAGGTCATTAAACCCGCAAGAAACTGAACCCTAAGAGGGTATTGGTGAACCCTGTCGTGGATGTGATTCAAAGATGGGACACTGAACCTTAAGAGTAGGGAACCGCATAAGACGGGACGGAAAAGGGTTTAGGGTTGGATTAGGCGGACCCGCTTTGTGGATCCGCCTAATCCAACCCTAAACCCTTTTCCTTATTCAAGGTCATTAAACCCGCAAGAAACTGAACCCTAAGAGGGTATTGGTGAACCCTGTCGTGGATGTGATTCAAAGATGGGACACTGAACCTTAAGAGTAGGGAACCGCATAAGACGGGACGGAAAAGGGTTTAGGGTTGGATTAGGCGGACCCGCTTTGCGGATCCGCCTAATCCAACCCTAAACCCTTTTCCTTATTCAAGGTCACTAAACCCGCAAGAAACTGAACCCTAAGAGGGTATTGGTGAACCCTGTCGTGGATGTGATTCAAAGATGGGACACTGAACCTTAAGAGTAGGGTACCGCATAAGACGGGACGGAAAAGGGTTTAGGGTTGGATTAGGCGGACCCGCTTCGCGGCTCTGCCTAATCCAACCCGAAACCCTTTTCCTTATTCAAGGTCACTAAACCCGCAAGAAACTGTACCCTAAGAGGGTATTGGTGAACCCTGTCGTGGATGTGATTCAAAGATGGGACACTGAACCTTAAGAGTAGGGTACCGCATAAGACGGGACGGAAAAGGGTTTAGGGTTGGATTAGGCGGACCCGCTTTGCGGATCCGCCTAATCCAACCCTAAACCCTTTTCCTTATTCAAGGTCACTAAACCCGCAAGAAACTGAACCCTAAGAGGGTATTGGTGAACCCTGTCGTGGATGTGATTCAAAGATGGGACACTGAACCTTAAGAGTAGGGTACCGCATAAGACGGGACGGAAAAGGGTTTAGGGTTGGATAAGGCGGACCCGCTTCGCGGCTCCGCCTAATCCAACCCTAAACCCTTTTCCTTATTCAAGGTCATTAAACCCGTAAGAAACTGAACCCTAAGAGGGTATTGGTGAACCCTGTCGTGGATGTGATTCAAAGATGGGACACTGAACCTTAAGAGTAGGGTACCGCATAAGACGGGACGGAAAAGGGTTTAGGGTTGGATTAGGCGGACCCGCTTCGCGGCTCCGCCTAATCCAACCCTAAACCCTTTTCCTTATTCAAGGTCATTAAACCCGCAAGAAACTGAACCCTAAGAGGGTATTGGTGAACCCTGTCGTGGATGTGATTCAAAGATGGGACACTGAACCTTAAGAGTAGGGAACCGCATAAGACGGGACGGAAAAGGGTTTAGGGTTGGATTAGGCGGACCCGCTTTGTGGATCCGCCTAATCCAACCCTAAACCCTTTTCCTTATTCAAGGTCATTAAACCCGCAAGAAACTGAACCCTAAGAGGGTATTGGTGAACCCTGTCGTGGATGTGATTCAAAGATGGGACACTGAACCTTAAGAGTAGGGAACCGCATAAGACGGGACGGAAAAGGGTTTAGGGTTGTATTAGGCGGACCCGCTTTGCGGATCCGCCTAATCCAACCCTAAACCCTTTTCCTTATTCAAGGTCACTAAACCCGCAAGAAACTGAACCCTAAGAGGGTATTGGTGAACCCTGTCGTGGATGTGATTCAAAGATGGGACACTGAACCTTAAGAGTAGGGTACCGCATAAGACGGGACGGAAAAGGGTTTAGGGTTGGATTAGGCGGACCCGCTTCGCGGCTCTGCCTAATCCAACCCGAAACCCTTTTCCTTATTCAAGGTCACTAAACCCGCAAGAAACTGAACCCTAAGAGGGTATTGGTGAACCCTGTCGTGGATGTGATTCAAAGATGGGACACTGAACCTTAAGAGTAGGGAACCGCATAAGACGGGACGGAAAAGGGTTTAGGGTTGGATTAGGCGTACCCGCTTTGCGGATCCGCCTAATCCAACTCTAAACCCTTTTCCTTATTCAAGGTCACTAAACCCGCAAGAAACTGAACCCTAAGAGGGTATTGGTGAACCCTGTCGTGGATATGATTCAAAGATGGGACACTGAACCTTAAGAGTAGGGTACCGCATAAGACGGGACGGAAAAGGGTTTAGGGTTGGATAAGGCGGACCCGCTTCGCGGCTCCGCCTAATCCAACCCTAAACCCTTTTCCTTATTCAAGGTCACTAAACCCGCAAGAAACTGTACCCTAAGAGGGTATTGGTGAACCCTGTCGTGGATGTGATTCAAAGATGGGACACTGAACCTTAAGAGTAGGGTACCGCAGAAGACGGGACGGAAAAGGGTTTAGGGTTGGATTAGGCGGACCCGCTTCGCGGCTCCGCCTAATCCAACCCTAAACCCTTTTCCTTATTCAAGGTCACTAAACCCGCAAGAAACTGAACCCTAAGAGGGTATTGGTGAACCCTGTCGTGGATGTGATTCAAAGATGGGACACTGAACCTTAAGAGTAGGGTACCGCATAAGACGGGACGGAAAAGGGTTTAGGGTTGGATTAGGCGGACCCGCTTCGCGGCTCCGCCTAATCCAACCCTAAACCCTTTTCCTTATTCAAGGTCATTAAACCCGCAAGAAACTGAACCCTAAGAGGGTATTGGTGAACCCTGTCGTGGATGTGATTCAAAGATGGGACACTGAACCTTAAGAGTAGGGAACCGCATAAGACGGGACGGAAAAGGGTTTAGGGTTGGATTAGGCGGACCCGCTTTGCGGATCCGCCTAATCCAACCCTAAACCCTTTTCCTTATTCAAGGTCACTAAACCCGCAAGAAACTGAACCCTAAGAGGGTATTGGTGAACCCTGTCGTGGATGTGATTCAAAGATGGGACACTGAACCTTAAGAGTAGGGTACCGCATAAGACGGGACGGAAAAGGGTTTAGGGTTGGATTAGGCGGACCCGCTTCGCGGCTCCGCCTAATCCAACCCTAAACCCTTTTCCTTATTCAAGGTCATTAAACCCGTAAGAAACTGAACCCTAAGAGGGTATTGGTGAACCCTGTCGTGGATGTGATTCAAAGATGGGACACTGAACCTTAAGAGTAGGGTACCGCATAAGACGGGACGGAAAAGGGTTTAGGGTTGGATTAGGCGGACCCGCTTCGCGGCTCCGCCTAATCCAACACTAAACCCTTTTCCTTATTCAAGGTCACTAAACCCGCAAGAAACTGAACCCTAAGAGGGTATTGGTGAACCCTGTCGTGGATGTGATTCAAAGATGGGACACTGAACCTTAAGAGTAGGGTACCGCATAAGACGGGACGGAAAAGGGTTTAGGGTTGGATAAGGCGGACCCGCTTCGCGGCTCCGCCTAATCCAACCCTAAACCCTTTTCCTTATTCAAGGTCATTAAACCCGTAAGAAACTGAACCCTAAGAGGGTATTGGTGAACCCTGTCGTGGATGTGATTCAAAGATGGGACACTGAACCTTAAGAGTAGGGTACCGCATAAGACGGGACGGAAAAGGGTTTAGGGTTGGATTAGGCGGACCCGCTTCGCGGCTCCGCCTAATCCAACCCTAAACCCTTTTCCTTATTCAAGGTCATTAAACCCGCAAGAAACTGAACCCTAAGAGGGTATTGGTGAACCCTGTCGTGGATGTGATTCAAAGATGGGACACTGAACCTTAAGAGTAGGGAACCGCATAAGACGGGACGGAAAAGGGTTTAGGGTTGGATTAGGCGGACCCGCTTTGTGGATCCGCCTAATCCAACCCTAAACCCTTTTCCTTATTCAAGGTCATTAAACCCGTAAGAAACTGAACCCTAAGAGGGTATTGGTGAACCCTGTCGTGGATGTGATTCAAAGATGGGACACTGAACCTTAAGAGTAGGGAACCGCATAAGACGGGACGGAAAAGGGTTTAGGGTTGGATTAGGCGGACCCGCTTTGCGGATCCGCCTAATCCAACCCTAAACCCTTTTCCTTATTCAAGGTCACTAAACCCGCAAGAAACTGAACCCTAAGAGGGTATTGGTGAACCCTGTCGTGGATGTGATTCAAAGATGGGACACTGAACCTTAAGAGTAGGGTACCGCATAAGACGGGACGGAAAAGGGTTTAGGGTTGGATTAGGCGGACCCGCTTCGCGGCTCTGCCTAATCTAACCCGAAACCCTTTTCCTTATTCAAGGTCACTAAACCCGCAAGAAACTGAACCCTAAGAGGGTATTGGTGAACCCTGTCGTGGATGTGATTCAAAGATGGGACACTGAACCTTAAGAGTAGGGAACCGCATAAGACGGGACGGAAAAGGGTTTAGGGTTGGATTAGGCGTACCCGCTTTGCGGATCCGCCTAATCCAACTCTAAACCCTTTTCCTTATTCAAGGTCACTAAACCCGCAAGAAACTGAACCCTAAGAGGGTATTGGTGAACCCTGTCGTGGATGTGATTCAAAGATGGGACACTGAACCTTAAGAGTAGGGTACCGCATAAGACGGGACGGAAAAGGGTTTAGGGTTGGATAAGGCGGACCCGCTTCGCGGCTCCGCCTAATCCAACCCTAAACCCATTTCCTTATTCAAGGTCACTAAACCCGCAAGAAACTGTACCCTAAGAGGGTATTGGTGAACCCTGTCGTGGATGTGATTCAAAGATGGGACACTGAACCTTAAGAGTAGGGTACCGCAGAAGACGGGACGGAAAAGGGTTTAGGGTTGGATTAGGCGGACCCGCTTCGCGGCTCCGCCTAATCCAACCCTAAACCCTTTTCCTTATTCAAGGTCACTAAACCCGCAAGAAACTGAACCCTAAGAGGGTATTGGTGAACCCTGTCGTGGATGTGATTCAAAGATGGGACACTGAACCTTAAGAGTAGGGTACCGCATAAGACGGGACGGAAAAGGGTTTAGGGTTGGATTAGGCGGACCCGCTTCGCGGCTCCGCCTAATCCAACCCTAAACCCTTTTCCTTATTCAAGGTCATTAAACCCGCAAGAAACTGAACCCTAAGAGGGTATTGGTGAACCCTGTCGTGGATGTGATTCAAAGATGGGACACTGAACCTTAAGAGTAGGGAACCGCATAAGACGGGACGGAAAAGGGTTTAGGGTTGGATTAGGCGGACCCGCTTTGTGGATCCGCCTAATCCAACCCTAAACCCTTTTCCTTATTCAAGGTCATTAAACCCGCAAGAAACTGAACCCTAAGAGGGTATTGGTGAACCCTGTCGTGGATGTGATTCAAAGATGGGACACTGAACCTTAAGAGTAGGGAACCGCATAAGACGGGACGGAAAAGGGTTTAGGGTTGGATTAGGCGGACCCGCTTTGCGGATCCGCCTAATCCAACCCTAAACCCTTTTCCTTATTCAAGGTCACTAAACCCGCAAGAAACTGAACCCTAAGAGGGTATTGGTGAACCCTGTCGTGGATGTGATTCAAAGATGGGACACTGAACCTTAAGAGTAGGGTACCGCATAAGACGGGACGGAAAAGGGTTTAGGGTTGGATTAGGCGGACCCGCTTCGCGGCTCTGCCTAATCCAACCCGAAACCCTTTTCCTTATTCAAGGTCACCAAACCCGCAAGAAACTGTACCCTAAGAGGGTATTGGTGAACCCTGTCGTGGATGTGATTCAAAGATGGGACACTGAACCTTAAGAGTAGGGTACCGCATAAGACGGGACGGAAAAGGGTTTAGGGTTGGATTAGGCGGACCCGCTTTGCGGATCCGCCTAATCCAACCCTAAACCCTTTTCCTTATTCAAGGTCACTAAACCCGCAAGAAACTGAACCCTAAGAGGGTATTGGTGAACCCTGTCGTGGATGTGATTCAAAGATGGGACACTGAACCTTAAGAGTAGGGTACCGCATAAGACGGGACGGAAAAGGGTTTAGGGTTGGATAAGGCGGACCCGCTTCGCGGCTCCGCCTAATCCAACCCTAAACCCTTTTCCTTATTCAAGGTCATTAAACCCGTAAGAAACTGAACCCTAAGAGGGTATTGGTGAACCCTGTCGTGGATGTGATTCAAAGATGGGACACTGAACCTTAAGAGTAGGGTACCGCATAAGACGGGACGGAAAAGGGTTTAGGGTTGGATTAGGCGGACCCGCTTCGCGGCTCCGCCTAATCCAACCCTAAACCCTTTTCCTTATTCAAGGTCATTAAACCCGCAAGAAACTGAACCCTAAGAGGGTATTGGTGAACCCTGTCGTGGATGTGATTCAAAGATGGGACACTGAACCTTAAGAGTAGGGAACCGCATAAGACGGGACGGAAAAGGGTTTAGGGTTGGATTAGGCGGACCCGCTTTGTGGATCCGCCTAATCCAACCCTAAACCCTTTTCCTTATTCAAGGTCATTAAACCCGCAAGAAACTGAACCCTAAGAGGGTATTGGTGAACCCTGTCGTGGATGTGATTCAAAGATGGGACACTGAACCTTAAGAGTAGGGAACCGCATAAGACGGGACGGAAATGGGTTTAGGGTTGGATTAGGCGGACCCGCTTTGCGGATCCGCCTAATCCAACCCTAAACCCTTTTCCTTATTCAAGGTCACTAAACCCGCAAGAAACTGAACCCTAAGAGGGTATTGGTGAACCCTGTCGTGGATGTGATTCAAAGATGGGACACTGAACCTTAAGAGTAGGGTACCGCATAAGACGGGACGGAAAAGGGTTTAGGGTTGGATTAGGCGGACCCGCTTCGCGGCTCTGCCTAATCCAACCCGAAACCCTTTTCCTTATTCAAGGTCACTAAACCCGCAAGAAACTGAACCCTAAGAGGGTATTGGTGAACCCTGTCGTGGATGTGATTCAAAGATGGGACACTGAACCTTAAGAGTAGGGAACCGCATAAGACGGGACGGAAAAGGGTTTAGGGTTGGATTAGGCGAACCCGCTTTGCGGATCCGCCTAATCCAACTCTAAACCCTTTTCCTTATTCAAGGTCACTAAACCCGCAAGAAACTGAACCCTAAGAGGGTATTGGTGAACCCTGTCGTGGATGTGATTCAAAGATGGGACACTGAACCTTAAGAGTAGGGTACCGCATAAGACGGGACGGAAAAGGGTTTAGGGTTGGATAAGGCGGACCCGCTTCGCGGCTCCGCCTAATCCAACCCTAAACCCTTTTCCTTATTCAAGGTCATTAAACCCGTAAGAAACTGAACCCTAAGAGGGTATTGGTGAACCCTGTCGTGGATGTGATTCAAAGATGGGACACTGAACCTTAAGAGTAGGGTACCGCATAAGACGGGACGGAAAAGGGTTTAGGGTTGGATTAGGCGGACCCGCTTCGCGGCTCTGCCTAATCCAACCCGAAACCCTTTTCCTTATTCAAGGTCACTAAACCCGCAAGAAACTGTACCCTAAGAGGGTATTGGTGAACCCTGTCGTGGATGTGATTCAAAGATGGGACACTGAACCTTAAGAGTAGGGTACCGCAGAAGACGGGACGGAAAAGGGTTTAGGGTTGGATTAGGCGGACCCGCTTCGCGGCTCCGCCTAATCCAACCCTAAACCCTTTTCCTTATTCAAGGTCACTAAACCCGCAAGAAACTGAACCCTAAGAGGGTATTGGTGAACCCTGTCGTGGATGTGATTCAAAGATGGGACACTGAACCTTAAGAGTAGGGTACCGCATAAGACGGGACGGAAAAGGGTTTAGGGTTGGATTAGGCGGACCCGCTTCGCGGCTCCGCCTAATCCAACCCTAAACCCTTTTCCTTATTCAAGGTCATTAAACCCGCAAGAAACTGAACCCTAAGAGGGTATTGGTGAACCCTGTCGTGGATGTGATTCAAAGATGGGACACTGAACCTTAAGAGTAGGGAACCGCATAAGACGGGACGGAAAAGGGTTTAGGGTTGGATTAGGCGGACCCGCTTCGCGGCTCCGCCTAATCCAACCCTAAACCCTTTTCCTTATTCAAGGTCATTAAACCCGCAAGAAACTGAACCCTAAGAGGGTATTGGTGAACCCTGTCGTGGATGTGATTCAAAGATGGGACACTGAACCTTAAGAGTAGGGAACCGCATAAGACGGGACGGAAAAGGGTTTAGGGTTGGATTAGGCGGACCCGCTTTGTGGATCCGCCTAATCCAACCCTAAACCCTTTTCCTTATTCAAGGTCATTAAACCCGCAAGAAACTGAACCCTAAGAGGGTATTGGTGAACCCTGTCGTGGATGTGATTCAAAGATGGGACACTGAACCTTAAGAGTAGGGAACCGCATAAGACGGGACGGAAAAGGGTTTAGGGTTGGATTAGGCGGACCCGCTTTGCGGATCCGCCTAATCCAACCCTAAACCCTTTTCCTTATTCAAGGTCACTAAACCCGCAAGAAACTGAACCCTAAGAGGGTATTGGTGAACCCTGTCGTGGATGTGATTCAAAGATGGGACACTGAACCTTAAGAGTAGGGTACCGCATAAGACGGGACGGAAAAGGGTTTAGGGTTGGATTAGGCGGACCCGCTTCGCGGCTCTGCCTAATCCAACCCGAAACCCTTTTCCTTATTCAAGGTCACTAAACCCGCAAGAAACTGAACCCTAAGAGGGTATTGGTGAACCCTGTCGTGGATGTGATTCAAAGATGGGACACTGAACCTTAAGAGTAGGGAACCGCATAAGAAGGGACGGAAAAGGGTTTAGGGTTGGATTAGGCGTACCCGCTTTGCGGATCCGCCTAATCCAACTCTAAACCCTTTTCCTTATTCAAGGTCACTAAACCCGCAAGAAACTGAACCCTAAGAGGGTATTGGTGAACCCTGTCGTGGATGTGATTCAAAGATGGGACACTGAACCTTAAGAGTAGGGTACCGCATAAGACGGGACGGAAAAGGGTTTAGGGTTGGATAAGGCGGACCCGCTTCGCGGCTCCGCCTAATCCAACCCTAAACCCTTTTCCTTATTCAAGGTCACTAAACCCGCAAGAAACTGTACCCTAAGAGGGTATTGGTGAACCCTGTCGTGGATGTGATTCAAAGATGGGACACTGAACCTTAAGAGTAGGGTACCGCAGAAGACGGGACGGAAAAGGGTTTAGGGTTGGATTAGGCGGACCCGCTTCGCGGCTCCGCCTAATCCAACCCTAAACCCTTTTCCTTATTCAAGGTCACTAAACCCGCAAGAAACTGAACCCTAAGAGGGTATTGGTAAACCCTGTCGTGGATGTGATTCAAAGATGGGACACTGAACCTTAAGAGTAGGGTACCGCATAAGACGGGACGGAAAAGGGTTTAGGGTTGGATTAGGCGGACCCGCTTCGCGGCTCCGCCTAATCCAACCCTAAACCCTTTTCCTTATTCAAGGTCATTAAACCCGCAAGAAACTGAACCCTAAGAGGGTATTGGTGAACCCTGTCGTGGATGTGATTCAAAGATGGGACACTGAACCTTAAGAGTAGGGAACCGCATAAGACGGGACGGAAAAGGGTTTAGGGTTGGATTAGGCGGACCCGCTTTGCGGATCCGCCTAATCCAACCCTAAACCCTTTTCCTTATTCAAGGTCACTAAACCCGCAAGAAACTGAACCCTAAGAGGGTATTGGTGAACCCTGTCGTGGATGTGATTCAAAGATGGGACACTGAACCTTAAGAGTAGGGTACCGCATAAGACGGGACGGAAAAGGGTTTAGGGTTGGATTAGGCGGACCCGCTTCGCGGCTCCGCCTAATCCAACCCTAAACCCTTTTCCTTATTCAAGGTCATTAAACCCGTAAGAAACTGAACCCTAAGAGGGTATTGGTGAACCCTGTCGTGGATGTGATTCAAAGATGGGACACTGAACCTTAAGAGTAGGGTACCGCATAAGACGGGACGGAAAAGGGTTTAGGGTTGGATTAGGCGGACCCGCTTCGCGGCTCCGCCTAATCCAACCCTAAACCCTTTTCCTTATTCAAGGTCACTAAACCCGCAAGAAACTGAACCCTAAGAGGGTATTGGTGAACCCTGTCGTGGATGTGATTCAAAGATGGGACACTGAACCTTAAGAGTAGGGTACCGCATAAGACGGGACGGAAAAGGGTTTAGGGTTGGATAAGGCGGACCCGCTTCGCGGCTCCGCCTAATCCAACCCTAAACCCTTTTCCTTATTCAAGGTCATTAAACCCGTAAGAAACTGAACCCTAAGAGGGTATTGGTGAACCCTGTCGTGGATGTGATTCAAAGATGGGACACTGAACCTTAAGAGTAGGGTACCGCATAAGACGGGACGGAAAAGGGTTTAGGGTTGGATTAGGCGGACCCGCTTCGCGGCTCCGCCTAATCCAACCCTAAACCCTTTTCCTTATTCAAGGTCATTAAACCCGCAAGAAACTGAACCCTAAGAGGGTATTGGTGAACCCTGTCGTGGATGTGATTCAAAGATGGGACACTGAACCTTAAGAGTAGGGAACCGCATAAGACGGGACGGAAAAGGGTTTAGGGTTGGATTAGGCGGACCCGCTTTGTGGATCCGCCTAATCCAACCCTAAACCCTTTTCCTTATTCAAGGTCATTAAACCCGCAAGAAACTGAACCCTAAGAGGGTATTGGTGAACCCTGTCGTGGATGTGATTCAAAGATGGGACACTGAACCTTAAGAGTAGGGAACCGCATAAGACGGGACGGAAAAGGGTTTAGGGTTGGATTAGGCGGACCCGCTTTGCGGATCCGCCTAATCCAACCCTAAACCCTTTTCCTTATTCAAGGTCACTAAACCCGCAAGAAACTGAACCCTAAGAGGGTATTGGTGAACCCTGTCGTGGATGTGATTCAAAGATGGGACACTGAACCTTAAGAGTAGGGTACCGCATAAGACGGGACGGAAAAGGGTTTAGGGTTGGATTAGGCGGACCCGCTTCGCGGCTCTGCCTAATCCAACCCGAAACCCTTTTCCTTATTCAAGGTCACTAAACCCGCAAGAAACTGTACCCTAAGAGGGTATTGGTGAACCCTGTCGTGGATGTGATTCAAAGATGGGACACTGAACCTTAAGAGTAGGGTACCGCATAAGACGGGACGGAAAAGGGTTTAGGGTTGGATTAGGCGGACCCGCTTTGCGGATCCGCCTAATCCAACCCTAAACCCTTTTCCTTATTCAAGGTCACTAAACCCGCAAGAAACTGAACCCTAAGAGGGTATTGGTGAACCCTGTCGTGGATGTGATTCAAAGATGGGACACTGAACCTTAAGAGTAGGGTACCGCATAAGACGGGACGAAAAAGGGTTTAGGGTTGGATAAGGCGGACCCGCTTCGCGGCTCCGCCTAATCCAACCCTAAACCCTTTTCCTTATTCAAGGTCATTAAACCCGTAAGAAACTGAACCCTAAGAGGGTATTGGTGAACCCTGTCGTGGATGTGATTCAAAGATGGGACACTGAACCTTAAGAGTAGGGTACCGCATAAGACGGGACGGAAAAGGGTTTAGGGTTGGATTAGGCGGACCCGCTTCGCGGCTCCGCCTAATCCAACCCTAAACCCTTTTCCTTATTCAAGGTCATTAAACCCGCAAGAAACTGAACCCTAAGAGGGTATTGGTGAACCCTGTCGTGGATGTGATTCAAAGATGGGACACTGAACCTTAAGAGTAGGGAACCGCATAAGACGGGACGGAAAAGGGTTTAGGGTTGGATTAGGCGGACCCGCTTTGTGGATCCGCCTAATCCAACCCTAAACCCTTTTCCTTATTCAAGGTCATTAAACCCGCAAGAAACTGAACCCTAAGAGGGTATTGGTGAACCCTGTCGTGGATGTGATTCAAAGATGGGACACTGAACCTTAAGAGTAGGGAACCGCATAAGACGGGACGGAAAAGGGTTTAGGGTTGGATTAGGCGGACCCGCTTTGCGGATCCGCCTAATCCAACCCTAAACCCTTTTCCTTATTCAAGGTCACTAAACCCGCAAGAAACTGAACCCTAAGAGGGTATTGGTGAACCCTGTCGTGGATGTGATTCAAAGATGGGACACTGAACCTTAAGAGTAGGGTACCGCATAAGACGGGACGGAAAAGGGTTTAGGGTTGGATTAGGCGGACCCGCTTCGCGACTCTGCCTAATCCAACCCGAAACCCTTTTCCTTATTCAAGGTCACTAAACCCGCAAGAAACTGAACCCTAAGAGGGTATTGGTGAACCCTGTCGTGGATGTGATTCAAAGATGGGACACTGAACCTTAAGAGTAGGGAACCGCATAAGACGGGACGGAAAAGGGTTTAGGGTTGGATTAGGCGTACCCGCTTTGCGGATCCGCCTAATCCAACTCTAAACCCTTTTCCTTATTCAAGGTCACTAAACCCGCAAGAAACTGAACCCTAAGAGGGTATTGGTGAACCCTGTCGTGGATGTGATTCAAAGATGGGACACTGAACCTTAAGAGTAGGGTACCGCATAAGACGGGACGGAAAAGGGTTTAGGGTTGGATAAGGCGGACCCGCTTCGCGGCTCCGCCTAATCCAACCCTAAACCCTTTTCCTTATTCAAGGTCACTAAACCCGCAAGAAACTGTACCCTAAGAGGGTATTGGTGAACCCTGTCGTGGATGTGATTCAAAGATGGGACACTGAACCTTAAGAGTAGGGTACCGCAGAAGACGGGACGGAAAAGGGTTTAGGGTTGGATTAGGCGGACCCGCTTCGCGGCTCCGCCTAATCCAACCCTAAACCCTTTTCCTTATTCAAGGTCACTAAACCCGCAAGAAACTGAACCCTAAGAGGGTATTGGTGAACCCTGTCGTGGATGTGATTCAAAGATGGGACACTGAACCTTAAGAGTAGGGTACCGCATAAGACGGGACGGAAAAGGGTTTAGGGTTGGATTAGGCGGACCCGCTTCGCGGCTCCGCCTAATCGAACCCTAAACCCTTTTCCTTATTCAAGGTCATTAAACCCGCAAGAAACTGAACCCTAAGAGGGTATTGGTGAACCCTGTCGTGGATGTGATTCAAAGATGGGACACTGAACCTTAAGAGTAGGGAACCGCATAAGACGGGACGGAAAAGGGTTTAGGGTTGGATTAGGCGGACCCGCTTTGCGGATCCGCCTAATCCAACCCTAAACCCTTTTCCTTATTCAAGGTCACTAAACCCGCAAGAAACTGAACCCTAAGAGGGTATTGGTGAACCCTGTCGTGGATGTGATTCAAAGATGGGACACTGAACCTTAAGAGTAGGGTACCGCATAAGACGGGACGGAAAAGGGTTTAGGGTTGGATTAGGCGGACCCGCTTCGCGGCTCCGCCTAATCCAACCCTAAACCCTTTTCCTTATTCAAGGTCATTAAACCCGTAAGAAACTGAACCCTAAGAGGGTATTGGTGAACCCTGTCGTGGATGTGATTCAAAGATGGGACACTGAACCTTAAGAGTAGGGTACCGCATAAGACGGGACGGAAAAGGGTTTAGGGTTGGATTAGGCGGACCCGCTTCGCGGCTCCGCCTAATCCAACCCTAAACCCTTTTCCTTATTCAAGGTCACTAAACCCGCAAGAAACTGAACCCTAAGAGGGTATTGGTGAACCCTGTCGTGGATGTGATTCAAAGATGGGACACTGAACCTTAAGAGTAGGGTACCGCATAAGACGGGACGGAAAAGGGTTTAGGGTTGGATAAGGCGGACCCGCTTCGCGGCTCCGCCTAATCCAACCCTAAACCCTTTTCCTTATTCAAGGTCATTAAACCCGTAAGAAACTGAACCCTAAGAGGGTATTGGTGAACCCTGTCGTGGATGTGATTCAAAGATGGGACACTGAACCTTAAGAGTAGGGTACCGCATAAGACGGGACGGAAAAGGGTTTAGGGTTGGATTAGGCGGACCCGCTTCGCGGCTCCGCCTAATCCAACCCTAAACCCTTTTCCTTATTCAAGGTCATTAAACCCGCAAGAAACTGAACCCTAAGAGGGTATTGGTGAACCCTGTCGTGGATGTGATTCAAAGATGGGACACTGAACCTTAAGAGTAGGGAACCGCATAAGACGGGACGGAAAAGGGTTTAGGGTTGGATTAGGCGGACCCGCTTTGTGGATCCGCCTAATCCAACCCTAAACCCTTTTCCTTATTCAAGGTCATTAAACCCGCAAGAAACTGAACCCTAAGAGGGTATTGGTGAACCCTGTCGTGGATGTGATTCAAAGATGGGACACTGAACCTTAAGAGTAGGGAACCGCATAAGACGGGACGGAAAAGGGTTTAGGGTTGGATTAGGCGGACCCGCTTTGCGGATCCGCCTAATCCAACCCTAAACCCTTTTCCTTATTCAAGGTCACTAAACCCGCAAGAAACTGAACCCTAAGAGGGTATTGGTGAACCCTGTCGTGGATGTGATTCAAAGATGGGACACTGAACCTTAAGAGTAGGGTACCGCATAAGACGGGACGGAAAAGGGTTTAGGGTTGGATTAGGCGGACCCGCTTCGCGGCTCTGCCTAATCCAACCCGAAACCCTTTTCCTTATTCAAGGTCACTAAACCCGCAAGAAACTGAACCCTAAGAGGGTATTGGTGAACCCTGTCGTGGATGTGATTCAAAGATGGGACACTGAACCTTAAGAGTAGGGAACCGCATAAGACGGGACGGAAAAGGGTTTAGGGTTGGATTAGGCGTACCCGCTTTGCGGATCCGCCTAATCCAACTCTAAACCCTTTTCCTTATTCAAGGTCACTAAACCTGCAAGAAACTGAACCCTAAGAGGGTATTGGTGAACCCTGTCGTGGATGTGATTCAAAGATGGGACACTGAACCTTAAGAGTAGGGTACCGCATAAGACGGGACGGAAAAGGGTTTAGGGTTGGATAAGGCGGACCCGCTTCGCGGCTCCGCCTAATCCAACCCTAAACCCTTTTCCTTATTCAAGGTCACTAAACCCGCAAGAAACTGTACCCTAAGAGGGTATTGGTGAACCCTGTCGTGGATGTGATTCAAAGATGGGACACTGAACCTTAAGAGTAGGGTACCGCAGAAGACGGGACGGAAAAGGGTTTAGGGTTGGATTAGGCGGACCCGCTTCGCGGCTCCGCCTAATCCAACCCTAAACCCTTTTCCTTATTCAAGGTCACTAAACCCGCAAGAAACTGAACCCTAAGAGGGTATTGGTGAACCCTGTCGTGGATGTGATTCAAAGATGGGACACTGAACCTTAAGAGTAGGGTACCGCATAAGACGGGACGGAAAAGGGTTTAGGGTTGGATTAGGCGGACCCGCTTCGCGGCTCCGCCTAATCCAACCCTAAACCCTTTTCCTTATTCAAGGTCATTAAACCCGCAAGAAACTGAACCCTAAGAGGGTATTGGTGAACCCTGTCGTGGATGTGATTCAAAGATGGGACACTGAACCTTAAGAGTAGGGAACCGCATAAGACGGGACGGAAAAGGGTTTAGGGTTGGATTAGGCGGACCCGCTTTGTGGATCCGCCTAATCCAACCCTAAACCCTTTTCCTTATTCAAGGTCATTAAACCCGCAAGAAACTGAACCCTAAGAGGGTATTGGTGAACCCTGTCGTGGATGTGATTCAAAGATGGGACACTGAACCTTAAGAGTAGGGAACCGCATAAGACGGGACGGAAAAGGGTTTAGGGTTGGATTAGGCGGACCCGCTTTGCGGATCCGCCTAATCCAACCCTAAACCCTTTTCCTTATTCAAGGTCACTAAACCCGCAAGAAACTGAACCCTAAGAGGGTATTGGTGAACCCTGTCGTGGATGTGATTCAAAGATGGGACACTGAACCTTAAGAGTAGGGTACCGCATAAGACGGGACGGAAAAGGGTTTAGGGTTGGATTAGGCGGACCCGCTTCGCGGCTCTGCCTAATCCAACCCGAAACCCTTTTCCTTATTCAAGGTCACTAAACCCGCAAGAAACTGTACCCTAAGAGGGTATTGGTGAACCCTGTCGTGGATGTGATTCAAAGATGGGACACTGAACCTTAAGAGTAGGGTACCGCATAAGACGGGACGGAAAAGGGTTTAGGGTTGGATTAGGCGGACCCGCTTTGCGGATCCGCCTAATCCAACCCTAAACCCTTTTCCTTATTCAAGGTCACTAAACCCGCAAGAAACTGAACCCTAAGAGGGTATTGGTGAACCCTGTCGTGGATGTGATTCAAAGATGGGACACTGAACCTTAAGAGTAGGGTACCGCATAAGACGGGACGGAAAAGGGTTTAGGGTTGGATAAGGCGGACCCGCTTCGCGGCTCCGCCTAATCCAACCCTAAACCCTTTTCCTTATTCAAGGTCATTAAACCCGTAAGAAACTGAACCCTAAGAGGGTATTGGTGAACCCTGTCGTGGATGTGATTCAAAGATGGGACACTGAACCTTAAGAGTAGGGTACCGCATAAGACGGGACGGAAAAGGGTTTAGGGTTCGATTAGGCGGACCCGCTTCGCGGCTCCGCCTAATCCAACCCTAAACCCTTTTCCTTATTCAAGGTCATTAAACCCGCAAGAAACTGAACCCTAAGAGGGTATTGGTGAACCCTGTCGTGGATGTGATTCAAAGATGGGACACTGAACCTTAAGAGTAGGGAACCGCATAAGACGGGACGGAAAAGGGTTTAGGGTTGGATTAGGCGGACCCGCTTTGTGGATCCGCCTAATCCAACCCTAAACCCTTTTCCTTATTCAAGGTCATTAAACCCGCAAGAAACTGAACCCTAAGAGGGTATTGGTGAACCCTGTCGTGGATGTGATTCAAAGATGGGACACTGAACCTTAAGAGTAGGGAACCGCATAAGACGGGACGGAAAAGGGTTTAGGGTTGGATTAGGCGGACCCGCTTTGCGGATCCGCCTAATCCAACCCTAAACCCTTTTCCTTATTCAAGGTCACTAAACCCGCAAGAAACTGAACCCTAAGAGGGTATTGGTGAACCCTGTCGTGGATGTGATTCAAAGATGGGACACTGAACCTTAAGAGTAGGGTACCGCATAAGACGGGACGGAAAAGGGTTTAGGGTTGGATTAGGCGGACCCGCTTCGCGGCTCTGCCTAATCCAACCCGAAACCCTTTTCCTTATTCAAGGTCACTAAACCCGCAAGAAACTGAACCCTAAGAGGGTATTGGTGAACCCTGTCGTGGATGTGATTCAAAGATGGGACACTGAACCTTAAGAGTAGGGTACCGCATAAGACGGGACGGAAAAGGGTTTAGGGTTGGATTAGGCGGACCCGCTTCGCGGCTCTGCCTAATCCAACCCGAAACCCTTTTCCTTATTCAAGGTCACTAAACCCGCAAGAAACTGTACCCTAAGAGGGTATTGGTGAACCCTGTCGTGGATGTGATTCAAAGATGGGACACTGAACCTTAAGAGTAGGGTACCGCATAAGACGGGACGGAAAAGGGTTTAGGGTTGGATTAGGCGGACCCGCTTTGCGGATCCGCCTAATCCAACCCTAAACCCTTTTCCTTATTCAAGGTCACTAAACCCGCAAGAAACTGAACCCTAAGAGGGTATTGGTGAACCCTGTCGTGGATGTGATTCAAAGATGGGACACTGAACCTTAAGAGTAGGGTACCGCATAAGACGGGACGGAAAAGGGTTTAGGGTTGGATAAGGCGGACCCGCTTCGCGGCTCCGCCTAATCCAACCCTAAACCCTTTTCCTTATTCAAGGTCATTAAACCCGTAAGAAACTGAACCCTAAGAGGGTATTGGTGAACCCTGTCGTGGATGTGATTCAAAGATGGGACACTGAACCTTAAGAGTAGGGTACCGCATAAGACGGGACGGAAAAGGGTTTAGGGTTCGATTAGGCGGACCCGCTTCGCGGCTCCGCCTAATCCAACCCTAAACCCTTTTCCTTATTCAAGGTCATTAAACCCGCAAGAAACTGAACCCTAAGAGGGTATTGGTGAACCCTGTCGTGGATGTGATTCAAAGATGGGACACTGAACCTTAAGAGTAGGGAACCGCATAAGACGGGACGGAAAAGGGTTTAGGGTTGGATTAGGCGGACCCGCTTTGTGGATCCGCCTAATCCAACCCTAAACCCTTTTCCTTATTCAAGGTCATTAAACCCGCAAGAAACTGAACCCTAAGAGGGTATTGGTGAACCCTGTCGTGGATGTGATTCAAAGATGGGACACTGAACCTTAAGAGTAGGGAACCGCATAAGACGGGACGGAAAAGGGTTTAGGGTTGGATTAGGCGGACCCGCTTTGCGGATCCGCCTAATCCAACCCTAAACCCTTTTCCTTATTCAAGGTCACTAAACCCGCAAGAAACTGAACCCTAAGAGGGTATTGGTGAACCCTGTCGTGGATGTGATTCAAAGATGGGACACTGAACCTTAAGAGTAGGGTACCGCATAAGACGGGACGGAAAAGGGTTTAGGGTTGGATTAGGCGGACCCGCTTCGCGGCTCTGCCTAATCCAACCCGAAACCCTTTTCCTTATTCAAGGTCACTAAACCCGCAAGAAACTGAACCCTAAGAGGGTATTGGTGAACCCTGTCGTGGATGTGATTCAAAGATGGGACACTGAACCTTAAGAGTAGGGAACCGCATAAGACGGGACGGAAAAGGGTTTAGGGTTGGATTAGGCGTACCCGCTTTGCGGATCCGCCTAATCCAACTCTAAACCCTTTTCCTTATTCAAGGTCACTAAACCCGCAAGAAACTGAACCCTAAGAGGGTATTGGTGAACCCTGTCGTGGATGTGATTCAAAGATGGGACACTGAACCTTAAGAGTAGGGTACCGCATAAGACGGGACGGAAAAGGGTTTAGGGTTGGATTAGGCGGACCCGCTTCGCGGCTCCGCCTAATCCAACCCTAAACCCTTTTCCTTATTCAAGGTCATTAAACCCGCAAGAAACTGAACCCTAAGAGGGTATTGGTGAACCCTGTCGTGGATGTGATTCAAAGATGGGACACTGAACCTTAAGAGTAGGGAACCGCATAAGACGGGACGGAAAAGGGTTTAGGGTTGGATTAGGCGGACCCGCTTTGTGGATCCGCCTAATCCAACCCTAAACCCTTTTCCTTATTCAAGGTCATTAAACCCGCAAGAAACTGAACCCTAAGAGGGTATTGGTGAACCCTGTCGTGGATGTGATTCAAAGATGGGACACTGAACCTTAAGAGTAGGGAACCGCATAAGACGGGACGGAAAAGGGTTTAGGGTTGGATTAGGCGGACCCGCTTTGCGGATCCGCCTAATCCAACCCTAAACCCTTTTCCTTATTCAAGGTCACTAAACCCGCAAGAAACTGAACCCTAAGAGGGTATTGGTGAACCCTGTCGTGGATGTGATTCAAAGATGGGACACTGAACCTTAAGAGTAGGGTACCGCATAAGACGGGACGGAAAAGGGTTTAGGGTTGGATTAGGCGGACCCGCTTCGCGGCTCTGCCTAATCCAACCCGAAACCCTTTTCCTTATTCAAGGTCACTAAACCCGCAAGAAACTGAACCCTAAGAGGGTATTGGTGAACCCTGTCGTGGATGTGATTCAAAGATGGGACACTGAACCTTAAGAGTAGGGAACCGCATAAGACGGGACGGAAAAGGGTTTAGGGTTGGATTAGGCGTACCCGCTTTGCGGATCCGCCTAATCCAACTCTAAACCCTTTTCCTTATTCAAGGTCACTAAACCCGCAAGAAACTGAACCCTAAGAGGGTATTGGTGAACCCTGTCGTGGATGTGATTCAAAGATGGGACACTGAACCTTAAGAGTAGGGTACCGCATAAGACGGGACGGAAAAGGGTTTAGGGTTGGATAAGGCGGACCCGCTTCGCGGCTCCGCCTAATCCAACCCTAAACCCTTTTCCTTATTCAAGGTCACTAAACCCGCAAGAAACTGTACCCTAAGAGGGTATTGGTGAACCCTGTCGTGGATGTGATTCAAAGATGGGACACTGAACCTTAAGAGTAGGGTACCGCAGAAGACGGGACGGAAAAGGGTTTAGGGTTGGATTAGGCGGACCCGCTTCGCGGCTCCGCCTAATCCAACCCTAAACCCTTTTCCTTATTCAAGGTCACTAAACCCGCAAGAAACTGAACCCTAAGAGGGTATTGGTGAACCCTGTCGTGGATGTGATTCAAAGATGGGACACTGAACCTTAAGAGTAGGGTACCGCATAAGACGGGACGGAAAAGGGTTTAGGGTTGGATTAGGCGGACCCGCTTCGCGGCTCCGCCTAATCCAACCCTAAACCCTTTTCCTTATTCAAGGTCATTAAACCCGCAAGAAACTGAACCCTAAGAGGGTATTGGTGAACCCTGTCGTGGATGTGATTCAAAGATGGGACACTGAACCTTAAGAGTAGGGAACCGCATAAGACGGGACGGAAAAGGGTTTAGGGTTGGATTAGGCGGACCCGCTTTGCGGATCCGCCTAATCCAACCCTAAACCCTTTTCCTTATTCAAGGTCACTAAACCCGCAAGAAACTGAACCCTAAGAGGGTATTGGTGAACCCTGTCGTGGATGTGATTCAAAGATGGGACACTGAACCTTAAGAGTAGGGTACCGCATAAGACGGGACGAAAAAGGGTTTAGGGTTGGATTAGGCGGACCCGCTTCGCGGCTCTGCCTAATCCAACCCGAAACCCTTTTCCTTATTCAAGGTCACTAAACCCGCAAGAAACTGAACCCTAAGAGGGTATTGGTGAACCCTGTCGTGGATGTGATTCAAAGATGGGACACTGAACCTTAAGAGTAGGGAACCGCATAAGACGGGACGGAAAAGGGTTTAGGGTTGGATTAGGCGTACCCGCCTTGCGGATCCGCCTAATCCAACTCTAAACCCTTTTCCTTATTCAAGGTCACTAAACCCGCAAGAAACTGAACCCTAAGAGGGTATTGGTGAACCCTGTCGTGGATGTGATTCAAAGATGGGACACTGAACCTTAAGAGTAGGGTACCGCATAAGACGGGACGGAAAAGGGTTTAGGGTTGGATAAGGCGGACCCGCTTCGCGGCTCCGCCTAATCCAACCCTAAACCCTTTTCCTTATTCAAGGTCACTAAACCCGCAAGAAACTGTACCCTAAGAGGGTATTGGTGAACCCTGTCGTGGATGTGATTCAAAGATGGGACACTGAACCTTAAGAGTAGGGTACCGCAGAAGACGGGACGGAAAAGGGTTTAGGGTTGGATTAGGCGGACCCGCTTCGCGGCTCCGCCTAATCCAACCCTAAACCCTTTTCCTTATTCAAGGTCACTAAACCCGCAAGAAACTGTACCCTAAGAGGGTATTGGTGAACCCTGTCGTGGATGTGATTCAAAGATGGGACACTGAACCTTAAGAGTAGGGTACCGCAGAAGACGGGACGGAAAAGGGTTTAGGGTTGGATTAGGCGGACCCGCTTCGCGGCTCCGCCTAATCCAACCCTAAACCCTTTTCCTTATTCAAGGTCACTAAACCCGCAAGAAACTGAACCCTAAGAGGGTATTGGTGAACCCTGTCGTGGATGTGATTCAAAGATGGGACACTGAACCTTAAGAGTAGGGTACCGCATAAGACGGGACGGAAAAGGGTTTAGGGTTGGATTAGGCGGACCCGCTTCGCGGCTCCGCCTAATCCAACCCTAAACCCTTTTCCTTATTCAAGGTCATTAAACCCGCAAGAAACTGAACCCTAAGAGGGTATTGGTGAACCCTGTCGTGGATGTGATTCAAAGATGGGACACTGAACCTTAAGAGTAGGGAACCGCATAAGACGGGACGGAAAAGGGTTTAGGGTTGGATTAGGCGGACCCGCTTTGCGGATCCGCCTAATCCAACCCTAAACCCTTTTCCTTATTCAAGGTCACTAAACCCGCAAGAAACTGAACCCTAAGAGGGTATTGGTGAACCCTGTCGTGGATGTGATTCAAAGATGGGACACTGAACCTTAAGAGTAGGGTACCGCATAAGACGGGACGAAAAAGGGTTTAGGGTTGGATTAGGCGGACCCGCTTCGCGGCTCTGCCTAATCCAACCCGAAACCCTTTTCCTTATTCAAGGTCACTAAACCCGCAAGAAACTGAACCCTAAGAGGGTATTGGTGAACCCTGTCGTGGATGTGATTCAAAGATGGGACACTGAACCTTAAGAGTAGGGAACCGCATAAGACGGGACGGAAAAGGGTTTAGGGTTGGATTAGGCGTACCCGCCTTGCGGATCCGCCTAATCCAACTCTAAACCCTTTTCCTTATTCAAGGTCACTAAACCCGCAAGAAACTGAACCCTAAGAGGGTATTGGTGAACCCTGTCGTGGATGTGATTCAAAGATGGGACACTGAACCTTAAGAGTAGGGTACCGCATAAGACGGGACGGAAAAGGGTTTAGGGTTGGATAAGGCGGACCCGCTTCGCGGCTCCGCCTAATCCAACCCTAAACCCTTTTCCTTATTCAAGGTCACTAAACCCGCAAGAAACTGTACCCTAAGAGGGTATTGGTGAACCCTGTCGTGGATGTGATTCAAAGATGGGACACTGAACCTTAAGAGTAGGGTACCGCAGAAGACGGGACGGAAAAGGGTTTAGGGTTGGATTAGGCGGACCCGCTTCGCGGCTCCGCCTAATCCAACCCTAAACCCTTTTCCTTATTCAAGGTCACTAAACCCGCAAGAAACTGAACCCTAAGAGGGTATTGGTGAACCCTGTCGTGGATGTGATTCAAAGATGGGACACTGAACCTTAAGAGTAGGGTACCGCATAAGACGGGACGGAAAAGGGTTTAGGGTTGGATTAGGCGGACCCGCTTCGCGGCTCCGCCTAATCCAACCCTAAACCCTTTTCCTTATTCAAGGTCATTAAACCCGCAAGAAACTGAACCCTAAGAGGGTATTGGTGAACCCTGTCGTGGATGTGATTCAAAGATGGGACACTGAACCTTAAGAGTAGGGAACCGCATAAGACGGGACGGAAAAGGGTTTAGGGTTGGATTAGGCGGACCCGCTTTGTGGATCCGCCTAATCCAACCCTAAACCCTTTTCCTTATTCAAGGTCATTAAACCCGCAAGAAACTGAACCCTAAGAGGGTATTGGTGAACCCTGTCGTGGATGTGATTCAAAGATGGGACACTGAACCTTAAGAGTAGGGAACCGCATAAGACGGGACGGAAAAGGGTTTAGGGTTGGATTAGGCGGACCCGCTTTGCGGATCCGCCTAATCCAACCCTAAACCCTTTTCCTTATTCAAGGTCACTAAACCCGCAAGAAACTGAACCCTAAGAGGGTATTGGTGAACCCTGTCGTGGATGTGATTCAAAGATGGGACACTGAACCTTAAGAGTAGGGTACCGCATAAGACGGGACGGAAAAGGGTTTAGGGTTGGATTAGGCGGACCCGCTTCGCGGCTCTGCCTAATCCAACCCGAAACCCTTTTCCTTATTCAAGGTCACTAAACCCGCAAGAAACTGAACCCTAAGAGGGTATTGGTGAACCCTGTCGTGGATGTGATTCAAAGATGGGACACTGAACCTTAAGAGTAGGGAACCGCATAAGACGGGACGGAAAAGGGTTTAGGGTTGGATTAGGCGTACCCGCTTTGCGGATCCGCCTAATCCAACTCTAAACCCTTTTCCTTATTCAAGGTCACTAAACCCGCAAGAAACTGAACCCTAAGAGGGTATTGGTGAACCCTGTCGTGGATGTGATTCAAAGATGGGACACTGAACCTTAAGAGTAGGGTACCGCATAAGACGGGACGGAAAAGGGTTTACGGTTGGATAAGGCGGACCCGCTTCGCGGCTCCGCCTAATCCAACCCTAAACCCTTTTCCTTATTCAAGGTCACTAAACCCGCAAGAAACTGTACCCTAAGAGGGTATTGGTGAACCCTGTCGTGGATGTGATTCAAAGATGGGACACTGAACCTTAAGAGTAGGGTACCGCAGAAGACGGGACGGAAAAGGGTTTAGGGTTGGATTAGGCGGACCCGCTTCGCGGCTCCGCCTAATCCAACCCTAAACCCTTTTCCTTATTCAAGGTCACTAAACCCGCAAGAAACTGAACCCTAAGAGGGTATTGGTGAACCCTGTCGTGGATGTGATTCAAAGATGGGACACTGAACCTTAAGAGTAGGGTACCGCATAAGACGGGACGGAAAAGGGTTTAGGGTTGGATTAGGCGGACCCGCTTCGCGGCTCCGCCTAATCCAACCCTAAACCCTTTTCCTTATTCAAGGTCATTAAACCCGCAAGAAACTGAACCCTAAGAGGGTATTGGTGAACCCTGTCGTGGATGTGATTCAAAGATGGGACACTGAACCTTAAGAGTAGGGAACCGCATAAGACGGGACGGAAAAGGGTTTAGGGTTGGATTAGGCGGACCCGCTTTGCGGATCCGCCTAATCCAACCCTAAACCCTTTTCCTTATTCAAGGTCACTAAACCCGCAAGAAACTGAACCCTAAGAGGGTATTGGTGAACCCTGTCGTGGATGTGATTCAAAGATGGGACACTGAACCTTAAGAGTAGGGTACCGCATAAGACGGGACGGAAAAGGGTTTAGGGTTGGATTAGGCGGACCCGCTTCGCGGCTCCGCCTAATCCAACCCTAAACCCTTTTCCTTATTCAAGGTCATTAAACCCGTAAGAAACTGAACCCTAAGAGGGTATTGGTGAACCCTGTCGTGGATGTGATTCAAAGATGGGACACTGAACCTTAAGAGTAGGGTACCGCATAAGACGGGACGGAAAAGGGTTTAGGGTTGGATTAGGCGGACCCGCTTCGCGGCTCCGCCTAATCCAACCCTAAACCCTTTTCCTTATTCAAGGTCACTAAACCCGCAAGAAACTGAACCCTAAGAGGGTATTGGTGAACCCTGTCGTGGATGTGATTCAAAGATGGGACACTGAACCTTAAGAGTAGGGTACCGCATAAGACGGGACGGAAAAGGGTTTAGGGTTGGATAAGGCGGACCCGCTTCGCGGCTCCGCCTAATCCAACCCTAAACCCTTTTCCTTATTCAAGGTCATTAAACCCGTAAGAAACTGAACCCTAAGAGGGTATTGGTGAACCCTGTCGTGGATGTGATTCAAAGATGGGACACTGAACCTTAAGAGTAGGGTACCGCATAAGACGGGACGGAAAAGGGTTTAGGGTTGGATTAGGCGGACCCGCTTCGCGGCTCCGCCTAATCCAACCCTAAACCCTTTTCCTTATTCAAGGTCATTAAACCCGCAAGAAACTGAACCCTAAGAGGGTATTGGTGAACCCTGTCGTGGATGTGATTCAAAGATGGGACACTGAACCTTAAGAGTAGGGAACCGCATAAGACGGGACGGAAAAGGGTTTAGGGTTGGATTAGGCGGACCCGCTTTGTGGATCCGCCTAATCCAACCCTAAACCCTTTTCCTTATTCAAGGTCATTAAACCCGCAAGAAACTGAACCCTAAGAGGGTATTGGTGAACCCTGTCGTGGATGTGATTCAAAGATGGGACACTGAACCTTAAGAGTAGGGAACCGCATAAGACGGGACGGAAAAGGGTTTAGGGTTGGATTAGGCGGACCCGCTTTGCGGATCCGCCTAATCCAACCCTAAACCCTTTTCCTTATTCAAGGTCACTAAACCCGCAAGAAACTGAACCCTAAGAGGGTATTGGTGAACCATGTCGTGGATGTGATTCAAAGATGGGACACTGAACCTTAAGAGTAGGGTACCGCATAAGACGGGACGGAAAAGGGTTTAGGGTTGGATTAGGCGGACCCGCTTCGCGGCTCTGCCTAATCCAACCCGAAACCCTTTTCCTTATTCAAGGTCACTAAACCCGCAAGAAACTGAACCCTAAGAGGGTATTGGTGAACCCTGTCGTGGATGTGATTCAAAGATGGGACACTGAACCTTAAGAGTAGGGAACCGCATAAGACGGGACGGAAAAGGGTTTAGGGTTGGATTAGGCGTACCCGCTTTGCGGATCCGCCTAATCCAACTCTAAACCCTTTTCCTTATTCAAGGTCACTAAACCCGCAAGAAACTGAACCCTAAGAGGGTATTGGTGAACCCTGTCGTGGATGTGATTCAAAGATGGGACACTGAACCTTAAGAGTAGGGTACCGCATAAGACGGGACGGAAAAGGGTTTAGGGTTGGATAAGGCGGACCCGCTTCGCGGCTCCGCCTAATCCAACCCTAAACCCTTTTCCTTATTCAAGGTCACTAAACCCGCAAGAAACTGTACCCTAAGAGGGTATTGGTGAACCCTGTCGTGGATGTGATTCAAAGATGGGACACTGAACCTTAAGAGTAGGGTACCGCAGAAGACGGGACGGAAAAGGGTTTAGGGTTGGATTAGGCGGACCCGCTTCGCGGCTCCGCCTAATCCAACCCTAAACCCTTTTCCTTATTCAAGGTCACTAAACCCGCAAGAAACTGAACCCTAAGAGGGTATTGGTGAACCCTGTCGTGGATGTGATTCAAAGATGGGACACTGAACCTTAAGAGTAGGGTACCGCATAAGACGGGACGGAAAAGGGTTTAGGGTTGGATTAGGCGGACCCGCTTCGCGGCTCCACCTAATCCAACCCTAAACCCTTTTCCTTATTCAAGGTCATTAAACCCGCAAGAAACTGAACCCTAAGAGGGTATTGGTGAACCCTGTCGTGGATGTGATTCAAAGATGGGACACTGAACCTTAAGAGTAGGGAACCGCATAAGACGGGACGGAAAAGGGTTTAGGGTTGGATTAGGCGGACCCGCTTTGCGGATCCGCCTAATCCAACCCTAAACCCTTTTCCTTATTCAAGGTCACTAAACCCGCAAGAAACTGAACCCTAAGAGGGTATTGGTGAACCCTGTCGTGGATGTGATTCAAAGATGGGACACTGAACCTTAAGAGTAGGGTACCGCATAAGACGGGACGGAAAAGGGTTTAGGGTTGGATTAGGCGGACCCGCTTCGCGGCTCCGCCTAATCCAACCCTAAACCCTTTTCCTTATTCAAGGTCATTAAACCCGTAAGAAACTGAACCCTAAGAGGGTATTGGTGAACCCTGTCGTGGATGTGATTCAAAGATGGGACACTGAACCTTAAGAGTAGGGTACCGCATAAGACGGGACGGAAAAGGGTTTAGGGTTGGATTAGGCGGACCCGCTTCGCGGCTCCGCCTAATCCAACCCTAAACCCTTTTCCTTATTCAAGGTCATTAAACCCGCAAGAAACTGAACCCTAAGAGGGTATTGGTGAACCCTGTCGTGGATGTGATTCAAAGATGGGACACTGAACCTTAAGAGTAGGGTACCGCAGAAGACGGGACGGAAAAGGGTTTAGGGTTGGATTAGGCGGACCCGCTTCGCGGCTCCACCTAATCCAACCCTAAACCCTTTTCCTTATTCAAGGTCACTAAACCCGCAAGAAACTGAACCCTAAGAGGGTATTGGTGAACCCTGTCGTGGATGTGATTCAAAGATGGGACACTGAACCTTAAGAGTAGGGTACCGCATAAGACGGGACGGAAAAGGGTTTAGGGTTGGATTAGGCGGACCCGCTTCGCGGCTCCGCCTAATCCAACCCTAAACCCTTTTCCTTATTCAAGGTCATTAAACCCGCAAGAAACTGAACCCTAAGAGGGTATTGGTGAACCCTGTCGTGGATGTGATTCAAAGATGGGACACTGAACCTTAAGAGTAGGGAACCGCATAAGACGGGACGGAAAAGGGTTTAGGGTTGGATTAGGCGGACCCGCTTTGCGGATCCGCCTAATCCAACCCTAAACCCTTTTCCTTATTCAAGGTCACTAAACCCGCAAGAAACTGAACCCTAAGAGGGTATTGGTGAACCCTGTCGTGGATGTGATTCAAAGATGGGACACTGAACCTTAAGAGTAGGGTACCGCATAAGACGGGACGGAAAAGGGTTTAGGGTTGGATTAGGCGGACCCGCTTCGCGGCTCCGCCTAATCCAACCCTAAACCCTTTTCCTTATTCAAGGTCATTAAACCCGTAAGAAACTGAACCCTAAGAGGGTATTGGTGAACCCTGTCGTGGATGTGATTCAAAGATGGGACACTGAACCTTAAGAGTAGGGTACCGCATAAGACGGGACGGAAAAGGGTTTAGGTTTGGATTAGGCGGACCCGCTTCGCGGCTCCGCCTAATCCAACCCTAAACCCTTTTCCTTATTCAAGGTCATTAAACCCGCAAGAAACTGAACCCTAAGAGGGTATTGGTGAACCCTGTCGTGGATGTGATTCAAAGATGGGACACTGAACCTTAAGAGTAGGGAACCGCATAAGACGGGACGGAAAAGGGTTTAGGGTTGGATTAGGCGGACCCGCTTTGCGGATCCGCCTAATCCAACCCTAAACCCTTTTCCTTATTCAAGGTCATTAAACCCGCAAGAAACTGAACCCTAAGAGGGTATTGGTGAACCCTGTCGTGGATGTGATTCAAAGATGGGACACTGAACCTTAAGAGTAGGGAACCGCATAAGACGGGACGGAAAAGGGTTTAGGGTTGGATTAGGCGGACCCGCTTTGCGGATCCGCCTAATCCAACCCTAAACCCTTTTCCTTATTCAAGGTCACTAAACCCGCAAGAAACTGAACCCTAAGAGGGTATTGGTGAACCCTGTCGTGGATGTGATTCAAAGATGGGACACTGAACCTTAAGAGTAGGGTACCGCATAAGACGGGACGGAAAAGGGTTTAGGGTTGGATTAGGCGGACCCGCTTCGCGGCTCTGCCTAATCCAACCCGAAACCCTTTTCCTTATTCAAGGTCACTAAACCCGCAAGAAACTGAACCCTAAGAGGGTATTGGTGAACCCTGTCGTGGATGTGATTCAAAGATGGGACACTGAACCTTAAGAGTAGGGAACCGCATAAGACGGGACGGAAAAGGGTTTAGGGTTGGATTAGGCGGACCCGCTTTGCGGATCCGCCTAATCCAACCCTAAACCCTTTTCCTTATTCAAGGTCACTAAACCCGCAAGAAACTGAACCCTAAGAGGGTATTGGTGAACCCTGTCGTGGATGTGATTCAAAGATGGGACACTGAACCTTAAGAGTAGGGTACCGCATAAGACGGGACGGAAAAGGGTTTAGGGTTGGATTAGGCGGACCCGCTTCGCGGCTCTGCCTAATCCAACCCGAAACCCTTTTCCTTATTCAAGGTCACTAAACCCGCAAGAAACTGAACCCTAAGAGGGTATTGGTGAACCCTGTCGTGGATGTGATTCAAAGATGGGACACTGAACCTTAAGAGTAGGGAACCGCATAAGACGGGACGGAAAAGGGTTTAGGGTTGGATTAGGCGTACCCGCTTTGCGGATCCGCCTAATCCAACTCTAAACCCTTTTCCTTATTCAAGGTCACTAAACCCGCAAGAAACTGAACCCTAAGAGGGTATTGGTGAACCCTGTCGTGGATGTGATTCAAAGATGGGACACTGAACCTTAAGAGTAGGGTACCGCATAAGACGGGACGGAAAAGGGTTTAGGGTTGGATAAGGCGGACCCGCTTCGCGGCTCCGCCTAATCCAACCCTAAACCGTTTTCCTTATTCAAGGTCACTAAACCCGCAAGAAACTGTACCCTAAGAGGGTATTGGTGAACCCTGTCGTGGATGTGATTCAAAGATGGGACACTGAACCTTAAGAGTAGGGTACCGCAGAAGACGGGACGGAAAAGGGTTTAGGGTTGGATTAGGCGGACCCGCTTCGCGGCTCCGCCTAATCCAACCCTAAACCCTTTTCCTTATTCAAGGTCACTAAACCCGCAAGAAACTGAACCCTAAGAGGGTATTGGTGAACCCTGTCGTGGATGTGATTCAAAGATGGGACACTGAACCTTAAGAGTAGGGTACCGCATAAGACGGGACGGAAAAGGGTTTAGGGTTGGATTAGGCGGAGCCGCTTTGCGGATCCGCCTAATCCAACCCTAAACCCTTTTCCTTATTCAAGGTCACTAAACCCGCAAGAAACTGAACCCTAAGAGGGTATTGGTGAACCCTGTCGTGGATGTGATTCAAAGATGGGACACTGAACCTTAAGAGTAGGGTACCGCATAAGACGGGACGGAAAAGGGTTTAGGGTTGGATTAAGCGGACCCGCTTCGCGGCTTCGCCTAATCCAACCCTAAACCCTTTTACTTATTCAAGGTCATTAAACCCGTAAGAAACTGAACCCTAAGAGGGTATTGGTGAACCCTGTCGTGGATGTGATTCAAAGATGGGACACTGAACCTTAAGAGTAGGGAACCGCATAAGACGGGACGGAAAAGGGTTTAGGGTTGGATTAGGCGGACCCGCTTTGCGGATCCGCCTAATCCAACCCTAAACCCTTTTCCTTATTCAAGGTCACTAAACCCGCAAGAAACTGAACCCTAAGAGGGTATTGGTGAACCCTGTCGTGGATGTGATTCAAAGATGGGACACTGAACCTTAAGAGTAGGGTACCGCATAAGACGGGACGGAAAAGGGTTTAGGGTTGGATTAGGCGGACCCGCTTCGCGGCTCTGCCTAATCCAACCCGAAACCCTTTTCCTTATTCAAGGTCACTAAACCCGCAAGAAACTGAACCCTAAGAGGGTATTGGTGAACCCTGTCGTGGATGTGATTCAAAGATGGGACACTGAACCTTAAGAGTAGGGAACCGCATAAGACGGGACGGAAAAGGGTTTAGGGTTGGATTAGGCGTACCCGCTTTGCGGATCCGCCTAATCCAACTCTAAACCCTTTTCCTTATTCAAGGTCACTAAACCCGCAAGAAACTGAACCCTAAGAGGGTATTGGTGAACCCTGTCGTGGATGTGATTCAAAGATGGGACACTGAACCTTAAGAGTAGGGTACCGCATAAGACGGGACGGAAAAGGGTTTAGGGTTGGATAAGGCGGACCCGCTTCGCGGCTCCGCCTAATCCAACCCTAAACCCTTTTCCTTATTCAAGGTCACTAAACCCGCAAGAAACTGTACCCTAAGAGGGTATTGGTGAACCCTGTCGTGGATGTGATTCAAAGATGGGACACTGAACCTTAAGAGTAGGGTACCGCAGAAGACGGGACGGAAAAGGGTTTAGGGTTGGATTAGGCAGACCCGCTTCGCGGCTCCGCCTAATCCAACCCTAAACCCTTTTCCTTATTCAAGGTCACTAAACCCGCAAGAAACTGAACCCTAAGAGGGTATTGGTGAACCCTGTCGTGGATGTGATTCAAAGATGGGACACTGAACCTTAAGAGTAGGGTACCGCATAAGACGGGACGGAAAAGGGTTTAGGGTTGGATTAGGCGTACCCGCTACGCGGATCCGCCTAATCCAACCCTAAACCCTTTTCCTTATTCAAGGTCACTAAACCCGCAACAAATTGAACCCTAAGAGGGTATTGGTGAACCCTGTCGTGGATGTGATTCAAACATGGGGCACTGAACCTTAAGAGTAGGGAACCGCATAAGACGGGACGGAAAAGGGTTTAGGGTTGGATTAGGCGGACCCGCTTTGCGGATCCGCCTAATCCAACCCTAAACCCTTTTCCTTATTCAAGGTCACTAAACCCGCAAGAAACTGTACCCTAAGAGGGTATTGGTGAACCCTGTCGTGGATGTGATTCAAAGATTGGACACTGAATCTTAAGAGTAGGGTACCGCATAAGACGGGACGGAAAAGGGTTTAGGGTTGGATTAGGCGGACCCGCTTCGCGGCTCCGCCTAATCCAACCCTAAACCCTTTTCCTTATTCAAGGTCACTAAACCCGCAAGAAACTGTACCCTAAGAGGGTATTGGTGAACCCTGTCGTGGATGTGATTCAAAGATGGGACACTGAACCTTAAGAGTAGGGTACCGCATAAGACGGGACGAAAAAGGGTTTAGGGTTGGATTAGGCGGACCCGCTTTGCGGATCCGCCTAATCCAACCCTAAACCCTTTTCCTTATTCAAGGTCATTAAACCCGCAAGAAACTGAACCCTAAGAGGGTATTGGTGAACCCTGTCGTGGATGTGATTCAAAGATGGGACACTGAACCTTAAGAGTAGGGAACCGCATAAGACGGGACGGAAAAGGGTTTAGGGTTGGATTAGGCGGACCCGCTTTGCGGATCCGCCTAATCCAACCCTAAACCCTTTTCCTTATTCAAGGTCACTAAACCCGCAAGAAACTGAACCCTAAGAGGGTATTGGTGAACCCTGTCGTGGATGTGATTCAAAGATGGGACACTGAACCTTAAGAGTAGGGTACCGCATAAGACGGGACGGAAAAGGGTTTAGGGTTGGATTAGGCGGACCCGCTTCGCGGCTCTGCCTAATCCAACCCGAAACCCTTTTCCTTATTCAAGGTCACTAAACCCGCAAGAAACTGTACCCTAAGAGGGTATTGGTGAACCCTGTCGTGGATGTGATTCAAAGATGGGACACTGAACCTTAAGAGTAGGGTACCGCAGAAGACGGGACGGAAAAGGGTTTAGGGTTGGATTAGGCAGACCCGCTTCGCGGCTCCGCCTAATCCAACCCTAAACCCTTTTCCTTATTCAAGGTCACTAAACCCGCAAGAAACTGAACCCTAAGAGGGTATTGGTGAACCCTGTCGTGGATGTGATTCAAAGATGGGACACTGAACCTTAAGAGTAGGGTACCGCATAAGACGGGACGGAAAAGGGTTTAGGGTTGGATTAGGCGGACCCGCTTCGCGGCTCCGCCTAATCCAACCCTAAACCCTTTTCCTTATTCAAGGTCACTAAACCCGCAAGAAACTGTACCCTAAGAGGGTATTGGTGAACCCTGTCGTGGATGTGATTCAAAGATTGGACACTGAATCTTAAGAGTAGGGTACCGCATAAGACGGGACGGAAAAGGGTTTAGGGTTGGATTAGGCGGACCCGCTTCGCGGCTCCGCCTAATCCAACCCTAAACCCTTTTCCTTATTCAAGGTCACTAAACCCGCAAGAAACTGTACCCTAAGAGGGTATTGGTGAACCCTGTCGTGGATGTGATTCAAAGATGGGACACTGAACCTTAAGAGTAGGGTACCGCATAAGACGGGACGAAAAAGGGTTTAGGGTTGGATTAGGCGGACCCGCTTTGCGGATCCGCCTAATCCAACCCTAAACCCTTTTCCTTATTCAAGGTCATTAAACCCGCAAGAAACTGAACCCTAAGAGGGTATTGGTGAACCCTGTCGTGGATGTGATTCAAAGATGGGACACTGAACCTTAAGAGTAGGGAACCGCATAAGACGGGACGGAAAAGGGTTTAGGGTTGGATTAGGCGGACCCGCTTTGCGGATCCGCCTAATCCAACCCTAAACCCTTTTCCTTATTCAAGGTCACTAAACCCGCAAGAAACTGAACCCTAAGAGGGTATTGGTGAACCCTGTCGTGGATGTGATTCAAAGATGGGACACTGAACCTTAAGAGTAGGGTACCGCATAAGACGGGACGGAAAAGGGTTTAGGGTTGGATTAGGCGGACCCGCTTCGCGGCTCTGCCTAATCCAACCCGAAACCCTTTTCCTTATTCAAGGTCACTAAACCCGCAAGAAACTGTACCCTAAGAGGGTATTGGTGAACCCTGTCGTGGATGTGATTCAAAGATGGGACACTGAACCTTAAGAGTAGGGTACCGCAGAAGACGGGACGGAAAAGGGTTTAGGGTTGGATTAGGCAGACCCGCTTCGCGGCTCCGCCTAATCCAACCCTAAACCCTTTTCCTTATTCAAGGTCACTAAACCCGCAAGAAACTGAACCCTAAGAGGGTATTGGTGAACCCTGTCGTGGATGTGATTCAAAGATGGGACACTGAACCTTAAGAGTAGGGTACCGCATAAGACGGGACGGAAAAGGGTTTAGGGTTGGATTAGGCGGACCCGCTTCGCGGCTCCGCCTAATCCAACCCTAAACCCTTTTCCTTATTCAAGGTCATTAAACCCGCAAGAAACTGAACCCTAAGAGGGTATTGGTGAACCCTGTCGTGGATGTGATTCAAAGATGGGACACTGAACCTTAAGAGTAGGGAACCGCATAAGACGGGACGGAAAAGGGTTTAGGGTTGGATTAGGCGGACCCGCTTTGCGGATCCGCCTAATCCAACCCTAAACCCTTTTCCTTATTCAAGGTCACTAAACCCGCAAGAAACTGTACCCTAAGAGGGTATTGGTGAACCCTGTCGTGGATGTGATTCAAAGATTGGACACTGAATCTTAAGAGTAGGGTACCGCATAAGACGGGACGGAAAAGGGTTTAGGGTTGGATTAGGCGGACCCGCTTCGCGGCTCCGCCTAATCCAACCCTAAACCCTTTTCCTTATTCAAGGTCACTAAACCCGCAAGAAACTGTACCCTAAGAGGGTATTGGTGAACCCTGTCGTGGATGTGATTCAAAGATTGGACACTGAATCTTAAGAGTAGGGTACCGCATAAGACGGGACGGAAAAGGGTTTAGGGTTGGATTAGGCGGACCCGCTTCGCGGCTCCGCCTAATCCAACCCTAAACCCTTTTCCTTATTCAAGGTCACTAAACCCGCAAGAAACTGTACCCTAAGAGGGTATTGGTGAACCCTGTCGTGGATGTGATTCAAAGATGGGACACTGAACCTTAAGAGTAGGGTACCGCATAAGACGGGACGAAAAAGGGTTTAGGGTTGGATTAGGCGGACCCGCTTTGCGGATCCGCCTAATCCAACCCTAAACCCTTTTCCTTATTCAAGGTCATTAAACCCGCAAGAAACTGAACCCTAAGAGGGTATTGGTGAACCCTGTCGTGGATGTGATTCAAAGATGGGACACTGAACCTTAAGAGTAGGGAACCGCATAAGACGGGACGGAAAAGGGTTTAGGGTTGGATTAGGCGGACCCGCTTTGCGGATCCGCCTAATCCAACCCTAAACCCTTTTCCTTATTCAAGGTCACTAAACCCGCAAGAAACTGAACCCTAAGAGGGTATTGGTGAACCCTGTCGTGGATGTGATTCAAAGATGGGACACTGAACCTTAAGAGTAGGGTACCGCATAAGACGGGACGGAAAAGGGTTTAGGGTTGGATTAGGCGGACCCGCTTCGCGGCTCTGCCTAATCCAACCCGAAACCCTTTTCCTTATTCAAGGTCACTAAACCCGCAAGAAACTGTACCCTAAGAGGGTATTGGTGAACCCTGTCGTGGATGTGATTCAAAGATGGGACACTGAACCTTAAGAGTAGGGTACCGCAGAAGACGGGACGGAAAAGGGTTTAGGGTTGGATTAGGCAGACCCGCTTCGCGGCTCCGCCTAATCCAACCCTAAACCCTTTTCCTTATTCAAGGTCACTAAACCCGCAAGAAACTGAACCCTAAGAGGGTATTGGTGAACCCTGTCGTGGATGTGATTCAAAGATGGGACACTGAACCTTAAGAGTAGGGTACCGCATAAGACGGGACGGAAAAGGGTTTAGGGTTGGATTAGGCGGACCCGCTTCGCGGCTCCGCCTAATCCAACCCTAAACCCTTTTCCTTATTCAAGGTCATTAAACCCGCAAGAAACTGAACCCTAAGAGGGTATTGGTGAACCCTGTCGTGGATGTGATTCAAAGATGGGACACTGAACCTTAAGAGTAGGGAACCGCATAAGACGGGACGGAAAAGGGTTTAGGGTTGGATTAGGCGGACCCGCTTTGCGGATCCGCCTAATCCAACCCTAAACCCTTTTCCTTATTCAAGGTCACTAAACCCGCAAGAAACTGTACCCTAAGAGGGTATTGGTGAACCCTGTCGTGGATGTGATTCAAAGATTGGACACTGAATCTTAAGAGTAGGGTACCGCATAAGACGGGACGGAAAAGGGTTTAGGGTTGGATTAGGCGGACCCGCTTCGCGGCTCCGCCTAATCCAACCCTAAACCCTTTTCCTTATTCAAGGTCACTAAACCCGCAAGAAACTGTACCCTAAGAGGGTATTGGTGAACCCTGTCGTGGATGTGATTCAAAGATGGGACACTGAACCTTAAGAGTAGGGTACCGCATAAGACGGGACGAAAAAGGGTTTAGGGTTGGATTAGGCGGACCCGCTTTGCGGATCCGCCTAATCCAACCCTAAACCCTTTTCCTTATTCAAGGTCATTAAACCCGCAAGAAACTGAACCCTAAGAGGGTATTGGTGAACCCTGTCGTGGATGTGATTCAAAGATGGGACACTGAACCTTAAGAGTAGGGAACCGCATAAGACGGGACGGAAAAGGGTTTAGGGTTGGATTAGGCGGACCCGCTTTGCGGATCCGCCTAATCCAACCCTAAACCCTTTTCCTTATTCAAGGTCACTAAACCCGCAAGAAACTGAACCCTAAGAGGGTATTGGTGAACCCTGTCGTGGATGTGATTCAAAGATGGGACACTGAACCTTAAGAGTAGGGAACCGCATAAGACGGGACGGAAAAGGGTTTAGGGTTGGATTAGGCGGACCCGCTTTGCGGATCCGCCTAATCCAACCCTAAACCCTTTTCCTTATTCAAGGTCACTAAACCCGCAAGAAACTGAACCCTAAGAGGGTATTGGTGAACCCTGTCGTGGATGTGATTCAAAGATGGGACACTGAACCTTAAGAGTAGGGTACCGCATAAGACGGGACGGAAAAGGGTTTAGGGTTGGATTAGGCGGACCCGCTTCGCGGCTCTGCCTAATCCAACCCGAAACCCTTTTCCTTATTCAAGGTCACTAAACCCGCAAGAAACTGTACCCTAAGAGGGTATTGGTGAACCCTGTCGTGGATGTGATTCAAAGATGGGACACTGAACCTTAAGAGTAGGGTACCGCAGAAGACGGGACGGAAAAGGGTTTAGGGTTGGATTAGGCAGACCCGCTTCGCGGCTCCGCCTAATCCAACCCTAAACCCTTTTCCTTATTCAAGGTCACTAAACCCGCAAGAAACTGAACCCTAAGAGGGTATTGGTGAACCCTGTCGTGGATGTGATTCAAAGATGGGACACTGAACCTTAAGAGTAGGGTACCGCATAAGACGGGACGGAAAAGGGTTTAGGGTTGGATTAGGCGGACCCGCTTCGCGGCTCCGCCTAATCCAACCCTAAACCCTTTTCCTTATTCAAGGTCATTAAACCCGCAAGAAACTGAACCCTAAGAGGGTATTGGTGAACCCTGTCGTGGATGTGATTCAAAGATGGGACACTGAACCTTAAGAGTAGGGAACCGCATAAGACGGGACGGAAAAGGGTTTAGGGTTGGATTAGGCGGACCCGCTTTGCGGATCCGCCTAATCCAACCCTAAACCCTTTTCCTTATTCAAGGTCACTAAACCCGCAAGAAACTGTACCCTAAGAGGGTATTGGTGAACCCTGTCGTGGATGTGATTCAAAGATTGGACACTGAATCTTAAGAGTAGGGTACCGCATAAGACGGGACGGAAAAGGGTTTAGGGTTGGATTAGGCGGACCCGCTTCGCGGCTCCGCCTAATCCAACCCTAAACCCTTTTCCTTATTCAAGGTCACTAAACCCGCAAGAAACTGTACCCTAAGAGGGTATTGGTGAACCCTGTCGTGGATGTGATTCAAAGATGGGACACTGAACCTTAAGAGTAGGGTACCGCATAAGACGGGACGAAAAAGGGTTTAGGGTTGGATTAGGCGGACCCGCTTTGCGGATCCGCCTAATCCAACCCTAAACCCTTTTCCTTATTCAAGGTCATTAAACCCGCAAGAAACTGAACCCTAAGAGGGTATTGGTGAACCCTGTCGTGGATGTGATTCAAAGATGGGACACTGAACCTTAAGAGTAGGGAACCGCATAAGACGGGACGGAAAAGGGTTTAGGGTTGGATTAGGCGGACCCGCTTTGCGGATCCGCCTAATCCAACCCTAAACCCTTTTCCTTATTCAAGGTCACTAAACCCGCAAGAAACTGAACCCTAAGAGGGTATTGGTGAACCCTGTCGTGGATGTGATTCAAAGATGGGACACTGAACCTTAAGAGTAGGGTACCGCATAAGACGGGACGGAAAAGGGTTTAGGGTTGGATTAGGCGGACCCGCTTCGCGGCTCTGCCTAATCCAACCCGAAACCCTTTTCCTTATTCAAGGTCACTAAACCCGCAAGAAACTGAACCCTAAGAGGGTATTGGTGAACCCTGTCGTGGATGTGATTCAAAGATGGGACACTGAACCTTAAGAGTAGGGTACCGCATAAGACGGGACGGAAAAGGGTTTAGGGTTGGATAAGGCGGACCCGCTTCGCGGCTCCGCCTAATCCAACCCTAAACCCTTTTCCTTATTCAAGGTCACTAAACCCGCAAGAAACTGTACCCTAAGAGGGTATTGGTGAACCCTGTCGTGGATGTGATTCAAAGATGGGACACTGAACCTTAAGAGTAGGGTACCGCAGAAGACGGGACGGAAAAGGGTTTAGGGTTGGATTAGGCAGACCCGCTTCGCGGCTCCGCCTAATCCAACCCTAAACCCTTTTCCTTATTCAAGGTCACTAAACCCGCAAGAAACTGAACCCTAAGAGGGTATTGGTGAACCCTGTCGTGGATGTGATTCAAAGATGGGACACTGAACCTTAAGAGTAGGGTACCGCATAAGACGGGACGGAAAAGGGTTTAGGGTTGGATTAGGCGGACCCGCTTCGCGGCTCCGCCTAATCCAACCCTAAACCCTTTTCCTTATTCAAGGTCATTAAACCCGCAAGAAACTGAACCCTAAGAGGGTATTGGTGAACCCTGTCGTGGATGTGATTCAAAGATGGGACACTGAACCTTAAGAGTAGGGAACCGCATAAGACGGGACGGAAAAGGGTTTAGGGTTGGATTAGGCGGACCCGCTTTGCGGATCCGCCTAATCCAACCCTAAACACTTTTCCTTATTCAAGGTCACTAAACCCGCAAGAAACTGTACCCTAAGAGGGTATTGGTGAACCCTGTCGTGGATGTGATTCAAAGATTGGACACTGAATCTTAAGAGTAGGGTACCGCATAAGACGGGACGGAAAAGGGTTTAGGGTTGGATTAGGCGGACCCGCTTCGCGGCTCCGCCTAATCCAACCCTAAACCCTTTTCCTTATTCAAGGTCACTAAACCCGCAAGAAACTGTACCCTAAGAGGGTATTGGTGAACCCTGTCGTGGATGTGATTCAAAGATGGGACACTGAACCTTAAGAGTAGGGTACCGCATAAGACGGGACGAAAAAGGGTTTAGGGTTGGATTAGGCGGACCCGCTTTGCGGATCCGCCTAATCCAACCCTAAACCCTTTTCCTTATTCAAGGTCATTAAACCCGCAAGAAACTGAACCCTAAGCGGGTATTGGTGAACCCTGTCGTGGATGTGATTCAAAGATGGGACACTGAACCTTAAGAGTAGGGAACCGCATAAGACGGGACGGAAAAGGGTTTAGGGTTGGATTAGGCGGACCCGCTTTGCGGATCCGCCTAATCCAACCCTAAACCCTTTTCCTTATTCAAGGTCACTAAACCCGCAAGAAACTGAACCCTAAGAGGGTATTGGTGAACCCTGTCGTGGATGTGATTCAAAGATGGGACACTGAACCTTAAGAGTAGGGTACCGCATAAGACGGGACGGAAAAGGGTTTAGGGTTGGATTAGGCGGACCCGCTTCGCGGCTCTGCCTAATCCAACCCGAAACCCTTTTCCTTATTCAAGGTCACTAAACCCGCAAGAAACTGTACCCTAAGAGGGTATTGGTGAACCCTGTCGTGGATGTGATTCAAAGATGGGACACTGAACCTTAAGAGTAGGGTACCGCATAAGACGGGACGGAAAAGGGTTTAGGGTTGGATTAGGCGGACCCGCTTCGCGGCTCCGCCTAATCCAACCCTAAACCCTTCTCCTTATTCAAGGTCACTAAACCCGCAAGAAACTGTACCCTAAGAGGGTATTGGTGAACCCTGTCGTGGATGTGATTCAAAGATGGGACACTGAACCTTAAGAGTAGGGTACCGCATAAGACGGGACGGAAAAGGGTTTAGGGTTGGATAAGGCGGACCCGCTTCGCGGCTCCGCCTAATCCAACCCTAAACCCTTTTCCTTATTCAAGGTCACTAAACCCGCAAGAAACTGTACCCTAAGAGGGTATTGGTGAACCCTGTCGTGGATGTGATTCAAAGATGGGACACTGAACCTTAAGAGTAGGGTACCGCAGAAGACGGGACGGAAAAGGGTTTAGGGTTGGATTAGGCAGACCCGCTTCGCGGCTCCGCCTAATCCAACCCTAAACCCTTTTCCTTATTCAAGGTCACTAAACCCGCAAGAAACTGAACCCTAAGAGGGTATTGGTGAACCCTGTCGTGGATGTGATTCAAAGATGGGACACTGAACCTTAAGAGTAGGGTACCGCATAAGACGGGACGGAAAAGGGTTTAGGGTTGGATTAGGCGGACCCGCTTCGCGGCTCCGCCTAATCCAACCCTAAACCCTTTTCCTTATTCAAGGTCATTAAACCCGCAAGAAACTGAACCCTAAGAGGGTATTGGTGAACCCTGTCGTGGATGTGATTCAAAGATGGGACACTGAACCTTAAGAGTAGGGAACCGCATAAGACGGGACGGAAAAGGGTTTAGGGTTGGATTAGGCGGACCCGCTTTGCGGATCCGCCTAATCCAACCCTAAACCCTTTTCCTTATTCAAGGTCACTAAACCCGCAAGAAACTGTACCCTAAGAGGGTATTGGTGAACCCTGTCGTGGATGTGATTCAAAGATGGGACACTGAACCTTAAGAGTAGGGTACCGCATAAGACGGGACGAAAAAGGGTTTAGGGTTGGATTAGGCGGACCCGCTTTGCGGATCCGCCTAATCCAACCCTAAACCCTTTTCCTTATTCAAGGTCATTAAACCCGCAAGAAACTGAACCCTAAGAGGGTATTGGTGAACCCTGTCGTGGATGTGATTCAAAGATGGGACACTGAACCTTAAGAGTAGGGAACCGCATAAGACGGGACGGAAAAGGGTTTAGGGTTGGATTAGGCGGACCCGCTTTGCGGATCCGCCTAATCCAACCCTAAACCCTTTTCCTTATTCAAGGTCACTAAACCCGCAAGAAACTGAACCCTAAGAGGGTATTGGTGAACCCTGTCGTGGATGTGATTCAAAGATGGGACACTGAACCTTAAGAGTAGGGTACCGCATAAGACGGGACGGAAAAGGGTTTAGGGTTGGATTAGGCGGACCCGCTTCGCAGCTCTGCCTAATCCAACCCGAAACCCTTTTCCTTATTCAAGGTCACTAAACCCGCAAGAAACTGTACCCTAAGAGGGTATTGGTGAACCCTGTCGTGGATGTGATTCAAAGATGGGACACTGAACCTTAAGAGTAGGGAACCGCATAAGACGGGACGGAAAAGGGTTTAGGGTTGGATTAGGCGGACCCGCTTTGCGGATCCGCCTAATCCAACCCTAAACCCTTTTCCTTATTCAAGGTCACTAAACCCGCAAGAAACTGTACCCTAAGAGGGTATTGGTGAACCCTGTCGTGGATGTGATTCAAAGATTGGACACTGAATCTTAAGAGTAGGGTACCGCATAAGACGGGACGGAAAAGGGTTTAGGGTTGGATTAGGCGGACCCGCTTCGCGGCTCCGCCTAATCCAACCCTAAACCCTTTTCCTTATTCAAGGTCACTAAACCCGCAAGAAACTGTACCCTAAGAGGGTATTGGTGAACCCTGTCGTGGATGTGATTCAAAGATGGGACACTGAACCTTAAGAGTAGGGTACCGCATAAGACGGGACGAAAAAGGGTTTAGGGTTGGATTAGGCGGACCCGCTTTGCGGATCCGCCTAATCCAACCCTAAACCCTTTTCCTTATTCAAGGTCATTAAACCCGCAAGAAACTGAACCCTAAGCGGGTATTGGTGAACCCTGTCGTGGATGTGATTCAAAGATGGGACACTGAACCTTAAGAGTAGGGAACCGCATAAGACGGGACGGAAAAGGGTTTAGGGTTGGATTAGGCGGACCCGCTTTGCGGATCCGCCTAATCCAACCCTAAACCCTTTTCCTTATTCAAGGTCACTAAACCCGCAAGAAACTGAACCCTAAGAGGGTATTGGTGAACCCTGTCGTGGATGTGATTCAAAGATGGGACACTGAACCTTAAGAGTAGGGTACCGCATAAGACGGGACGGAAAAGGGTTTAGGGTTGGATTAGGCGGACCCGCTTCGCGGCTCTGCCTAATCCAACCCGAAACCCTTTTCCTTATTCAAGGTCACTAAACCCGCAAGAAACTGTACCCTAAGAGGGTATTGGTGAACCCTGTCGTGGATGTGATTCAAAGATGGGACACTGAACCTTAAGAGTAGGGTACCGCAGAAGACGGGACGGAAAAGGGTTTAGGGTTGGATTAGGCAGACCCGCTTCGCGGCTCCGCCTAATCCAACCCTAAACCCTTTTCCTTATTCAAGGTCACTAAACCCGCAAGAAACTGAACCCTAAGAGGGTATTGGTGAACCCTGTCGTGGATGTGATTCAAAGATGGGACACTGAACCTTAAGAGTAGGGTACCGCATAAGACGGGACGGAAAAGGGTTTAGGGTTGGATTAGGCGGACCCGCTTCGCGGCTCCGCCTAATCCAACCCTAAACCCTTTTCCTTATTCAAGGTCATTAAACCCGCAAGAAACTGAACCCTAAGAGGGTATTGGTGAACCCTGTCGTGGATGTGATTCAAAGATGGGACACTGAACCTTAAGAGTAGGGAACCGCATAAGACGGGACGGAAAAGGGTTTAGGGTTGGATTAGGCGGACCCGCTTTGCGGATCCGCCTAATCCAACCCTAAACCCTTTTCCTTATTCAAGGTCACTAAACCCGCAAGAAACTGTACCCTAAGAGGGTATTGGTGAACCCTGTCGTGGATGTGATTCAAAGATTGGACACTGAATCTTAAGAGTAGGGTACCGCATAAGACGGGACGGAAAAGGGTTTAGGGTTGGATTAGGCGGACCCGCTTCGCGGCTCCGCCTAATCCAACCCTAAACCCTTTTCCTTATTCAAGGTCACTAAACCCGCAAGAAACTGTACCCTAAGAGGGTATTGGTGAACCCTGTCGTGGATGTGATTCAAAGATGGGACACTGAACCTTAAGAGTAGGGTACCGCATAAGACGGGACGAAAAAGGGTTTAGGGTTGGATTAGGCGGACCCGCTTTGCGGATCCGCCTAATCCAACCCTAAACCCTTTTCCTTATTCAAGGTCATTAAACCCGCAAGAAACTGAACCCTAAGAGGGTATTGGTGAACCCTGTCGTGGATGTGATTCAAAGATGGGACACTGAACCTTAAGAGTAGGGAACCGCATAAGACGGGACGGAAAAGGGTTTAGGTTTGGATTAGGCGGACCCGCTTTGCGGATCCGCCTAATCCAACCCTAAACCCTTTTCCTTATTCAAGGTCACTAAACCCGCAAGAAACTGAACCCTAAGAGGGTATTGGTGAACCCTGTCGTGGATGTGATTCAAAGATGGGACACTGAACCTTAAGAGTAGGGTACCGCATAAGACGGGACGGAAAAGGGTTTAGGGTTGGATTAGGCAGACCCGCTTCGCGGCTCTGCCTAATCCAACCCGAAACCCTTTTCCTTATTCAAGGTCACTAAACCCGCAAGAAACTGAACCCTAAGAGGGTATTGGTGAACCCTGTCGTGGATGTGATTCAAAGATGGGACACTGAACCTTAAGAGTAGGGTACCGCATAAGACGGGACGGAAAAGGGTTTAGGGTTGGATTAGGCGGACCCGCTTCGCGGCTCCGCCTAATCCAACCCTAAACCCTTTTCCTTATTCAAGGTCACTAAACCCGCAAGAAACTGAACCCTAAGAGGGTATTGGTGAACCCAGTCGTGGATGTGATTCAAAGATGGGACACTGAACCTTAAGAGTAGGGTACCGCATAAGACGGGACGGAAAAGGGTTTAGGGTTGGATTAGGCGGACCCGCTTCGCGGTTCCGCCTAATCCAACCCTAAACCCTTTTCCTTATTCAAGGTCATTAAACCCGCAAGAAACTGAACCCTAAGAGGGTATTGGTGAACCCTGTCGTGGATGTGATTCAAAGATGGGACACTGAACCTTAAGAGTAGGAAACCGCATAAGACAGGACGGAAAAGGGTTTAGGGTTGGATTAGGCGGACCCGCTTCGCGGCTCCGCCTAATCCAACCCTAAACCCTTTTCCTTATTCAAGGTCACTAAACCCGCAAGAAACTGTACCCTAAGAGGGTATTGGTGAACCCTGTCGTGGATGTGATTCAAAGATGGGACACTGAACCTTAAGAGTAGGGTACCGCATAAGACGGGACGAAAAAGGGTTTAGGGTTGGATTAGGCGGACCCGCTTTGCGGATCCGCCTAATCCAACCCTAAACCCTTTTCCTTATTCAAGGTCACTAAACCCGCAAGAAACTGAACCCTAAGAGGGTATTGGTGAACCCTGTCGTGGATGTGATTCAAAGATGGGACACTGAACCTTAAGAGTAGGGTACCGCATAAGACGGGACGGAAAAGGGTTTAGGGTTGGATTAGGCGGACCCGCTTCGCGGCTCCGCCTAATCCAACCCTAAACCCTTTTCCTTATTCAAGGTCATTAAACCCGTAAGAAACTGAACCCTAAGAGGGTATTGGTGAACCCTGTCGTGGATGTGATTCAAAGATGGGACACTGAACCTTAAGAGTAGGGAACCGCATAAGACGGGACGGAAAAGGGTTTAGAGTTGGATTAGGTGGACCCGCTTTGCGGATCCGCCTAATCCAACCCTAAACCCTTTTCCTTATTCAAGGTCACTAAACCCGCAAGAAACTGAACCCTAAGAGGGTATTGGTGAACCTTGTCGTGGATGTGATTCAAAGATGGGACACTGAACCTTAAGAGTAGGGTACCGCATAAGACGGGACGGAAAAGGGTTTAGGGTTGGATTAGGCGGACCCGCTTCGCGGATCCGCCTAATCCAACCCTAAACCCTTTTCCTTATTCATGGACGGAAAAGGGTTTAGAGTTGGATTAGGCGGACCCGCTTCGCGGCTCCGCCTAATCCAACCCTAAACCCTTTTCCTTATTCAAGGTCACTAAACCCGCAAGAAACTGAACCCTAAGAGGGTATTGGTGAACCCTGTCGTGGATGTGATTCAAAGATGGGACACTGAACCTTAAGAGTAGGGTACCGCAAAAGACGGGACGGAAAAGGGTTTAGGGTTGGATTAGGCGGACCCGCTTCGCGGCTCTGCCTAATCCAACCCGAAACCCTTTTCCTTATTCAAGGTCACTAAACCCGCAAGAAACTGAACCCTAACAGGGTATTGGTGAACCCTGTCGTGGATGTGATTCAAAGATGGGACACTGAACCTTAAGAGTAGGGTACCGCATAAGACGGGACGGAAAAGGGTTTAGGGTTGGATTAGGCGGACCCGCTTCGCGGCTCTGCCTAATCCAACCCTAAACCCTTTTCCTTATTCAAGGTCACTAAACCCGCAAGAAACTGAACCCTAAGAGGGTATTGGTGAACCCTGTCGTGGATGTTATTCAAAGATGGGACACTGAACCTTAAGAGTAGGGTACCGCATAAGACGGGACGGAAAAGGGTTTAGGGTTGGATAAGGCGGACCCGCTTCGCGGCTCCGCCTAATCCAACCCTAAACCCTTTTCCTTATTCAAGGTCACTAAACCCGCAAGAAACTGTACCCTAAGAGGGTATTGGTGAACCCTGTTGTGGATGTGATTCAAAGATGGGACACTGAACCTTAAGAGTAGGGTACCGCATAAGACGGGACGGAAAAGGGTTTAGGGTTGGATTAGGCGGACCCGCTTCGCGGCTCCGCCTAATCCAACCCTAAACCCTTTTCCTTATTCAAGGTCACTAAACCCGCAAGAAACTGTACCCTAAGAGGGTATTGGTGAACCCTGTCGTGGATGTGATTCAAAGATGGGACACTGAACCTTAAGAGTAGGGTACCGCATAAGACGGGACGAAAAAGGGTTTAGGGTTGGATTAGGCGGACCCGCTTTGTGGATCCGCCTAATCCAACCCTAAACCCTTTTCCTTATTCAAGGTCACTAAACCCGCAAGAAACTGAACCCTAAGAGGGTATTGGTGAACCCTGTCGTGGATGTGATTCAAAGATGGGACACTGAACCTTAAGAGTAGGGTACCGCATAAGACGGGACGGAAAAGGGTTTAGGGTTGGATTAGGCGGACCCGCTTTGCGGATCCGCCTAATCCAACCCTAAACCCTTTTCCTTATTCAAGGTCACTAAACCCGCAAGAAACTGAACTCTAAGAGGGTATTGGTGAACCTTGTCGTGGATGTGATTCAAAGATGGGACACTGAACCTTAAGAGTAGGGTACCGCATAAGACGGGACGGAAAAGGGTTTAGGGTTGGATTAGGCGGACCCGCTTCGCGGCTCCGCCTAATCCAACCCTAAACCCTTTTCCTTATTCAAGGTCACTAAACCCGCAAGAAACTGAACCCTAAGAGGGTATTGGTGAACCCAGTCGTGGATGTGATTCAAAGATGGGACACTGAACCTTAAGAGTAGGGTACCGCATAAGACGGGACGGAAAAGGGTTTAGGGTTGGATTAGGCGGACCCGCTTCGCGGCTCCGCCTAATCCAACCCTAAACCCTTTTCCTTATTCAAGGTCATTAAACCCGCAAGAAACTGAACCCTAAGAGGGTATTGGTGAACCCTGTCGTGGATGTGATTCAAAGATGGGACACTGAACCTTAAGAGTAGGAAACCGCATAAGACAGGACGGAAAAGGGTTTAGGGTTGGATTAGGCGGACCCGCTTCGCGGCTCCGCCTAATCCAACCCTAAACCCTTTTCCTTATTCAAGGTCACTAAACCCGCAAGAAACTGTACCCTAAGAGGGTATTGGTGAACCCTGTCGTGGATGTGATTCAAAGATGGGACACTGAACCTTAAGAGTAGGGTACCGCATAAGACGGGACGAAAAAGGGTTTAGGGTTGGATTAGGCGGACCCGCTTTGCGGATCCGCCTAATCCAACCCTAAACCCTTTTCCTTATTCAAGGTCACTAAACCCGCAAGAAACTGAACCCTAAGAGGGTATTGGTGAACCCTGTCGTGGATGTGATTCAAAGATGGGACACTAAACCTTAAGAGTAGGGTACCGCATAAGACGGGACGGAAAAGGGTTTAGGGTTGGATTAGGCGGACCCGCTTCGCGGCTCCGCCTAATCCAACCCTAAACCCTTTTCCTTATTCAAGGTCATTAAACCCGTAAGAAACTGAACCCTAAGAGGGTATTGGTGAACCCTGTCGTGGATGTGATTCAAAGATGGGACACTGAACCTTAAGAGTAGGGAACCGCATAAGACGGGACGGAAAAGGGTTTAGAGTTGGATTAGGCGGACCCGCTTTGCGGATCCGCCTAATCCAACCCTAAACCCTTTTCCTTATTCAAGGTCACTAAACCCGCAAGAAACTGAACCCTAAGAGGGTATTGGTGAACCTTGTCGTGGATGTGATTCAAAGATGGGACACTGAACCTTAAGAGTAGGGTACCGCATAAGACGGGACGGAAAAGGGTTTAGGGTTGGATTAGGCGGACCCGCTTCGCGGATCCGCCTAATCCAACCCTAAACCCTTTTCCTTATTCATGGACGGAAAAGGGTTTAGAGTTGGATTAGGCGGACCCGCTTCGCGGCTCCGCCTAATCCAACCCTAAACCCTTTTCCTTATTCAAGGTCACTAAACCCGCAAGAAACTGAACCCTAAGAGGGTATTGGTGAACCCTGTCGTGGATGTGATTCAAAGATGGGACACTGAACCTTAAGAGTAGGGTACCGCAAAAGACGGGACGGAAAAGGGTTTAGGGTTGGATTAGGCGGACCCGCTTCGCGGCTCTGCCTAATCCAACCCGAAACCCTTTTCCTTATTCAAGGTCACTAAACCCGCAAGAAACTGAACCCTAACAGGGTATTGGTGAACCCTGTCGTGGATGTGATTCAAAGATGGGACACTGAACCTTAAGAGTAGGGTACCGCATAAGACGGGACGGAAAAGGGTTTAGGGTTGGATTAGGCGGACCCGCTTCGCGGCTCTGCCTAATCCAACCCTAAACCCTTTTCCTTATTCAAGGTCACTAAACCCGCAAGAAACTGAACCCTAAGAGGGTATTGGTGAACCCTGTCGTGGATGTTATTCAAAGATGGGACACTGAACCTTAAGAGTAGGGTACCGCATAAGACGGGACGGAAAAGGGTTTAGGGTTGGATAAGGCGGACCCGCTTCGCGGCTCCGCCTAATCCAACCCTAAACCCTTTTCCTTATTCAAGGTCACTAAACCCGCAAGAAACTGTACCCTAAGAGGGTATTGGTGAACCCTGTTGTGGATGTGATTCAAAGATGGGACACTGAACCTTAAGAGTAGGGTACCGCATAAGACGGGACGGAAAAGGGTTTAGGGTTGGATTAGGCGGACCCGCTTCGCGGCTCCGCCTAATCCAACCCTAAACCCTTTTCCTTATTCAAGGTCACTAAACCCGCAAGAAACTGTACCCTAAGAGGGTATTGGTGAACCCTGTCGTGGATGTGATTCAAAGATGGGACACTGAACCTTAAGAGTAGGGTACCGCATAAGACGGGACGAAAAAGGGTTTAGGGTTGGATTAGGCGGACCCGCTTTGTGGATCCGCCTAATCCAACCCTAAACCCTTTTCCTTATTCAAGGTCACTAAACCCGCAAGAAACTGAACCCTAAGAGGGTATTGGTGAACCCTGTCGTGGATGTGATTCAAAGATGGGACACTGAACCTTAAGAGTAGGGTACCGCATAAGACGGGACGGAAAAGGGTTTAGGGTTGGATTAGGCGGACCCGCTTTGCGGATCCGCCTAATCCAACCCTAAACCCTTTTCCTTATTCAAGGTCACTAAACCCGCAAGAAACTGAACTCTAAGAGGGTATTGGTGAACCTTGTCGTGGATGTGATTCAAAGATGGGACACTGAACCTTAAGAGTAGGGTACCGCATAAGACGGGACGGAAAAGGGTTTAGGGTTGGATTAGGCGGACCCGCTTCGCGGCTCCGCCTAATCCAACCCTAAACCCTTTTCCTTATTCAAGGTCACTAAACCCGCAAGAAACTGAACCCTAAGAGGGTATTGGTGAACCCAGTCGTGGATGTGATTCAAAGATGGGACACTGAACCTTAAGAGTAGGGTACCGCATAAGACGGGACGGAAAAGGGTTTAGGGTTGGATTAGGCGGACCCGCTTCGCGGCTCCGCCTAATCCAACCCTAAACCCTTTTCCTTATTCAAGGTCATTAAACCCGCAAGAAACTGAACCCTAAGAGGGTATTGGTGAACCCTGTCGTGGATGTGATTCAAAGATGGGACACTGAACCTTAAGAGTAGGAAACCGCATAAGACAGGACGGAAAAGGGTTTAGGGTTGGATTAGGCGGACCCGCTTCGCGGCTCCGCCTAATCCAACCCTAAACCCTTTTCCTTATTCAAGGTCACTAAACCCGCAAGAAACTGTACCCTAAGAGGGTATTGGTGAACCCTGTCGTGGATGTGATTCAAAGATGGGACACTGAACCTTAAGAGTAGGGTACCGCATAAGACGGGACGAAAAAGGGTTTAGGGTTGGATTAGGCGGACCCGCTTTGCGGATCCGCCTAATCCAACCCTAAACCCTTTTCCTTATTCAAGGTCACTAAACCCGCAAGAAACTGAACCCTAAGAGGGTATTGGTGAACCCTGTCGTGGATGTGATTCAAAGATGGGACACTGAACCTTAAGAGTAGGGTACCGCATAAGACGGGACGGAAAAGGGTTTAGGGTTGGATTAGGCGGACCCGCTTCGCGGCTCCGCCTAATCCAACCCTAAACCCTTTTCCTTATTCAAGGTCATTAAACCCGTAAGAAACTGAACCCTAAGAGGGTATTGGTGAACCCTGTCGTGGATGTGATTCAAAGATGGGACACTGAACCTTAAGAGTAGGGAACCGCATAAGACGGGACGGAAAAGGGTTTAGAGTTGGATTAGGCGGACCCGCTTTGCGGATCCGCCTAATCCAACCCTAAACCCTTTTCCTTATTCAAGGTCACTAAACCCGCAAGAAACTGAACCCTAAGAGGGTATTGGTGAACCTTGTCGTGGATGTGATTCAAAGATGGGACACTGAACCTTAAGAGTAGGGTACCGCATAAGACGGGACGGAAAAGGGTTTAGGGTTGGATTAGGCGGACCCGCTTCGCGGATCCGCCTAATCCAACCCTAAACCCTTTTCCTTATTCATGGACGGAAAAGGGTTTAGAGTTGGATTAGGCGGACCCGCTTCGCGGCTCCGCCTAATCCAACCCTAAACCCTTTTCCTTATTCAAGGTCACTAAACCCGCAAGAAACTGAACCCTAAGAGGGTATTGGTGAACCCTGTCGTGGATGTGATTCAAAGATGGGACACTGAACCTTAAGAGTAGGGTACCGCAAAAGACGGGACGGAAAAGGGTTTAGGGTTGGATTAGGCGGACCCGCTTCGCGGCTCTGCCTAATCCAACCCGAAACCCTTTTCCTTATTCAAGGTCACTAAACCCGCAAGAAACTGAACCCTAACAGGGTATTGGTGAACCCTGTCGTGGATGTGATTCAAAGATGGGACACTGAACCTTAAGAGTAGGGTACCGCATAAGACGGGACGGAAAAGGGTTTAGGGTTGGATTAGGCGGACCCGCTTCGCGGCTCTGCCTAATCCAACCCTAAACCCTTTTCCTTATTCAAGGTCACTAAACCCGCAAGAAACTGAACCCTAAGAGGGTATTGGTGAACCCTGTCGTGGATGTTATTCAAAGATGGGACACTGAACCTTAAGAGTAGGGTACCGCATAAGACGGGACGGAAAAGGGTTTAGGGTTGGATAAGGCGGACCCGCTTCGCGGCTCCGCCTAATCCAACCCTAAACCCTTTTCCTTATTCAAGGTCACTAAACCCGCAAGAAACTGTACCCTAAGAGGGTATTGGTGAACCCTGTTGTGGATGTGATTCAAAGATGGGACACTGAACCTTAAGAGTAGGGTACCGCATAAGACGGGACGGAAAAGGGTTTAGGGTTGGATTAGGCGGACCCGCTTCGCGGCTCCGCCTAATCCAACCCTAAACCCTTTTCCTTATTCAAGGTCACTAAACCCGCAAGAAACTGTACCCTAAGAGGGTATTGGTGAACCCTGTCGTGGATGTGATTCAAAGATGGGACACTGAACCTTAAGAGTAGGGTACCGCATAAGACGGGACGAAAAAGGGTTTAGGGTTGGATTAGGCGGACCCGCTTTGTGGATCCGCCTAATCCAACCCTAAACCCTTTTCCTTATTCAAGGTCACTAAACCCGCAAGAAACTGAACCCTAAGAGGGTATTGGTGAACCCTGTCGTGGATGTGATTCAAAGATGGGACACTGAACCTTAAGAGTAGGGTACCGCATAAGACGGGACGGAAAAGGGTTTAGGGTTGGATTAGGCGGACCCGCTTTGCGGATCCGCCTAATCCAACCCTAAACCCTTTTCCTTATTCAAGGTCACTAAACCCGCAAGAAACTGAACTCTAAGAGGGTATTGGTGAACCTTGTCGTGGATGTGATTCAAAGATGGGACACTGAACCTTAAGAGTAGGGTACCGCATAAGACGGGACGGAAAAGGGTTTAGGGTTGGATTAGGCGGACCCGCTTCGCGGCTCCGCCTAATCCAACCCTAAACCCTTTTCCTTATTCAAGGTCACTAAACCCGCAAGAAACTGAACCCTAAGAGGGTATTGGTGAACCCAGTCGTGGATGTGATTCAAAGATGGGACACTGAACCTTAAGAGTAGGGTACCGCATAAGACGGGACGGAAAAGGGTTTAGGGTTGGATTAGGCGGACCCGCTTCGCGGCTCCGCCTAATCCAACCCTAAACCCTTTTCCTTATTCAAGGTCATTAAACCCGCAAGAAACTGAACCCTAAGAGGGTATTGGTGAACCCTGTCGTGGATGTGATTCAAAGATGGGACACTGAACCTTAAGAGTAGGAAACCGCATAAGACAGGACGGAAAAGGGTTTAGGGTTGGATTAGGCGGACCCGCTTCGCGGCTCCGCCTAATCCAACCCTAAACCCTTTTCCTTATTCAAGGTCACTAAACCCGCAAGAAACTGTACCCTAAGAGGGTATTGGTGAACCCTGTCGTGGATGTGATTCAAAGATGGGACACTGAACCTTAAGAGTAGGGTACCGCATAAGACGGGACGAAAAAGGGTTTAGGGTTGGATTAGGCGGACCCGCTTTGCGGATCCGCCTAATCCAACCCTAAACCCTTTTCCTTATTCAAGGTCACTAAACCCGCAAGAAACTGAACCCTAAGAGGGTATTGGTGAACCCTGTCGTGGATGTGATTCAAAGATGGGACACTAAACCTTAAGAGTAGGGTACCGCATAAGACGGGACGGAAAAGGGTTTAGGGTTGGATTAGGCGGACCCGCTTCGCGGCTCCGCCTAATCCAACCCTAAACCCTTTTCCTTATTCAAGGTCATTAAACCCGTAAGAAACTGAACCCTAAGAGGGTATTGGTGAACCCTGTCGTGGATGTGATTCAAAGATGGGACACTGAACCTTAAGAGTAGGGAACCGCATAAGACGGGACGGAAAAGGGTTTAGAGTTGGATTAGGCGGACCCGCTTTGCGGATCCGCCTAATCCAACCCTAAACCCTTTTCCTTATTCAAGGTCACTAAACCCGCAAGAAACTGAACCCTAAGAGGGTATTGGTGAACCTTGTCGTGGATGTGATTCAAAGATGGGACACTGAACCTTAAGAGTAGGGTACCGCATAAGACGGGACGGAAAAGGGTTTAGGGTTGGATTAGGCGGACCCGCTTCGCGGATCCGCCTAATCCAACCCTAAACCCTTTTCCTTATTCATGGACGGAAAAGGGTTTAGAGTTGGATTAGGCGGACCCGCTTCGCGGCTCCGCCTAATCCAACCCTAAACCCTTTTCCTTATTCAAGGTCACTAAACCCGCAAGAAACTGAACCCTAAGAGGGTATTGGTGAACCCTGTCGTGGATGTGATTCAAAGATGGGACACTGAACCTTAAGAGTAGGGTACCGCAAAAGACGGGACGGAAAAGGGTTTAGGGTTGGATTAGGCGGACCCGCTTCGCGGCTCTGCCTAATCCAACCCGAAACCCTTTTCCTTATTCAAGGTCACTAAACCCGCAAGAAACTGAACCCTAACAGGGTATTGGTGAACCCTGTCGTGGATGTGATTCAAAGATGGGACACTGAACCTTAAGAGTAGGGTACCGCATAAGACGGGACGGAAAAGGGTTTAGGGTTGGATTAGGCGGACCCGCTTCGCGGCTCTGCCTAATCCAACCCTAAACCCTTTTCCTTATTCAAGGTCACTAAACCCGCAAGAAACTGAACCCTAAGAGGGTATTGGTGAACCCTGTCGTGGATGTTATTCAAAGATGGGACACTGAACCTTAAGAGTAGGGTACCGCATAAGACGGGACGGAAAAGGGTTTAGGGTTGGATAAGGCGGACCCGCTTCGCGGCTCCGCCTAATCCAACCCTAAACCCTTTTCCTTATTCAAGGTCACTAAACCCGCAAGAAACTGTACCCTAAGAGGGTATTGGTGAACCCTGTTGTGGATGTGATTCAAAGATGGGACACTGAACCTTAAGAGTAGGGTACCGCATAAGACGGGACGGAAAAGGGTTTAGGGTTGGATTAGGCGGACCCGCTTCGCGGCTCCGCCTAATCCAACCCTAAACCCTTTTCCTTATTCAAGGTCACTAAACCCGCAAGAAACTGTACCCTAAGAGGGTATTGGTGAACCCTGTCGTGGATGTGATTCAAAGATGGGACACTGAACCTTAAGAGTAGGGTACCGCATAAGACGGGACGAAAAAGGGTTTAGGGTTGGATTAGGCGGACCCGCTTTGTGGATCCGCCTAATCCAACCCTAAACCCTTTTCCTTATTCAAGGTCACTAAACCCGCAAGAAACTGAACCCTAAGAGGGTATTGGTGAACCCTGTCGTGGATGTGATTCAAAGATGGGACACTGAACCTTAAGAGTAGGGTACCGCATAAGACGGGACGGAAAAGGGTTTAGGGTTGGATTAGGCGGACCCGCTTTGCGGATCCGCCTAATCCAACCCTAAACCCTTTTCCTTATTCAAGGTCACTAAACCCGCAAGAAACTGAACTCTAAGAGGGTATTGGTGAACCTTGTCGTGGATGTGATTCAAAGATGGGACACTGAACCTTAAGAGTAGGGTACCGCATAAGACGGGACGGAAAAGGGTTTAGGGTTGGATTAGGCGGACCCGCTTCGCGGCTCCGCCTAATCCAACCCTAAACCCTTTTCCTTATTCAAGGTCACTAAACCCGCAAGAAACTGAACCCTAAGAGGGTATTGGTGAACCCTGTCGTGGATGTGATTCAAAGATGGGACACTGAACCTTAAGAGTAGGGTACCGCAAAAGACGGGACGGAAAAGGGTTTAGGGTTGGATTAGGCGGACCCGCTTCGCGGCTCTGCCTAATCCAACCCGAAACCCTTTTCCTTATTCAAGGTCACTAAACCCGCAAGAAACTGAACCCTAACAGGGTATTGGTGAACCCTGTCGTGGATGTGATTCAAAGATGGGACACTGAACCTTAAGAGTAGGGTACCGCATAAGACGGGACGGAAAAGGGTTTAGGGTTGGATTAGGCGGACCCGCTTCACGGCTCTGCCTAATCCAACCCTAAACCCTTTTCCTTATTCAAGGTCACTAAACCCGCAAGAAACTGAACCCTAAGAGGGTATTGGTGAACCCTGTCGTGGATGTGATTCAAAGATGGGACACTGAACCTTAAGAGTAGGGTACCGCATATGACGGGACGGAAAAGGGTTTAGGGTTGGATTAGGCGGACCCGCTTCGCGGCTCCGCCTAATCCAACCCTAAACCCTTTTCCTTATTCAAGGTCACTAAACCCGCAAGAAACTGAACCCTAAGAGGGTATTGGTGAACCTTGTCGTGGATGTGATTCAAAGATGGGACACTGAACCTTAAGAGTAGGGTACCGCATAAGACGGGACGGAAAAGGGTTTAGGGTTGGATTAGGCGGACCCGCTTCGCGGATCCGCCTAATCCAACCCTAAACCCTTTTCCTTATTCATGGACGGAAAAGGGTTTAGAGTTGGATTAGGCGGACCCGCTTCGCGGCTCCGCCTAATCCAACCCTAAACCCTTTTCCTTATTCAAGGTCACTAAACCCGCAAGAAACTGAACCCTAAGAGGGTATTGGTGAACCCTGTCGTGGATGTGATTCAAAGATGGGACACTGAACCTTAAGAGTAGGGTACCGCAAAAGACGGGACGGAAAAGGGTTTAGGGTTGGATTAGGCGGACCCGCTTCGCGGCTCTGCCTAATCCAACCCGAAACCCTTTTCCTTATTCAAGGTCACTAAACCCGCAAGAAACTGAACCCTAACAGGGTATTGGTGAACCCTGTCGTGGATGTGATTCAAAGATGGGACACTGAACCTTAAGAGTAGGGTACCGCATAAGACGGGACGGAAAAGGGTTTAGGGTTGGATTAGGCGGACCCGCTTCGCGGCTCTGCCTAATCCAACCCTAAACCCTTTTCCTTATTCAAGGTCACTAAACCCGCAAGAAACTGAACCCTAAGAGGGTATTGGTGAACCCTGTCGTGGATGTGATTCAAAGATGGGACACTGAACGTTAAGAGTAGGGTACCGCATAAGACGGGACGGAAAAGGGTTTAGGGTTGGATAAGGCGGACCCGCTTCGCGGCTCCGCCTAATCCAACCCTAAACCCTTTTCCTTATTCAAGGTCACTAAACCCGCAAGAAACTGTACCCTAAGAGGGTATTGGTGAACCCTGTCGTGGATGTGATTCAAAGATGGGACACTGAACCTTAAGAGTAGGGTACCGCATAAGACGGGACGGAAAAGGGTTTAGGGTTGGATTAGGCGGACCCGCTTCGCGGCTCCGCCTAATCCAACCCTAAACCCTTTTCCTTATTCAAGGTCACTAAACCCGCAAGAAACTGAACCCTAAGAGGGTATTGGTGAACCCTGTCGTGGATGTGATTCAAAGATGGGACACTGAACCTTAAGAGTAGGGTACCGCATAAGACGGGACGGAAAAGGGTTTAGGGTTGGATTAGGCGGACCCGCTTCGCGGCTCCGCCTAATCCAACCCTAAACCCTTTTCCTTATTCAAGGTCATTAAACCCGCAAGAAACTGGACCCTAAGAGGGTATTGGTGAACCCTGTCGTGGATGTGATTCAAAGATGGGACACTGAACCTTAAGAGTAGGGAACCGCATAAGACGGGACGGAAAAGGGTTTAGGGTTGGATTAGGCGGACCCGCTTTGCGGATCCGCCTAATCCAACCCTAAACCCTTTTCCTTATTCAAGGTCATTAAACCCGCAAGAAACTGGACCCTAAGAGGGTATTGGTGAACCCTGTCGTGGATGTGATTCAAAGATGGGACACTGAACCTTAAGAGTAGGGTACCGCATAAGACGGGACGGAAAAGGGTTTAGGGTTGGATTAGGCGGACCCGCTTCGCGGCTCCGCCTAATCCAACCCTAAACCCTTTTCCTTATTCAAGGTCACTAAACCCGCAAGAAACTGTACCCTAAGAGGGTATTGGTGAACCCTGTCGTGGATGTGATTCAAAGATGGGACACTGAACCTTAAGAGTAGGGTACCGCATAAGACGGGACGAAAAAGGGTTTAGGGTTGGATTAGGCGGACCCGCTTTGCGGATCCGCCTAATCCAACCCTAAACCCTTTTCCTTATTCAAGGTCACTAAACCCGCAAGAAACTGAACCCTAAGAGGGTATTGGTGAACCCTGTCGTGGATGTGATTCAAAGATGGGACACTGAACCTTAAGAGTAGGGTACCGCATAAGACGGGACGGAAAAGGGTTTAGGGTTGGATTAGGCGGACCCGCTTCGCGGCTCCGCCTAATCCAACCCTAAACCCTTTTCCTTATTCAAGGTCATTAAACCCGTAAGAAACTGAACCCTAAGAGGGTATTGGTGAACCCTGTCGTGGATGTGATTCAAAGATGGGACACTGAACCTTAAGAGTAGGGAACCGCATAAGACGGGACGGAAAAGGGTTTAGGGTTGGATTAGGCGGACCCGCTTTGCGGATCCGCCTAATCCAACCCTAAACCCTTTTCCTTATTCAAGGTCACTAAACCCGCAAGAAACTGAACCCTAAGAGGGTATTGGTGAACCTTGTCGTGGATGTGATTCAAAGATGGGACACTGAACCTTAAGAGTAGGGTACCGCATAAGACGGGACGGAAAAGGGTTTAGGGTTGGATTAGGCGGACCCGCTTCGCGGATCCGCCTAATCCAACCCTAAACCCTTTTCCTTATTCATGGACGGAAAAGGGTTTAGGGTTGGATTAGGCGGACCCGCTTCGCGGCTCCGCCTAATCCAACCCTAAACCCTTTTCCTTATTCAAGGTCACTAAACCCGCAAGAAACTGAACCCTAAGAGGGTATTGGTGAACCCTGTCGTGGATGTGATTCAAAGATGGGACACTGAACCTTAAGAGTAGGGTACCGCATAAGACGGGACGGAAAAGGGTTTAGGGTTGGATTAGGCGGACCCGCTTCGCGGCTCTGCCTAATCCAACCCGAAACCCTTTTCCTTATTCAAGGTCACTAAACCCGCAAGAAACTGAACCCTAACAGGGTATTGGTGAACCCTGTCGTGGATGTGATTCAAAGATGGGACACTGAACCTTAAGAGTAGGGTACCGCATAAGACGGGACGGAAAAGGGTTTAGGGTTGGATTAGGCGGACCCGCTTCGCGGCTCTGCCTAATCCAACCCTAAACCCTTTTCCTTATTCAAGGTCACTAAACCCGCAAGAAACTGAACCCTAAGAGGGTATTGATGAACCGTGTCGTGGATGTGATTCATAGATGGGACACTGAACCTTAAGAGTAGGGTACCTCATAAGACGGGACGGAAAAGGGTTTAGGGTTGGATTAGGCGGACCCGCTTTGCGGATCCGCCTAATCCAACCCTAAACCCTTTTCCTTATTCAAGGTCACTAAACCCACAAGAAACTGAACCCTAAGAGGGTATTGGTGAACCTTGTCGTGGATGTGATTCAAAGATGGGACACTGAACCTTAAGAGTAGGGTACCGCATAAGACGGGACGGAAAAGGGTTTAGGGTTGGATTAGGCGGACCCGCTTCGCGGATCCGCCTAATCCAACCCTAAACCCTTTTCCTTATTCATGGACGGAAAAGGGTTTAGAGTTGGATTAGGCGGACCCGCTTCGCGGCTCCGCCTAATCCAACCCTAAACCCTTTTCCTTATTCAAGGTCACTAAACCCGCAAGAAACTGAACCCTAAGAGGGTATTGGTGAACCCTGTCGTGGATGTGATTCAAAGATGGGACACTGAACCTTAAGAGTAGGGTACCGCATAAGACGGGACGGAAAAGGGTTTAGGGTTGGATTAGGCGGACCCGCTTCGCGGCTCTGCCTAATCCAACCCGAAACCCTTTTCCTTATTCAAGGTCACTAAACCCGCAAGAAACTGAACCCTAACAGGGTATTGGTGAACCCTGTCGTGGATGTGATTCAAAGATGGGACACTGAACCTTAAGAGTAGGGTACCGCATAAGACGGGACGGAAAAGGGTTTAGGGTTGGATTAGGCGGACCCGCTTCGCGGCTCTGCCTAATCCAACCCTAAACCCTTTTCCTTATTCAAGGTCACTAAACCCGCAAGAAACTGAACCCTAAGAGGGTATTGATGAACCGTGTCGTGGATGTGATTCATAGATGGGACACTGAACCTTAAGAGTAGGGTACCTCATAAGACGGGACGGAAAAGGGTTTAGGGTTGGATTAGGCGGACCCGCTTCGCGGCTCTGCCTAATCCAACCCGAAACCCTTTTCCTTATTCAAGGTCACTAAACCCGCAAGAAACTGAACCCTAACAGGGTATTGGTGAACCCTGTCGTGGATGTGATTCAAAGATGGGACACTGAACCTTAAGAGTAGGGTACCGCATAAGACGGGACGGAAAAGGGTTTAGGGTTGGATTAGACGGACCCGCTTCGCAGCTCTGCCTAATCCAACCCTAAACCCTTTTCCTTATTCAAGGTCACTAAACCCGCAGGAAACTGAACCCTAAGAGGGTATTGATGAACCCTGTCGTGGATGTGATTCATAGATGGGACACTGAACCTTAAGAGTAGGGTACCTCATAAGACGGGACGGAAAAGGGTTTAGGGTTGGATTAGGCGGACCCGCTTCGCGGCTCCGCCTAATCCAACCCTAAACCCTTTTCCTTATTCAAGGTCACTAAACCCGCAAGAAACTGTACCCTAAGAGGGTATTGGTGAACCCTGTCGTGGATGTGATTCAAAGATGGGACACTGAACCTTAAGAGTAGGGTACCGCATAACACGGGACGGAAAAGGGTTTAGGGTTGGATTAGGCGGACCCGCTTCGCGGCTCCGCCTAATCCAACCCTAAACCCTTTTCCTTATTCAAGGTCACTAAACCCGCAAGAAACTATACCCTAAGAGGGTATTGGTGAACCCTGTCATGGATGTGATTCAAAGATGGGACACTGAACCTTAAGAGTAGGGTACCGCATAAGACGGGACGGAAAAGGGTTTAGGGTTGGATTAGGCGGACCCGCTTCGCGGATCCGCCTAATCCAACCCTAAACCCTTTTCCTTATTCATGGACGGAAAAGGGTTTAGAGTTGGATTAGGCGGACCCGCTTCGCGGCTCCGCCTAATCCAACCCTAAACCCTTTTCCTTATTCAAGGTCACTAAACCCGCAAGAAACTGAACCCTAAGAGGGTATTAGTGAACCCTGTCGTGGATGTGATTCAAAGATGGGACACTGAACCTTAAGAGTAGGGTACCGCATAAGACGGGACGGAAAAGGGTTTAGGGTTGGATTAGACGGACCCGCTTCGCAGCTCTGCCTAATCCAACCCTAAACCCTTTTCCTTATTCAAGGTCACTAAACCCGCAAGAAACTGAACCCTAAGAGGGTATTGATGAACCCTGTCGTGGATGTGATTCATAGATGGGACACTGAACCTTAAGAGTAGGGTACCTCATAAGACGGGACGGAAAAGGGTTTAGGGTTGGATTAGGCGGACCCGCTTCGCAGCTCCGCCTAATCCAACCCTAAACCCTTTTCCTTATTCAAGGTCACTAAACCCGCAAGAAACTGTACCCTAAGAGGGTATTGGTGAACCCTGTCGTGGATGTGATTCAAAGATGGGACACTGAACCTTAAGAGTAGGGTACCGCATAACACGGGACGGAAAAGGGTTTAGGGTTGGATTAGGCGGACCCGCTTCGCGGCTCCGCCTAATCCAACCCTAAACCCTTTTCCTTATTCAAGGTCACTAAACCCGCAAGAAACTATACCCTAAGAGGGTATTGGTGAACCCTGTCATGGATGTGATTCAAAGATGGGACACTGAACCTTAAGAGTAGGGTACCGCATAACACGGGACGGAAAAGGGTTTAGGGTTGGATTAGGCGGACCCGCTTCGCGGCTCCGCCTAATCCAACCCTAAACCCTTTTCCTTATTCAAGGTCACTAAACCCGCAAGAAACTATACCCTAAGAGGGTATTGGTGAACCCTGTCATGGATGTGATTCAAAGATGGGACACTGAACCTTAAGAGTAGGGTACCGCATAAGACGGGACGGAAAAGGGTTTAGGGTTGGATTAGGCGGACCCGCTTCGCGGATCCGCCTAATCCAACCCTAAACCCTTTTCCTTATTCATGGACGGAAAAGGGTTTAGAGTTGGATTAGGCGGACCCGCTTCGCGGCTCCGCCTAATCCAACCCTAAACCCTTTTCCTTATTCAAGGTCACTAAACCCGCAAGAAACTGAACCCTAAGAGGGTATTAGTGAACCCTGTCGTGGATGTGATTCAAAGATGGGACACTGAACCTTAAGAGTAGGGTACCGCATAAGACGGGACGGAAAAGGGTTTAGGGTTGGATTAGACGGACCCGCTTCGCAGCTCTGCCTAATCCAACCCTAAACCCTTTTCCTTATTCAAGGTCACTAAACCCGCAAGAAACTGAACCCTAAGAGGGTATTGATGAACCCTGTCGTGGATGTGATTCATAGATGGGACACTGAACCTTAAGAGTAGGGTACCTCATAAGACGGGACGGAAAAGGGTTTAGGGTTGGATTAGGCGGACCCGCTTCGCGGCTCCGCCTAATCCAACCCTAAACCCTTTTCCTTATTCAAGGTCACTAAACCCGCAAGAAACTGAACCCTAACAGGGTATTGGTGAACCCTGTCGTGGATGTGATTCAAAGATGGGACACTGAACCTTAAGAGTAGGGTACCGCATAAGACGGGACGGAAAAGGGTTTAGGGTTGGATTAGGCGGACCCGCTTCGCGGCTCTGCCTAATCCAACCCTAAACCCTTTTCCTTATTCAAGGTCACTAAACCCGCAAGAAACTGAACCCTAAGAGGGTATTGATGAACCGTGTCGTGGATGTGATTCATAGATGGGACACTGAACCTTAAGAGTAGGGTACCTCATAAGACGGGACGGAAAAGGGTTTAGGGTTGGATTAGGCGGACCCGCTTTGCGGATCCGCCTAATCCAACCCTAAACCCTTTTCCTTATTCAAGGTCACTAAACCCACAAGAAACTGAACCCTAAGAGGGTATTGGTGAACCTTGTCGTGGATGTGATTCAAAGATGGGACACTGAACCTTAAGAGTAGGGTACCGCATAAGACGGGACGGAAAAGGGTTTAGGGTTGGATTAGGCGGACCCGCTTCGCGGATCCGCCTAATCCAACCCTAAACCCTTTTCCTTATTCATGGACGGAAAAGGGTTTAGAGTTGGATTAGGCGGACCCGCTTCGCGGCTCCGCCTAATCCAACCCTAAACCCTTTTCCTTATTCAAGGTCACTAAACCCGCAAGAAACTGAACCCTAAGAGGGTATTGGTGAACCCTGTCGTGGATGTGATTCAAAGATGGGACACTGAACCTTAAGAGTAGGGTACCGCATAAGACGGGACGGAAAAGGGTTTAGGGTTGGATTAGGCGGACCCGCTTCGCGGCTCTGCCTAATCCAACCCGAAACCCTTTTCCTTATTCAAGGTCACTAAACCCGCAAGAAACTGAACCCTAACAGGGTATTGGTGAACCCTGTCGTGGATGTGATTCAAAGATGGGACACTGAACCTTAAGAGTAGGGTACCGCATAAGACGGGACGGAAAAGGGTTTAGGGTTGGATTAGGCGGACCCGCTTCGCGGCTCTGCCTAATCCAACCCTAAACCCTTTTCCTTATTCAAGGTCACTAAACCCGCAAGAAACTGAACCCTAAGAGGGTATTGATGAACCGTGTCGTGGATGTGATTCATAGATGGGACACTGAACCTTAAGAGTAGGGTACCTCATAAGACGGGACGGAAAAGGGTTTAGGGTTGGATTAGGCGGACCCGCTTCGCGGCTCTGCCTAATCCAACCCGAAACCCTTTTCCTTATTCAAGGTCACTAAACCCGCAAGAAACTGAACCCTAACAGGGTATTGGTGAACCCTGTCGTGGATGTGATTCAAAGATGGGACACTGAACCTTAAGAGTAGGGTACCGCATAAGACGGGACGGAAAAGGGTTTAGGGTTGGATTAGACGGACCCGCTTCGCAGCTCTGCCTAATCCAACCCTAAACCCTTTTCCTTATTCAAGGTCACTAAACCCGCAGGAAACTGAACCCTAAGAGGGTATTGATGAACCCTGTCGTGGATGTGATTCATAGATGGGACACTGAACCTTAAGAGTAGGGTACCTCATAAGACGGGACGGAAAAGGGTTTAGGGTTGGATTAGGCGGACCCGCTTCGCGGCTCCGCCTAATCCAACCCTAAACCCTTTTCCTTATTCAAGGTCACTAAACCCGCAAGAAACTGTACCCTAAGAGGGTATTGGTGAACCCTGTCGTGGATGTGATTCAAAGATGGGACACTGAACCTTAAGAGTAGGGTACCGCATAACACGGGACGGAAAAGGGTTTAGGGTTGGATTAGGCGGACCCGCTTCGCGGCTCCGCCTAATCCAACCCTAAACCCTTTTCCTTATTCAAGGTCACTAAACCCGCAAGAAACTATACCCTAAGAGGGTATTGGTGAACCCTGTCATGGATGTGATTCAAAGATGGGACACTGAACCTTAAGAGTAGGGTACCGCATAAGACGGGACGGAAAAGGGTTTAGGGTTGGATTAGGCGGACCCGCTTCGCGGATCCGCCTAATCCAACCCTAAACCCTTTTCCTTATTCATGGACGGAAAAGGGTTTAGAGTTGGATTAGGCGGACCCGCTTCGCGGCTCCGCCTAATCCAACCCTAAACCCTTTTCCTTATTCAAGGTCACTAAACCCGCAAGAAACTGAACCCTAAGAGGGTATTAGTGAACCCTGTCGTGGATGTGATTCAAAGATGGGACACTGAACCTTAAGAGTAGGGTACCGCATAAGACGGGACGGAAAAGGGTTTAGGGTTGGATTAGACGGACCCGCTTCGCAGCTCTGCCTAATCCAACCCTAAACCCTTTTCCTTATTCAAGGTCACTAAACCCGCAAGAAACTGAACCCTAAGAGGGTATTGATGAACCCTGTCGTGGATGTGATTCATAGATGGGACACTGAACCTTAAGAGTAGGGTACCTCATAAGACGGGACGGAAAAGGGTTTAGGGTTGGATTAGGCGGACCCGCTTCGCAGCTCCGCCTAATCCAACCCTAAACCCTTTTCCTTATTCAAGGTCACTAAACCCGCAAGAAACTGTACCCTAAGAGGGTATTGGTGAACCCTGTCGTGGATGTGATTCAAAGATGGGACACTGAACCTTAAGAGTAGGGTACCGCATAACACGGGACGGAAAAGGGTTTAGGGTTGGATTAGGCGGACCCGCTTCGCGGCTCCGCCTAATCCAACCCTAAACCCTTTTCCTTATTCAAGGTCACTAAACCCGCAAGAAACTATACCCTAAGAGGGTATTGGTGAACCCTGTCATGGATGTGATTCAAAGATGGGACACTGAACCTTAAGAGTAGGGTACCGCATAAGACGGGACGGAAAAGGGTTTAGGGTTGGATTAGGCGGACCCGCTTCGCGGATCCGCCTAATCCAACCCTAAACCCTTTTCCTTATTCATGGACGGAAAAGGGTTTAGAGTTGGATTAGGCGGACCCGCTTCGCGGCTCCGCCTAATCCAACCCTAAACCCTTTTCCTTATTCAAGGTCACTAAACCCGCAAGAAACCGAACCCTAAGAGGGTATTGGTGAACCCTGTCGTGGATGTGATTCAAAGATGGGACACTGAACCTTAAGAGTAGGGTACCGCATAAGACGGGACGGAAAAGGGTTTAGGGTTGGATTAGGCGGACCCGCTTCACGGCTCCGCCTAATCCAACCCGAAACCCTTTTCCTTATTCAAGGTCACTAAACCCGCAAGAAACTGAACCCTAAGAGGGTATTGGTGTACCCTGTCGTGGATGTGATTCAAAGATGGGACACTGAACCTTAAGAGTAGGGTACCGCATAAGACGGGACGGAAAAGGGTTTAGGGTTGGATTAGGCGGACCCGCTTCGCGGCTCCGCCTAATCCAACCCTAAACCCTTCTCCTTATTCAAGGTCACTAAACCCGCAAGAAACTGTACCCTTAGAGGGTATTGGTGAACCCTGTCGTGGATGTGATTCAAAGATGGGACACTGAACCTTAAGAGTAGGGTACCGCATAAGACGGGACGGAAAAGGGTTTAGGGTTGGATTAGGCGGACCCGCTTCGCGGCTCCGCCTAATCCAACCCTAAACCCTTTTCCTTATTCAAGGTCACTAAACCCGCAAGAAACTGAACCCTAAGAGGGTATTGGTGAACCCTGTCGTGGATGTGATTCAAAGATGGGACACTGAACCTTAAGAGTAGGCTACCGCATAAGACGGGACGGAAAAGGGTTTAGGGTTGGATTAGGCGGACCCGCTTCGCGGCTCCGCCTAATCCAACCCTAAACCCTTTTCCTTATTCAAGGTCACTAAACCCGCAAGAAACTGTACCCTAAGAGGGTATTGGTGAACCCCGTCGTGGATGTGATTCAAAGATGGGACACTGAACCTTAAGAGTAGGGTACCGCATAAGACGGGACGGAAAAGGGTTTAGGGTTGGATTAGGCGGACCCACTTCGCGGCTCCGCCTAATCCAACCCTAAACCCTTTTCCTTATTCAAGGTCACTAAACCCGCAAGAAACTGAACCCTAAGAGGGTATTGGTGAACCCTGTCGTGGATGTGATTCAAAGATGGGACACTGAAACTTAAGAGTAGGCTACCGCATAAGACGGGACGGAAAAGGGTTTAGGGTTGGATTAGGCGGACCCGCTTCGCGGCTCCGCCTAATCCAACCCTAAACCCTTTTCCTTATTCAAGGTCACTAAACCCGAAAGAAACTGTACCCTAAGAGGGTATTGGTGAACCCTGTCGTGGATGTGATTCAAAGATGGGACACTGAACCTTAAGAGTAGGGTACCGCAAAAGACGGGACGGAAAAGGGTTTAGGGTTGGATTAGGCGGACCCGCTTCGCGGCTCCGCCTAATCCAACCCTAAACCCTTTTCCTTATTCAAGGTCACTAAACCCGCAAGAAACTGAGCCCTAAGAGGGTATTGGTGAACCCTGTCGTGGATGTGATTCAAAGATGGGACACTGAACCTTAAGAGTAGGGAACCGCATAAGACGGGACGGAAAAGGGTTTAGGGTTGGATTAGGCGGACCCGCTTTGCGGATCCGCCTAATCCAACCCTAAACCCTTTTCCTTATTCAAGGTCACTAAACCCGCAAGAAACTGAACCCTAAGAGGGTATTGGTGAACCCTGTCGTGGATGTGATTCAAAGATGGGACACTGAACCTTAAGAGTAGGGTACCGCATAAGACGGGACGGAAAAGGGTTTAGGGTTGGATTAGGCGGACCCGCTTCGCGGATCCGCCTAATCCAACCCTAAACCCTTTTCCTTATTCATGGATGGAAAAGGGTTTAGAGTTGGATTAGGCGGACCCGCTTCGCGGCTCCGCCTAATCCAACCCTAAACCCTTTTCCTTATTCAAGGTCACTAAACCCGCAAGAAACTGAACCCTAAGAGGGTATTGGTGAACCCTGTCGTGGATGTGATTCAAAGATGGGACACTGAACCTTAAGAGTAGGGAACCGCATAAGACGGGACGGAAAAGGGTTTAGGGTTGGATTAGGCGGACCCGCTTTGCGGATCCGCCTAATCCAACCCTAAACCCTTTTCCTTATTCAAGGTCACTAAACCCGCAAGAAGCTGAACCCTAAGAGGGTATTGGTGAACCCTGTCGTGGATGTGATTCAAAGATGGGACACTGAACCTTAAGAGTAGGGTACCGCATAAGACGGGACGGAAAAGGGTTTAGGGTTGGATTAGGCGGACCCGCTTCGCGGCTCTGCCTAATCCAACCCTAAACCCTTTTCCTTATTCAAGGTCACTAAACCCGCAAGAAACTGTACCCTAAGAGGGTATTGGTGAACCCTGTCGTGGATGTGATTCAAAGATGGGACACTGAACCTTAAGAGTAGGGTACCGCATAAGACGGGACGGAAAAGGGTTTAGGGTTGGATTAGGCGGACCCGCTTCGCGGCTCCGCCTAATCCAACCCTAAACCCTTTTCCTTATTCAAGGTCACTAAACCCGCAAGAAACTGAACCCTAAGAGGGTATTGGTGAACCCTGTCGTGGATGTGATTCAAAGATGGGACACTGAAACTTAAGAGTAGGCTACCGCATAAGACGGGACGGAAAAGGGTTTAGGGTTGGATTAGGCGGACCCGCTTCGCGGCTCCGCCTAATCCAGCCCTAAACCCTTTTCCTTATTCAAGGTCACTAAACCCGCAAGAAACTGTACCCTAAGAGGGTATTGGTGAACCCTGTCGTGGATGTGATTCAAAGATGGGACACTGAACCTTAAGAGTAGGGTACCGCATAAGACGGGACGGAAAAGGGTTTAGGGTTGGATTAGGCGGACCCGCTTCGCGGCTCTGCCTAATCCAACCCTAAACCCTTTTCCTTATTCAAGGTCACTAAACCCGCAAGAAACTGAGCCCTAAGAGGGTATTGGTGAACCCTGTCGTGGATGTGATTCAAAGATGGGACACTGAACCTTAAGAGTAGGGAACCGCATAAGACGGGACGGAAAAGGGTTTAGGGTTGGATTAGGCGGACCCGCTTTGCGGATCCCCCTAATCCAACCCTAAACCCTTTTCCTTATTCAAGGTCACTAAACCCGCAAGAAACTGAACCCTAAGAGGGTATTGGTGAACCCTGTCGTGGATGTGATTCAAAGATGGGACACTGAACCTTAAGAAGAGGGTACCGCATAAGACGGGACGGAAAAGGGTTTAGGGTTGGATTAGGCGGACCCGCTTCGCGGATCCGCCTAATCCAACCCTAAACCCTTTTCCTTATTCATGGACGGAAAAGGGTTTAGAGTTGGATTAGGCGGACCCGCTTCGCGGCTCCGCCTAATCCAACCCTAAAACCTTTTCCTTATTCAAGGTCACTAAACCCGCAAGAAACTGAACCCTAAGAGGGTATTGGTGAACCCTGTCGTGGATGTGATTCAAAGATGGGACACTGAACCTTAAGAGTAGGGAACCGCATAAGACGGGACGGAAAAGGGTTTAGGGTTGGATTAGGCGGACCCGCTTTGCGGATCCGCCTAATCCAACTCTAAACCCTTTTCCTTATTCAAGGTCACTAAACCCGCAAGAAACTGAACCCTAAGAGGGTATTGGTGAACCCTGTCGTGGATGTGATTCAAAGATGGGACACTGAACCTTAAGAGTAGGGTACCGCATAAGACGGGACGGAAAAGGGTTTAGGGTTGGATTAGGCGGACCCGCTTCGCGGCTCCGCCTAATCCAACCCTAAACCCTTTTCCTTATTCAAGGTCACTAAACCCGCAAGAAACTGAACCCTAAGAGGGTATTGGTGAACCCTGTCGTGGATGTGATTCAAAGATGGGACACTGAACCTTAAGAGTAGGGTACCGCATAAGACGGGACGGAAAAGGGTTTAGGGTTGGATTAGGCGGACCCGCTTCGCGGCTCCGCCTAATCCAACCCTAAACCCTTTTCCTTATTCAAGGTCACTAAACCCGCAAGAAACTGAGCCCTAAGAGGGTATTGGTGAACCCTGTCGTGGATGTGATTCAAAGATGGGACACTGAACCTTAAGAGTAGGGAACCGCATAAGACGGGACGGAAAAGGGTTTAGGGTTGGATTAGGCGGACCCTCTTTGCGGATCCCCCTAATCCAACCCTAAACCCTTTTCCTTATTCAAGGTCACTAAACCCGCAAGAAACTGAACCCTAAGAGGGTATTGGTGAACCCTGTCGTGGATGTGATTCAAAGATGGGACACTGAACCTTAAGAAGAGGGTACCGCATAAGACGGGACGGAAAAGGGTTTAGGGTTGGATTAGGCGGACCCGCTTCGCGGATCCGCCTAATCCAACCCTAAACCCTTTTCCTTATTCATGGACGGAAAAGGGTTTAGAGTTGGATTAGGCGGACCCGCTTCGCGGCTCCGCCTAATCCAACCCTAAAACCTTTTCCTTATTCAAGGTCACTAAACCCGCAAGAAACTGAACCCTAAGAGGGTATTGGTGAACCCTGTCGTGGATGTGATTCAAAGATGGGACACTGAACCTTAAGAGTAGGGAACCGCATAAGACGGGACGGAAAAGGGTTTAGGGTTGGATTAGGCGGACCCGCTTTGCGGATCCGCCTAATCCAACTCTAAACCCTTTTCCTTATTCAAGGTCACTAAACCCGCAAGAAACTGAACCCTAAGAGGGTATTGGTGAACCCTGTCGTGGATGTGATTCAAAGATGGGACACTGAACCTTAAGAGTAGGGTACCGCATAAGACGGGACGGAAAAGGGTTTAGGGTTGGATTAGGCGGACCCGCTTCGCGGATCCGCCTAATCCAACCCTAAACCCTTTTCCTTATTCAAGGTCACTAAACCCGCAAGAAACTGAACCCTAAGAGGGTATTGGTGAACCCTGTCGTGGATGTGATTCAAAGATGGGACACTGAACCTTAAGAGTAGGCTACCGCATAAGACGGGACGGAAAAGGGTTTAGGGTTGGATTAGGCGAACCCGCTTCTCGGCTCCGCCTAATCCAACCCTAAACCCTTTTCCTTATTCAAGGCCACTAAACTCGCAAGAAACTGAACCCTAAGAGGGTATTGGTGAACCCTGTCGTGGATGTGATTCAAAGATGGGACACTGAACCTTAAGAGTAGGCTACCGCATAAGACGGGACGGAAAAGGGTTTAGGGTTGGATTAGGCGAACCCGCTTCGCGGCTCCGCCTAATCCAACCCTAAACCCTTTTCCTTATTCAAGGTCACTAAACCCGCAAGAAACTGTACCCTAAGAGGGTATTGGTGAACCCTGTCGTGGATGTGATTCAAAGATGGGACACTGAACCTTAAGAGTAGGGTACCGCATAAGACGGGACGGAAAAGGGTTTAGGGTTGGATTAGGCGAACCCGCTTCGCGGCTCCGCCTAATCCAACCCTAAACCCTTTTCCTTATTCAAGGTCACTAAACCCGCAAGAAACTGAACCCTAAGAGGGTATTGGTGAACCCTGTCGTGGATGTGATTCAAAGATGGGACACTGAACCTTAAGAGTAGGCTACCGCATAAGACGGGACGGAAAAGGGTTTAGGGTTGGATTAGGCGAACCCGCTTCTCGGCTCCGCCTAATCTAACCCTAAACCCTTTTCCTTATTCAAGGCCACTAAACCCGCAAGAAACTGAACCCTAAGAGGGTATTGGTGAACCCTGTCGTGGATGTGATTCAAAGATGGGACACTGAACCTTAAGAGTAGGGTACCGCATAAGACGGGACGGAAAAGGGTTTAGGGTTGGATTAGGCGGACCCGCTTCGCGGATCCGCCTAATCCAACCCTAAACCCTTTTCCTTATTCAAGGTCACTAAACCCGCAAGAAACTGAACCCTAAGAGGGTATTGGTGAACCCTGTCGTGGATGTGATTCAAAGATGGGACACTGAACCTTAAGAGTAGGCTACCGCATAAGACGGGACGGAAAAGGGTTTAGGGTTGGATTAGGCGAACCCGCTTCGCGGCTCCGCCTAATCCAACCCTAAACCCTTTTCCTTATTCAAGGTCACTAAACCCGCAAGAAACTGTACCCTAAGAGGGTATTGGTGAACCCTGTCGTGGATGTGATTCAAAGATGGGACACTGAACCTTAAGAGTAGGGTACCGCATAAGACGGGACGGAAAAGGGTTTAGGGTTGGATTAGGCGGACCCGCTTCGCGGCTCCGCCTAATCCAACCCTAAACCCTTTTCCTTATTCAAGGTCACTAAACCCGCAAGAAACTGAACCCTAAGAGGGTATTGGTGAACCCTGTCGTGGATGTGATTCAAAGATGGGACACTGAACCTTAAGAGTAGGGTACCGCATAAGACGGGACGGAAAAGGGTTTAGGGTTGGATTAGGCGGACCCGCTTTGCGGCTCCGCCTAATCCAAACCTAAACCCTTTTCCTTATTCAAGGTCGCTAAACTCGCAAGAAACTGTACCCTAAGAGGGTATTGGTGAACCCTGTCGTGGATGTGATTCAAAGATGGGACACTGAACCTTAAGAGTAGGGTACCGCATAAGACGGGACGGAAAAGGGTTTAGAGTTGGATTAGGCGGACCCGCTTCGCGGCTCCGCCTAATCCAACCCTAAACCCTTTTCCTTATTCAAGGTCACTAAACCCGCAAGAAACTGAACCCTAAGAGGGTATTGGTGAACCCTGTCGTGGATGTGATTCAAAGATGGGACACTGAACCTTAAGAGTAGGGTACCGCATAAGACGGGACGGAAAAGGGTTTAGGGTTGGATTAGGCGGACCCGCTTCGCGGCTCCGCCTAATCCAACCCTAAACCCTTTTCCTTATTCAAGGTCACTAAACCCGCAAGAAACTGTACCCTAAGAGGGTATTGGTGAACCCTGTCGTGGATGTGATTCAAAGATGGGACACTGAACCTTAAGAGTAGGGTACCGCATAAGACGGGACGGAAAAGGGTTTAGGGTTGGATTAGGCGGACCCGATTCGCGGATCCGCCTAATCCAACCCTAAACCCTTTTCCTTATTCATGGACGGAAAAGGGTTTAGCGTTGGATTAGGCGGACCCGCTTCGCGGCTCCGCCTAATCCAACCCTAAACCCTTTTCCTTATTCAAGGTCACTAAACCCGCAAGAAACTGAACCCTAAGAGGGTATTGGTGAACCCTGTCGTGGATGTGATTAAAAGATGGGACATTGAACCTTAAGAGTAGGGTACCGCATAAGACGGGACGGAAAAGGGTTTAGGGTTGGATTAGGCGGACCCGCTTCGCGGCTCTGCCTAATCCAACCCGAAACCCTTTTCCTTATTCAAGGTCACTAAACCCGCAAGAAACTGAACCCTAAGAGGGTATTAGTGAACCCTGTCGTGGATGTGATTCAAAGATGGGACACTGAACCTTAAGAGTAGGGTACCGCATAAGACGGGACGGAAAAGGGTTTAGGGTTGGATTAGGCGGACCCGCTTCGCGGCTCTGCCTAATCCAACCCTAAACCCTTTTCCTTATTCAAGGTCACTAAACCCGCAAGAAACTGAACCCTAAGAGGGTATTGATGAACCCTGTCGTGGATGTGATTCAAAGATGAGACACTGAACCTTAAGTGTAGGGTACCGCATAAGACGGGACGCAAAAGGGTTTAGGGTTGGATTAGGCGGACCCGCTTCGCGGCTCCGCCTAATCCAACCCTAAACCCTTTTCCTTATTCAAGGTCACTAAACCCGCAAGAATCTGAACCCTAAGAGGGTATTGGTGAACCCTGTCGTGGATGTGATTCAAAGATGGGACACTTAACCTTAAGAGTAGGGTACCGCATAAGACGGGACGGAAAAGGGTTTAGGGTTGGATTAGGCGGACCCGCTTCGCGGCTCTGCCTAATCCAACCCTAAACCCTTTTCCTTATTCAAGGTCACTAAACCCGCAAGAAACTGAACCCTAAGAGGGTATTGATGAACCCTGTCGTGGATGTGATTCAAAGATGGGACACTGAACCTTAAGAGTAGGGTACCGCATAAGACGGGACGGAAAAGGGTTTAGGGTTGGATTAGGCGGACCCGCTTCGCGGCTCCGCCTAATCCAACCCTAAACCCTTTTCCTTATTCAAGGTCACTAAACCCGCAAGAAACTGTACCCTAAGAGGGTATTGGTGAACCCTGTCGTGGATGTGATTCAAAGATGGGACACTGAACCTTAAGAGTAGGGTACCGCATAAGACGGGACGGAAAAGGGTTTAGGGTTGGATTAGGCGGACCCGCTTCGCGGATCCGCCTAATCCAACCCTAAACCCTTTTCCTTATTCATGGACGGAAAAGGGTCTAGCGTTGGATTAGGCGGACCCGCTTCGCGGCTCCGCCTAATCCAACCCTAAACCCTTTTCCTTATTCAAGGTCACTAAACCCGCAAGAAACTGAACCCTAAGAGGGTATTGGTGAACCCTGTCGTGGATGTGATTAAAAGATGGGACATTGAACCTTAAGAGTAGGGTACCGCATAAGACGGGACGGAAAAGGGTTTAGGGTTGGATTAGGCGGACCCGCTTCGCGGCTCTGCCTAATCCAACCCGAAACCCTTTTCCTTATTCAAGGTCACTAAACCCGCAAGAAACTGAACCCTAAGAGGGTATTGGTGATCCCTGTCGTGGATGTGATTCAAAGATGGGACACTGAACCTTAAGAGTAGGGTACCGCATAAGACGGGACGGAAAAGGGTTTAGGGTTGGATTAGGCGGACCCGCTTCTCGGCTCCGCCTAATCCAACCCTAAACCCTTTTCCTTATTCAAGGCCACTAAACCCGCAAGAAACTGAACCCTAAGAGGGTATTGGTGAACCCTGTCGTGGATGTGATTCAAAGATGGGACACTGAACCTTAAGAGTAGGGTACCGCATAAGACGGGACGGAAAAGGGTTTAGGGTTGGATTAGGCGGACCCGCTTCGCGGCTCTGCCTAATCCAACCCTAAACCCTTTTCCTTATTCAAGGTCACTAAACCCGCAAGAAACTGAACCCTAAGAGGGTATTGATGAACCCTGTCGTGGATGTGATTCAAAGATGGGACACTGAACCTTAAGAGTAGGGTACCGCATAAGACGGGACGCAAAAGGGTTTAGGGTTGGATTAGGCGGACCCGCTTCGCGGCTCCGCCTAATCCAACCCTAAACCCTTTTCCTTATTCAAGGTCACTAAACCCGCAAGAATCTGAACCCTAAGAGGGTATTGGTGAACCCTGTCGTGGATGTGATTCAAAGATGGGACACTTAACCTTAAGAGTAGGGTACCGCATAAGACGGGACGGAAAAGGGTTTAGGGTTGGATTAGGCGGACCCGCTTCGCGGCTCCGCCTAATCCAACCCTAAACCCTTTTCCTTATTCAAGGTCACTAAACCCGCAAGAAACTGAACCCTAAGAGGGAATTGGTGAACCCTGTCGTGGATGTGATTCAAAGATGGGACACTGAACCTTAAGAGTAGGGTACCGCATAAGACGGGACGGAAAAGGGTTTAGGGTTGGATTAGGCGGACCCGCTTTGCGGATCCGCCTAATCCAACCCTAAACCCTTTTCCTTATTCAAGGTCACTAAACCCGCAAGAAACTGTACCCTAAGAGGGTATTGGTGAACCCTATCGTGGATCTGATACAAAGATGGGACACTGAACCTTAAGAGTAGGGTACCGCATAAGACGGGACGGAAAAGGGTTTAGGGTTGGATTAGGCGAACCCGCTTTGCGGCTATGCCTAATCCAACCCTAAACCCTTCTCCTTATTCAAGGTCACTAAACCCGCAAGAAACTGAACCCTAAGAGGGTATTGGTGAACCCTGTCGTGGATGTGATTCAAAGATGGGACACTGAACCTTAAGAGTAGGGTACCGCATAAGACGGGACGGAAAAGGGTTTAGAGTTGGATTAGGCGGACCCGCTTCGCGGCTCCGCCTAATCCAACCCTAAACCCTTTTTCTTATTCAAGGTCACTAAACCCGCAAGAAACTGAACCCTAAGAGGGTATTGGTGAACCCTGTCGTGGATGTGATTCAAAGATGGGACACTGAACCTTAAGAGTAGGGTACCGCATAAGACGGGACGTAAAAGAGTTTTGGGTTGGATTAGGCGGACCCGCTTCGCGGCTCCGCCTAATCCAACCCTAAACCCTTTTCCTTATTCAAGGTCACTAAACCCGCAAGAAACTGTACCCTAAGAGGGTATTGGTGAACCTTGTCGTGGATGTGATTCAAAGATGGGACACTGAACCTTAAGAGTAGGGTACCGCATAAGACGGGACGGAAAAGGGTTTAGGGTTGGATTAGGCGGACCCGCTTCGCGGATCCGCCTAATCCAACCCTAAACCCTTTTCCTTATTCATGGACGGAAAAGGGTCTAGCGTTGGATTAGGCGGACCCGCTTCGCGGCTCCGCCTAATCCAACCCTAAACCCTTTTCCTTATTCAAGGTCACTAAACCCGCAAGAAACTGAACCCTAAGAGGGTATTGGTGAACCCTGTCGTGGATGTGATTAAAAGATGGGACATTGAACCTTAAGAGTAGGGTACCGCATAAGACGGGACGGAAAAGGGTTTAGGGTTGGATTAGGCGGACCCGCTTCGCGGCTCTGCCTAATCCAACCCGAAACCCTTTTCCTTATTCAAGGTCACTAAACCCGCAAGAAACTGAACCCTAAGAGGGTATTGGTGATCCCTGTCGTGGATGTGATTCAAAGATGGGACACTGAACCTTAAGAGTAGGGTACCGCATAAGACGGGACGGAAAAGGGTTTAGGGTTGGATTAGGCGGACCCGCTTCTCGGCTCCGCCTAATCCAACCCTAAACCCTTTTCCTTATTCAAGGCCACTAAACCCGCAAGAAACTGAACCCTAAGAGGGTATTGGTGAACCCTGTCGTGGATGTGATTCAAAGATGGGACACTGAACCTTAAGAGTAGGGTACCGCATAAGACGGGACGGAAAAGGGTTTAGGGTTGGATTAGGCGGACCCGCTTCGCGGCTCTGCCTAATCCAACCCTAAACCCTTTTCCTTATTCAAGGTCACTAAACCCGCAAGAAACTGAACCCTAAGAGGGTATTGATGAACCCTGTCGTGGATGTGATTCAAAGATGGGACACTGAACCTTAAGAGTAGGGTACCGCATAAGACGGGACGCAAAAGGGTTTAGGGTTGGATTAGGCGGACCCGCTTCGCGGCTCCGCCTAATCCAACCCTAAACCCTTTTCCTTATTCAAGGTCACTAAACCCGCAAGAATCTGAACCCTAAGAGGGTATTGGTGAACCCTGTCGTGGATGTGATTCAAAGATGGGACACTTAACCTTAAGAGTAGGGTACCGCATAAGACGGGACGGAAAAGGGTTTAGGGTTGGATTAGGCGGACCCGCTTCGCGGCTCCGCCTAATCCAACCCTAAACCCTTTTCCTTATTCAAGGTCACTAAACCCGCAAGAAACTGAACCCTAAGAGGGAATTGGTGAACCCTGTCGTGGATGTGATTCAAAGATGGGACACTGAACCTTAAGAGTAGGGTACCGCATAAGACGGGACGGAAAAGGGTTTAGGGTTGGATTAGGCGGACCCGCTTTGCGGATCCGCCTAATCCAACCCTAAACCCTTTTCCTTATTCAAGGTCACTAAACCCGCAAGAAACTGTACCCTAAGAGGGTATTGGTGAACCCTATCGTGGATCTGATACAAAGATGGGACACTGAACCTTAAGAGTAGGGTACCGCATAAGACGGGACGGAAAAGGGTTTAGGGTTGGATTAGGCGAACCCGCTTTGCGGCTATGCCTAATCCAACCCTAAACCCTTTTCCTTATTCAAGGTCGCTAAACCCGCAAGAAACTGTACCCTAAGAGGGTATTGGTGAACCTTGTCGTGGATGTGATTCAAAGATGGGACACTGAACCTTAAGAGTAGGGTACCGCATAAGACGGGACGGAAAAGGGTTTAGCGTTGGATTAGGCGGACCCGCTTCGCGGCTCCGCCTAATCCAACCCTAAACCCTTTTCCTTATTCAAGGTCACTAAACCCGCAAGAAACTGAACCCTAAGAGGGTATTGGTGAACCCTGTCGTGGATGTGATTCAAAGATGGGACACTGAACCTTAAGAGTAGGGTACCGCATAAGACGGGACGGAAAAGGGTTTAGGGTTGGATTTGGCGGACCCGCTTTGCGGCTCCGCCTAATCCAACCCTAAACCCTTTTCCTTATTCAAGGACACTAAACCCGCAAGAAACTGTACCCTAAGAGGGTATTGGTGAACCCTGTCGTGGATGTGATTCAAAGATGGGACACTGAACCTTAAGAGTAGGGTACCGCATAAGACGGGACGGAAAAGGGTTTAGGGTTGGATTAGGCGGACCCGCTTCGCGGCTCTGCCTAATCCAACCCGAAACGCTTTTCCTTATTCAAGGTCACTAAACCCGCAAGAAACTGAACCCTAAGAGGGTATTGGTGAACCCTGTCGTGGATGTGATTCAAAGATGGGACACTTAACCTTAAGAGTAGGGTACCGCATAAGACGGGACGCAAAAGGGTTTAGGGTTGGATTAGGCGGACCCGCTTCGCGGCTCCGCCTAATCCAACCCTAAACCCTTTTCCTTATTCAAGGTCACTAAACCCGCAAGAATCTGAACCCTAAGAGGGTATTGGTGAACCCTGTCGTGGATGTGATTCAAAGATGGGACACTTAACCTTAAGAGTAGGGTACCGCATAAGACGGGACGGAAAAGGGTTTAGGGTTGGATTAGGCGGACCCGCTTCGCGGCTCCGCCTAATCCAACCCTAAACCCTTTTCCTTATTCAAGGTCACTAAACCCGCAAGAAACTGAACCCTAAGAGGGAATTGGTGAACCCTGTCGTGGATGTGATTCAAAGATGGGACACTGAACCTTAAGAGTAGGGTACCGCATAAGACGGGACGGAAAAGGGTTTAGGGTTGGATTAGGCGGACCCGCTTTGCGGATCCGCCTAATCCAACCCTAAACCCTTTTCCTTATTCAAGGTCACTAAACCCGCAAGAAACTGTACCCTAAGAGGGTATTGGTGAACCCTATCGTGGATCTGATACAAAGATGGGACACTGAACCTTAAGAGTAGGGTACCGCATAAGACGGGACGGAAAAGGGTTTAGGGTTGGATTAGGCGAACCCGCTTTGCGGCTATGCCTAATCCAACCCTAAACCCTTTTCCTTATTCAAGGTCGCTAAACCCGCAAGAAACTGTACCCTAAGAGGGTATTGGTGAACCTTGTCGTGGATGTGATTCAAAGATGGGACACTGAACCTTAAGAGTAGGGTACCGCATAAGACGGGACGGAAAAGGGTTTAGAGTTGGATTAGGCGGACCCGCTTCGCGGCTCCGCCTAATCCAACCCTAAACCCTTTTCCTTATTCAAGGTCACTAAACCCGCAAGAAACTGAACCCTAAGAGGGTATTGGTGAACCCTGTCGTGGATGTGATTCAAAGATGGGACACTGAACCTTAAGAGTAGGGTACCGCATAAGACGGGACGGAAAAGGGTTTAGGGTTGGATTAGGCGGACCCGCTTTGCGGCTCCGCCTAATCCAACCCTAAACCCTTTTCCTTATTCAAGGACACTAAACCCGCAAGAAACTGTACCCTAAGAGGGTATTGGTGAACCCTGTCGTGGATGTGATTCAAAGATGGGACACTGAACCTTAAGAGTAGGGTACCGCATAAGACGGGACGGAAAAGGGTTTAGGGTTGGATTAGGCGGACCCGCTTCGCGGCTCTGCCTAATCCAACCCGAAACGCTTTTCCTTATTCAAGGTCACTAAACCCGCAAGAAACTGAACCCTAAGAGGGTATTGGTGATCTCTGTCGTGGATGTGATTCAAAGATGGGACACTGAACCTTAAGAGTAGGGTACCGCATAAGACGGGACGGAAAAGGCTTTAGGGTTGGATTAGGCGGACCCGCTTCGCGGCTCCGCCTAATCCAACCCTAAACCCTTTTCCTTATTCAAGGTCACTAAACCCGCAAGAAACTGAACCCTAAGAGGGTATTGGTGAACCCTGTCGTGGATGTGATTCAAAGATGGGACACTGAACCTTAAGAGTAGGGTACCGCATAAGACAGGACGGAAAAGGGTTTAGGGTTGGATTAGGCGGACCCGCTTCGCGGCTCTGCCTAATCCAACCCTAAACCTTTTTCCTTATTCAAGGTCACTAAACCCGCAAGAAACTGAACCCTAAGAGGGTATTGATGAACCCTGTCGTGGATGTGATTCAAAGATGGGACACTGAACCTTAAGAGTAGGGTACCGCATAAGACGGGACGGAAAAGGGTTTAGGGTTGGATTAGGCGGACCCGCTTCGCGGCTCCGCCTAATCCAACCCTAAACCCTTTTCCTTATTCAAGGTCACTAAACCCGCAAGAAACTGAACCCTAAGAGGGTATTGGTGAACCCTGTCGTGGATGTGATTCAAAGATGGGACACCGAACCTTAAGAGTAGGGTACCGCATAAGACGAGACGGAAAAGGGTTTAGGGTTGGATTAGGCAGACCCGCTATGCGGATCCGCCTAATCCAACCCTAAACCCTTTTCCTTATTCAAGGTCACTAAACCCGCAAGAAACTGTACCCTAAGAGGGTATTGGTGAACCCTATCGTGGATGTGATACAAAGATGGGACACTGAACCTTAAGAGTAGGGTACCGCATAAGACGAGACGGAAAAGGGTTTAGGGTTGGATTAGGCGAACCCGCTTTGCGGCTATGCCTAATCCAACCCTAAACCCTTTTCCTTATTCAAGGTCGCTAAACCCGCAAGAAACTGTACCCTAAGAGGGTATTGGTGAACCTTGTCGTGGATGTGATTCAAAGATGGGACACTGAACCTTAAGAGTAGGGTACCGCATAAGACGGGACGGAAAAGGATTTAGAGTTGGATTAGGCGGACCCGCTTCGGGCTCCGCCTAATCCAACCCTAAACCCTTTTCCTTATTCAAGGTCACTAAACCCGCAAGAAACTGAACCCTAAGAGGGTATTGGTGAACCCTGTCGTGGATGTGATTCAAAGATGGGACACTGAACCTTAAGAGTAGGGTACCGCATAAGACGGGACGGAAAAGGGTTTAGGGTTGGATTAGGCGGACCCGCTTCGCGGCTCCGCCTAATCCAACCCTAAACCCTTTTCCTTATTCAAGGTCACTAAACCCGCAAGAAACTGTACCCTAAGAGGGTATTGGTGAACCCTGTCGTGGATGTGATTCAAAGATGGGACACTGAACCTTAAGAGTAGGGTACCGCATAAGACGGGACGGAAAAGGGTTTAGGGTTGGATTAGGCGGACCCGCTTCGCGGCTCTGCCTAATCCAACCCGAAACCCTTTTCCTTATTCAAGGTCACTAAACCCGCAAGAAACTGAACCCTAAGAGGTTATTGGTGATCTCTGTCGTGGATGTGATTCAAAGATGGGACACTGAACCTTAAGAGTAGGGTACCGCATAAGACGGGACGGAAAAGGTTTTAGGGTTGGATTAGGCGGACCCGCTTCGCGGCTCCGCCTAATCCAACCCTAAACCCTTTTCCTTATTCAAGGTCACTAAACCCGCAAGAAACTGAACCCTAAGAGGGTATTGGTGAACCCTGTCGTGGATGTGATTCAAAGATAGGACACTGAACCTTAAGAGTAGGGTACCGCATAAGACAGGACGGAAAAGGGTTTAGGGTTGGATTAGGCGGACCCGCTTCGCGGCTCTGCCTAATCCAACCCTAAACCCTTTTCCTTATTCAAGGTCACTAAACCCGCAAGAAACTGAACCCTAAGAGGGTATTGATGAACCCTGTCGTGGATGTGATTCAAAGATGGGACACTGAACCTTAAGAGTAGGGTACCGCATAAGACGGGACGGAAAAGGATTTAGGGTTGGATTAGGCGGACCCGCTTCGCGGCTCCGCCTAATCCAACCCTAAACCCTTTTCCTTATTCAAGGTCACTAAACTCGCAAGAAACTGTACCCTAAGAGGGTATTGGTGAACCCTGTCGTGGATGTGATTCAAAGATGGGACACTGAACCTTAAGAGTAGGGTACCGCATAAGACGGGACGGAAAAGGGTTTAGGGTTGGATTAGGCAGACCCGCTTCGCGGCTCTGCCTAATCCAACCCTAAACCCTTTTCCTTATTCAAGGTCACTAAACCCGCAAGAAACTGAACGCTAAGAGGGTATTGGTGAACCCTGTCGTGGATGTGATTCAAAGATGGGACACTGAACTTTAAGAGTAGGGTACCGCATAAGACGGGACGGAAAAGGGTTTAGGGTTGGATTAGGCGGACCCGCTTCGCGGCTCTGCCTAATCCAACCCTAAACCCTTTTCCTTATTCAAGGTCACTAAACCCGCAAGAAACTGAACCCTAACAGGGTATTGATGAACCCTGTCGTGGATGTGATTCAAAGATGGGACACTGAACCTTAAGAGTAGGGTACCGCATAAGACGGGACGGAAAAGGGTTTAGGGTTGGATTAGGCGGACCCGCTTCGCGGCTCCGCCTAATCCAACCCTAAACCCTTTTCCTTATTCAAGGTCACTAAACCCGCAAGAAACTGAACCCTAAGAGGGTATTGGTGAACCCTGTCGTGGATGTGATTCAAAGATGGGACACTGAACCTTAAGAGTAGGGTACCGCATAAGACGGGACGGAAAAGGTTTTAGGGTTGGATTAGGCAGACCCGCTTCGCGGCTCCGCCTAATCCAACCCTAAACCCTTTTCCTTATTCAAGGTCACTAAACCCGCAAGAAACTGAACCCTAAGAGGGTATTGGTGAACCCTGTCGTGGATGTGATTCAAAGATGGGACACTGAACCTTAAGAGTAGGGTACCGCATAAGACAGGACGGAAAAGGGTTTAGGGTTGGATTAGGCGGACCCGCTTCGCGGCTCTGCCTAATCCAACCCTAAACCCTTTTCCTTATTCAAGGTCACTAAACCCGCAAGAAACTGAACCCTAAGAGGGTATTGATGAACCCTGTCGTGGATGTGATTCAAAGATGGGACACTGAACCTTAAGAGTAGGGTACCGCATAAGACGGGACGGAAAAGGATTTAGGGTTGGATTAGGCGGACCCGCTTCGCGGCTCCGCCTAATCCAACCCTAAACCCTTTTCCTTATTCAAGGTCACTAAACTCGCAAGAAACTGTACCCTAAGAGGGTATTGGTGAACCCTGTCGTGGATGTGATTCAAAGATGGGACACTGAACCTTAAGAGTAGGGTACCGCATAAGACGGGACGGAAAAGGGTTTAGGGTTGGATTAGGCAGACCCGCTTCGCGGCTCTGCCTAATCCAACCCTAAACCCTTTTCCTTATTCAAGGTCACTAAACCCGCAAGAAACTGAACGCTAAGAGGGTATTGGTGAACCCTGTCGTGGATGTGATTCAAAGATGGGACACTGAACTTTAAGAGTAGGGTACCGCATAAGACGGGACGGAAAAGGGTTTAGGGTTGGATTAGGCGGACCCGCTTCGCGGCTCTGCCTAATCCAACCCTAAACCCTTTTCCTTATTCAAGGTCACTAAACCCGCAAGAAACTGAACCCTAACAGGGTATTGATGAACCCTGTCGTGGATGTGATTCAAAGATGGGACACTGAACCTTAAGAGTAGGGTACCGCATAAGACGGGACGGAAAAGGGTTTAGGGTTGGATTAGGCGGACCCGCTTCGCGGCTCCGCCTAATCCAACCCTAAACCCTTTTCCTTATTCAAGGTCACTAAACCCGCAAGAAACTGAACCCTAAGAGGGTATTGGTGAACCCTGTCGTGGATGTGATTCAAAGATGGGACACTGAACCTTAAGAGTAGGGTACCGCATAAGACGGGACGGAAAAGGGTTTAGGGTTGGATTAGGCGGACCCGCTTCGCGGCTCCGCCTAATCCAACCCTAAACCCTTTTCCTTATTCAAGGTCGCTAAACCCGCAAGAAACTGTACCCTAAGAGGGTATTGGTGAACCTTGTCGTGGATGTGATTCAAAGATGGGACACTGAACCTTAAGAGTAGGGTACCGCATAAGACAGGACGGAAAAGGGTTTAGGGTTGGATTAGGCGGACCCGCTTCGCGGCTCTGCCTAATCCAACCCTAAACCCTTTTCCTTATTCAAGGTCACTAAACCCGCAAGAAACTGTACCCTAAGAGGGTATTGGTGAACCCTATCGTGGATTTGATACAAAGATGGGACACTGAACCTTAAGAGTAGGGTACCGCATAAGACGAGACGGAAAAGGGTTTAGGGTTGGATTAGGCGAACCCGCTTTGCGGCTATGCCTAATCCAACCCTAAACCCTTTTCCTTATTCAAGGTCGCTAAACCCGCAAGAAACTGAACCCTAAGAGGGTATTGGTGAACCCTGTCGTGGATGTGATTCAAAGATGGGACACTGAACCTTAAGAGTAGGGTACCGCATAAGACGGGACGGAAAAGGTTTTAGGGTTGGATTAGGCGGACCCGCTTCGCGGCTCCGCCTAATCCAACCCTAAACCCTTTTCCTTATTCAAGGTCACTAAACCCGCAAGAAACTGAACCCTAAGAGGGTATTGGTGAACCCTGTCGTGGATGTGATTCAAAGATGGGACACTGAACCTTAAGAGTAGGGTACCGCATAAGACAGGACGGAAAAGGGTTTAGGGTTGGATTAGGCGGACCCGCTTCGCGGCTCTGCCTAATCCAACCCTAAACCCTTTTCCTTATTCAAGGTCACTAAACCCGCAAGAAACTGAACGCTAAGAGGGTATTGGTGAACCCTGTCGTGGATGTGATTCAAAGATGGGACACTGAACTTTAAGAGTAGGGTACCGCATAAGACGGGACGGAAAAGGGTTTAGGGTTGGATTAGGCGGACCCGCTTCGCGGCTCTGCCTAATCCAACCCTAAACCCTTTTCCTTATTCAAGGTCACTAAACCCGCAAGAAACTGAACCCTAACAGGGTATTGATGAACCCTGTCGTGGATGTGATTCAAAGATGGGACACTGAACCTTAAGAGTAGGGTACCGCATAAGACGGGACGGAAAAGGGTTTAGGGTTGGATTAGGCGGACCCGCTTCGCGGCTCCGCCTAATCCAACCCTAAACCCTTTTCCTTATTCAAGGTCACTAAACCCGCAAGAAACTGAACCCTAAGAGGGTATTGGTGAACCCTGTCGTGGATGTGATTCAAAGATGGGACACTGAACCTTAAGAGTAGGGTACCGCATAAGACGGGACGGAAAAGGGTTTAGGGTTGGATTAGGCGGACCCGCTTCGCGGCTCCGCCTAATCCAACCCTAAACCCTTTTCCTTATTCAAGGTCGCTAAACCCGCAAGAAACTGTACCCTAAGAGGGTATTGGTGAACCTTGTCGTGGATGTGATTCAAAGATGGGACACTGAACCTTAAGAGTAGGGTACCGCATAAGACAGGACGGAAAAGGGTTTAGGGTTGGATTAGGCGGACCCGCTTCGCGGCTCTGCCTAATCCAACCCTAAACCCTTTTCCTTATTCAAGGTCACTAAACCCGCAAGAAACTGTACCCTAAGAGGGTATTGGTGAACCCTATCGTGGATTTGATACAAAGATGGGACACTGAACCTTAAGAGTAGGGTACCGCATAAGACGAGACGGAAAAGGGTTTACGGTTGGATTAGGCGAACCCGCTTTGCGGCTATGCCTAATCCAACCCTAAACCCTTTTCCTTATTCAAGGTCGCTAAACCCGCAAGAAACTGTACCCTAAGAGGGTATTGGTGAACCTTGTCGTGGATGTGATTCAAAGATGGGACACTGAACCTTAAGAGTAGGGTACCTCATAAGACGGGACGGAAAAGGGTTTAGAGTTGGATTAGGCGGACCCGCTTCGCGGCTCCGCCTAATCCAACCCTAAACCCTTTTCCTTATTCAAGGTCACTAAACCCGCAAGAAACTGAACCCTAAGAGGGTATTGGTGAACCCTGTCGTGGATGTGATTCAAAGATGGGACACTGAACCTTAAGAGTAGGGTACCGCATAAGACGGGACGGAAAAGGGTTTAGGGTTGGATTAGGCGGACCCGCTTCGCGGCTCCGCCTAATCCAACCCTAAACCCTTTTCCTTATTCAAGGTCACTAAACCCGCAAGAAACTGTACCCTAAGAGGGTATTGGTGAACCCTGTCGTGGATGTGATTCAAAGATGGGACACTGAACCTTAAGAGTAGGGTACCGCATAAGACGGGACGGAAAAGGGTTTAGGGTTGGATTAGGCGGACCCGCTTCGCGGCTCTGCCTAATCCAACCCTAAACCCTTTTCCTTATTCAAGGTCACTAAACCCGCAAGAAACTGTACCCTAAGAGGGTATTGGTGAACCCTGTCGTGGATGTGATTCAAAGATGGGACACTGAACCTTAAGAGTAGGGTACCGCATAAGACGGGACGGAAAAGGGTTTAGGGTTGGATTAGGCGAACCCGCTTTGCGGCTCCGCCTAATCCAACCCTAAACCCTTTTCCTTATTCAAGGTCGCTAAACCCGCAAGAAACTGTACCCTAAGAGGGTATTGGTGAACCCTGTCGTGGATGTGATTCAAAGATGGGACACTGAACCTTAAGAGTAGGGTACCGCATAAGACGGGACGGAAAAGGGTTTAGGGTTGGATTAGGCGGACCCGCTTCGCGGCTCCGCCTAATCCAACCCTAAACCCTTTTCCTTATTCAAGGTCACTAAACCCGCAAGAAACTGAACCCTAAGAGGGTATTGGTGAACCCTGTCGTGGATGTGATTCAAAGATGGGACACTGAACCTTAAGAGTAGGGTACCGCATAAGACGGGACGGAAAAGGGTTTAGGGTTGGATTAGGCGGACCCGCTTCGCGGCTCTGCCTAATCCAACCCTAAACCCTTTTCCTTATTCAAGGTCACTAAACCCGCAAGAAACTGTACCCTAAGAGGGTATTGGTGAACCCTGTCGTGTATGTGATTCAAAGATGGGACACTGAACCTTAAGAGTAGGGTAGCGCATAAGACGGGACGGAAAAGGATTTAGGGTTGGATTAGGCGGACCCGCTTCGCGGCTCCGCCTAATCCAACCCTAAACCCTTTTCCTTATTCAAGGTCACTAAACTCGCAAGAAACTGTACCCTAAGAGGGTATTGGTGAACCCTGTCGTGGATGTGATTCAAAGATGGGACACTGAACCTTAAGAGTAGGGTACCGCATAAGACGGGACGGAAAAGGGTTTAGGGTTGGATTAGGCAGACCCGCTTCGCGGCTCCGCCTAATCCAACCCTAAACCCTTTTCCTTATTCAAGGTCACTAAACCCGCAAGAAACTGAACGCTAAGAGAGTATTGGTGAACCCTGTCGTGGATGTGATTCAAAGATGGGACACTGAACTTTAAGAGTAGGGTACCGCATAAGACGGGACGGAAAAGGGTTTAGGGTTGGATTAGGCGGACCCGCTTCGCGGCTCTGCCTAATCCAACCCTAAACCCTTTTCCTTATTCAAGGTCACTAAACCCGCAAGAAACTGAACCCTAACAGGGTATTGATGAACCCTGTCGTGGATGTGATTCAAAGATGGGACACTGAACCTTAAGAGTAGGGTACCGCATAAGACGGGACGGAAAAGGGTTTAGGGTTGGATTAGGCGGACCCGCTTCGCGGCTCCGCCTAATCCAACCCTAAACCCTTTTCCTTATTCAAGGTCACTAAACCCGCAAGAAACTGAACCCTAAGAGGGTATTGGTGAACCCTGTCGTGGATGTGATTCAAAGATGGGACACTGAACCTTAAGAGTAGGGTACCGCATAAGACGAGACGGAAAAGGGTTTAGGGTTGGATTAGGCGGACCCGCTTCGCGGCTCCGCCTAATCCAACCCTAAACCCTTTTCCTTATTCAAGGTCACTAAACCCGCAAGAAACTGAACCCTAAGAGGGTATTGGTGAACCCTGTCGTGGATGTGATTCAAAGATGGGACACTGAACCTTAAGAGTAGGGTACCGCATAAGACGAGACGGAAAAGGGTTTAGGGTTGGATTAGGCGGACCCGCTTCGCGGCTCCGTCTAATCCAACCCTAAACCCTTTTCCTTATTCAAGGTCACTAAACCCGCAAGAAACTGAACCCTAAGAGGGTATTGGTGAACCCTGTCGTGGATGTGATTCAAAGATGGGACACTGAACCTTAAGAGTAGGGTACCGCATAAGACGGGACGGAAAAGGGTTTAGGGTTGGATTAGGCAGACGCGCTTCGCGGCTCTGCCTAATCCAACCCTAAACCCTTTTCCTTATTCAAGGTCACTAAACCCGCAAGAAACTGAACCCTAAGAGGGTATTGGTGAACCCTGTCGTGGATGTGATTCAAAGATGGGACACTGAACCTTAAGAGTAGGGTACCGCATAAGACGGGACGGAAAAGGGTTTAGGGTTGGATTAGGCGGACCCGCTTCGCGGCTCTGCCTAATCCAACCGTAAACCCTTTTCCTTATTCAAGGTCACTAAACCCGCAAGAAACTGAACCCTAAGAGGGTATTGATGAACCCTGTCGTGGATGTGATTCAAAGATGGGACACTGAACCTTAAGAGTAGGGTACCGCATAAGACGGGACGGAAAAGGGTTTAGGGTTGGATTAGGCGGACCCGCTTCGCGGCTCCGCCTAATCCAACCCTAAACCCTTTTCCTTATTCAAGGTCACTAAACCCGCAAGAAACTGAACCCTAAGAGGGTATTGGTGAACCCTGTCGTGGATGTGATTCAAAGATGGGACACTGAACCTTAAGAGTAGGGTACCGCATAAGACGGGACGGAAAAGGGTTTAGGGTTGGATTAGGCGGACCCGCTTCGCGGCTCCGCCTAATCCAACCCTAAACCCTTTTCCTTATTCAAGGTCACTAAACCCGCAAGAAACTGAACCCTAAGAGGGTATTGGTGAACCCTGTCGTGGATGTGATTCAAAGATGGGACACTGAACCTTAAGAGTAGGGTACCGCATAAGACGGGACGGAAAAGGGTTTAGGGTTGGATTAGGCGGACCCGCTTTGCGGATCCGCCTAATCCAACCCTAAACCCTTTTCCTTATTCAAGGTCACTAAACCCGCAAGAAACTGTACCCTAAGAGGGTATTGGTGAACCCTGTCGTGGATGTGATTCAAAGATGGGACACTGAACCTTAAGAGTAGGGTACCGCATAAGACGGGACGGAAAAGGGTTTAGGGTTGGATTAGGCGAACCCGCTTTGCGGCTCCGCCTAATCCAACCCTAAACCCTTTTCCTTATTCAAGGTCGCTAAACCCGCAAGAAACTGTACCCTAAGAGGGTATTGGTGAACCCTGTCGTGGATGTGATTCAAAGATGGGACACTGAACCTTAAGAGTAGGGTACCGCATAAGACGGGACGGAAAAGGGTTTAGGGTTGGATTAGGCGGACCCGCTTCGCGGCTCCGCCTAATCCAACCCTAAACCCTTTTCCTTATTCAAGGTCACTAAACCCGCAAGAAACTGAACCCTAAGAGGGTATTGGTGAACCCTGTCGTGGATGTGATTCAAAGATGGGACACTGAACCTTAAGAGTAGGGTACCGCATAAGACGGGACGAAAAAGGGTTTAGGGTTGGATTAGGCGGACCCGCTTCGCGGCTCCGCCTAATCCAACCCTAAACCCTTTTCCTTATTCAAGGTCACTAAACCCGCAAGAAACTGTACCCTAAGAGGGTATTGGTGAACCCTGTCGTGGATGTGATTCAAAGATGGGACACTGAACCTTAAGAGTAGGGTACCGCATAAGACGGGACGGAAAAGGGTTTAGGGTTGGATTAGGCAGACCCGCTTCGCGGATCCGCCTAATCCAACCCTAAACCCTTTTCCTTATTCAAGGTCACTTAACTCGCAAGAAACTGTACCCTAAGAGGGTATTGGTGAACCCTGTCGTGGATGTGATTCAAAGATGGGACACTGAACCTTAAGAGTAGGGTACCGCATAAGACGGGACGGAAAAGGGTTTAGGGTTGGATTAGGCAGACCCGCTTCGCGGCTCTGCCTAATCCAACCCTAAACCCTTTTCCTTATTCAAGGTCACTAAACCCGCAAGAAACTGAACCCTAAGAGGGTATTGGTGAACCCTGTCGTGGATGTGATTCAAAGATGGGACACTGAACCTTAAGAGTAGGGTACCGCATAAGACGGGACGGAAAAGGGTTTAGGGTTGGATTAGGCGGACCCGCTTCGCGGCTCTGCCTAATCCAACCCTAAACCCTTTTCCTTATTCAAGGTCACTAAACCCGCAAGAAACTGAACCCTAAGAGGGTATTGGTGAACCCTGTCGTGGATGTGATTCAAAGATGGGACACTGAACCTTAAGAGTAGGGTACCGCATAAGACGGGACGGAAAAGGGTTTAGGGTTGGATTAGGCAGACCCGCTTCGCGGCTCCGCCTAATCCAACCCTAAACCCTATTCCTTATTCAAGGTCACTAAACCCGCAAGAAACTGAACCCTAAGAGGGTATTGATGAACCCTGTCGTGGACGTGATTCAAAGATGGGACACTGAACCTTAAGAGTAGGGTACCGCATAAGACGGGACGGAAAAGGGTTTAGGGTTGGATTAGGCGGACCCACTTCGCGGCTCCGCCTAATCCAACCCTAAACCCTTTTCCTTATTCAAGGTCACTAAACCCGCAAGAAACTGAACCCTAAGAGGGTATTGGTGAACCCTGTCGTGGATGTGATTCAAAGATGGGACACTGAAACTTAAGAGTAGGGTACCGCATAAGACGGGACGGAAAAGGGTTTAGGGTTGGATTAGGCAGACCCGCTTCGCGGCTCCGCCTAATCCAACCCTAAACCCTTTTCGTTATTCAAGGTCACTAAAACCGCAAGAAACTGAACCCTAAGAGGGTATTGGTGAACCCTGTCGTGGATGTGATTCAAAGATGGGACACTGAACCTTAAGAGTAGGGTACCGCATAAGACGGGACGGAAAAGGGTTTAGGGTTGGATTAGGCAGACGCGCTTCGCGGCTCTGCCTAATCAAACCCTAAACCCTTTTCCTTATTCAAGGTCACTAAACCCGCAAGAAACTGAACCCTAAGAGGGTATTGATGAACCCTGTCGTGGATGTGATTCAAAGATGGGACACTGAACCTTAAGAGTAGGGTACCGCATAAGACGGGACGGAAAAGGGTTTAGGGTTGGAATAGGCGGACCCGCTTCGCGGCTCCGCCTAATCCAACCCTAAACCCTTTTCCTTATTCAAGGTCACTAAACTCGCAAGAAACTGTACCCTAAGAGGGTATTGGTGAACCCTGTCGTGGATGTGATTCAAAGATGGGACACTGAACCTTAAGAGTAGGGTACCGCATAAGACGAGACGGAAAAGGGTTTAGGGTTGGATTAGGCGGACCCGCTTCGCGGCTCCGCCTAATCCAACCCTAAACCCTTTTCCTTATTCAAGGTCACTAAACCCGCAAGAAACTGAACCCTAAGAGGGTATTGGTGAACCCTGTCGTGGATGTGATTCAAAGATGGGACACTGAACCTTAAGAGTAGGGTACCGCATAAGACGAGACGGAAAAGGGTTTAGGGTTGGATTAGGCGGACCCGCTTCGCGGCTCCGTCTAATCCAACCCTAAACCCTTTTCCTTATTCAAGGTCACTAAACCCGCAAGAAACTGAACCCTAAGAGGGTATTGGTGAACCCTGTCGTGGATGTGATTCAATGATGGGACACTGAACCTTAAGAGTAGGGTACCGCATAGGACGGGACGGAAAAGGGTTTAGGGTTGGATTAGGCAGACCCGCTTCGCGGCTCTGCCTAATCCAACCCTAAACCCTTTTCCTTATTCAAGGTCACTAAACCCGCAAGAAACTGAACCCTAAGAGGGTATTGGTGAACCCTGTCGTGGATGTGATTCAAAGATGGGACACTGAACCTTAAGAGTAGGGTACCGCATAAGACGGGACGGAAAAGGGTTTAGGGTTGGATTAGGCAGACCCGCTTCGCGGCTCTGCCTAATCCAACCCTAAACCCTTTTCCTTATTCAAGGTCACTAAACCCGCAAGAAACTGAACCCTAAGAGGGTATTGATGAACCCTGTCGTGGATGTGATTCAAAGATGGGACACTGAACCTTAAGAGAAGGGTACCGCATAAGACGGGACGGAAAAGGGTTTAGGGTTGGATTAGGCGGACCCGCTTCGCGGCTCCGCCTAATCCAACCCTAAACCCTTTTCCTTATTCAAGGTCACTAAACCCGCAAGAAACTGAAACCTAAGAGGGTATTGGTGAACCCTGTCGTGGATGTGATTCAAAGATGGGACACTGAACCTTAAGAGTAGGGTACCGCATAAGACGGGACGGAAAAGGGTTTAGGGTTGGATTAGGCAGACCCGCTTCGCGGCTCTGCCTAATCCAACCCTAAACCCTATTCCTTATTCAAGGTCACTAAACCCGCAAGAAACTGAACCCTAAGAGGGTATTGATGAACCCTGTCGTGGATGTGATTCAAAGATGGGACACTGAACCTTAAGAGTAGGGTACCGCATAAGACGGGACGGAAAAGGGTTTAGGGTTGGATTAGGCGGACCCGCTTCGCGGCTCCACCTAATCCAACCCTAAACCCTTTTCCTTATTCAAGGTCACTAAACCCGCAAGAAACTGAACCCTAAGAGGGTATTGGTGAACCCTGTCGTGGATGTGATTCAAAGATGGGACACTGAACCTTAAGAGTAGGGTACCGCATAAGACGAGACGGAAAAGGGTTTAGGGTTGGATTAGGCGGACCCGCTTCGCGGCTCCGTCTAATCCAACCCTAAACCCTTTTCCTTATTCAAGGTCACTAAACCCGCAAGAAACTGAACCCTAAGAGGGTATTGGTGAACCCTGTCGTGGATGTGATTCAAAGATGGGACACTGAACCTTAAGAGTAGGGTACCGCATAAGACGGGACGGAAAAGGGTTTAGGGTTGGATTAGGCAGACCCGCTTCGCGGCTCTGCCTAATCCAACCCTAAACCCTTTTCCTTATTCAAGGTCACTAAACCCGCAAGAAACTGAACCCTAAGAGGGTATTGGTGAACCCTGTCGTGGATGTGATTCAAAGATGGGACACTGAACCTTAAGAGTAGGGTACCGCATAAGACGGGACGGAAAAGGGTTTAGGGTTGGATTAGGCAGACCCGCTTCGCGGCTCTGCCTAATCCAACCCTAAACCCTTTTCCTTATTCAAGGTCACTAAACCCGCAAGAAACTGAACCCTAAGAGGGTATTGATGAACCCTGTCGTGGATGTGATTCAAAGATGGGACACTGAACCTTAAGAGTAGGGTACCGCATAAGACGGGACGGAAAAGGGTTTAGGGTTGGATTAGGCGGACCCGCTTCGCGGCTCCTCCTAATCCAACCCTAAACCCTTTTCCTTATTCAAGGTCACTAAACCCACAAGAAACTGAACCCTAAGAGGGTATTGGTGAACCCTGTCGTGGATGTGATTCAAAGATGGGACACTGAAACTTAAGAGTAGGGTACCGCATAAGACGGGACGGAAAAGGGTTTAGGGTTGGATTAGGCGGACCCGCTTCGCGGCTCCGCCTAATCCAACCCTAAACCCTTTTCGTTATTCAAGGTCACTAAAACCGCAAGAAACTGAACCCTAAGAGGGTATTGGTGAACCCTGTCGTGGATGTGATTCAAAGATGGGACACTGAACCTTAAGAGTAGGGTACCGCATAAGACGGGACGGAAAAGGGTTTAGGGTTGGATTAGGCAGACGCGCTTCGCGGCTCCGCCTAATCCAACCCTAAACCCTTTTCCTTATTCAAGGTCACTAAACCCGCAAGAAACTGAACCCTAAGAGGGTATTGGTGAACCCTGTCGTGGATGTGATTCAAAGATGGGACACTGAACCTTAAGAGTAGGGTACCGCATAAGACGGGACGGAAAAGGGTTTAGGGTTGGATTAGGCAGACCCGCTTCGCGGCTCTGCCTAATCCAACCCTAAACCCTTTTCCTTATTCAAGGTCACTAAACCCGCAAGAAACTGAACCCTAAGAGGGTATTGATGAACCCTGTCGTGGATGTGATTCAAAGATGGGACACTGAACCTTAAGAGAAGGGTACCGCATAAGACGGGACAGAAAAGGGTTTAGGGTTGGATTAGGCGGACCCGCTTCGCGGCTCCGCCTAATCCAACCCTAAACCCTTTTCCTTATTCAAGGTCACTAAACCCGCAAGAAACTGAAACCTAAGAGGGTATTGGTGAACCCTGTCGTGGATGTGATTCAAAGATGGGACACTGAACCTTAAGAGTAGGGTACCGCATAAGACGGGACGGAAAAGGGTTTAGGGTTGGATTAGGCAGACCCGCTTCGCGGCTCTGCCTAATCCAACCCTAAACCCTATTCCTTATTCAAGGTCACTAAACCCGCAAGAAACTGAACCCTAAGAGGGTATTGATGAACCCTGTCGTGGATGTGATTCAAAGATGGGACACTGAACCTTAAGAGTAGGGTACCGCATAAGACGGGACGGAAAAGGGTTTAGGGTTGGATTAGGCGGACCCGCTTCGCGGCTCCTCCTAATCCAACCCTAAACCCTTTTCCTTATTCAAGGTCACTAAACCCGCAAGAAACTGAACCCTAAGAGGGTATTGGTGAACCCTGTCGTGGATGTGATTCAAAGATGGGACACTGAACCTTAAGAGTAGGGTACCGCATAAGACGAGACGGAAAAGGGTTTAGGGTTGGATTAGGCGGACCCGCTTCGCGGCTCCGTCTAATCCAACCCTAAACCCTTTTCCTTATTCAAGGTCACTAAACCCGCAAGAAACTGAACCCTAAGAGGGTATTGGTGAACCCTGTCGTGGATGTGATTCAAAGATGGGACACTGAACCTTAAGAGTAGGGTACCGCATAAGACGGGACGGAAAAGGGTTTAGGGTTGGATTAGGCAGACCCGCTTCGCGGCTCTGCCTAATCCAACCCTAAACCCTTTTCCTTATTCAAGGTCACTAAACCCGCAAGAAACTGAACCCTAAGAGGGTATTGGTGAACCCTGTCGTGGATGTGATTCAAAGATGGGACACTGAACCTTAAGAGTAGGGTACCGCATAAGACGGGACGGAAAAGGGTTTAGGGTTGGATTAGGCAGACCCGCTTCGCGGCTCTGCCTAATCCAACCCTAAACCCTTTTCCTTATTCAAGGTCACTAAACCCGCAAGAAACTGAACCCTAAGAGGGTATTGATGAACCCTGTCGTGGATGTGATTCAAAGATGGGACACTGAACCTTAAGAGTAGGGTACCGCATAAGACGGGACGGAAAAGGGTTTAGGGTTGGATTAGGCGGACCCGCTTCGCGGCTCCTCCTAATCCAACCCTAAACCCTTTTCCTTATTCAAGGTCACTAAACCCACAAGAAACTGAACCCTAAGAGGGTATTGGTGAACCCTGTCGTGGATGTGATTCAAAGATGGGACACTGAAACTTAAGAGTAGGGTACCGCATAAGACGGGACGGAAAAGGGTTTAGGGTTGGATTAGGCGGACCCGCTTCGCGGCTCCGCCTAATCCAACCCTAAACCCTTTTCGTTATTCAAGGTCACTAAAACCGCAAGAAACTGAACCCTAAGAGGGTATTGGTGAACCCTGTCGTGGATGTGATTCAAAGATGGGACACTGAACCTTAAGAGTAGGGTACCGCATAAGACGGGACGGAAAAGGGTTTAGGGTTGGATTAGGCAGACGCGCTTCGCGGCTCCGCCTAATCCAACCCTAAACCCTTTTCCTTATTCAAGGTCACTAAACACGCAAGAAACTGAACCCTAAGAGGGTATTGGTGAACCCTGTCGTGGATGTGATTCAAAGATGGGACACTGAACCTTAAGAGTAGGGTACCGCATAAGACGGGACGGAAAAGGGTTTAGGGTTGGATTAGGCGGACCCGCTTCGCGGCTCCGCTTAATCCAACCCTAAACCCTTTTCCTTATTCAAGGTCACTAAACCCGCAAGAAACTGTACCCTAAGAGGGTATTGGTGAACCCTGTCGTGGATGTGATTCAAAGATGGGACACTGAACCATAAGAGTAGGGTACCGCATAAGACGGGACGGAAAAGGGTTTAGGGTTGGATTAGGCGGACCCGCTTCGCGGCTCCGCCTAATCCAACCCTAAACCCTTTTCCTTATTCAAGGTCACTAAACCCGCAAGAAACTGTACCCTAAGAGGGTATTGGTGAACCCTATCGTGGATGTGATTCAAAGATGGGACACTGAACCTTAAGAGTAGGGTACCGCATAAGACGGGACGGAAAAGGGTTTAGGGTTGGATTAGGCGGACCTGCCGGCTCCGCCTAATCCAACCCTAAACCCTTTTCCTTATTCAAGGTCACTAAACCCGCAAGAAACTGAACCCTAAGAGGGTATTGGTGAACCCTGTCGTGGATGTGATTCAAAGATGGGACACTGAACCTTAAGAGTAGGGTACCGCATAAGACGGGACGGAAAAGGGTTAAGGGTTGGATTAGGCGGACCCGCTTCGCGGATCCGCCTAATCCAACCCTAAACCCTTTTCCTTATTCAAGGTCACTAAACCCGCAAGAAACTGTACCCTAAGAGGGTATTGGTGAACCCTGTCGTGGATGTGATTCAAAGATGGGACACTGAACCATAAGAGTAGGGTACCGCATAAGACGGGACGGAAAAGGGTTTAGGGTTGGATTAGGCGGACCCGCTTCGCGGCTCCGCCTAATCCAACCCTAAACCCTTTTCCTTATTCAAGGTCACTAAACCCGCAAGAAACTGTACCCTAAGAGGGTATTGGTGAACCCTGTCGTGGATGTGATTCAAAGATGGGACACTGAACCTTAAGAGTAGGGTACCGCATAAGACGGGACGGAAAAGGGTTTAGGGTTGGATTAGGCGGACCCGCTTGCAGGCTCCGCCTAATCCAACCCTAAACCCTTTTCCTTATTCAAGGTCACTAAACCCGCAAGAAACTGAACCCTAAGAGGGTATTGGTGAACCTTGTCGTGGATGTGATTCAAAGATGGGACACTAAACCTTAAGAGTAGGGTACCGCATAAGACGGGACGGAAAAGGGTTTAGGGTTGGATTAGGCGGACCCGCTTCGCGGCTCCGCCTAATCCAACCCTAAACACTTTTCCTTATTCAAGGTCACTAAACCCGCAAGAAACTGAACCCTAAGAGGGTATTGGTGAACCCTGTCGTGGATGTGATTCAAAGATGGGACACTGAACCTTAAGAGTAGGGTACCACATAAGACGGGACGGAAAAGGGTTTAGGGTTGGATTAGGCGGACCCGCTTCGCGGCTCCGCCTAATCCAACCCTAAACCCTTTTCCTTATTCAAGGTCACTAAACCCGCAAGAAACTGTACCCTAAGAGGGTATTGGTGAACCCTGTCGTGGATGTGATTCAAAGATGGGACACTGAACCTTAAGAGTAGGGTACCGCACAAGACGGGACGGAAAAGGGTTTAGGGTTGGATTAGGCGGACCCGCTTCGCGGCTCCGCCTAATCCAACCCTAAACCCTTTTCCTTATTCAAGGTCACTAAACCCGCAAGAAACTGTACCCTAAGAGGGTATTGGTGAACCCTGTCGTGGATGTGATTCAAAGATGGGACACTGAACCTTAAGAGTAGGGTACCGCACAAGACGGGACGGAAAAGGGTTTAGGGTTGGATTAGGCGGAACTACCGGCTCCGCCTAATCCAACCCTAAACCCTTTTCCTTATTCAAGGTCACTAAACCCGCAAGAAACTGAACCCTAAGAGGGTATTGGTGAACCCTGTCGTGGATGTGATTCAAAGATGGGACACTAAACCTTAAGAGTAGGGTACCGCATAAGACGGGACGGAAAAGGGTTTAGGGTTGGATTAGGCGGACCCGCTTCGCGGCTCCGCCTAATCCAACCCTAAACCCTTTTCCTTATTCAAGGTCACTAAACCCGCAAGAAACTGTACCCTAAGAGGGTATTGGTGAACCCTGTCGTGGATGTGATTCAAAGATGGGACACTGAACCTTAAGAGTAGGGTACCGCATAAGACGGGACGGAAAAGGGTTTAGGGTTGGATTAGGCGGACCCGCTTCGCGGCTCCGCCTAATTCAACCCTAAACCCTTTTCCTTATTCAAGGTCACTAAACCCGCAAGAAACTGTACCCTAAGAGGGTATTGGTGAACCCTGTCGTGGATGTGATTCAAAGATGGGACACTGAACCTTAAGAGTAGGGTACCGCATAAGACGGGACGGAAAAGGGTTTAGGGTTGGATTAGGCGGACCCGCTTCGCGGCTCCGCCAAATCCAACCCTAAACCCTTTTCCTTATTCAAGGTCACTAAACCCGCAAGAAACTGAACCCTAAGAGGGTATTGGTGAACCCTGTCGTGGATGTGATTCAAAGATGGGACACTGAACCTTAAGAGTAGGGTACCGCACAAGACGGGACGGAAAAGGGTTTAGGGTTGGATTAGGCGGAACTACCGGCTCCGCCTAATCCAACCCTAAACCCTTTTCCTTATTCAAGGTCACTAAACCCGCAAGAAACTGAACCCTAAGAGGGTATTGGTGAACCCTGTCGTGGATGTGATTCAAAGATGGGACACTAAACCTTAAGAGTAGGGTACCGCATAAGACGGGACGGAAAAGGGTTTAGGGTTGGATTAGGCGGACCCGCTTCGCGGCTCCGCCTAATCCAACCCTAAACCCTTTTCCTTATTCAAGGTCACTAAACCCGCAAGAAACTGTACCCTAAGAGGGTATTGGTGAACCCTGTCGTGGATGTGATTCAAAGATGGGACACTGAACCTTAAGAGTAGGGTACCGCATAAGACGGGACGGAAAAGGGTTTAGGGTTGGATTAGGCGGACCCGCTTCGCGGCTCCGCCTAATCCAACCCTAAACCCTTTTCCTTATTCAAGGTCACTAAACCCGCAAGAAACTGTACCCTAAGAGGGTATTGGTGAACCCTGTCGTGGATGTGATTCAAAGATGGGACACTGAACCTTAAGAGTAGGGTACCGCATAAGACGGGACGGAAAAGGGTTTAGGGTTGGATTAGGCGGACCCGCTTCGCGGCTCCGCCTAATCCAACCCTAAACCCTTTTCCTTATTCAAGGTCACTAAACCCACAAGAAACTGAACCCTAAGAGGGTATTGGTGAACCCTGTCGTGGATGTGATTCAAAGATGGGACACTGAACCTTAAGAGTAGGGTACCGCACAAGACGGGACGGAAAAGGGTTTAGGGTTGGATTAGGCGGACCTACCGGCTCCGCCTAATCCAACCCTAAACCCTTTTCCTTATTCAAGGTCACTAAACCCGCAAGAAACTGAACCCTAAGAGGGTATTGGTGAACCCTGTCGTGGATGTGATTCAAAGATGGGACACTAAACCTTAAGAGTAGGGTACCGCATAAGACGGGACGGAAAAGGGTTTAGGGTTGGATTAGGCGGACCCTATTCGCGGCTCCGCCTAATCCAACCCTAAACCCTTTTCCTTATTCAAGGTCACTAAACCCGCAAGAAACTGTACCCTAAGAGGGTATTGGTGAACCCTGTCGTGGATGTGATTCAAAGATGGGACACTGAACCTTAAGAGTAGGGTACCGCATAAGACGGGACGGAAAAGGGTTTAGGGTTGGATTAGGCGGACCCGCTTCGCGGCTCCGCCTAATCCAACCCTAAACCCTTTTCCTTATTCAAGGTCACTAAACCCGCAAGAAACTGTACCCTAAGAGGGTATTGGTGAACCCTGTCGTGGATGTGATTCAAAGATGGGACACTGAACCTTAAGAGTAGGGTACCGCATAAGACGGGACGGAAAAGGGTTTAGGGTTGGATTAGGCGGACCCGCTTCGCGGCTCCGCCTAATCCAACCCTAAACCCTTTTCCTTATTCAAGGTCACTAAACCCACAAGAAACTGAACCCTAAGAGGGTATTGGTGAACCCTGTCGTGGATGTGATTCAAAGATGGGACACTGAACCTTAAGGGTAGGGTACCGCATATGACGGGACAGAAAAGGGTTTAGGGTTGGATTAGGCGGACCCGCTTCGCGGCTCCGCCAAATCCAACCCTAAACCCTTTTCCTTATTCAAGGTCACTAAACCCGCAAGAAACTGAACCCTAAGAGGGTATTGGTGAACCCTGTCGTGGATGTGATTCAAAGATGGGACACTGAACCTTAAGAGTAGGGTACCGCATAAGACGGGACGGAAAAGGGTTTAGGGTTGAATTAGGCGGACCTACCGGCTCCGCCTAATCCAACCCTAAACCCTTTTCCTTATTCAAGGTCACTAAACCCGCAAGAAACTGAACCCTAAGAGGGTATTGGTGAACCCTGTCGTGGATGTGATTCAAAGATGGGACACTGAACCTTAAGAGTAGGGTACCGCACAAGACGGGACGGAAAAGGGTTTAGGGTTGGATTAGGCGGACCTACCGGCTCCGCCTAATCCAACCCTAAACCCTTTTCCTTATTCAAGGTCACTAAACCCGCAAGAAACTGTACCCTAAGAGGGTATTGGTGAACCCTATCGTGTATGTGATTCAAAGATGGGACACTGAACCTTAAGAGTATGGTACCGCATAAGACGGGACGGAAAAGGGTTTAGGGTTGGATTAGGCGGACCCGCTTTGCGGCTCCGCCTAATCCAACCCTAAACCCTTTTCCTTATTCAAGGTCACTAAACCCGCAAGAAACTGTACCCTAAGAGGGTATTGGTGAACCCTGTCGTGGATGTGATTCAAAGATGGGACACTGAACCTTAAGAGTAGGGTACCGCATAAGACGGGACGGAAAAGGGTTTAGGGTTGGATTAGGCGGACCCGCTTCGCGGCTCCGCCAAATCCAACCCTAAACCCTTTTCCTTATTCAAGGTCACTAAACCCGCAAGAAACTGAACCCTAAGAGGGTATTGGTGAACCCTGTCGTGGATGTGATTCAAAGATGGGACACTGAACCTTAAGAGTAGGGTACCGCATAAGACGGGACGGAAAAGGGTTTAGGGTTGGATTAGGCGGACCCGCTTCGCGGCTCCGCCTAATCCAACCCTAAACCCTTTTCCTTATTCAAGGTCACTAAACCCGCAAGAAACTGTACCCTAAGAGGGTATTGGTGAACCCTGTCGTGGATGTGATTCAAAGATGGGACACTGAACCTTAAGAGTAGGGTACCGCATAAGACGAGACGGAAAAGGGTTTAGGGTTGGATTAGGCGGACCCGCTTCGCGGCTCCGTCTAATCCAACCCTAAACCCTTTTCCTTATTCAAGGTCACTAAACCCGCAAGAAACTGAACCCTAAGAGGGTATTGGTGAACCCTGTCGTGGATGTGATTCAAAGATGGGACACTGAACCTTAAGAGTAGGGTACCGCATAAGACGGGACGGAAAAGGGTTTAGGGTTGGATTAGGCAGACCCGCTTCGCGGCTCTGCCTAATCCAACCCTAAACCCTTTTCCTTATTCAAGGTCACTAAACCCGCAAGAAACTGAACCCTAAGAGGGTATTGGTGAACCCTGTCGTGGATGTGATTCAAAGATGGGACACTGAACCTTAAGAGTAGGGTACCGCATAAGACGGGACGGAAAAGGGTTTAGGGTTGGATTAGGCAGACCCGCTTCGCGGCTCTGCCTAATCCAACCCTAAACCCTTTTCCTTATTCAAGGTCACTAAACCCGCAAGAAACTGAACCCTAAGAGGGTATTGATGAACCCTGTCGTGGATGTGATTCAAAGATGGGACACTGAACCTTAAGAGAAGGGTACCGCATAAGACGGGACGGAAAAGGGTTTAGGGTTGGATTAGGCGGACCCGCTTCGCGGCTCCGCCTAATCCAACCCTAAACCCTTTTCCTTATTCAAGGTCACTAAACCCGCAAGAAACTGAACCCTAAGAGGGTATTGGTGATCCCTGTCGTGGATGTGATTCAAAGATGGGACACTGAACCTTAAGAGTAGGGTACCGCATAAGACGGGACGGAAAAGGGTTTAGGGTTGGATTAGGCAGACCCGCTTCGCGGCTCTGCCTAATCCAACCCTAAACCCTATTCCTTATTCAAGGTCACTAAACCCGCAAGAAACTGAACCCTAAGAGGGTATTGATGAACCCTGTCGTGGATGTGATTCAAAGATGGGACACTGAACCTTAAGAGTAGGGTACCGCATAAGACGGGACGGAAAAGGGTTTAGGGTTGGATTAGGCGGACCCGCTTCGCGGCTCCTCCTAATCCAACCCTAAACCCTTTTCCTTATTCAAGGTCACTAAACCCGCAAGAAACTGAACCCTAAGAGGGTATTGGTGAACCCTGTCGTGGATGTGATTCAAAGATGGGACACTGAAACTTAAGAGTAGGGTACCGCATAAGACGGGACGGAAAAGGGTTTAGGGTTGGATTAGGCGGACCCGCTTCGCGGCTCCGCCTAATCCAACCCTAAACCCTTTTCGTTATTCAAGGTCACTAAAACCGCAAGAAACTGAACCCTAAGAGGGTATTGGTGAACCCTGTCGTGGATGTGATTCAAAGATGGGACACTGAACCTTAAGAGTAGGGTACCGCATAAGACGGGACGGAAAAGGGTTTAGGGTTGGATTAGGCGGACCTGCCGGCTCCGCCTAATCCAACCCTAAACCCTTTTCCTTATTCAAGGTCACTAAACACGCAAGAAACTGAACCCTAAGAGGGTATTGGTGAACCCTGTCGTGGATGTGATTCAAAGATGGGACACTGAACCTTAAGAGTAGGGTACCGCATAAGACGGGACGGAAAAGGGTTTAGGGTTGGATTAGGCGGACCCGCTTCGCGGCTCCGCTTAATCCAACCCTAAACCCTTTTCCTTATTCAAGGTCACTAAACCCGCAAGAAACTGTACCCTAAGAGGGTATTGGTGAACCCTGTCGTGGATGTGATTCAAAGATGGGACACTGAACCATAAGAGTAGGGTACCGCATAAGACGGGACGGAAAAGGGTTTAGGGTTGGATTAGGCGGACCCGCTTCGCGGCTCCGCCTAATCCAACCCTAAACCCTTTTCCTTATTCAAGGTCACTAAACCCGCAAGAAACTGTACCCTAAGAGGGTATTGGTGAACCCTATCGTGGATGTGATTCAAAGATGGGACACTGAACCTTAAGAGTAGGGTACCGCATAAGACGGGACGGAAAAGGGTTTAGGGTTGGATTAGGCGGACCTGCCGGCTCCGCCTAATCCAACCCTAAACCCTTTTCCTTATTCAAGGTCACTAAACCCGCAAGAAACTGAACCCTAAGAGGGTATTGGTGAACCCTGTCGTGGATGTGATTCAAAGATGGGACACTGAACCTTAAGAGTAGGGTACCGCATAAGACGGGACGGAAAAGGGTTTAGGGTTGGATTAGGCGGACCCGCTTCGCGGATCCGCCTAATCCAACCCTAAACCCTTTTCTTTATTCAAGGTCACTAAACCCGCAAGAAACTGTACCCTCAGAGGGTATTGGTGAAGCCTGTCGTGGATGTGATTCAAAGATGGGACACTGAACCTTAAGAGTAGGGTACCGCATAAGACGGGACGGAAAAGGGTTTAGGGTTGGATTAGGCGGACCCGCTTTGTGGCTCCGCCTAATCCAACCCTAAACCCTTTTCCTTTTTCAAGGTCTCTAAACCCGCAAGAAACTGTACCCTAAGAGGGTATTGGTGAACCTTGTCGTGGATGTGAATCAAAGATGGGACACTTAACCTTAAGAGTAGGGTACCGCATAAGCCGGGACGGAAAAGGGTTTAGAGTTGGATTAGGCGGACCCGCTTCGCGGCTCCGCCTAATCCAACCCTAAACCCTTTTCCTTATTCAAGGTCACTAAACCCGCAAGAAACTGAACCCTAAGAGGGTATTGGTGAACCCTGTCGTGGATGTGATTCAAAGATGGGACACTGAACCTTAAGAGTAGGGTACCGCATAAGACGGGACGGAAAAGGGTTAAGGGTTGGATTAGGCGGACCCGCTTCGCGGATCCGCCTAATCCAACCCTAAACCCTTTTCCTTATTCAAGGTCACTAAACCCGCAAGAAACTGTACCCTAAGAGGGTATTGGTGAACCCTGTCGTGGATGTGATTCAAAGATGGGACACTGAACCATAAGAGTAGGGTACCGCATAAGACGGGACGGAAAAGGGTTTAGGGTTGGATTAGGCGGACCCGCTTCGCGGCTCCGCCTAATCCAACCCTAAACCCTTTTCCTTATTCAAGGTCACTAAACCCGCAAGAAACTGAACCCTAAGAGGGTATTGGTGAACCTTGTCGTGGATGTGATTCAAAGATGGGACACTGAACCTTAAGAGTAGGGTACCGCATAAGACGGGACGGAAAAGGGTTTAGGGTTGGATTAGGCGGACCCGCTTCGCGGCTCCGCCTAATCCAACCCTAAACACTTTTCCTTATTCAAGGTCACTAAACCCGCAAGAAACTGAACCCTAAGAGGGTATTGGTGAACCCTGTCGTGGATGTGATTCAAAGATGGGACACTGAACCTTAAGAGTAGGGTACCGCATAAGACGGGACGGAAAAGGGTTTAGGGTTGGATTAGGCGGACCCGCTTCGCGGCTCCGCCTAATCCAACCCTAAACCCTTTTCCTTATTCAAGGTCACTAAACCCGCAAGAAACTGTACCCTAAGAGGGTATTGGTGAACCCTGTCGTGGATGTGATTCAAAGATGGGACACTGAACCTTAAGAGTAGGGTACCGCACAAGACGGGACGGAAAAGGGTTTAGGGTTGGATTAGGCGGACCCGCTTCGCGGCTCCGCCTAATCCAACCCTAAACCCTTTTCCTTATTCAAGGTCACTAAACACGCAAGAAACTGAACCCTAAGAGGGTATTGGTGAACCCTGTCGTGGATGTGATTCAAAGATGGGACACTAAACCTTAAGAGTAGGGTACCGCATAAGACGGGACGGAAAAGGGTTTAGGGTTGGATTAGGCGGACCCGCTTTGCGGCTCCGCCTAATCCAATCCTAAACCCTTTTCCTTATTCAAGGTCACTAAACCCGCAAGAAACTGTACCCTAAGAGGGTATTGGTGAACCCTGTCGTGGATGTGATTCAAAGATGGGACACTGAACCTTAAGAGTAGGGTACCGCATAAGACGGGACGGAAAAGGGTTTAGGGTTGGATTAGGCGGACCCGCTTCGCGGCTCCGCCAAATCCAACCCTAAACCCTTTTCCTTATTCAAGGTCACTAAACCCGCAAGAAACTGAACCCTAAGAGGGTATTGGTGAACCCTGTCGTGGATGTGATTCAAAGATGGGACACTGAACCTTAAGAGTAGGGTACCGCACAAGACGGGACGGAAAAGGGTTTAGGGTTGGATTAGGCGGAACTACCGGCTCCGCCTAATCCAACCCTAAACCCTTTTCCTTATTCAAGGTCACTAAACCCGCAAGAAACTGAACCCTAAGAGGGTATTGGTGAACCCTGTCGTGGATGTGATTCAAAGATGGGACACTAAACCTTAAGAGTAGGGTACCGCATAAGACGGGACGGAAAAGGGTTTAGGGTTGGATTAGGCGGACCCGCTTCGCGGCTCCGCCTAATCCAACCCTAAACCCTTTTCCTTATTCAAGGTCACTAAACCCGCAAGAAACTGTACCCTAAGAGGGTATTGGTGAACCCTGTCGTGGATGTGATTCAAAGATGGGACACTGAACCTTAAGAGTAGGGTACCGCATAAGACGGGACGGAAAAGGGTTTAGGGTTGGATTAGGCGGACCCGCTTCGCGGCTCCGCCTAATTCAACCCTAAACCCTTTTCCTTATTCAAGGTCACTAAACCCGCAAGAAACTGTACCCTAAGAGGGTATTGGTGAACCCTGTCGTGGATGTGATTCAAAGATGGGACACTGAACCTTAAGAGTAGGGTACCGCATAAGACGGGACGGAAAAGGGTTTAGGGTTGGATTAGGCGGACCCGCTTCGCGGCTCCGCCAAATCCAACCCTAAACCCTTTTCCTTATTCAAGGTCACTAAACCCGCAAGAAACTGAACCCTAAGAGGGTATTGGTGAACCCTGTCGTGGATGTGATTCAAAGATGGGACACTGAACCTTAAGAGTAGGGTACCGCACAAGACGGGACGGAAAAGGGTTTAGGGTTGGATTAGGCGGAACTACCGGCTCCGCCTAATCCAACCCTAAACCCTTTTCCATATTCAAGGTCACTAAACCCGCAAGAAACTGAACCCTAAGAGGGTATTGGTGAACCCTGTCGTGGATGTGATTCAAAGATGGGACACTAAACCTTAAGAGTAGGGTACCGCATAAGACGGGACGGAAAAGGGTTTAGGGTTGGATTAGGCGGACCCGCTTCGCGGCTCCGCCTAATCCAACCCTAAACCCTTTTCCTTATTCAAGGTCACTAAACCCGCAAGAAACTGTACCCTAAGAGGGTATTGGTGAACCCTGTCGTGGATGTGATTCAAAGATGGGACACTGAACCTTAAGAGTAGGGTACCGCATAAGACGGGACGGAAAAGGGTTTAGGGTTGGATTAGGCGGACCCGCTTCGCGGCTCCGCCTAATCCAACCCTAAACCCTTTTCCTTATTCAAGGTCACTAAACCCGCAAGAAACTGTACCCTAAGAGGGTATTGGTGAACCCTGTCGTGGATGTGATTCAAAGATGGGACACTGAACCTTAAGAGTAGGGTACCGCATAAGACGGGACGGAAAAGGGTTTAGGGTTGGATTAGGCGGACCCGCTTCGCGGCTCCGCCTAATCCAACCCTAAACCCTTTTCCTTATTCAAGGTCACTAAACCCACAAGAAACTGAACCCTAAGAGGGTATTGGTGAACCCTGTCGTGGATGTGATTCAAAGATGGGACACTGAACCTTAAGAGTAGGGTACCGCACAAGACGGGACGGAAAAGGGTTTAGGGTTGGATTAGGCGGACCTACCGGCTCCGCCTAATCCAACCCTAAACCCTTTTCCTTATTCAAGGTCACTAAACCCGCAAGAAACTGAACCCTAAGAGGGTATTGGTGAACCCTGTCGTGGATGTGATTCAAAGATGGGACACTAAACCTTAAGAGTAGGGTACCGCATAAGACGGGACGGAAAAGGGTTTAGGGTTGGATTAGGCGGACCCTATTCGCGGCTCCGCCTAATCCAACCCTAAACCCTTTTCCTTAATCAAGGTCACTAAACCCGCAAGAAACTGTACCCTAAGAGGGTATTGGTGAACCCTGTCGTGGATGTGATTCAAAGATGGGACACTGAACCTTAAGAGTAGGGTACCGCATAAGACGGGACGGAAAAGGGTTTAGGGTTGGATTAGGCGGACCCGCTTCGCGGCTCCGCCTAATCCAACCCTAAACCCTTTTCCTTATTCAAGGTCACTAAACCCGCAAGAAACTGTACCCTAAGAGGGTATTGGTGAACCCTGTCGTGGATGTGATTCAAAGATGGGACACTGAACCTTAAGGGTAGGGTACCGCATATGACGGGACAGAAAAGGGTTTAGGGTTGGATTAGGCGGACCCGCTTCGCGGCTCCGCCAAATCCAACCCTAAACCCTTTTCCTTATTCAAGGTCACTAAACCCGCAAGAAACTGAACCCTAAGAGGGTATTGGTGAACCCTGTCGTGGATGTGATTCAAAGATGGGACACTGAACCTTAAGAGTAGGGTACCGCATAAGACGGGACGGAAAAGGGTTTAGGGTTGAATTAGGCGGACCTACCGGCTCCGCCTAATCCAACCCTAAACCCTTTTCCTTATTCAAGGTCACTAAACCCGCAAGAAACTGAACCCTAAGAGGGTATTGGTGAACCCTGTCGTGGATGTGATTCAAAGATGGGACACTGAACCTTAAGAGTAGGGTACCGCACAAGACGGGACGGAAAAGGGTTTAGGGTTGGATTAGGCGGACCTACCGGCTCCGCCTAATCCAACCCTAAACCCTTTTCCTTATTCAAGGTCACTAAACCCGCAAGAAACTGTACCCTAAGAGGGTATTGGTGAACCCTATCGTGTATGTGATTCAAAGATGGGACACTGAACCTTAAGAGTATGGTACCGCATAAGACGGGACGGAAAAGGGTTTAGGGTTGGATTAGGCGGACCCGCTTTGCGGCTCCGCCTAATCCAACCCTAAACCCTTTTCCTTATTCAAGGTCACTAAACCCGCAAGAAACTGTACCCTAAGAGGGTATTGGTGAACCCTGTCGTGGATGTGATTCAAAGATGGGACACTGAACCTTAAGAGTAGGGTACCGCATAAGACGGGACAGAAAAGGGTTTAGGGTTGGATTAGGCGGACCCGCTTCGCGGCTCCGCCTAATCCAACCCTAAACCCTTTTCCTTATTCAAGGTCACTAAACCCGCAAGAAACTGTACCCTAAGAGGGTATTGGTGAACCCTGTCGTGGATGTGATTCAAAGATGGGACACTGAACCTTAAGAGTAGGGTACCGCATAAGACGGGACGGAAAAGGGTTTAGGGTTGGATTAGGCGGACCCGCTTCGCGGCTCCGCCAAATCCAACCCTAAACCCTTTTCCTTATTCAAGGTCACTAAACCCGCAAGAAACTGAACCCTAAGAGGGTATTGGTGAACCCTGTCGTGGATGTGATTCAAAGATGGGACACTGAACCTTAAGAGTAGGGTACCGCACAAGACGGGACGGAAAAGGGTTTAGGGTTGGATTAGGCGGAACTACCGGCTCCGCCTAATCCAACCCTAAACCCTTTTCCTTATTCAAGGTCACTAAACCCGCAAGAAACTGAACCCTAAGAGGGTATTGGTGAACCCTGTCGTGGATGTGATTCAAAGATAGGACACTAAACCTTAAGAGTAGGGTACCGCATAAGACGGGACGGAAAAGGGTTTAGGGTTGGATTAGGCGGACCCGCTTCGCGGCTCCGCCTAATCCAACCCTAAACCCTTTTCCTTATTCAAGGTCACTAAACCCGCAAGAAACTGTACCCTAAGAGGGTATTGGTGAACCCTGTCGTGGATGTGATTCAAAGATGGGACTCTGAACCTTAAGAGTAGGGTACCGCATAAGACGGGACGGAAAAGGGTTTAGGGTTGGATTAGGCGGACCCGCTTTGCGGCTCCGCCTAATCCAACCCTAAACCCTTTTCCTTATTCAAGGTCACTAAACCCGCAAGAAACTGTACCCTAAGAGGGTATTGGTGAACCCTGTCGTGGATGTGATTCAAAGATGGGACACTGAACCTTAAGAGTAGGGTACCGCATAAGACGGGACGGAAAAGGGTTTAGGGTTGGATTAGGCGGACCCGCTTCGCGGCTCCGCCTAATCCAACCCTAAACCCTTTTCCTTATTCAAGGTCACTAAACCCACAAGAAACTGAACCCTAAGAGGGTATTGGTGAACCCTGTCGTGGATGTGATTCAAAGATGGGACACTGAACCTTAAGAGTAGGGTACCGCACAAGACGGGACGGAAAAGGGTTTAGGGTTGGATTAGGCGGACCTACCGGCTCCGCCTAATCCAACCCTAAACCCTTTTCCTTATTCAAGGTCACTAAACCCGCAAGAAACTGAACCCTAAGAGGGTACTGGTGAACCCTGTCGTGGATGTGATTCAAAGATGGGACACTAAACCTTAAGAGTAGGGTACCGCATAAGACGGGACGGAAAAGGGTTTAGGGTTGGATTAGGCGGACCCTATTCGCGGCTCCGCCTAATCCAACCCTAAACCCTTTTCCTTATTCAAGGTCACTAAACCCGCAAGAAACTGTACCCTAAGAGGGTATTGGTGAACCCTGTCGTGGATGTGATTCAAAGATGGGACACTGAACCTTAAGAGTAGGGTACCGCATAAGACGGGACGGAAAAGGGTTTAGGGTTGGATTAGGCGGACCCGCTTCGCGGCTCCGCCTAATCCGACCCTAAACCCTTTTCCTTATTCAAGGTCACTAAACCCGCAAGAAACTGTACCCTAAGAGGGTATTGGTGAACCCTGTCGTGGATGTGATTCAAAGATGGGACACTGAACCTTAAGAGTAGGGTACCGCATAAGACGGGACGGAAAAGGGTTTAGGGTTGGATTAGGCGGACCCGCTTCGCGGCTCCGCCTAATCCAACCCTAAACCCTTTTCCTTATTCAAGGTCACTAAACCCACAAGAAACTGAACCCTAAGAGGGTATTGGTGAACCCTGTCGTGGATGTGATTCAAAGATGGGACACTGAACCTTAAGGGTAGGGTACCGCATATGACGGGACAGAAAAGGGTTTAGGGTTGGATTAGGCGGACCCGCTTCGCGGCTCCGCCAAATCCAACCCTAAACCCTTTTCCTTATTCAAGGTCACTAAACCCGCAAGAAACTGAACCCTAAGAGGGTATTGGTGAACCCTGTCGTGGATGTGATTCAAAGATGGGACACTGAACCTTAAGAGTAGGGTACCGCATAAGACGGGACGGAAAAGGGTTTAGGGTTGAATTAGGCGGACCTACCGGCTCCGCCTAATCCAACCCTAAACCCTTTTCCTTATTCAAGGTCACTAAACCCGCAAGAAACTGAACCCTAAGAGGGTATTGGTGAACCCTGTCGTGGATGTGATTCAAAGATGGGACACTGAACCTTAAGAGTAGGGTACCGCACAAGACGGGACGGAAAAGGGTTTAGGGTTGGATTAGGCGGACCTACCGGCTCCGCCTAATCCAACCCTAAACCCTTTTCCTTATTCAAGGTCACTAAACCCGCAAGAAACTGTACCCTAAGAGGGTATTGGTGAACCCTATCGTGTATGTGATTCAAAGATGGGACACTGAACCTTAAGAGTATGGTACCGCATAAGACGGGACGGAAAAGGGTTTAGGGTTGGATTAGGCGGACCCGCTTTGCGGCTCCGCCTAATCCAACCCTAAACCCTTTTCCTTATTCAAGGTCACTAAACCCGCAAGAAACTGTACCCTAAGAGGGTATTGGTGAACCCTGTCGTGGATGTGATTCAAAGATGGGACACTGAACCTTAAGAGTAGGGTACCGCACAAGACGGGACGGAAAAGGGTTTAGGGTTGGATTAGGCGGACCCGCTTCGTGGCTCCGCCTAATCCAACCCTAAACCCTTTTCCTTATTCAAGGTCACTAAACCCGCAAGAAACTGTACCCTAAGAGGGTATTGGTGAACCCTGTCGTGGATGTGATTCAAAGATGGGACACTGAACCTTAAGAGTAGGGTACCGCATAAGACGGGACGGAAAAGGGTTTAGGGTTGGATTAGGCGGACCCGCTTCGCGGCTCCGCCTAATCCAACCCTAAACCCTTTTCCTTATTCAAGGTCACTAAACCCACAAGAAACTGAACCCTAAGAGGGTATTGGTGAACCCTGTCGTGGATGTGATTCAAAGATGGGACACTGAACCTTAAGGGTAGGGTACCGCATATGACGGGACAGAAAAGGGTTTAGGGTTGGATTAGGCGGACCCGCTTCGCGGCTCCGCCAAATCCAACCCTAAACCCTTTTCCTTATTCAAGGTCACTAAACCCGCAAGAAACTGAACCCTAAGAGGGTATTGGTGAACCCTGTCGTGGATGTGATTCAAAGATGGGACACTGAACCTTAAGAGTAGGGTACCGCATAAGACGGGACGGAAAAGGGTTTAGGGTTGAATTAGGCGGACCTACCGGCTCCGCCTAATCCAACCCTAAACCCTTTTCCTTATTCAAGGTCACTAAACCCGCAAGAAACTGAACCCTAAGAGGGTATTGGTGAACCCTGTCGTGGATGTGATTCAAAGATGGGACACTGAACCTTAAGAGTAGGGTACCGCACAAGACGGGACGGAAAAGGGTTTAGGGTTGGATTAGGCGGACCTACCGGCTCCGCCTAATCCAACCCTAAACCCTTTTCCTTATTCAAGGTCACTAAACCCGCAAGAAACTGTACCCTAAGAGGGTATTGGTGAACCCTATCGTGTATGTGATTCAAAGATGGGACACTGAACCTTAAGAGTATGGTACCGCATAAGACGGGACGGAAAAGGGTTTAGGGTTGGATTAGGCGGACCCGCTTTGCGGCTCCGCCTAATCCAACCCTAAACCCTTTTCCTTATTCAAGGTCACTAAACCCGCAAGAAACTGTACCCTAAGAGGGTATTGGTGAACCCTGTCGTGGATGTGATTCAAAGATGGGACACTGAACCTTAAGAGTAGGGTACCGCATAAGACGGGACGGAAAAGGGTTTAGGGTTGGATTAGGCGGACCCGCTTCGCGGCTCCGCCAAATCCAACCCTAAACCCTTTTCCTTATTCAAGGTCACTAAACCCGCAAGAAACTGAACCCTAAGAGGGTATTGGTGAACCCTGTCGTGGATGTGATTCAAAGATGGGACACTGAACCTTAAGAGTAGGGTACCGCATAAGACGGGACGGAAAAGGGTTTAGGGTTGGATTAGGCGGACCCGCTTCGCGGCTCCGCCTAATCCAACCCTAAACCCTTTTCCTTATTCAAGGTCACTAAACCCGCAAGAAACTGTACCCTAAGAGGGTATTGGTGAACCCTGTCGTGGATGTGATTCAAAGATGGGACACTGAACCTTAAGAGTAGGGTACCGCATAAGACGGGACGGAAAAGGGTTTAGGGTTGGATTAGGCGGACCCGCTTCGCGGCTCCGCCTAATCCAACCCTAAACCCTTTTCCTTATTCAAGGTCACTAAACCCACAAGAAACTGAACCCTAAGAGGGTATTGGTGAACCCTGTCGTGGATGTGATTCAAAGATGGGACACTGAACCTTAAGGGTAGGGTACCGCATATGACGGGACAGAAAAGGGTTTAGTGTTGGATTAGGCGGACCCGCTTCGCGGCTCCGCCTAATCCAACCCTAAACCCTTTTCCTTATTCAAGGTCACTAAACCCGCAAGAAACTGTACCCTAAGAGGGTATTGGTGAACCCTGTCGTGGATGTGATTCAAAGATGGGACACTGAACCTTAAGAGTAGGGTACCGCATAAGACGGGACGGAAAAGGGTTTAGGGTTGGATTAGGCGGACCCGCTTCGCGGCTCCGCCTAATCCAACCCTAAACCCTTTTCCTTATTCAAGGTCACTAAACCCGCAAGAAACTGAACCCTAAGAGGGTATTGGTGAACCCTGTCGTGGATGTGATTCAAAGATGGGACACTGAACCTTAAGAGTAGGGTACCGCATAAGACGGGACGGAAAAGGGTTTAGGGTTGGATTAGGCGGACCCGCTTCGCGGCTCCGCCTAATCCAACCCTAAACCCTTTTCCTTATTCAAGGTCACTAAACCCGCAAGAAACTGTACCCTAAGAGGGTATTGGTGAACCCTGTCGTGGATGTGATTCAAAGATGGGACACTGAACCTTAAGAGTAGGGTACCGCATAAGACGGGACGGAAAAGGGTTTAGGGTTGGATTAGGCGGACCCGCTTCGCGGCTCCGCCTAATCCAACCCTAAACCCTTTTCCTTATTCAAGGTCACTAAACCCACAAGAAACTGAACCCTAAGAGGGTATTGGTGAACCCTGTCGTGGATGTGATTCAAAGATGGGACACTGAACCTTAAGGGTAGGGTACCGCATATGACGGGACGGAAAAGGGTTTAGGGTTGGATTAGGCGGACCCGCTTCGCGGCTCCGCCTAATCCAACCCTAAACCCTTTTCCTTATTCAAGGTCACTAAACCCGCAAGAAACTGTACCCTAAGAGGGTATTGGTGAACCCTGTCGTGGATGTGATTCAAAGATGGGACACTGAACCTTAAGGGTAGGGTACCGCATATGACGGGACAGAAAAGGGTTTAGGGTTGGATTAGGCGGACCCGCTTCGCGGCTCCGCCTAATCCAACCCTAAACCCTTTTCCTTATTCAAGGTCACTAAACCCGCAAGAAACTGAACCCTAAGAGGGTATTGGTGAACCCTGTCGTGGATGTGATTCAAAGATGGGACACTGAACCTTAAGAGTAGGGTACCGCACAAGACGGGACGGAAAAGGGTTTAGGGTTGGATTAGGCGGACCTACCGGCTCCGCCTAATCCAACCCTAAACCCTTTTCCTGATTCAAGGTCACTAAACCCGCAAGAAACTGTACCCTAAGAGGGTATTGGTGAACCCTGTCATGGATGTGATTCAAAGATGGGACACTGAACCTTAAGGGTAGGGTACCGCATATGACGGGACAGAAAAGGGTTTAGGGTTGGATTAGGCGGACCCGCTTCGCGGCTCCGCCTAATCCAACCCTAAACCCTTTTCCTTATTCAAGGTCACTAAACCCGCAAGAAATTGTACCCTAAGAGGGTATTGGTGAACCCTGTCGTGGATGTGATTCAAAGATGGGACACTGAACCTTAAGAGTAGGGTACCGCACAAGACGGGACGGAAAAGGGTTTAGGGTTGGATTAGGCGGACCTACCGGCTCCGCCTAATCCAACCCTAAACCCTTTTCCTTATTCAAGGTCACTAAACCCGCAAGAAACTGTACCCTAAGAGGGTATTGGTGAACCCTGTCGTGGATGTGATTCAAAGATGGGACACTGAACCTTAAGAGTAGGGTACCGCACAAGACGGGACGGAAAAGGGTTTAGGGTTGGATTAGGCGGACCTACCGGCTCCGCCTAATCCAACCCTAAACCCTTTTCCTTATTCAAGGTCACTAAACCCGCAAGAAACTGTACCCTAAGAGGATATTGGTGAACCCTGTCGTGGATGTGATTCAAAGATGGGACACTGAACCTTAAGGGTAGGGTACCGCATATGACGGGACAGAAAAGGGTTTAGGGTTGGATTAGGCGGACCCGCTTCGCGGCTCCGCCTAATCCAACCCTAAACCCTTTTCCTTATTCAAGGTCACTAAACCCGCAAGAAACTGAACCCTAAGAGGGTATTGGTGAACCCTGTCGTGGATGTGATTCAAAGATGGGACACTGAACCTTAAGAGTAGGGTACCGCACAAGACGGGACGGAAAAGGGTTTAGGGTTGGATTAGGCGGACCTACCGGCTCCGCCTAATCCAACCCTAAACCCTTTTCCTTATTCAAGGTCACTAAACCCGCAAGAAACTGAACCCTAAGAGGGTATTGGTGAACCCTGTCGTGGATGTGATTCAAAGATGGGACACTGAACCTTAAGAGTAGGGTACCGCATAAGACGGGACGGAAAAGGGTTTAGGGTTGGATTAGGCGGACCCGCTTCGCGGCTCCGCCTAATCCAACCCTAAACCCTTTTCCTTATTCAAGGTCACTAAACCCGCAAGAAACTGAACCCTAAGAGGGTATTGGTGAACCCTGTCGTGGATGTGATTCAAAGATGGGACACTGAACCTTAAGGGTAGGGTACCGCATATGACGGGACAGAAAAGGGTTTAGGGTTGGATTAGGCGGACCTACCGGCTCCGCCTAATCCAACCCTAAACCCTTTTCCTTATTCAAGGTCACTAAACCCGCAAGAAACTGTACCCTAAGAGGGTATTGGTGAACCCTGTCGTGGATGTGATTCAAAGATGGGACACTGAACCTTAAGAGTAGGGTACCGCATATGACGGGACAGAAAAGGGTTTAGGGTTGGATTAGGCGGACCCGCTTCGCGGCTCCGCCTAATCCAACCCTAAACCCTTTTCCTTATTCAAGGTCACTAAACCCGCAAGAAACTGAACCCTAAGAGGGTATTGGTGAACCCTGTCGTGGATGTGATTCAAAGATGGGACACTGAACCTTAAGAGTAGGGTACCGCACAAGACGGGACGGAAAAGGGTTTAGGGTTGGATTAGGCGGACCCGCTTCGCGGCTCCGCCAAATCCAACCCTAAACCCTTTTCCTTATTCAAGGTCACTAAACCCGCAAGAAACTGAACCCTAAGAGGGTATTGGTGAACCCTGTCGTGGATGTGATTCAAAGATGGGACACTGAACCTTAAGAGTAGGGTACCGCATAAGACGGGACGGAAAAGGGTTTAGGGTTGGATTAGGCGGACCCGCTTCGCGGCTCCGCCTAATCCAACCCTAAACCCTTTTCCTTATTCAAGGTCACTAAACCCGCAAGAAACTGTACCCTAAGAGGGTATTGGTGAACCCTGTCGTGGATGTGATTCAAAGATGGGACACTGAACCTTAAGAGTAGGGTACCGCATAAGACGGGACGGAAAAGGGTTTAGGGTTGGATTAGGCGGACCCGCTTCGCGGCTCCGCCTAATCCAACCCTAAACCCTTTTCCTTATTCAAGGTCACTAAACCCACAAGAAACTGAACCCTAAGAGGGTATTGGTGAACCCTGTCGTGGATGTGATTCAAAGATGGGACACTGAACCTTAAGGGTAGGGTACCGCATATGACGGGACAGAAAAGGGTTTAGTGTTGGATTAGGCGGACCCGCTTCGCGGCTCCGCCTAATCCAACCCTAAACCCTTTTCCTTATTCAAGGTCACTAAACCCGCAAGAAACTGTACCCTAAGAGGGTATTGGTGAACCCTGTCGTGGATGTGATTCAAAGATGGGACACTGAACCTTAAGAGTAGGGTACCGCATAAGACGGGACGGAAAAGGGTTTAGGGTTGGATTAGGCGGACCCGCTTCGCGGCTCCGCCTAATCCAACCCTAAACCCTTTTCCTTATTCAAGGTCACTAAACCCGCAAGAAACTGAACCCTAAGAGGGTATTGGTGAACCCTGTCGTGGATGTGATTCAAAGATGGGACACTGAACCTTAAGAGTAGGGTACCGCATAAGACGGGACGGAAAAGGGTTTAGGGTTGGATTAGGCGGACCCGCTTCGCGGCTCCGCCTAATCCAACCCTAAACCCTTTTCCTTATTCAAGGTCACTAAACCCGCAAGAAACTGTACCCTAAGAGGGTATTGGTGAACCCTGTCGTGGATGTGATTCAAAGATGGGACACTGAACCTTAAGAGTAGGGTACCGCATAAGACGGGACGGAAAAGGGTTTAGGGTTGGATTAGGCGGACCCGCTTCGCGGCTCCGCCTAATCCAACCCTAAACCCTTTTCCTTATTCAAGGTCACTAAACCCACAAGAAACTGAACCCTAAGAGGGTATTGGTGAACCCTGTCGTGGATGTGATTCAAAGATGGGACACTGAACCTTAAGGGTAGGGTACCGCATATGACGGGACGGAAAAGGGTTTAGGGTTGGATTAGGCGGACCCGCTTCGCGGCTCCGCCTAATCCAACCCTAAACCCTTTTCCTTATTCAAGGTCACTAAACCCGCAAGAAACTGTACCCTAAGAGGGTATTGGTGAACCCTGTCGTGGATGTGATTCAAAGATGGGACACTGAACCTTAAGGGTAGGGTACCGCATATGACGGGACAGAAAAGGGTTTAGGGTTGGATTAGGCGGACCCGCTTCGCGGCTCCGCCTAATCCAACCCTAAACCCTTTTCCTTATTCAAGGTCACTAAACCCGCAAGAAACTGAACCCTAAGAGGGTATTGGTGAACCCTGTCGTGGATGTGATTCAAAGATGGGACACTGAACCTTAAGAGTAGGGTACCGCACAAGACGGGACGGAAAAGGGTTTAGGGTTGGATTAGGCGGACCTACCGGCTCCGCCTAATCCAACCCTAAACCCTTTTCCTGATTCAAGGTCACTAAACCCGCAAGAAACTGTACCCTAAGAGGGTATTGGTGAACCCTGTCATGGATGTGATTCAAAGATGGGACACTGAACCTTAAGGGTAGGGTACCGCATATGACGGGACAGAAAAGGGTTTAGGGTTGGATTAGGCGGACCCGCTTCGCGGCTCCGCCTAATCCAACCCTAAACCCTTTTCCTTATTCAAGGTCACTAAACCCGCAAGAAATTGTACCCTAAGAGGGTATTGGTGAACCCTGTCGTGGATGTGATTCAAAGATGGGACACTGAACCTTAAGAGTAGGGTACCGCACAAGACGGGACGGAAAAGGGTTTAGGGTTGGATTAGGCGGACCTACCGGCTCCGCCTAATCCAACCCTAAACCCTTTTCCTTATTCAAGGTCACTAAACCCGCAAGAAACTGTACCCTAAGAGGGTATTGGTGAACCCTATCGTGTATGTGATTCAAAGATGGGACACTGAACCTTAAGAGTATGGTACCGCATAAGACGGGACGGAAAAGGGTTTAGGGTTGGATTAGGCGGACCTACCGGCTCCGCCTAATCCAACCCTAAACCCTTTTCCTTATTCAAGGTCACTAAACCCGCAAGAAACTGTACCCTAAGAGGATATTGGTGAACCCTGTCGTGGATGTGATTCAAAGATGGGACACTGAACCTTAAGGGTAGGGTACCGCATATGACGGGACAGAAAAGGGTTTAGGGTTGGATTAGGCGGACCCGCTTCGCGGCTCCGCCTAATCCAACCCTAAACCCTTTTCCTTATTCAAGGTCACTAAACCCGCAAGAAACTGAACCCTAAGAGGGTATTGGTGAACCCTGTCGTGGATGTGATTCAAAGATGGGACACTGAACCTTAAGAGTAGGGTACCGCACAAGACGGGACGGAAAAGGGTTTAGGGTTGGATTAGGCGGACCTACCGGCTCCGCCTAATCCAACCCTAAACCCTTTTCCTTATTCAAGGTCACTAAACCCGCAAGAAACTGAACCCTAAGAGGGTATTGGTGAACCCTGTCGTGGATGTGATTCAAAGATGGGACACTGAACCTTAAGAGTAGGGTACCGCATAAGACGGGACGGAAAAGGGTTTAGGGTTGGATTAGGCGGACCCGCTTCGCGGCTCCGCCTAATCCAACCCTAAACCCTTTTCCTTATTCAAGGTCACTAAACCCGCAAGAAACTGAACCCTAAGAGGGTATTGGTGAACCCTGTCGTGGATGTGATTCAAAGATGGGACACTGAACCTTAAGGGTAGGGTACCGCATATGACGGGACAGAAAAGGGTTTAGGGTTGGATTAGGCGGACCTACCGGCTCCGCCTAATCCAACCCTAAACCCTTTTCCTTATTCAAGGTCACTAAACCCGCAAGAAACTGTACCCTAAGAGGGTATTGGTGAACCCTGTCGTGGATGTGATTCAAAGATGGGACACTGAACCTTAAGAGTAGGGTACCGCATATGACGGGACAGAAAAGGGTTTAGGGTTGGATTAGGCGGACCCGCTTCGCGGCTCCGCCTAATCCAACCCTAAACCCTTTTCCTTATTCAAGGTCACTAAACCCGCAAGAAACTGAACCCTAAGAGGGTATTGGTGAACCCTGTCGTGGATGTGATTCAAAGATGAGACACTGAACCTTAAGAGTAGGGTACCGCACAAGACGGGACGGAAAAGGGTTTAGGGTTGGATTAGGCGGACCCGCTTCGCGGCTCCGCCTAATCCAACCCTAAACCCTTTTCCTTATTCAAGGTCACTAAACACGCAAGAAACTGAACCCTAAGAGGGTATTGGTGAACCCTGTCGTGGATGTGATTCAAAGATGGGACACTGAACCTTAAGAGTAGGGTACCGCATAAGACGGGACGGAAAAGGGTTTAGGGTTGGATTAGGCGGACCCGCTTCGCGGCTCTGCCTAATCCAACCCTAAACCCTTTTCCTTATTCAAGGTCACTAAACCCGCAAGAAACTGTACCCTAAGAGGGTATTGGTGAACCCTATCGTGTATGTGATTCAAAGATGGGACACTGACGGGACGGAAAAGGGTTTAGGGTTGGATTAGGCGGACCTACCGGCTCCGCCTAATCCAACCCTAAACCCTTTTCCTTATTCAAGGTCACTAAACCCGCAAGAAACTGTACCCTAAGAGGGTATTGGTGAACCCTGTCGTGGATGTGATTCAAAGATGGGACACTGAACCTTAAGAGTAGGGTACCGCACAAGACGGGACGGAAAAGGGTTTAGGGTTGGATTAGGCGGACCTACCGGCTCCGCCTAATCCAACCCTAAACCCTTTTCCTGATTCAAGGTCACTAAACCCGCAAGAAACTGTACCCTAAGAGGGTATTGGTGAACCCTGTCATGGATGTGATTCAAAGATGGGACACTGAACCTTAAGGGTAGGGTACCGCATATGACGGGACAGAAAAGGGTTTAGGGTTGGATTAGGCGGACCCGCTTCGCGGCTCCGCCTAATCCAACCCTAAACCCTTTTCCTTATTCAAGGTCACTAAACCCGCAAGAAATTGTACCCTAAGAGGGTATTGGTGAACCCTGTCGTGGATGTGATTCAAAGATGGGACACTGAACCTTAAGAGTAGGGTACCGCACAAGACGGGACGGAAAAGGGTTTAGGGTTGGATTAGGCGGACCTACCGGCTCCGCCTAATCCAACCCTAAACCCTTTTCCTTATTCAAGGTCACTAAACCCGCAAGAAACTGTACCCTAAGAGGGTATTGGTGAACCCTGTCGTGGATGTGATTCAAAGATGGGACACTGAACCTTAAGAGTAGGGTACCGCACAAGACGGGACGGAAAAGGGTTTAGGGTTGGATTAGGCGGACCTACCGGCTCCGCCTAATCCAACCCTAAACCCTTTTCCTTATTCAAGGTCACTAAACCCGCAAGAAACTGTACCCTAAGAGGGTATTGGTGAACCCTGTCATGGATGTGATTCAAAGATGGGACACTGAACCTTAAGGGTAGGGTACCGCATATGACGGGACAGAAAAGGGTTTAGGGTTGGATTAGGCGGACCCGCTTCGCGGCTCCGCCTAATCCAACCCTAAACCCTTTTCCTTATTCAAGGTCACTAAACCCGCAAGAAATTGTACCCTAAGAGGGTATTGGTGAACCCTGTCGTGGATGTGATTCAAAGATGGGACACTGAACCTTAAGAGTAGGGTACCGCACAAGACGGGACGGAAAAGGGTTTAGGGTTGGATTAGGCGGACCTACCGGCTCCGCCTAATCCAACCCTAAACCCTTTTCCTTATTCAAGGTCACTAAACCCGCAAGAAACTGTACCCTAAGAGGGTATTGGTGAACCCTGTCGTGGATGTGATTCAAAGATGGGACACTGAACCTTAAGAGTAGGGTACCGCACAAGACGGGACGGAAAAGGGTTTAGGGTTGGATTAGGCGGACCTACCGGCTCCGCCTAATCCAACCCTAAACCCTTTTCCTTATTCAAGGTCACTAAACCCGCAAGAAACTGTACCCTAAGAGGATATTGGTGAACCCTGTCGTGGATGTGATTCAAAGATGGGACACTGAACCTTAAGGGTAGGGTACCGCATATGACGGGACAGAAAAGGGTTTAGGGTTGGATTAGGCGGACCCGCTTCGCGGCTCCGCCTAATCCAACCCTAAACCCTTTTCCTTATTCAAGGTCACTAAACCCGCAAGAAACTGAACCCTAAGAGGGTATTGGTGAACCCTGTCGTGGATGTGATTCAAAGATGGGACACTGAACCTTAAGAGTAGGGTACCGCACAAGACGGGACGGAAAAGGGTTTAGGGTTGGATTAGGCGGACCTACCGGCTCCGCCTAATCCAACCCTAAACCCTTTTCCTTATTCAAGGTCACTAAACCCGCAAGAAACTGAACCCTAAGAGGGTATTGGTGAACCCTGTCGTGGATGTGATTCAAAGATGGGACACTGAACCTTAAGAGTAGGGTACCGCATAAGACGGGACGGAAAAGGGTTTAGGGTTGGATTAGGCGGACCCGCTTCGCGGCTCCGCCTAATCCAACCCTAAACCCTTTTCCTTATTCAAGGTCACTAAACCCGCAAGAAACTGAACCCTAAGAGGGTATTGGTGAACCCTGTCGTGGATGTGATTCAAAGATGGGACACTGAACCTTAAGGGTAGGGTACCGCATATGACGGGACAGAAAAGGGTTTAGGGTTGGATTAGGCGGACCTACCGGCTCCGCCTAATCCAACCCTAAACCCTTTTCCTTATTCAAGGTCACTAAACCCGCAAGAAACTGTACCCTAAGAGGGTATTGGTGAACCCTGTCGTGGATGTGATTCAAAGATGGGACACTGAACCTTAAGAGTAGGGTACCGCATATGACGGGACAGAAAAGGGTTTAGGGTTGGATTAGGCGGACCCGCTTCGCGGCTCCGCCTAATCCAACCCTAAACCCTTTTCCTTATTCAAGGTCACTAAACCCGCAAGAAACTGAACCCTAAGAGGGTATTGGTGAACCCTGTCGTGGATGTGATTCAAAGATGAGACACTGAACCTTAAGAGTAGGGTACCGCACAAGACGGGACGGAAAAGGGTTTAGGGTTGGATTAGGCGGACCCGCTTCGCGGCTCCGCCTAATCCAACCCTAAACCCTTTTCCTTATTCAAGGTCACTAAACACGCAAGAAACTGAACCCTAAGAGGGTATTGGTGAACCCTGTCGTGGATGTGATTCAAAGATGGGACACTGAACCTTAAGAGTAGGGTACCGCATAAGACGGGACGGAAAAGGGTTTAGGGTTGGATTAGGCGGACCCGCTTCGCGGCTCTGCCTAATCCAACCCTAAACCCTTTTCCTTATTCAAGGTCACTAAACCCGCAAGAAACTGTACCCTAAGAGGGTATTGGTGAACCCTATCGTGTATGTGATTCAAAGATGGGACACTGACGGGACGGAAAAGGGTTTAGGGTTGGATTAGGCGGACCTACCGGCTCCGCCTAATCCAACCCTAAACCCTTTTCCTTATTCAAGGTCACTAAACCCGCAAGAAACTGTACCCTAAGAGGGTATTGGTGAACCCTGTCGTGGATGTGATTCAAAGATGGGACACTGAACCTTAAGAGTAGGGTACCGCACAAGACGGGACGGAAAAGGGTTTAGGGTTGGATTAGGCGGACCTACCGGCTCCGCCTAATCCAACCCTAAACCCTTTTCCTTATTCAAGGTCACTAAACCCGCAAGAAACTGTACCCTAAGAGGATATTGGTGAACCCTGTCGTGGATGTGATTCAAAGATGGGACACTGAACCTTAAGGGTAGGGTACCGCATATGACGGGACAGAAAAGGGTTTAGGGTTGGATTAGGCGGACCCGCTTCGCGGCTCCGCCTAATCCAACCCTAAACCCTTTTCCTTATTCAAGGTCACTAAACCCGCAAGAAACTGAACCCTAAGAGGGTATTGGTGAACCCTGTCGTGGATGTGATTCAAAGATGGGACACTGAACCTTAAGAGTAGGGTACCGCACAAGACGGGACGGAAAAGGGTTTAGGGTTGGATTAGGCGGACCTACCGGCTCCGCCTAATCCAACCCTAAACCCTTTTCCTTATTCAAGGTCACTAAACCCGCAAGAAACTGAACCCTAAGAGGGTATTGGTGAACCCTGTCGTGGATGTGATTCAAAGATGGGACACTGAACCTTAAGAGTAGGGTACCGCATAAGACGGGACGGAAAAGGGTTTAGGGTTGGATTAGGCGGACCCGCTTCGCGGCTCCGCCTAATCCAACCCTAAACCCTTTTCCTTATTCAAGGTCACTAAACCCACAAGAAACTGAACCCTAAGAGGGTATTGGTGAACCCTGTCGTGGATGTGATTCAAAGATGGGACACTGAACCTTAAGGGTAGGGTACCGCATATGACGGGACAGAAAAGGGTTTAGGGTTGGATTAGGCGGACCTACCGGCTCCGCCTAATCCAACCCTAAACCCTTTTCCTTATTCAAGGTCACTAAACCCGCAAGAAACTGTACCCTAAGAGGGTATTGGTGAACCCTGTCGTGGATGTGATTCAAAGATGGGACACTGAACCTTAAGAGTAGGGTACCGCATATGACGGGACAGAAAAGGGTTTAGGGTTGGATTAGGCGGACCCGCTTCGCGGCTCCGCCTAATCCAACCCTAAACCCTTTTCCTTATTCAAGGTCACTAAACCCGCAAGAAACTGAACCCTAAGAGGGTATTGGTGAACCCTGTCGTGGATGTGATTCAAAGATGGGACACTGAACCTTAAGAGTAGGGTACCGCACAAGACGGGACGGAAAAGGGTTTAGGGTTGGATTAGGCGGACCCGCTTCGCGGCTCCGCCTAATCCAACCCTAAACCCTTTTCCTTATTCAAGGTCACTAAACACGCAAGAAACTGAACCCTAAGAGGGTATTGGTGAACCCTGTCGTGGATGTGATTCAAAGATGGGACACTGAACCTTAAGAGTAGGGTACCGCATAAGACGGGACGGAAAAGGGTTTAGGGTTGGATTAGGCGGACCCGCTTCGCGGCTCTGCCTAATCCAACCCTAAACCCTTTTCCTTATTCAAGGTCACTAAACCCGCAAGAAACTGTACCCTAAGAGGGTATTGGTGAACCCTATCGTGTATGTGATTCAAAGATGGGACACTGAACCTTAAGAGTATGGTACCGCATAAGACGGGACGGAAAAGGGTTTAGGGTTGGATTAGGCGGACCCGCTTTGCGGCTCCGCCTAATCCAACCCTAAACCCTTTTCCTTATTCAAGGTCACTAAACCCGCAAGAAACTGTACCCTAAGAGGGTATTGGTGAACCCTGTCGTGGATGTGATTCAAAGATGGGACACTGAACCTTAAGAGTAGGGTACCGCATAAGACGGGACGGAAAAGGGTTTAGGGTTGGATTAGGCGGACCCGCTTCGCGGCTCCGCCAAATCCAACCCTAAACCCTTTTCCTTATTCAAGGTCACTAAACCCGCAAGAAACTGAACCCTAAGAGGGTATTGGTGAACCCTGTCGTGGATGTGATTCAAAGATGGGACACTGAACCTTAAGAGTAGGGTACCGCATAAGACGGGACGGAAAAGGGTTTAGGGTTGGATTAGGCGGACCCGCTTCGCGGCTCCGCCTAATCCAACCCTAAACCCTTTTCCTTATTCAAGGTCACTAAACCCACAAGAAACTGAACCCTAAGAGGGTATTGGTGAACCCTGTCGTGGATGTGATTCAAAGATGGGACACTGAACCTTAAGGGTAGGGTACCGCATATGACGGGACAGAAAAGGGTTTAGGGTTGGATTAGGCGGACCCGCTTCGCGGCTCCGCCTAATCCAACCCTAAACCCTTTTCCTTATTCAAGGTCACTAAACCCGCAAGAAACTGTACCCTAAGAGGGTATTGGTGAACCCTGTCGTGGATGTGATTCAAAGATGGGACACTGAACCTTAAGGGTAGGGTACCGCATATGACGGGACAGAAAAGGGTTTAGGGTTGGATTAGGCGGACCCGCTTCGCGGCTCCGCCTAATCCAACCCTAAATCCTTTTCCTTATTCAAGGTCACTAAACCCGCAAGAAACTGAACCCTAAGAGGGTATTGGTGAACCCTGTCGTGGATGTGATTCAAAGATGGGACACTGAACCTTAAGAGTAGGGTACCGCACAAGACGGGACGGAAAAGGGTTTAGGGTTGGATTAGGCGGACCTACCGGCTCCGCCTAATCCAACCCTAAACCCTTTTCCTTATTCAAGGTCACTAAACCCGCAAGAAACTGTACCCTAAGAGGGTATTGGTGAACCCTGTCATGGATGTGATTCAAAGATGGGACACTGAACCTTAAGGGTAGGGTACCGCATATGACGGGACAGAAAAGGGTTTAGGGTTGGATTAGGCGGACCCGCTTCGCGGCTCCGCCTAATCCAACCCTAAACCCTTTTCCTTATTCAAGGTCACTAAACCCGCAAGAAACTGTACCCTAAGAGGGTATTGGTGAACCCTGTCGTGGATGTGATTCAAAGATGGGACACTGAACCTTAAGAGTAGGGTACCGCACAAGACGGGACGGAAAAGGGTTTAGGGTTGGATTAGGCGGACCTACCGGCTCCGCCTAATCCAACCCTAAACCCTTTTCCTTATTCAAGGTCACTAAACCCGCAAGAAACTGTACCCTAAGAGGGTATTGGTGAACCCTGTCGTGGATGTGATTCAAAGATGGGACACTGAACCTTAAGAGTAGGGTACCGCACAAGACGGGACGGAAAAGGGTTTAGGGTTGGATTAGGCGGACCTACCGGCTCCGCCTAATCCAACCCTAAACCCTTTTCCTTATTCAAGGTCACTAAACCCGCAAGAAACTGTACCCTAAGAGGGTATTGGTGAACCCTGTCGTGGATGTGATTCAAAGATGGGACACTGAACCTTAAGGGTAGGGTACCGCATATGACGGGACAGAAAAGGGTTTAGGGTTGGATTAGGCGGACCCGCTTCGCGGCTCCGCCTAATCCAACCCTAAACCCTTTTCCTTATTCAAGGTCACTAAACCCACAAGAAACTGAACCCTAAGAGGGTATTGGTGAACCCTGTCGTGGATGTGATTCAAAGATGGGACACTGAACCTTAAGAGTAGGGTACCGCACAAGACGGGACGGAAAAGGGTTTAGGGTTGGATTAGGCGGACCTACCGGCTCCGCCTAATCCAACCCTAAACCCTTTTCCTTATTCAAGGTCACTAAACCCGCAAGAAACTGAACCCTAAGAGGGTATTGGTGAACCCTGTCGTGGATGTGATTCAAAGATGGGACACTGAACCTTAAGAGTAGGGTACCGCATAAGACGGGACGGAAAAGGGTTTAGGGTTGGATTAGGCGGACCCGCTTCGCGGCTCCGCCTAATCCAACCCTAAACCCTTTTCCTTATTCAAGGTCACTAAACCCACAAGAAACTGAACCCTAAGAGGGTATTGGTGAACCCTGTCGTGGATGTGATTCAAAGATGGGACACTGAACCTTAAGGGTAGGGTACCGCATATGACGGGACAGAAAAGGGTTTAGGGTTGGATTAGGCGGACCCGCTTCGCGGCTCCGCCAAATCCAACCCTAAACCCTTTTCCTTATTCAAGGTCACTAAACCCGCAAGAAACTGAACCCTAAGAGGGTATTGGTGAACCCTGTCGTGGATGTGATTCAAAGATGGGACACTGAACCTTAAGAGTAGGGTACCGCATAAGACGGGACGGAAAAGGGTTTAGGGTTGAATTAGGCGGACCTACCGGCTCCGCCTAATCCAACCCTAAACCCTTTTCCTTATTCAAGGTCACTAAACCCGCAAGAAACTGAACCCTAAGAGGGTATTGGTGAACCCTGTCGTGGATGTGATTCAAAGATGGGACACTGAACCTTAAGAGTAGGGTACCGCACAAGACGGGACGGAAAAGGGTTTAGGGTTGGATTAGGCGGACCTACCGGCTCCGCCTAATCCAACCCTAAACCCTTTTCCTTATTCAAGGTCACTAAACCCGCAAGAAACTGAACCCTAAGAGGGTATTGGTGAACCCTGTCGTGGATGTGATTCAAAGATGGGACACTGAACCTTAAGAGTAGGGTACCGCACAAGACGGGACGGAAAAGGGTTTAGGGTTGGATTAGGCGGACCCGCTTCGCGGCTCCGCCTAATCCAACCCTAAACCCTTTTCCTTATTCAAGGTCACTAAACACGCAAGAAACTGAACCCTAAGAGGGTATTGGTGAACCCTGTCGTGGATGTGATTCAAAGATGGGACACTGAACCTTAAGAGTAGGGTACCGCATAAGACGGGACGGAAAAGGGTTTAGGGTTGGATTAGGCGGACCCGCTTCGCGGCTCTGCCTAATCCAACCCTAAACCCTTTTCCTTATTCAAGGTCACTAAACCCGCAAGAAACTGTACCCTAAGAGGGTATTGGTGAACCCTATCGTGTATGTGATTCAAAGATGGGACACTGAACCTTAAGAGTATGGTACCGCATAAGACGGGACGGAAAAGGGTTTAGGGTTGGATTAGGCGGACCCGCTTTGCGGCTCCGCCTAATCCAACCCTAAACCCTTTTCCTTATTCAAGGTCACTAAACCCGCAAGAAACTGTACCCTAAGAGGGTATTGGTGAACCCTGTCGTGGATGTGATTCAAAGATGGGACACTGAACCTTAAGAGTAGGGTACCGCATAAGACGGGACGGAAAAGGGTTTAGGGTTGGATTAGGCGGACCCGCTTCGCGGCTCCGCCAAATCCAACCCTAAACCCTTTTCCTTATTCAAGGTCACTAAACCCGCAAGAAACTGAACCCTAAGAGGGTATTGGTGAACCCTGTCGTGGATGTGATTCAAAGATGGGACACTGAACCTTAAGAGTAGGGTACCGCATAAGACGGGACGGAAAAGGGTTTAGGGTTGGATTAGGCGGACCCGCTTCGCGGCTCCGCCTAATCCAACCCTAAACCCTTTTCCTTATTCAAGGTCACTAAACCCACAAGAAACTGAACCCTAAGAGGGTATTGGTGAACCCTGTCGTGGATGTGATTCAAAGATGGGACACTGAACCTTAAGGGTAGGGTACCGCATATGACGGGACAGAAAAGGGTTTAGGGTTGGATTAGGCGGACCCGCTTCGCGGCTCCGCCTAATCCAACCCTAAACCCTTTTCCTTATTCAAGGTCACTAAACCCGCAAGAAACTGTACCCTAAGAGGGTATTGGTGAACCCTGTCGTGGATGTGATTCAAAGATGGGACACTGAACCTTAAGAGTAGGGTACCGCATAAGACGGGACGGAAAAGGGTTTAGGGTTGGATTAGGCGGACCCGCTTCGCGGCTCCGCCTAATCCAACCCTAAACCCTTTTCCTTATTCAAGGTCACTAAACCCGCAAGAAACTGTACCCTAAGAGGGTATTGGTGAACCCTGTCGTGGATGTGATTCAAAGATGGGACACTGAACCTTAAGAGTAGGGTACCGCACAAGACGGGACGGAAAAGGGTTTAGGGTTGGATTAGGCGGACCCGCTTCGCGGCTCCGCCTAATCCAACCCTAAACCCTTTTCCTTATTCAAGGCCACTAAACACGCAAGAAACTGAACCCTAAGAGGGTATTGGTGAACCCTGTCGTGGATGTGATTCAAAGATGGGACACTGAACCTTAAGAGTAGGGTACCGCATAAGACGGGACGGAAAAGGGTTTAGGGTTGGATTAGGCGGACCCGCTTCGCGGCTTTGCCTAATCCAACCCTAAACTCTTTTCCTTATTCAAGGTCACTAAACCCGCAAGAAACTGTACCCTAAGAGGGTATTGGTGAACCCTATCGTGTATGTGATTCAAAGATGGGACACTGAACCTTAAGAGTATGGTACCGCATAAGACGGGACGGAAAAGGGTTTAGGGTTGGATTAGGCGGACCCGCTTTGCGGCTCCGCCTAATCCAACCCTAAACCCTTTTCCTTGTTCAAGGTCACTAAACCCGCAAGAAACTGTACCCTAAGAGGGTATTGGTGAACCCTGTCGTGGATGTGATTCAAAGATGGGACACTGAACCTTAAGAGTAGGGTACCGCACAAGACGGGACGGAAAAGGGTTTAGGGTTGGATTAGGCGGACCCGCTTCGCGGCTCCGCCTAATCCAACCCTAAACCCTTTTCCTTATTCAAGGTCACTAAACACGCAAGAAACTGAACCCTAAGAGGGTATTGGTGAACCCTGTCGTGGATGTGATTCAAAGATGGGACACTGAACCTTAAGAGTAGGGTACCGCATAAGACGGGACGGAAAAGGGTTTAGGGTTGGATTAGGCGGACCCGCTTCGCGGCTCTGCCTAATCCAACCCTAAACCCTTTTCCTTATTCAAGGTCACTAAACCCGCAAGAAACTGAACCCTAACAGGGTATTGGTGAACCCTGTCGTGGATGTGATTCAAAGATGGGACACTGAACCTTAAGAGTAGGGTACCGCATAAGACGGGACGGAAAAGGGTTTAGGGTTGGATTAGGCGGACCCGCTTCGCGGCTCCGCCTAATCCAACCCTAAACCCTTTTCCTTATTCAAGGTCACTAAACCCACAAGAAACTGAACCCTAAGAGGGTATTGGTGAACCCTGTCGTGGATGTGATTCAAAGATGGGACACTGAACCTTAAGGGTAGGGTACCACATATGACGGGACAGAAAAGGGTTTAGGGTTGGATTAGGCGGACCCGCTTCGCGGCTCCGCCTAATCCAACCCTAAACCCTTTTCCTTATTCAAGGTCACTAAACCCGCAAGAAACTGTACCCTAAGAGGGTATTGGTGAACCCTGTCGTGGATGTGATTCAAAGATGGGACACTGAACCTTAAGAGTAGGGTACCGCATAAGACGGGACGGAAAAGGGTTTAGGGTTGGATTAGGCGGACCCGCTTCGCGGCTCCGCCTAATCCAAGCCTAAACCCTTTTCCTTATTCAAGGTCACTAAACCCACAAGAAACTGAACCCTAAGAGGGTATTGGTGAACCCTGTCGTGGATGTGATTCAAAGATGGGACACTGAACCTTAAGGGTAGGGTACCGCATAAGACGGGACAGAAAAGGGTTTAGGGTTGGATTAGGCGGACCCGCTTCGCGGCTCCGCCTAATCCAACCCTAAACCCTTTTCCTTATTCAAGGTCACTAAACCCGCAAGAAACTGTACCCTAAGAGGGTATTGGTGAACCCTGTCGTGGATGTGATTCAAAGATGGGACACTGAACCTTAAGAGTAGGGTACCGCATAAGACGGGACGGAAAAGGGTTTAGGGTTGGATTAGGCGGACCCGCTTCGCGGCTCTGCCTAATCCAACCCTAAACCCTTTTCCTTATTCAAGGTCACTAAACCCGCAAGAAACTGTACCCTAAGAGGGTATTGGTGAACCCTATCGTGTATGTGATTCAAAGATGGGACACTGAACCTTAAGAGTATGGTACCGCATAAGACGGGACGGAAAAGGGTTTAGGGTTGGATTAGGCGGACCCGCTTTGCGGCTCCGCCTAATCCAACCCTAAACCCTTTTCCTTATTCAAGGTCACTAAACCCGCAAGAAACTGTACCCTAAGAGGGTATTGGTGAACCCTGTCGTGGATGTGATTCAAAGATGGGACACTGAACCTTAAGAGTAGGGTACCGCATAAGACGGGACGGAAAAGGGTTTAGGGTTGGATTAGGCGGACCCGCTTCGCGGCTCTGCCTAATCCAACCCTAAACCCTTTTCCTTATTCAAGGTCACTAAACCCGCAAGAAACTGTACCCTAAGAGGGTATTGGTGAACCCTATCGTGTATGTGATTCAAAGATGGGACACTGAACCTTAAGAGTATGGTACCGCATAAGACGGGACGGAAAAGGGTTTAGGGTTGGATTAGGCGGACCCGCTTTGCGGCTCCGCCTAATCCAACCCTAAACCCTTTTCCTTATTCAAGGTCACTAAACCCGCAAGAAACTGTACCCTAAGAGGGTATTGGTGAACCCTGTCGTGGATGTGATTCAAAGATGGGACACTGAACCTTAAGAGTAGGGTACCGCATAAGACGGGACGGAAAAGGGTTTAGGGTTGGATTAGGCGGACCCGCTTCGCGGCTCCGCCAAATCCAACCCTAAACCCTTTTCCTTATTCAAGGTCACTAAACCCGCAAGAAACTGAACCCTAAGAGGGTATTGGTGAACCCTGTCGTGGATGTGATTCAAAGATGGGACACTGAACCTTAAGAGTAGGGTACCGCATAAGACGGGACGGAAAAGGGTTTAGGGTTGGATTAGGCGGACCCGCTTCGCGGCTCTGCCTAATCCAACCCTAAACCCTTTTCCTTATTCAAGGTCACTAAACCCACAAGAAACTGAACCCTAAGAGGGTATTGGTGAACCCTGTCGTGGATGTGATTCAAAGATGGGACACTGAACCTTAAGGGTAGGGTACCGCATATGACGGGACAGAAAAGGGTTTAGGGTTGGATTAGGCGGACCCGCTTCGCGGCTCCGCCTAATCCAACCCTAAACCCTTTTCCTTATTCAAGGTCACTAAACCCGCAAGAAACTGTACCCTAAGAGGGTATTGGTGAACCCTGTCGTGGATGTGATTCAAAGATGGGACACTGAACCTTAAGAGTAGGGTACCGCATAAGACGGGACGGAAAAGGGTTTAGGGTTGGATAAGGCGGACCCGCTTCGCGGCTCCGCCTAATCCAACCCTAAACCCTTTTCCTTATTCAAGGTCACTAAACCCGCAAGAAACTGTACCCTAAGAGGGTATTGGTGAACCCTGTCGTGGATGTGATTCAAAGATGGGACACTGAACCTTAAGAGTAGGGTACCGCACAAGACGGGACGGAAAAGGGTTTAGGGTTGGATTAGGCGGACCCGCTTCGCGGCTCCGCCTAATCCAACCCTAAACCCTTTTCCTTATTCAAGGTCACTAAACACGCAAGAAACTGAACCCTAAGAGGGTATTGGTGAACCCTGTCGTGGATGTGATTCAAAGATGGGACACTGAACCTTAAGAGTAGGGTACCGCATAAGACGGGACGGAAAAGGGTTTAGGGTTGGATTAGGCGGACCCGCTTCGCGGCTCTGCCTAATCCAACCCTAAACCCTTTTCCTTATTCAAGGTCACTAAACCCGCAAGAAACTGTACCCTAAGAGGGTATTGGTGAACCCTATCGTGTATGTGATTCAAAGATGGGACACTGAACCTTAAGAGTATGGTACCGCATAAGACGGGACGGAAAAGGGTTTAGGGTTGGATTAGGCGGACCCGCTTTGCGGCTCCGCCTAATCCAACCCTAAACCCTTTTCCTTGTTCAAGGTCACTAAACCCGCAAGAAACTGTACCCTAAGAGGGTATTGGTGAACCCTGTCGTGGATGTGATTCAAAGATGGGACACTGAACCTTAAGAGTAGGGTACCGCACAAGACGGGACGGAAAAGGGTTTAGGGTTGGATTAGGCGGACCCGCTTCGCGGCTCCGCCTAATCCAACCCTAAACCCTTTTCCTTATTCAAGGTCACTAAACACGCAAGAAACTGAACCCTAAGAGGGTATTGGTGAACCCTGTCGTGGATGTGATTCAAAGATGGGACACTGAACCTTAAGAGTAGGGTACCGCATAAGACGGGACGGAAAAGGGTTTAGGGTTGGATTAGGCGGACCCGCTTCGCGGCTCTGCCTAATCCAACCCTAAACCCTTTTCCTTATTCAAGGTCACTAAACCCGCAAGAAACTGAACCCTAAGAGGGTATTGGTGAACCCTGTCGTGGATGTGATTCAAAGATGGGACACTGAACCTTAAGAGTAGGGTACCGCATAAGACGGGACGGAAAAGGGTTTAGGGTTGGATTAGGCGGACCCGCTTCGCGGCTCCGCCTAATCCAACCCTAAACCCTTTTCCTTATTCAAGGTCACTAAACCCACAAGAAACTGAACCCTAAGAGGGTATTGGTGAACCCTGTCGTGGATGTGATTCAAAGATGGGACACTGAACCTTAAGGGTAGGGTACCACATATGACGGGACAGAAAAGGGTTTAGGGTTGGATTAGGCGGACCCGCTTCGCGGCTCCGCCTAATCCAACCCTAAACCCTTTTCCTTATTCAAGGTCACTAAACCCACAAGAAACTGAACCCTAAGAGGGTATTGGTGAACCCTGTCGTGGATGTGATTCAAAGATGGGACACTGAACCTTAAGGGTAGGGTACCGCATAAGACGGGACAGAAAAGGGTTTAGGGTTAGATTAGGCGGACCCGCTTCGCGGCTCCGCCTAATCCAACCCTAAACCCTTTTCCTTATTCAAGGTCACTAAACCCGCAAGAAACTGTACCCTAAGAGGGTATTGGTGAACCCTGTCGTGGATGTGATTCAAAGATGGGACACTGAACCTTAAGAGTAGGGTACCGCATAAGACGGGACGGAAAAGGGTTTAGGGTTGAATTAGGCGGACCTACCGGCTCCGCCTAATCCAACCCTAAACCCTTTTCCTTATTCAAGGTCACTAAACCCGCAAGAAACTGAACCCTAAGAGGGTATTGGTGAACCCTGTCGTGGATGTGATTCAAAGATGGGACACTGAACCTTAAGAGTAGGGTACCGCACAAGACGGGACGGAAAAGGGTTTAGGGTTGGATTAGGCGGACCTACAGGCTCCGCCTAATCCAACCCTAAACCCTTTTCCTTATTCAAGGTCACTAAACCCGCAAGAAACTGAACCCTAAGAGGGTATTGGTGAACCCTGTCGTGGATGTGATTCAAAGATGGGACACTGAACCTTAAGAGTAGGGTACCGCACAAGACGGGACGGAAAAGGGTTTAGGGTTGGATTAGGCGGACCCGCTTCGCGGCTCCGCCTAATCCAACCCTAAACCCTTTTCCTTATTCAAGGTCACTAAACACGCAAGAAACTGAACCCTAAGAGGGTATTGGTGAACCCTGTCGTGGATGTGATTCAAAGATGGGACACTGAACCTTAAGAGTAGGGTACCGCATAAGACGGGACGGAAAAGGGTTTAGGGTTGGATTAGGCGGACCCGCTTCGCGGCTCCGCCTAATCCAACCCTAAACCCTTTTCCTTATTCAAGGTCACTAAACCCGCAAGAAACTGTACCCTAAGAGGGTATTGGTGAACCTTGTCGTGGATGTGATTCAAAGATGGGACACTGAACCTTAAGAGTAGGGTACCGCATAAGACGGGACGGAAAAGGGTTTAGGGTTGGATTAGGCGGACCCGCTTCGCGGCTCCGCCTAATCCAACCCTAAACCCTTTTCCTTATTCAAGGTCACTAAACCCGCAAGAAACTGAACCCTAAGAGGGTATTGATGAACCCTGTCGTGGATGTGATTCAAAGATGGGACACTGAACCTTAAGAGTAGGGTACCGCATAAGACGGGACGGAAAAGGGTTTACGGTTGGATTAGGCGGACCCGCTTCGCGGCTCTGCCTAATCCAACCCTAAACCCTTTTCCTTATTCAAGGTCACTAAACCCGCAAGAAACTGAACCCTAAGAGGGTATTGGTGAACCCTGTCGTGGATGTGATTCAAAGTTGGGACACTGAACCTTAAGAGTAGGGTACCGCATAAGACGGGACGAAAAAGGGTTTAGGGTTGGATTAGGCGGACCCGCTTCGCGGCTCCGCCTAATCCAACCCTAAACCCTTTTCCTTATTCAAGGTCACTAAACCCGCAAGAAACTGAACCCTAAGAGGGTATTGGTGAACCCTGTCGTGGATGTGATTCAAAGATGGGACACTGAACCTTAAGAGTAGGGAAGCGCATAAGACGGGACGGAAAAGGGTTTAGGGTTGGATTAGGCGGACCCGCTTCGCGGCTCCGCCTAATCCAACCCTAAACACTTTTCCTTATTCAAGGTCACTAAACCCGCAAGAAACTGAACCCTAAGAGGGTATTGGTGAACCCTGTCGTGGATGTGATTCAAAGATGGGACACTGAACCTTAAGAGTAGGGTACCGCATAAGACGGGACCGAAAAGGGTTTAGGGTTGGATTAGGCGGACCCGCTTCGCGGCTCCGCCTAATCCAACCCTAAACCCTTTTCCTTATTCAAGGTCACTAAACCCGCAAGAAACTGTACCCTAAGAGGGTATTGGTGAACCCTGTCGTGGATGTGATTCAAAGATGGGACACTGAACCTTAAGAGTAGGGTACCGCATAAGACGGGACGGAAAAGGGTTTAGGGTTGGATTAGGCGGACCCGCTTCGCGGCTCCGCCTAATCCAACCCTAAACCCTTTTCCTTATTCAAGGTCACTAAACCCGCAAGAAACTGTACCCTAAGAGGGTATTGGTGAACCCTGTCGTGGATGTGATTCAAAGATGGGACACTGAACCTTAAGAGTAGGGTACCGCATAAGACGGGACGGAAAAGGGTTTAGGGTTGAATTAGGCGGACCTACCGGCTCCGCCTAATCCAACCCTAAACCCTTTTCCTTATTCAAGGTCACTAAACCCGCAAGAAACTGAACCCTAAGAGGGTATTGGTGAACCCTGTCGTGGATGTGATTCAAAGATGGGACACTGAACCTTAAGAGTAGGGTACCGCACAAGACGGGACGGAAAAGGGTTTAGGGTTGGATTAGGCGGACCTACCGGCTCCGCCTAATCCAACCCTAAACCCTTTTCCTTATTCAAGGTCACTAAACCCGCAAGAAACTGAACCCTAAGAGGGTATTGGTGAACCCTGTCGTTGATGTGATTCAAAGATGGGACACTAAACCTTAAGAGTAGGGTACCGCATAAGACGGGACGGAAAAGGGTTTAGGGTTGGATTAGGCGGACCCGCTTCGCGGCTCCGCCAAATCCAACCCTAAACCCTTTTCCTTATTCAAGGTCACTAAACCCGCAAGAAACTGTACCCTAAGAGGGTATTGGTGAACCTTGTCGTGGATGTGATTCAAAGATGGGACACTGAACCTTAAGAGTAGGGTACCGCATAAGACGGGACGGAAAAGGGTTTAGGGTTGGATTAGGCGGACCCGCTTCGCGGCTCCGCCTAATCCAACCCTAAACACTTTTCCTTATTCAAGGTCACTAAACCCGCAAGAAACTGAACCCTAAGAGGGTATTGGTGAACCCTGTCGTGGATGTGATTCAAAGATGGGACACTGAACCTTAAGAGTAGGGTACCGCATAAGACGGGACCGAAAAGGGTTTAGGGTTGGATTAGGCGGACCCGCTTCGCGGCTCCGCCTAATCCAACCCTAAACCCTTTTCCTTATTCAAGGTCACTAAACCCGCAAGAAACTGTACCCTAAGAGGGTATTGGTGAACCCTGTCGTGGATGTGATTCAAAGATGGGACACTGAACCTTAAGAGTAGGGTACCGCATAAGACGGGACGGAAAAGGGTTTAGGGTTGGATTAGGCGGACCCGCTTCGCGGCTCCGCCTAATCCAACCCTAAACCCTTTTCCTTATTCAAGGTCACTAAACCCGCAAGAAACTGTACCCTAAGAGGGTATTGGTGAACCCTGTCGTGGATGTGATTCAAAGATGGGACACTGAACCTTAAGAGTAGGGTACCGCATAAGACGGGACGGAAAAGGGTTTAGGGTTGAATTAGGCGGACCTACCGGCTCCGCCTAATCCAACCCTAAACCCTTTTCCTTATTCAAGGTCACTAAACCCGCAAGAAACTGAACCCTAAGAGGGTATTGGTGAACCCTGTCGTGGATGTGATTCAAAGATGGGACACTGAACCTTAAGAGTAGGGTACCGCACAAGACGGGACGGAAAAGGGTTTAGGGTTGGATTAGGCGGACCTACCGGCTCCGCCTAATCCAACCCTAAACCCTTTTCCTTATTCAAGGTCACTAAACCCGCAAGAAACTGAACCCTAAGAGGGTATTGGTGAACCCTGTCGTGGATGTGATTCAAAGATGGGACACTAAACCTTAAGAGTAGGGTACCGCATAAGACGGGACGGAAAAGGGTTTAGGGTTGGATTAGGCGGACCCGCTTCGCGGCTCCGCCTAATCCAACCCTAAACCCTTTTCCTTATTCAAGGTCACTAAACCCGCAAGAAACTGTACCCTAAGAGGGTATTGGTGAACCTTGTCGTGGATGTGATTCAAAGATGGGACACTGAACCTTAAGAGTAGGGTACCGCATAAGACGGGACCGAAAAGGGTTTAGGGTTGGATTAGGCGGACCCGCTTCGCGGCTCCGCCTAATCCAACCCTAAACCCTTTTCCTTATTCAAGGTCACTAAACCCGCAAGAAACTGAACCCTAAGAGGGTATTGGTGAACCCTGTCGTGGATGTGATTCAAAGATGGGACACTGAACCTTAAGAGTAGGGAAGCGCATAAGACGGGACGGAAAAGGGTTTAGGGTTGGATTAGGCGGACCCGCTTCGCGGCTCCGCCTAATCCAACCCTAAACACTTTTCCTTATTCAAGGTCACTAAACCCGCAAGAAACTGAACCCTAAGAGGGTATTGGTGAACCCTGTCGTGGATGTGATTCAAAGATGGGACACTGAACCTTAAGAGTAGGGTACCGCATAAGACGGGACCGAAAAGGGTTTAGGGTTGGATTAGGCGGACCCGCTTCGCGGCTCCGCCTAATCCAACCCTAAACCCTTTTCCTTATTCAAGGTCACTAAACCCGCAAGAAACTGTACCCTAAGAGGGTATTGGTGAACCCTGTCGTGGATGTGATTCAAAGATGGGACACTGAACCTTAAGAGTAGGGTACCGCACAAGACGGGACGGAAAAGGGTTTAGTTTTGGATGAGGCGGACCCGCTTCGCGGCTCCGCCTAATCCAACCCTAAACCCTTTTCCTTATTCAAGGTCACTAAACACGCAAGAAACTGAACCCTAAGAGGGTATTGGTGAACCCTGTCGTGGATGTGATTCAAAGATGGGACACTGAACCTTAAGAGTAGGGTACCGCATAAGACGGGACGGAAAAGGGTTTAGGGTTGGATTAGGCGGACCCGCTTCGCGGCTCTGCCTAATCCAACCCTAAACCCTTTTCCTTATTCAAGGTCACTAAAACCGCAAGAAACTGTACCCTAAGAGGGTATTGGTGAACCCTATCGTGTATGTGATTCAAAGATGGGACACTGAACCTTAAGAGTATGGTACCGCATAAGACGGGACGGAAAAGGGTTTAGGGTTGGATTAGGCGGACCCGCTTTGCGGCTCTGCCTAATCCAACCCTAAACCCTTTTCCTTATTCAAGGTCACTAAACCCGCAAGAAACTGTACCCTAAGAGGGTATTGGTGAACCCTGTCGTGGATGTGATTCAAAGATGGGACACTGAACCTTAAAAGTAGGGTACCGCATAAGACGGGACGGAAAAGGGTTTAGGGTTGGATTAGGCGGACCCGCTTCGCGGCTCCGCCAAATCCAACCCTAAACCCTTTTCCTTATTCAAGGTCACTAAACCCGCAAGAAACTGAACCCTAAGAGGGTATTGGTGAACCCTGTCGTGGATGTGATTCAAAGATGGGACACTGAACCTTAAGAGTAGGGTACCGCATAAGACGGGACGGAAAAGGGTTTAGGGTTGGATTAGGCGGACCTACCGGCTCCGCCTAAACCAACCCTAAACCCTTTTCCTTATTCAAGGTCACTAAACCCGCAAGAAACTGAACCCTAAGAGGGTATTGGTGAACCCTGTCGTGGATGTGATTCAATGATGGGACACTGAACCTTAAGAGTAGGGTACCGCATAAGACGGGACGAAAAAGGGTTTAGGGTTGGATTAGGCGGACCCGCTTCGCGGCTCCGCCTAATCCAACCCTAAACCCTTTTCCTTATTCAAGGTCACTAAACCCGCAAGAAACTGAACCCTAAGAGGGTATTGGTGAACCCTGTCGTGGATGTGATTCAAAGATGGGACACTGAACCTTAAGAGTAGGGAAGCGCATAAGACGGGACGGAAAAGGGTTTAGGGTTGGATTAGGCGGACCCGCTTCGCGGCTCCGCCTAATCCAACCCTAAACACTTTTCCTTATTCAAGGTCACTAAACCCGCAAGAAACTGAACCCTAAGAGGGTATTGGTGAACCCTGTCGTGGATGTGATTCAAAGATGGGACACTGAACCTTAAGAGTAGGGTACCGCATAAGACGGGACCGAAAAGGGTTTAGGGTTGGATTAGGCGGACCCGCTTCGCGGCTCCGCCTAATCCAACCCTAAACCCTTTTCCTTATTCAAGGTCACTAAACCCGCAAGAAACTGTACCCTAAGAGGGTATTGGTGAACCCTGTCGTGGATGTGATTCAAAGATGGGACACTGAACCTTAAGAGTAGGGTACCGCACAAGACGGGACGGAAAAGGGTTTAGGGTTGGATTAGGCGGACCCGCTTCGTGGCTCCGCCTAATCCAACCCTAAACCCTTTTCCTTATTCAAGGTCACTAAACACGCAAGAAACTGAACCCTAAGAGGGTATTGGTGAACCCTGTCGTGGATGTGATTCAAAGATGGGACACTGAATCTTAAGAGTAGGGTACCGCATAAGACGGGACGGAAAAGGGTTTAGGGTTGGATTAGGCGGACCCGCTTCGCGGCTCTGCCTAATCCAACCCTAAACCCTTTTCCTTATTCAAGGTCACTAAACCCGCAAGAAACTGTACCCTAAGAGGGTATTGGTGAACCCTATCGTGTATGTGATTCAAAGATGGGACACTGAACCTTAAGAGTATGGTACCGCATAAGACGGGACGGAAAAGGGTTTAGGGTTGGATTAGGCGGACCCGCTTTGCGGCTCCGCCTAATCCAACCCTAAACCCTTTTCCTTATTCAAGGTCACTAAACCCGCAAGAAACTGTACCCTAAGAGGGTATTGGTGAACCCTGTCGTGGATGTGATTCAAAGATGGGACACTGAACCTTAAGAGTAGGGTACCGCATAAGACGGGACGGAAAAGGGTTTAGGGTTGGATTAGGCGGACCCGCTTCGCGGCTCTGCCTAATCCAACCCTAAACCCTTTTCCTTATTCAAGGTCACTAAACCCGCAAGAAACTGTACCCTAAGAGGGTATTGGTGAACCCTATCGTGTATGTGATTCAAAGATGGGACACTGAACCTTAAGAGTATGGTACCGCATAAGACGGGACGGAAAAGGGTTTAGGGTTGGATTAGGCGGACCCGCTTTGCGGCTCCGCCTAATCCAACCCTAAACCCTTTTCCTTATTCAAGGTCACTAAACCCGCAAGAAACTGTACCCTAAGAGGGTATTGGTGAACCCTGTCGTGGATGTGATTCAAAGATGGGACACTGAACCTTAAGAGTAGGGTACCGCATAAGACGGGACGGAAAAGGGTTTAGGGTTGGATTAGGCGGACCCGCTTCGCGGCTCCGCCAAATCCAACCCTAAACCCTTTTCCTTATTCAAGGTCACTAAACCCGCAAGAAACTGAACCCTAAGAGGGTATTGGTGAACCCTGTCGTGGATGTGATTCAAAGATGGGACACTGAACCTTAAGAGTAGGGTACCGCATAAGACGGGACGGAAAAGGGTTTAGGGTTGGATTAGGCGGACCTACCGGCTCCGCCTAATCCAACCCTAAACCCTTTTCCTTATTCAAGGTCACTAAACCCGCAAGAAACTGAACCCTAAGAGGGTATTGGTGAACCCTGTCGTGGATGTGATTCAAAGATGGGACACTGAACCTTAAGAGTAGGGTACCGCACAAGACGGGACGGAAAAGGGTTTAGGGTTGGATTAGGCGGACCTACCGGCTCCGCCTAATCCAACCCTAAACCCTTTTCCTTATTCAAGGTCACTAAACCCGCAAGAAACTGTACCCTAAGAGGGTATTGGTGAACCCTGTCGTGGATGTGATTCAAAGATGGGATACTAAACCTTAAGAGTAGGGTACCGCATAAGACAGGACGGAAAAGGGTTTACGGTTGGATTAGGCGGACCCGCTTCGCGGCTCCGCCTAATCCAACCCTAAACCCTTTTCCTTATTCAAGGTCACTAAACCCGCAAGAAACTGTACCCTAAGAGGGTATTGGTGAACCTTGTCGTGGATGTGATTCAAAGATGGGACACTGAACCTTAAGAGTAGGGTACCGCATAAGACGGGACGGAAAAGGGTTTAGGGTTGGATTAGGCGGACCTGCCGGCTCCGCCTAATCCAACCCTAAACCCTTTTCCTTATTCAAGGTCACTAAACCCGCAAGAAACTGAACCCTAAGAGGGTATTGGTGAACCCTGTCGTGGATGTGATTCAAAGATGGGACACTGAACCTTAAGAGTAGGGTACCGCATAAGACGGGACGGAAAAGGGTTTAGGGTTGGATTAGGCGGACCTACCGGCTCCGCCTAATCCAACCCTAAACCCATTTCCTTATTCAAGGTCACTAAACCCGCAAGAAACTGAACCCTAAGAGGGTATTGGTGAACCCTGTCGTGGATGTGATTCAAAGATGGGACACTGAACCTTAAGAGTAGGGTACCGCATAAGACGGGACGGAAAAGGGTTTAGGGTTGGATTAGGCGGACCCGCTTCGCGGCTCCGCCTAATCCAACCCTAAACCCTTTTCCTTATTCAAGGTCACTAAACCCGCAAGAAACTGTACCCTAAGAGGGTATTGGTGAACCCTGTCGTGGATGTGATTCAAAGATGGGACACTGAACCTTAAGAGTAGGGTACCGCATAAGACGGGACGGAAAAGGGTTTAGGGTTGGATTAGGCGGACCCGCTTCGCGGCTCCGCCTAATCCAACCCTAAACCCTTTTCCTTATTCAAGGTCACTAAACCCGCAAGAAACTGTACCCTAAGAGGGTATTGGTGAACCCTGTCGTGATGTGATTCAAAGATGGTACACTGAACCTTAAGAGCAGGGTACCGCATAAGACGGGACGGAAAAGGGTTTAGGGTTGGATTAGGCGGACCCGCTTCGCGGCTCCGCCTAATCCAACCCTAAACCCTTTTCCTTATTCAAGGTCACTAAACCCGCAAGAAACTGAACCCTAAGAGGGTATTGGTGAACCCTGTCGTGGATGTGATTCAAAGATGGGACACTGAACCTTAAGAGTAGGGTACCGCATAAGACGGGACGGAAAAGGGTTTAGGGTCGGATTAGGCGGACCTACCGGCTCCGCCTAATCCAACCCTAAACCCTTTTCCTTATTCAAGGTCACTAAACCCGCAAGAAACTGAACCCTAAGAGGGTATTGGTGAACCCTGTCGTGGATGTGATTCAAAGATGGGACACTGAACCTTAAGAGTAGGGTACCGCATAAGACGGGACGGAAAAGGGTTTAGGGTTGGATTAGGCGGACCCGCTTCGCGGCTCCGCCTAATCCAACCCTAAACCCTTTTCCTTATTCAAGGTCACTAAACCCGCAAGAAACTGTACCCTAAGAGGGTATTGGTGAACCCTGTCGTGGATGTGATTCAAAGATGGGACACTGAACCTTAAGAGTAGGGTACCGCATAAGACGGGACGGAAAAGGGTTTAGGGTTGGATTAGGCGGACCCGCTTCGCGGCTCCGCCTAATCCAACCCTAAACCCTTTTCCTTATTCAAGGTCACTAAACCCGCAAGAAACTGTACCCTAAGAGGGTATTGGTGAACCCTGTCGTGATGTGATTCAAAGATGGTACACTGAACCTTAAGAGCAGGGTACCGCATAAGACGGGACGGAAAAGGGTTTAGGGTTGGATTAGGCGGACCCGCTTCGCGGCTCCGCCTAATCCAACCCTAAACCCTTTTCCTTATTCAAGGTCACTAAACCCGCAAGAAACTGTACCCTAAGAGGGTATTGGTGAACCCTGTCGTGGATGTGATTCAAAGATGGGACACTGAACCTTAAGAGTAGGGTACCGCATAAGATGGGACGGAAAAGGGTTTAGGGTTGGATTAGGCGGACCCGCTTCGCGGCTCCGCCTAATCCAACCCTAAACCCTTTTCCTTATTCAAGGTCACTAAACCCGCAAGAAACTGAACCCTAAGAGGGTATTGGTGAACCCTGTCGTGGATGTGATTCAAAGATGGGACACTGAACCTTAAGAGTAGGGTACCGCATAAGACGGGACGGAAAAGGGTTTAGAGTTGGATTAGGCGGACCTGCCGGCTCCGCCTAATCCAACCCTAAACCCTTTTCCTTATTCAAGGTTACTATACCCGCAAGAAACTGAACCCTAAGAGGGTATTGGTGAACCCTGTCGTGGATGTGATTCAAAGATGGGACACTGAACCTTAAGAGTAGGGTACCGCATAAGACGGGACGGAAAAGGGTTTAGGGTTGGATTAGGCGGACCTACCGGCTCCGCCTAATCCAACCCTAAACCCTTTTCCTTATTCAAGGTCACTAAACCCGCAAGAAACTGAACCCTAAGAGGGTATTAGTGAACCCTGTCGTGGATGTGATTCAAAGATGGGACACTGAACCTTAAGAGTAGGGTACCGCATAAGACGGGACGGAAAAGGGTTTAGGGTTGGATTAGGCGGACCCGCTTCGCGGCTCCGCCTAATCCAACCCTAAACCCTTTTCCTTATTCAAGGTCACTAAACCCGCAAGAAACTGTACCCTAAGAGGGTATTGGTGAACCCTGTCGTGGATGTGATTCAAAGATGGGACACTGAACCTTAAGAGTAGGGTACCGCATAAGACGGGACGGAAAAGGGTTTAGGGTTGGATTAGGCGGACCCGCTTCGCGGCTCCGCCTAATCCAACCCTAAACCCTTTTCCTTATTCAAGGTCACTAAACCCGCAAGAAACTGTACCCTAAGAGGGTATTGGTGAACCCTGTCGTGATGTGATTCAAAGATGGTACACTGAACCTTAAGAGCAGGGTACCGCATAAGACGGGACGGAAAAGGGTTTAGGGTTGGATTAGGCGGACCCGCTTCGCGGCTCCGCCTAATCCAACCCTAAACCCTTTTCCTTATTCAAGGTCACTAAACCCGCAAGAAACTGTACCCTAAGAGGGTATTGGTGAACCCTGTCGTGGATGTGATTCAAAGATGGGACACTGAACCTTAAGAGTAGGGTACCGCATAAGATGGGACGGAAAAGGGTTTAGGGTTGGATTAGGCGGACCCGCTTCGCGGCTCCGCCTAATCCAACCCTAAACCCTTTTCCTTATTCAAGGTCACTAAACCCGCAAGAAACTGAACCCTAAGAGGGTATTGGTGAACCCTGTCGTGGATGTGATTCAAAGATGGGACACTGAACCTTAAGAGTAGGGTACCGCATAAGACGGGACGGAAAAGGGTTTAGGGTTGGATTAGGCGGACCTGCCGGCTCCGCCTAATCCAACCCTAAACCCTTTTCCTTATTCAAGGTCACTAAACCCGCAAGAAACTGAACCCTAAGAGGGTATTGGTGAACCCTGTCGTGGATATGATTCAAAGATGGGACACTGAACCTTAAGAGTAGGGTACCGCATAAGACGGGACAGAAAAGGGTTTAGGGTTGGATTAGGCGGACCCGCTTCGCGGCTCCGCCTAATCCAACCCTAAACCCTTTTCCTTATTCAAGGTCACTAAACCCGCAAGAAACTGTACCCTAAGAGGGTATTGGTGAACCCTGTCGTGGATGTGATTCAAAGATGGGACACTGAACCTTAAGAGTAGGGTACCGCATAAGACGGGACGGAAAAGGGTTTAGGGTTGGATTAGGCGGACCTGCTTCGCGGCTCCGCCTAATCCAACCCTAAACCCTTTTCCTTACTCAAGGTCACTAAACACGCAAGAAACTGAACCCTAAGAGGGTATTGGTGAACCCTGTCGTGGATGTGATTCAAAGATGGGACACTGAACCTTAAGAGTAGGGTACCGCATAAGACGGGACGGAAAAGGGTTTAGGGTTGGATTAGGCGGACCCGCTTCGCGGCTCCGCCAAATCCAACCCTAAACCCTTTTCCTTATTCAAGGTCACTAAACCCGCAAGAAACTGAACCCTAAGAGGGTATTGGTGAACCCTGTCGTGGATGTGATTCAAAGATGGGACACTGAACCTTAAGAGTAGGGTACCGCATAAGACGGGACGGAAAAGGGTTTAGGGTTGGATTAGGCGGACCCGCTTCGCGGCTCCGCCTAATCCAACCCTAAACCCTTTTCCTTATTCAAGGTCACTAAACCCGCAAGAAACTGTACCCTAAGAGGGTATTGGTGAACCCTGTCGTGATGTGATTCAAAGATGGTACACTGAACCTTAACAGCAGGGTACCGCATAAGACGGGACGGAAAAGGGTTTAGGGTTGGATTAGGCGGACCCGCTTCGCGGCTCCGCCTAATCCAACCCTAAACCCTTTTCCTTATTCAAGGTCACTAAACCCGCAAGAAACTGAACCCTAAGAGGGTATTGGTGAACCCTGTCGTGGATGTGATTCAAAGATGGGACACTGAACCTTAAGAGTAGGGTACCGCATAAGACGGGACGGAAAAGGGTTTAGGGTTGGATTAGGCGGACCTACCGGCTCCGCCTAATCCAACCCTAAACCCTTTTCCTTATTCAAGGTCACTAAACCCGCAAGAAACTGAACCCTAAGAGGGTATTGGTGAACCCTGTCGTGGATGTGATTCAAAGATGGGACACTGAACCTTAAGAGTAGGGTACCGCATAAGACGGGACGGAAAAGGGTTTAGGGTTGGATTAGGCGGACCCGCTTCGCGGCTCCGCCTAATCCAACCCTAAACCCTTTTCCTTATTCAAGGTCACTAAACCCGCAAGAAACTGTACCCTAAGAGGGTATTGGTGAACCCTGTCGTGGATGTGATTCAAAGATGGGACACTGAACCTTAAGAGTAGGGTACCGCATAAGACGGGACGGAAAAGGGTTTAGGGTTGGATTAGGCGGACCCGCTTCGCGGCTCCGCCTAATCCAACCCTAAACCCTTTTCCTTATTCAAGGTCACTAAACCCGCAAGAAACTGTACCCTAAGAGGGTATTGGTGAACCCTGTCGTGATGTGATTCAAAGATGGTACACTGAACCTTAAGAGCAGGGTACCGCATAAGACGGGACGGAAAAGGGTTTAGGGTTGGATTAGGCGGACCCGCTTCGCGGCTCCGCCTAATCCAACCCTAAACCCTTTTCCTTATTCAAGGTCACTAAACCCGCAAGAAACTGTACCCTAAGAGGGTATTGGTGAACCCTGTCGTGGATGTGATTCAAAGATGGGACACTGAACCTTAAGAGTAGGGTACCGCATAAGACGGGACGGAAAAGGGTTTAGGGTTGGATTAGGCGGACCCGCTTCGCGGTTCCGCCTAATCCAACCCTAAACACTTTTCCTTATTCAAGGTCACTAAACCCGCAAGAAACTGAACCCTAAGAGGGTATTGGTGAACCCTGTCGTGGATGTGATTCAAAGATGGGACACTGAACCTTAAGAGTAGGGTACCGCATAAGACGGGACGGAAAAGGGTTTAGGGTTGGATTAGGCGGACCTGCCGGCTCCGCCTAATCCAACCCTAAACCCTTTTCCTTATTCAAGGTCACTAAACCCGCAAGAAACTGAACCCTAAGAGGGTATTGGTGAACCCTGTCGTGGATATGATTCAAAGATGGGACACTGAACCTTAAGAGTAGGGTACCGCATAAGACGGGACAGAAAAGGGTTTAGGGTTGGATTAGGCGGACCCGCTTCGCGGCTCCGCCTAATCCAACCCTAAACCCTTTTCCTTATTCAAGGTCACTAAACCCGCAAGAAACTGAACCCTAAGAGGGTATTGGTGAACCCTGTCGTGGATGTGATTCAAAGATGGGACACTGAACCTTAAGAGTAGGGTACCGCATAAGACGGGACGGAAAAGGGTTTAGGGTTGGATTAGGCGGACCTGCTTCGCGGCTCCGCCTAATCCAACCCTAAACCCTTTTCCTTATTCAAGGTCACTAAACCCGCAAGAAACTGTACCCTAAGAGGGTATTGGTGAACCCTGTCGTGGATGTGATTCAAAGATGGGACACTGAACCTTAAGAGTATGGTACCGCATAAGACGGGACGGAAAAGGGTTTAGTGTTGGATTAGGCGGACCCGCTTCGCGGCTCCGCCTAATCCAACCATAAACCCTTTTCCTTATTCAAGGTCACTAAACCCGAAACTGTACCCTAAGAGGGTATTGGTGAACCCTGTCATGGATGTGATTCAAAGATGGGACACTGAACCTTAAGAGTAGGGTACCGCATAAGACGGGACGGAAAAGGGTTTAGGGTTGGATTAGGCGGACCCGCTTCGCGGCTCCGCCTAATCCAACCCTAAACCCTTTTCCTTATTCAAGGTCACTAAACCCGCAAGAAACTGAACCCTAAGAGGGTATTGGTGAACCCTGTCGTGGATGTGATTCAAAGATGGGACACTGAACCTTAAGAGTAGGGTACCGCATAAGACGGGACGGAAAAGGGTTTAGGGTTGGATTAGGCGGACCCGCTTCGCGGCTCCGCCTAATCCAACCCTAAACCCTTTTCCTTATTCAAGGTCACCAAACCCGCAAGAAACTGTACCCTAAGAGGGTATTGGTGAACCCTGTCGTGGATGTGATTCAAAGATGGGACACTGAACCTTAAGAGTAGGGTACCGCATAAGACGGGACGGAAAAGGGTTTAGGGTTGGATTAGGCGGACCCGCTTCGCGGCTCCGCCTAATCCAACCCTAAACCCTTTTCCTTACTCAAGGTCACTAAACACGCAAGAAACTGAACCCTAAGAGGGTATTGGTGAACCCTGTCGTGGATGTGATTCAAAAATGGGACACTGAACCTTAAGAGTAGGGTACCGCATAAGACGGGACGGAAAAGGGTTTAGGGTTGTACTAGGCGGACCCGCTTCGCGGCTCCGCCTAATCCAACCCTAAACCCTTTTCCTTATTCAAGGTCACTAAACCCGCAAGAAACTGTACCCTAAGAGGGTATTGGTGAACCCTGTCGTGGATGTGATTCAAAGATGGGACACTGAACCTTAAGAGTATGGTACCGCATAAGACGGGACGGAAAAGGGTTTAGGGTTCGATTAGGCGGACCCGCTTCGCGGCTCCGCCTAATCCAACCCTAAACCCTTTTCCTTATTCAAGGTCACTAAACCCGCAAGAAACTGTACCCTAAGAGGGTATTGGTGAACCCTGTCGTGGATGTGATTCAAAGATGGGACACTGAACCTTAAGAGTATGGTACCGCATAAGACGGGACGGAAAAGGGTTTAGTGTTGGATTAGGCGGACCCGCTTCGCGGCTCCGCCTAATCCAACCATAAACCCTTTTCCTTATTCAAGGTCACTAAACCCGAAACTGTACCCTAAGAGGGTATTGGTGAACCCTGTCATGGATGTGATTCAAAGATGGGACACTGAACCTTAAGAGTAGGGTACCGCATAAGACGGGACGGAAAAGGGTTTAGGGTTGGATTAGGCGGACCCGCTTCGCGGCTCCGCCTAATCCAACCCTAAACCCTTTTCCTTATTCAAGGTCACTAAACCCGCAAGAAACTGAACCCTAAGAGGGTATTGGTGAACCCTGTCGTGGATGTGATTCAAAGATGGGACACTGAACCTTAAGAGTAGGGTACCGCATAAGACGGGACGGAAAAGGGTTTAGGGTTGGATTAGGCGGACCCGCTTCGCGGCTCCGCCTAATCCAACCCTAAACCCTTTTCCTTATTCAAGGTCACCAAACCCGCAAGAAACTGTACCCTAAGAGGGTATTGGTGAACCCTGTCGTGGATGTGATTCAAAGATGGGACACTGAACCTTAAGAGTAGGGTACCGCATAAGACGGGACGGAAAAGGGTTTAGGGTTGGATTAGGCGGACCCGCTTCGCGGCTCCGCCTAATCCAACCCTAAACCCTTTTCCTTACTCAAGGTCACTAAACACGCAAGAAACTGAACCCTAAGAGGGTATTGGTGAACCCTGTCGTGGATGTGATTCAAAAATGGGACACTGAACCTTAAGAGTAGGGTACCGCATAAGACGGGACGGAAAAGGGTTTAGGGTTGTACTAGGCGGACCCGCTTCGCGGCTCCGCCTAATCCAACCCTAAACCCTTTTCCTTATTCAAGGTCACTAAACCCGCAAGAAACTGTACCCTAAGAGGGTATTGGTGAACCCTGTCGTGGATGTGATTCAAAGATGGGACACTGAACCTTAAGAGTATGGTACCGCATAAGACGGGACGGAAAAGGGTTTAGGGTTCGATTAGGCGGACCCGCTTCGCGGCTCCGCCTAATCCAACCCTAAACCCTTTTCCTTATTCAAGGTCACTAAACCCGCAAGAAACTGTACCCTAAGAGGGTATTGGTGAACCCTGTCGTGGATGTGATTCAAAGATGGGACACTGAACCTTAAGAGTATGGTACCGCATAAGACGGGACGGAAAAGGGTTTAGTGTTGGATTAGGCGGACCCGCTTCGCGGCTCCGCCTAATCCAAACCTAAACCCTTTTCCTTATTCAAGGTCGCTAAACTCGCAAGAAACTGTACCCTAAGAGGGTATTGGTGAACCCTGTCGTGGATGTGATTCAAAGATGGGACACTGAACCTTAAGAGTAGGGTACCGCATAAGACGGGACGGAAAAGGGTTTAGAGTTCGATTAGGCGGACCCGCTTCGCGGCTCCGCCTAATCCAACCCTAAACCCTTTTCCTTATTCAAGGTCACTAAACCCGCAAGAAACTGAACCCTAAGAGGGTATTGGTGAACCCTGTCGTGGATGTGATTCAAAGATGGGACACTGAACCTTAAGAGTAGGGTACCGCATAAGACGGGACGGAAAAGGGTTTAGGGTTGGATTAGGCGGACCCGCTTCGCGGCTCCGCCTAATCCAACCCTAAACCCTTTTCCTTATTCAAGGTCACTAAACCCGCAAGAAACTGTACCCTAAGAGGGTATTGGTGAACCCTGTCGTGGATGTGATTCAAAGATGGGACACTGAACCTTAAGAGTAGGGTACCGCATAAGACGGGACGGAAAAGGGTTTAGGGTTGGATTAGGCGGACCCGCTTCGCGACTCCGCCTAATCCAACCCTAAACCCTTTTCCTTATTCAAGGTCACTAAACCCGCAAGAAACTGTACCCTAAGAGGGTATTGGTGAACCCTGTCGTGGATGTGATTCAAAGATGGGACACTTAACCTTAAGAGTAGGGTACCGCATAAGACGGGACGGAAAAGGGTTTAGGGTTGGATTAGGCGGACCCGCTTCGCGGCTCCGCCTAATCCAACCCTAAACCCTTTTCCTTATTCAAGGTCACTAAACCCGCAAGAAACTGAACCCTAAGAGGGTATCGGTGAACCTTGTCGTGGATGTGATTCAAAGATGGGACACTGAACCTTAAGAGTAGGGTACCGCATAAGACGGGACGGAAAAGGGTTTAGGGTTGGATTAGGCGGACCTGCCGGCTCCGCCTAATCCAACCCTAAACCCTTTTCCTTATTCAAGGTCACTAAACCCGCAAGAAACTGTACCCTAAGAGGGTATTGGTGAACCCTGTCGTGGATGTGATTCAAAGATGGGACACTGAACCTTAAGAGTAGGGTACCGCATAAGACGGGACGGAAAAGGGTTTAGGGTTGGATTAGGCGGACCCGCTTCGCGGCTCCGCCTAATCCAACCCTAAACCCTTTTCCTTATTCAAGGTCACTAAACCCGCAAGAAACTGTACCCTAAGAGGGTATTGGTGAACCCTGTCGTGGATGTGATTCAAAGATGGGACACTGAACCTTAAGAGTATGGTACCGCATAAGACGGGACGGAAAAGGGTTTAGGGTTCGATTAGGCGGACCCGCTTCGCGGCTCCGCCTAATCCAACCCTAAACCCTTTTCCTTATTCAAGGTCACTAAACCCGCAAGAAACTGTACCCTAAGAGGGTATTGGTGAACCCTGTCGTGGATGTGATTCAAAGATGGGACACTGAACCTTAAGAGTATGGTACCGCATAAGACGGGACGGAAAAGGGTTTAGTGTTGGATTAGGCGGACCCGCTTCGCGGCTCCGCCTAATCCAACCCTAAACCCTTTTCCTTACTCAAGGTCACTAAACCCGCAAGAAACTGTACCCTAAGAGGGTATTGGTGAACCCTGTCGTGGATGTGATTCAAAGATGGGACACTGAACCTTAAGAGTAGGGTACCGCATAAGACGGGACGGAAAAGGGTTTAGGGTTGGATTAGGCGGACCCGCTTCGCGGCTCCGCCTAATCCAACCCTAAACCCTTTTCCTTATTCAAGGTCACTAAACCCGCAAGAAACTGAACCCTAAGAGGGTATCGGTGAACCTTGTCGTGGATGTGATTCAAAGATGGGACACTGAACCTTAAGAGTAGGGTACCGCATAAGACGGGACGGAAAAGGGTTTAGGGTTGGATTAGGCGGACCTGCCGGCTCCGCCTAATCCAACCCTAAACCCTTTTCCTTATTCAAGGTCACTAAACCCGCAAGAAACTGTACCCTAAGAGGGTATTGGTGAACCCTGTCGTGGATGTGATTCAAAGATGGGACACTGAACCTTAAGAGTAGGGTACCGCATAAGACGGGACGGAAAAGGGTTTAGGGTTGGATTAGGCGGACCCGCTTCGCGGCTCCGCCTAATCCAACCCTAAACCCTTTTCCTTATTCAAGGTCACTAAACCCACAAGAAACTGAACCCTAAGAGGGTATTGGTGAACCCTGTCGTGGATGTGATTCAAAGATGGGACACTGAACCTTAAGGGTAGGGTACCGCATATGACGGGACAGAAAAGGGTTTAGGGTTGGATTAGGCGGACCCGCTTCGCGGCTCCGCCTAATCCAACCCTAAACCCTTTTCCTTATTCAAGGTCACTAAACCCGCAAGAAACTGAACCCTAAGAGGGTATTGGTGAACCCTGTCGTGGATGTGATTCAAAGATGGGACACTGAACCTTAAGAGTAGGGTACCGCATAAGACGGGACCGAAAAGGGTTTAGGGTTGGATTAGGCGGACCCGCTTCGCGGCTCCGCCTAATCCAACCCTAAACCCTTTTCCTTATTCAAGGTCACTAAACCCGCAAGAAACTGTACCCTAAGAGGGTATTGGTGAACCCTGTCGTGGATGTGATTCAAAGATGGGACACTGAACCTTAAGAGTATGGTACCGCATAAGACGGGACGGAAAAGGGTTTAGTGTTGGATTAGGCGGACCCGCTTCGCGGCTCCGCCTAATCCAACCCTAAACCCTTTTCCTTACTCAAGGTCACTAAACCCGCAAGAAACTGTACCCTAAGAGGGTATTGGTGAACCCTGTCGTGGATGTGATTCAAAGATGGGACACTGAACCTTAAGAGTAGGGTACCGCATAAGACGGGACGGAAAAGGGTTTAGGGTTGGATTAGGCGGACCCGCTTCGCGGCTCCGCCTAATCCAACCCTAAACCCTTTTCCTTATTCAAGGTCACTAAACCCGCAAGAAACTGAACCCTAAGAGGGTATCGGTGAACCTTGTCGTGGATGTGATTCAAAGATGGGACACTGAACCTTAAGAGTAGGGTACCGCATAAGACGGGACGGAAAAGGGTTTAGGGTTGGATTAGGCGGACCTGCCGGCTCCGCCTAATCCAACCCTAAACCCTTTTCCTTATTCAAGGTCACTAAACCCGCAAGAAACTGTACCCTAAGAGGGTATTGGTGAACCCTGTCGTGGATGTGATTCAAAGATGGGACACTGAACCTTAAGAGTAGGGTACCGCATAAGACGGGACGGAAAAGGGTTTAGGGTTGGATTAGGCGGACCCGCTTCGCGGCTCCGCCTAATCCAACCCTAAACCCTTTTCCTTATTCAAGGTCACTAAACCCACAAGAAACTGAACCCTAAGAGGGTATTGGTGAACCCTGTCGTGGATGTGATTCAAAGATGGGACACTGAACCTTAAGGGTAGGGTACCGCATATGACGGGACAGAAAAGGGTTTAGGGTTGGATTAGGCGGACCCGCTTCGCGGCTCCGCCTAATCCAACCCTAAACCCTTTTCCTTATTCAAGGTCACTAAACCCGCAAGAAACTGTACCCTAAGAGGGTATTGGTGAACCCTGTCGTGGATGTGATTCAAAGATGGGACACTGAACCTTAAGAGTAGGGTACCGCATAAGACGGGACGGAAAAGGGTTTAGGGTTGGATTAGGCGGACCCGCTTTGCGGCTCCGCCTAATCCAAACCTAAACCCTTTTCCTTATTCAAGGTCACTAAACCCGCAAGAAACTGAACCCTAAGAGGGTATCGGTGAACCTTGTCGTGGATGTGATTCAAAGATGGGACACTGAACCTTAAGAGTAGGGTACCGCATAAGACGGGACGGAAAAGGGTTTAGGGTTGGATTAGGCGGACCTGCCGGCTCCGCCTAATCCAACCCTAAACCCTTTTCCTTATTCAAGGTCACTAAACCCGCAAGAAACTGTACCCTAAGAGGGTATTGGTGAACCCTGTCGTGGATGTGATTCAAAGATGGGACACTGAACCTTAAGAGTAGGGTACCGCATAAGACGGGACGGAAAAGGGTTTAGGGTTGGATTAGGCGGACCCGCTTCGCGGCTCCGCCTAATCCAACCCTAAACCCTTTTCCTTATTCAAGGTCACTAAACCCACAAGAAACTGAACCCTAAGAGGGTATTGGTGAACCCTGTCGTGGATGTGATTCAAAGATGGGACACTGAACCTTAAGGGTAGGGTACCGCATATGACGGGACAGAAAAGGGTTTAGGGTTGGATTAGGCGGACCCGCTTCGCGGCTCCGCCTAATCCAACCCTAAACCCTTTTCCTTATTCAAGGTCACTAAACCCGCAAGAAACTGTACCCTAAGAGGGTATTGGTGAACCCTGTCGTGGATGTGATTCAAAGATGGGACACTGAACCTTAAGAGTAGGGTACCGCATAAGACGGGACGGAAAAGGGTTTAGGGTTGGATTAGGCGGACCCGCTTCGCGGCTCCGCCTAATCCAACCCTAAACCCTTTTCCTTATTCAAGGTCACTAAACCCACAAGAAACTGAACCCTAAGAGGGTATTGGTGAACCCTGTCGTGGATGTGATTCAAAGATGGGACACTGAACCTTAAGGGTAGGGTACCGCATAAGACGGGATAGAAAAGGGTTTAGGGTTGGATTAGGCGGACCCGCTTCGCGGCTCCGCCTAATCCAACCCTAAACCCTTTTCCTTATTCAAGGTCACTAAACCCGCAAGAAACTGTACCCTAAGAGGGTATTGGTGAACCCTGTCGTGGATGTGATTCAAAGATGGGACACTGAACCTTAAGAGTAGGGTACCGCATAAGACGGGACGGAAAAGGGTTTAGGGTTGGATTAGGCGGACCTGCTTCGCGGCTCCTCCTAATCCAACCCTAAACCCTTTTCCTTATTCAAGGTCACTAAACCCGCAAGAAACTGTACCCTAAGAGGGTATTGGTGAACCCTGTCGTGGATGTGATTCAAAGATGGGACACTGAACCTTAAGAGTAGGGTACCGCATAAGACGGGACGGAAAAGGGTTTAGGGTTGGATTAGGCGGACCCGCTTCGCGGCTCCGCCTAATCCAACCCTAAACCCTTTTCCTTATTCAAGGTCACTAAACCCACAAGAAACTGAACCCTAAGAGGGTATTGGTGAACCCTGTCGTGGATGTGATTCAAAGATGGGACACTGAACCTTAAGAGTAGGGTACCGCATAAGACGGGACAGAAAAGGGTTTAGGGTTGGATTAGGCGGACCCGCTTCGCGGCTCCGCCTAATCCAACCCTAAACCCTTTTCCTTATACAAGGTCACTAAACCCGCAAGAAACTGTACCCTAAGAGGGTATTGGTGAACCCTGTCGTGGATGTGATTCAAAGATGGGACACTGAACCTTAAGAGTAGGGTACCGCATAAGACGGGACGGAAAAGGGTTTAGGGTTGGATTAGGCGGACCCGCTTCGCGGCTCCGCCTAATCCAACCCTAAACCCTTTTCCTTATTCAAGGTCACTAAACCCACAAGAAACTGAACCCTAAGAGGGTATTGGTGAACCCTGTCGTGGATGTGATTCAAAGATGGGACACTGAACCTTAAGAGTAGGGTACCGCATAAGACGGGACGGAAAAGGGTTTAGGGTTGGATTAGGCGGACCCGCTTCGCGGATCCGCCTAATCCAACCCTAAACCCTTTTCCTTATTCATGGACGGAAAAGGGTTTAGGGTTGGATTAGGCGGACCCGTTTCGCGGCTCCGCCTAATCCAACCCTAAACCCTTTTCCTTATTCAAGGTCACTAAACCCACATGAAACTGAACCCTAAGAGGGTATTGGTGAACCCTGTCGTGGATGTGATTCAAAGATGGGACACTGATCCTTAAGAGTAGGGTACCGCATAAGACGGGACAGAAAAGGGTTTAGGGTTGGATTAGGCGGACCCGCTTCGCGGCTCCGCCTAATCCAACCCTAAACCCTTTTTTCTTATTCAAGGTCACTAAACCCGCAAGAAACTGTACCCTAAGAGGGTATTGGTGAACCCTGTCGTGGATGTGATTCAAAGATGGGACACTGAACCTTAAGAGTAGGGTACCGCATAAGACGGGACGGAAAAGGGTTTAGGGTTGGATTAGGCGGACCCGCTTCGCGGCTCCGCTTAATCCAACCCTAAACCCTTTTCCTTATTCAAGGTCACTAAACCCGCAAGAAACTGAACCCTAAGAGGGTATTGGTGAACCCTGTCGTGGATGTGATTCAAAGATGGGACACTGAACCTTAAGAGTAGGGTACCGCATAAGACGGGACGGAAAAGGGTTTAGGGCTGGATTAGGCGGACCCGCTTCGCGGCTCCGCCTAATCCAACCCTAAACCCTTTTCCTTATTCAAGGTCACTAAACCCACAAGAAACTGAACCCTAAGAGGGTATTGGTGAACCCTGTCGTGGATGTGATTCAAAGATGGGACACTGATCCTTAAGAGTAGGGTACCGCATAAGACGGGACAGAAAAGGGTTTAGGGTTGGATTAGGCGGACCCGCTTCGCGGCTCCGCCTAATCCAACCCTAAACCCTTTTTTCTTATTCAAGGTCACTAAACCCGCAAGAAACTGTACCCTAAGAGGGTATTGGTGAACCCTGTCGTGGATGTGATTCAAAGATGGGACACTGAACCTTAAGAGTAGGGTACCGCATAAGACGGGACGGAAAAGGGTTTAGGGTTGGATTAGGCGGACCCGTTTCGCGGCTCCGCTTAATCCAACCCTAAACCCTTTTCCTTATTCAAGGTCACTAAACCCGCAAGAAACTGAACCCTAAGAGGGTATTGGTGAACCCTGTCGTGGATGTGATTCAAAGATGGGACACTGAACCTTAAGAGTAGGGTACCGCATAAGACGGGACGGAAAAGGGTTTAGGGCTGGATTAGGCGGACCCGCTTCGCGGCTCCGCCTAATCCAACCCTAAACCCTTTTCCTTATTCAAGGTCACTAAACCCACAAGAAACTGAACCCTAAGAGGGTATTGGTGAACCCTGTCGTGGATGTGATTCAAAGATGGGACACTGAACCTTAAGAGTAGGGTACCGCATAAGACGGGACAGAAAAGGGTTTAGGGTTGGATTAGGCGGACCCGCTTTGCGGCTCCGCCTAATCCAACCCTAAACCCTTTTCCTTATTCAAGGTCACTAAACCCGCAAGAAACTGTACCCTAAGAGGGTATTGGTGAACCCTGTCGTGGATGTGATTCAAAGATGGGACACTGAAGCTTAAGAGTAGGGTACCGCATAAGACGGGACGGAAAAGGGTTTAGGGTTGGATTAGGCGGACCCGCTTCGCGGCTCCGCCTAATCCAACCCTAAACCCTTTTCCTTATTCAAGGTCACTAAACCCACAAGAAACCGAACCCTAAGAGGGTATTGGTGAACCCTGTCGTGGATGTGATTCAAAGATGGGACACTGAACCTTAAGAGTAGGGTACCGCATAAGACGGGACAGAAAAGGGTTTAGGGTTGGATTAGGCGGACCCGCTTCGCGGCTCCGCCTAATCCAACCCTAAACCCTTTTCCTTATTCAAGGTCACTAAACCCGCAAGAAACTGTACCCTAAGAGGGTATTGGTGAACCCTGTCGTGGATGTGATTCAAAGATGGGACACTGAACCTTAAGAGTAGGGTACCGCATAAGACGGGACGGAAAAGGGTTTAGGGTTGGATTAGGCGGACCCGCTTCGCGGATCCGCCTAATCCAACCCTAAACCCTTTTCCTTATTCATGGACGGAAAAGGGTTTAGGGTTGGATAAGGCGGACCCGCTTCGCGGCTCCGCCTAATCCAACCCTAAACCCTTTTCCTTATTCAAGGTCACTAAACCCGCAAGAAACTGAACCCTAAGAGGGTATTGGTGAACCCTGTCGTGGATGTGATTCAAAGATGGGACACTGAACCTTAAGAGTAGGGTACCGCATAAGACGGGACGGAAAAGGGTTTAGGGTTGGATTAGGCGGACCTGCTTCGCGGATCCGCCTAATCCAACCCTAAACCCTTTTCCTTATTCATGGACGGAAAAGGGTTTAGGGTTGGATTAGGCGGACCCGCTTCGCGGCTCCGCCTAATCCAACCCTAAACCCTTTTCCTTATTCAAGGTCACTAAACCCGCAAGAAACTGAACCCTAAGAGGGTATTGGTGAACCCTGTCGTGGATGTGATTCAAAGATGGGACACTGAACCTTAAGAGTAGGGTACCGCATAAGACGGGACGGAAAAGGGTTTAGGGTTGGATTAGGCGGACCCATTTCGCGGCTCCGCCTAATCCAACCCTAAACGCTTTTCCTTATTCAAGGTCACTAAACCCGCAGGAAACTGAACCCTAAGAGGGTATTGGTGAACCCTGTCGTGGATGTGATTCAAAGATGGGACACTGAACCTTAAGAGTAGGGTACCGCATAAGACGGGACAGAAAAGGGTTTAGGGTTGGATTAGGCGGACCCGCTTCGCGGCTCCGCCTAATCCAACCCTAAACCCTTTTCCTTATTCAAGGTCACTAAACCCGCAAGAAACTGTACCCTAAGAGGGTATTGGTGAACCCTCTCGTGGATGTGATTCAAAGATGGGACACTGAACCTTAAGAGTAGGGTACCGCATAAGACGGGACGGAAAAGGGTTTAGGGTTGGATTAGGCGGACCCGCTTCGCGGCTCCGCCTAATCCAACCCTAAACCCTTTTCCTTATTCAAGGTCACTAAACCCACAAGAAACTGAACCCTAAGAGGGTATTGGTGAACCCTGTCGTGGATGTGATTCAAAGATGGGACACTGAACCTTAAGAGTAGGGTACCGCATAAGACGGGACAGAAAAGGGTTTAGGGTTGGATTAGGCGGACCCGCTTCGCGGCTCCGCCTAATCCAACCCTAAACCCTTTTTTCTTATTCAAGGTCACTAAACCCGCAAGAAACTGTACCCTAAGAGGGTATTGGTGAACCCTGTCGTGGATGTGATTCAAAGATGGGACACTGAACCTTAAGAGTAGGGTACCGCATAAGACGGGACGGAAAAGGGTTTAGGGTTGGATTAGGCGGACCCGTTTCGCGGCTCCGCCTAATCCAACCCTAAACCCTTTTCCTTATTCAAGGTCACTAAACCCGCAAGAAACTGAACCCTAAGAGGGTATTGGTGAACCCTGTCGTGGATGTGATTCAAAGATGGGACACTGAACCTTAAGAGTAGGGTACCGCATAAGACGGGACGGAAAAGGGTTTAGGGCTGGATTAGGCGGACCCGCTTCGCGGCTCCGCCTAATCCAACCCTAAACCCTTTTTTCTTATTCAAGGTCACTAAACCCGCAAGAAACTGTACCCTAAGAGGGTATTGGTGAACCCTGTCGTGGATGTGATTCAAAGATGGGACACTGAACCTTAAGAGTAGGGTACCGCATAAGACGGGACGGAAAAGGGTTTAGGGTTGGATTAGGCGGACCCGTTTCGCGGCTCCGCCTAATCCAACCCTAAACCCTTTTCCTTATTCAAGGTCACTAAACCCGCAAGAAACTGAACCCTAAGAGGGTATTGGTGAACCCTGTCGTGGATGTGATTCAAAGATGGGACACTGAACCTTAAGAGTAGGGTACCGCATAAGACGGGACGGAAAAGGGTTTAGGGCTGGATTAGGCGGACCCGCTTCGCGGCTCCGCCTAATCCAACCCTAAACCCTTTTCCTTATTCAAGGTCACTAAACCCGCAAGAAACTGTACCCTAAGAGGGTATTGGTGAACCCTCTCGTGGATGTGATTCAAAGATGGGACACTGAACCTTAAGAGTAGGGTACCGCATAAGACGGGACGGAAAAGGGTTTAGGGTTGGATTAGGCGGACCCGCTTCGCGGCTCCGCCTAATCCAACCCTAAACCCTTTTCCTTATTCAAGGTCACTAAACCCACAAGAAACTGAACCCTAAGAGGGTATTGGTGAACCCTGTCGTGGATGTGATTCAAAGATGGGACACTGAACCTTAAGAGTAGGGTACCGCATAAGACGGGACAGAAAAGGGTTTAGGGTTGGATTAGGCGGACCCGCTTCGCGGCTCCGCCTAATCCAACCCTAAACCCTTTTTTCTTATTCAAGGTCACTAAACCCGCAAGAAACTGTACCCTAAGAGGGTATTGGTGAACCCTGTCGTGGATGTGATTCAAAGATGGGACACTGAACCTTAAGAGTAGGGTACCGCATAAGACGGGACGGAAAAGGGTTTAGGGTTGGATTAGGCGGACCCGTTTCGCGGCTCCGCCTAATCCAACCCTAAACCCTTTTCCTTATTCAAGGTCACTAAACCCGCAAGAAACTGAACCCTAAGAGGGTATTGGTGAACCCTGTCGTGGATGTGATTCAAAGATGGGACACTGAACCTTAAGAGTAGGGTACCGCATAAGACGGGACGGAAAAGGGTTTAGGGCTGGATTAGGCGGACCCGCTTCGCGGCTCCGCCTAATCCAACCCTAAACCCTTTTCCTTATTCAAGGTCACTAAACCCACAAGAAACTGAACCCTAAGAGGGTATTGGTGAACCCTGTCGTGGATGTGATTCAAAGATGGGACACTGAACCTTAAGAGTAGGGTACCGCATAAGACGGGACAGAAAAGGGTTTAGGGTTGGATTAGGCGGACCCGCTTTGCGGCTCCGCCTAATCCAACCCTAAACCCTTTTCCTTATTCAAGGTCACTAAACCCGCAAGAAACTGTACCCTAAGAGGGTATTGGTGAACCCTGTCGTGGATGTGATTCAAAGATGGGACACTGAAGCTTAAGAGTAGGGTACCGCATAAGACGGGACGGAAAAGGGTTTAGGGTTGGATTAGGCGGACCCGCTTCGCGGCTCCGCCTAATCCAACCCTAAACCCTTTTCCTTATTCAAGGTCACTAAACCCACAAGAAACCGAACCCTAAGAGGGTATTGGTGAACCCTGTCGTGGATGTGATTCAAAGATGGGACACTGAACCTTAAGAGTAGGGTACCGCATAAGACGGGACAGAAAAGGGTTTAGGGTTGGATTAGGCGGACCCGCTTCGCGGCTCCGCCTAATCCAACCCTAAACCCTTTTCCTTATTCAAGGTCACTAAACCCGCAAGAAACTGTACCCCAAGAGGGTATTGGTGAACCCTGTCGTGGATGTGATTCAAAGATGGGACACTGAACCTTAAGAGTAGGGTACCGCATAAGACGGGACGGAAAAGGGTTTAGGGTTGGATTAGGCGGACCCGCTTCGCGGATCCGCCTAATCCAACCCTAAACCCTTTTCCTTATTCAAGGTCACTAAACCCGCAAGAAACTGAACCCTAAGAGGGTATTGGTGAACCCTGTCGTGGATGTGATTCAAAGATGGGACACTGAACCTTAAGAGTAGGGTACCGCATAAGACGGGACGGAAAAGGGTTTAGGGTTGGATTAGGCGGACCTGCTTCGCGGATCCGCCTAATCCAACCCTAAACCCTTTTCCTTATTCATGGACGGAAAAGGGTTTAGGGTTGGATTAGGCGGACCCGCTTCGCGGCTCCGCCTAATCCAACCCTAAACCCTTTTCCTTATTCAAGGTCACTAAACCCGCAAGAAACTGAACCCTAAGAGGGTATTGGTGAACCCTGTCGTGGATGTGATTCAAAGATGGGACACTGAACCTTAAGAGTAGGGTACCGCATAAGACGGGACGGAAAAGGGTTTAGGTTTGGATTAGGCGGACCCATTTCGCGGCTCCGCCTAATCCAACCCTAAACGCTTTTCCTTATTCAAGGTCACTAAACCCGCAGGAAACTGAACCCTAAGAGGGTATTGGTGAACCCTGTCGTGGATGTGATTCAAAGATGGGACACTGAACCTTAAGAGTAGGGTACCGCATAAGACGGGACGGAAAACGGTTTAGGGTTGGATTAGGCGGACCCGTTTCGCGGCTCCGCCTAATCCAACCCTAAACCCTTTTCCTTATTCAAGGTCACTAAACCCGCAAGAAACTGAACCCTAAGAGGGTATTGGTGAACCCTGTCGTGGATGTGATTCAAAGATGGGACACTGAACCTTAAGAGTAGGGTACCGCATAAGACGGGACGGAAAAGGGTTTAGGGCTGGATTAGGCGGACCCGCTTCGCGGCTCCGCCTAATCCAACCCTAAACCCTTTTCCTTATTCAAGGTCACTAAACCCACAAGAAACTGAACCCTAAGAGGGTATTGGTGAACCCTGTCGTGGATGTGATTCAAAGATGGGACACTAAACCTTAAGAGTAGGGTACCGCATAAGACGGGACAGAAAAGGGTTTAGGGTTGGATTAGGCGGACCCGTTTCGCGGCTCCGCCTAATCCAACCCTAAACCCTTTTCCTTATTCAAGGTCACTAAACCCGCAAGAAACTGAACCCTAAGAGGGTATTGGTGAACCCTGTCGTGGATGTGATTCAAAGATGGGACACTGAACCTTAAGAGTAGGGTACCGCATAAGACGGGACGGAAAAGGGTTTAGGGCTGGATTAGGCGGACCCGCTTCGCGGCTCCGCCTAATCCAACCCTAAACCCTTTTCCTTATTCAAGGTCACTAAACCCGCAAGAAACTGTACCCTAAGAGGGTATTGGTGAACCCTGTCGTGGATGTGATTCAAAGATGGGACACTGAAGCTTAAGAGTAGGGTACCGCATAAGACGGGACGGAAAAGGGTTTAGGGTTGGATTAGGCGGACCCGCTTCGCGGCTTCGCCTAATCCAACCCTAAGCCCTTTTCCTTATTCAAGGTCACTAAACCCACAAGAAACCGAACCCTAAGAGGGTATTGGTGAACCCTGTCGTGGATGTGATTCAAAGATGGGACACTGAACCTTAAGAGTAGGGTACCGCATAAGACGGGACAGAAAAGGGTTTAGGGTTGGATTAGGCGGACCCGCTTCGCGGCTCCGCCTAATCCAACCCTAAACCCTTTTCCTTATTCAAGGTCACTAAACCCGCAAGAAACTGTACCCTAAGAGGGTATTGGTGAACCCTGTCGTGGATGTGATTCAAAGATGGGACACTGAACCTTAAGAGTAGGGTACCGCATAAGACGGGACGGAAAAGGGTTTAGGGTTGGATTAGGCGGACCCGCTTCGCGGCTCCGCCTAATCCAACCCTAAACCCTTTTCCTTATTCAAGGTCACTAAACCCGCAAGAAACTGAACCCTAAGAGGGTATTGGTGAACCCTGTCGTGGATGTGATTCAAAGATGGGACACTGAACCTTAAGAGTAGGGTACCGCATAAGACGGGACGGAAAAGGGTTTAGGGTTGGATTAGGCGGACCTGCTTCGCGGATCCGCCTAATCCAACCCTAAACCCTTTTCCTTATTCATGGACGGAAAAGGGTTTAGGGTTGGATTAGGCGGACCCGCTTCGCGGCTCCGCCTAATCCAACCCTAAACCCTTTTCCTTATTCAAGGTCACTAAACCCGCAAGAAACTGAACCCTAAGAGGGTATTGGTGAACCCTGTCGTGGATGTGATTCAAAGATGGGACACTGAACCTTAAGAGTAGGGTACCGCATAAGACGGGACGGAAAAGGGTTTAGGGTTGGATTAGGCGGACCTACCGGCTCCGCCTAATCCAACCCAAAACCCTTTTCCTTATTCAAGGTCACTAAACCCGCAAGAAACTGAACCCTAAGAGGGTATTGGTGAACCCTGTCGTGGATGTGATTCAAAGATGGGACACTGAACCTTAAGAGTAGGGTACCGCATAAGACGGGACAGAAAAGGGGTTAGGGTTGGATTAGGCGGACCCGCTTCGCGGCTCCGCCTAATCCAACCCTAAACCCTTTTTTCTTATTCAAGGTAACTAAACCCGCAAGAAACTGTACCCTAAGAGGGTATTGGTGAACCCTGTCGTGGATGTGATTCAAATATGGGACACTGAACCTTAAGAGTAGGGTACCGCATAAGACGGGACGGAAAAGGGTTTAGGGTTGGATTAGGCGTACCCGCTTCGCGGCTCCGCCTAATCCAACCCTAAACCCTTTTCCTTATTCAAGGTCACTAAACCCGCAAGAAACTGAACCCTAAGAGGGTATTGGTGAACCCTGTCGTGGATGTGATTCAAAGATGGGACACTGAACCTTAAGAGTAGGGTACCGCATAAGACGGGACGGAAAAGGGTTTAGGGTTGGATTAGGCGGACTCGCTTCGCGGCTCCGCCTAATCCAACCCTAAACCCGTTTCCTTATTCAAGGTCACTAAACCCACAAGAAACCGAACCCTAAGAGGGTATTGGTGAACCCTGTCGTGGATGTGATTCAAAGATGGGACACTGAACTTTAAGAGTAGGGTACCGCATATGACGGGACAGAAAAGGGTTTAGGGTTGGATTAGGCGGACCCGCTTCGCGGCTCCGCCTAATCCAACCCTAAACCATTTTCTTTATTCAAGGTCACTAAACCCGCAAGAAACTGTACCCTAAGAGGGTATTGGTGAACCCTGTCGTGGATGTGATTCAAAGATGGGACACTGAACCTTAAGAGTAGGGTACCGCATAAGACGGGACGGAAAAGGGTTTAGGGTTGGATTAGGCGGACCCGCTTCGCGGCTCCGCCTAATCCAACCCTAAACCCTTTTCCTTATTCAAGGTCACTAAACCCGCAAGATACTGTACCCTAAGAGGGTATTGGTGAACCCTGTCGTGGATGTGATTCAAAGATGGGACACTGAACCTTAAGAGTAGGGTACCGCATAAGACGGGACGGAAAAGGGTTTAGGGTTGGATTAGGCGGACCCGCTTCGCGGCTCCGCCTAATCCAACCCTAAACCCTTTTCCTTATACAAGGTCACTAAACCCGCAAGAAACTGTACCCTAAGAGGGTATTGGTGAACCCTGTCGTGGATGTGATTCAAAGATGGGACACAGAACCTTAAGAATAGGGTACCGCATAAGACGGGACGGAAAAGGGTTTAGGGTTGGATTAGGCGGACCCGCATCGCGGCTCCGCCTAATCCAACCCTAAACCCTTTTCCTTATTCAAGGTCACTAAACCCGCAAGAAACTGTACCCTAAGAGGGTATTGGTGAACCCTGTCGTGGATGTGATTCGAAGATGGGACACTGAAGCTTAAGAGTAGGGTACCGCATAAGACGGGACGGAAAAGGGTTTAGGGTTGGATTAGGCGGACCCGCTTCGCGGCTTCGCCTAATCCAACCCTAAGCCCTTTTCCTTATTCAAGGTCACTAAACCCACAAGAAACCGAACCCTAAGAGGGTATTGGTGAACCCTGTCGTGGATGTGATTCAAAGATGGGACACTGAACCTTAAGAGTAGGGTACCGCATAAGACGGGACAGAAAAGGGTTTAGGGTTGGATTAGGCGGACCCGCTTCGCGGCTCCGCCTAATCCAACCCTAAACCCTTTTCCTTATTCAAGGTCACTAAACCCGCAAGAAACTGTACCCTAAGAGGGTATTGGTGAACCCTGTCGTGGATGTGATTCAAAGATGGGACACTGAACCTTAAGAGTAGGGTACCGCATAAGACGGGACGGAAAAGGGTTTAGGGTTGGATTAGGCGGACCCGCTTCGCGGCTCCGCCTAATCCAACCCTAAACCCTTTTCCTTATTCAAGGTCACTATACCCGCAAGAAACTGAACCCTAAGAGGGTATTGGTGAACCCTGTCGTGGATGTGATTCAAAGATGGGACACTGAACCTTAAGAGTAGGGTACCGCATAAGACGGGACGGAAAAGGGTTTAGGGTTGGATTAGGCGGACCTACCGGCTCCGCCTAATCCAACCCAAAACCCTTTTCCTTATTCAAGGTCACTAAACCCGCAAGAAACTGAACCCTAAGAGGGTATTGGTGAACCCTGTCGTGGATGTGATTCAAAGATGGGACACTGAACCTTAAGAGTAGGGTACCGCATAAGACGGGACAGAAAAGGGTTTAGGGTTGGATTAGGCGGACCCGCTTCGCGGCTCCGCCTAATCCAACCCTAAACCCTTTTTTCTTATTCAAGGTAACTAAACCCGCAAGAAACTGTACCCTAAGAGGGTATTGGTGAACCCTGTCGTGGATGTGATTCAAATATGGGACACTGAACCTTAAGAGTAGGGTACCGCATAAGACGGGACGGAAAAGGGTTTAGGGTTGGATTAGGCGTACCCGCTTCGCGGCTCCGCCTAATCCAACCCTAAACCCTTTTCCTTATTCAAGGTCACTAAACCCGCAAGAAACTGAACCCTAAGAGGGTATTGGTGAACCCTGTCGTGGATGTGATTCAAAGATGGGACACTGAACCTTAAGAGTAGGGTACCGCATAAGACGGGACGGAAAAGGGTTTAGGGTTGGATTAGGCGGACTCGCTTCGCGGCTCCGCCTAATCCAACCCTAAACCCGTTTCCTTATTCAAGGTCACTAAACCCACAAGAAACCGAACCCTAAGAGGGTATTGGTGAACCCTGTCGTGGATGTGATTCAAAGATGGGACACTGAACTTTAAGAGTAGGGTACCGCATATGACGGGACAGAAAAGGGTTTAGGGTTGGATTAGGCGGACCCGCTTCGCGGCTCCGCCTAATCCAACCCTAAACCATTTTCTTTATTCAAGGTCACTAAACCCGCAAGAAACTGTACCCTAAGAGGGTATTGGTGAACCCTGTCGTGGATGTGATTCAAAGATGGGACACTGAACCTTAAGAGTAGGGTACCGCATAAGACGGGACGGAAAAGGGTTTAGGGTTGGATTAGGCGGACCCGCTTCGCGGCTCCGCCTAATCCAACCCTAAACCCTTTTCCTTATTCAAGGTCACTAAACCCGCAAGATACTGTACCCTAAGAGGGTATTGGTGAACCCTGTCGTGGATGTGATTCAAAGATGGGACACTGAACCTTAAGAGTAGGGTACCGCATAAGACGGGACGGAAAAGGGTTTAGGGTTGGATTAGGCGGACCCGCTTCGCGGCTCCGCCTAATCCAACCCTAAACCCTTTTCCTTATACAAGGTCACTAAACCCGCAAGAAACTGTACCCTAAGAGGGTATTGGTGAACCCTGTCGTGGATGTGATTCAAAGATGGGACACAGAACCTTAAGAATAGGGTACCGCATAAGACAGGACGGAAAAGGGTTTAGGGTTGGATTAGGCGGACCCGCATCGCGGCTCCGCCTAATCCAACCCTAAACCCTTTTCCTTATTCAAGGTCACTAAACCCGCAAGAAACTGAAACCTAAGAGGGTATTGGTGAACCCTGTCGTGGATGTGATTCAAAGATGGGACACTGAACCTTAAGAGTAGGGTACCGCATAAGACGGGACGGAAAAGGGTTTAGGGTTGGATTAGGCGGACCCGCTTCGTGGCTCCGCCTAATCCAACCCTAAACCATTTTCCTTATTCAAGGTCACTAAACCCGCAAGAAACTGTACCCTAAGAGGGCATTGGTGAACCCTGTCGTGGATGTGATTCAAAGATGGGACACTGAACCTTAAGAGTAGGGTACCGCATAAGACGGGACGGAAAAGGGTTTAGGGTTGGATTAGGCGGACCCGCTTCGCGGCTCCGCCTAATCCAACCCTAAACCCTTTTCCTTATTCAAGGTCACTAAACCCACAAGAAACCGAACCCTAAGAGGGTATTGGTGAACCCTGTCGTGGATGTGATTCAAAGATGGGACACTGAACCTTAAGAGTAGGGTACCGCATAAGACGGGACGGAAAAGGGTTTAGGGTTGGATTAGGCGGACTCGCTTCGCGGCTCCGCCTAATCCAACCTTAAACCCGTTTCCTTATTCAAGGTCACTAAACCCACAAGAAACCGAACCCTAAGAGGGTATTGGTGAACCCTGTCGTGGATGTGATTCAAAGATGGGACACTGAACCTTAAGAGTAGGGTACCGCATATGACGGGACAGAAAAGGGTTTAGGTTTGGATTAGGCGGACCCGCTTCGCGGCTCCGCCTAATCCAACCCTAAACCATTTTCCTTATTCAAGGTCACTAAACCCGCAAGAAACTGTACCCTAAGAGGGCATTGGTGAACCCTGTCGTGGATGTGATTCAAAGATGGGACACTGAACCTTAAGAGTAGGGTACCGCATAAGACGGGACGGAAAAGGGTTTAGGGTTGGATTAGGCGGACCCGCTTCGCGGCTCCGCCTAATCCAACCCTAAACCCTTTTCCTTATTCAAGGTCATTAAACCCGCAAGAAACTGAACCCTAAGAGGGTATTGGTGAACCCTGTCGTGGATGTGATTCAAAGATGGGACACTGAACCTTAAGAGTAGGGTACCGCATAAGACGGGACGGAAAAGGGTTTAGGGTTGGATTAGGCGGACCCGCTTCGCGGCTCCGCCTAATCCAACCCTAAACCCTTTTCCTTATACAAGGTCACTAAACCCGCAAGAAACTGTACCCTAAGAGGGTATTGGTGAACCCTGTCGTGGATGTGATTCAAAGATGGGACACAGAACCTTAAGAATAGGGTACCGCATAAGACGGGACGGAAAAGGGTTTAGGGTTGGATTAGGCGGACCCGCATCGCGGCTCCGCCTAATCCAACCCTAAACCCTTTTCCTTATTCAAGGTCACTAAACCTGCAAGAAACTGAAACCTAAGAGGGTATTGGTGAACCCTGTCGTGGATGTGATTCAAAGATGGGACACTGAACCTTAAGAGTAGGGTACCGCATAAGACGGGACGGAAAAGGGTTTAGGGTTGGATTAGGCGGACCCGCTTCGCGGCTCCGCCTAATCCAACCCTAAACCCGTTTCCTTATTCAAGGTCACTAAACCCAGAAGAAACCGAACCCTAAGAGGGTATTGGTGAACCCGGTCGTGGATGTGATTCAAAGATGGGACACTGAACCTTAAGAGTAGGGTACCGCATATGACGGGACAGAAAAGGGTTTAGGGTTGGATTAGGCGGACCCGCTTCACGGCTCCGCCTAATCCAACCCTAAACCATTTTCCTTATTCAAGGTCACTAAACCCGCAAGAAACTGTACCCTAAGAGGGCATTGGTGAACCCTGTCGTGGATGTGATTCAAAGATGGGACACTGAACCTTAAGAGTAGGGTACCGCATAAGACGGGACGGAAAAGGGTTTAGGGTTGGATTAGGCGGACCCGCTTCGCGGCTCCGCCTAATCCAACCCTAAACCCTTTTCCTTATTCAAGGTCACTAAACCCGCAAGAAACTGAAACCTAAGAGGGTATTGGTGAACCCTGTCGTGGATGTGATTCAAAGATGGGACACTGAACCTTAAGAGTAGGGTACCGCATAAGACGGGACGGAAAAGGGTTTAGGGTTGGATTAGGCGGACCCGCTTCGCGGCTCTGCCTAATCCAACCCTAAACCCTTTTCCTTATTCAAGGTCACTAAACCCACAAGAAACCGAACCCTAAGAGGGTATTGGTGAACCCTGTCGTGGATGTGATTCAAAGATGGGACACTGAACCTTAAGAGTAGGGTACCGCATAAGACGGGACGGAAAAGGGTTTAGGGTTGGATTAGGCGGACCCGCTTCACGGATCCGCCTAATCCAACCCTAAACCCTTTTCCTTATTCATGGACGGAAAAGGGTTTAGGGTTGGATAAGGCGGACCCGCTTCGCGGCTCCGCCTAATCCAACCCTAAACCCTTTTCCTTATTCAAGGTCACTAAAGCCGCAAGAAACTGAACCCTAAGAGGGTATTGGTGAACCCTGTCGTGGATGTGATTCAAAGATGGGACACTGAACCTTAAGAGTAGGGTACCGCATAAGACGGGACGGAAAAGGGTTTAGGGTTGGATTAGGCGGACCTGCTTCGCGGATCCGCCTAATCCAACCCTAAACCCTTTTCCTTATTCATGGACGGAAAAGAGTTTAGGGTTGGATTAGGCGGACCCGCTTCGCGGCTCCGCCTAATCCAACCCTAAACCCTTTTCCTTATTCAAGGTCACTAAACCCGCAAGAAACTGAACCCTAAGAGGGTATTGGTGAACCCTGTCGTGGATGTGATTCAAAGATGGGACACTGAACCTTAAGAGTAGGGTACCGCATAAGACGGGACGGAAAAGGGTTTAGGGTTGGATTTGGCGGACCTACCGGCTCCGCCTAATCCAACCCAAAACCCTTTTCCTTATTCAAGGTCACTAAACCCGCAAGAAACTGAACCCTAAGAGGGTATTGGTGAACCTTGTCGTGGATGTGATTCAAAGATGGGACACTGAACCTTAAGAGTAGGGTACCGCATAAGACGGGACAGAAAAGGGTTTAGGGTTGGATTAGGCGGACCCGCTTCGCGGCTCCGCCTAATCCAACCCTAAACACTTTTTTCGTATTCAAGGTCACTAAACCCGCAAGAAACTGAACCCTAAGAGGGTATTGGTGAACCCTGTCGTGGATGTGATTCAAAGATGGGACACTGAACCTTAAGAGTAGGGTACCGCATAAGACGGGACGGAAAAGGGTTTAGGGTTGGATTAGGCGGACCTACCGGCTCCGCCTAATCCAACCCTAAACCCGTTTCCTTATTCAAGGTCACTAAACCCACAAGAAACTGAACCCTAAGAGGGTATTGGTGAACCCTGTCGTGGATGTGATTCAAAGATGGGACACTGAACCTTAAGAGTAGGGTACCGCATAAGACGGGACAGAAAAGGGTTTAGGGTTGGATTAGGCGGACCCGCTTCGCGGCTCCGCCTAATCCAACCCTAAACCCTTTTCCTTATTCAAGGTCACTAAACCCACAAAAAACTGAACCCTAAGAGGGTATTGGTGAACCCTGTCGTGGATGTGATTCAAAGATGGGACACTGAACCTTAAGAGTAGGGTACCGCATAAGACGGGACAGAAAAGGGTTTAGGGTTGGATTAGGCGGACCCGCTTCGCGGCTCCGCCTAATCCAACCCTAAACCCTTTTCCTTATTCAAGGTCACTAAACCCACAAGAAACCGAACCCTAAGAGGGTATTGGTGAACCCTGTCGTGGATGTGATTCAAAGATGGGACACTGAACCTTAAGAGTAGGGTACCGCATAAGACGGGACGGAAAAGGGTTTAGGGTTGGATTAGGCGGACCCGCTTCACGGATCCGCCTAATCCAACCCTAAACCCTTTTCCTTATTCATGGACGGAAAAGGGTTTAGGGTTGGATAAGGCGGACCCGCTTCGCGGCTCCGCCTAATCCAACCCTAAACCCTTTTCCTTATTCAAGGTCACTAAACCCGCAAGAAACTGAACCCTAAGAGGGTATTGGTGAACCCTGTCGTGGATGTGATTCAAAGATGGGACACTGAACCTTAAGAGTAGGGTACCGCATAAGACGGGACGGAAAAGGGTTTAGGGTTCGATTAGGCAGACCTGCTTCGCGGATCCGCCTAATCCAACCCTAAACCCTTTTCCTTATTCATGGACGGAAAAGGGTTTAGGGTTGGATTAGGGGGACCCGCTTCGCGGCTCCGCCTAATCCAACCCTAAACCCTTTTCCTTATTCAAGGTCACTAAACCCGCAAGAAACTGAACCCTAAGAGGGTATTGGTGAACCCTGTCGTGGATGTGATTCAAAGATGGGACACTGAACCTTAAGAGTAGGGTACCGCATAAGACGGGACGGAAAAGGGTTTAGGGTTCGATTAGGCAGACCTGCTTCGCGGATCCGCCTAATCCAACCCTAAACCCTTTTCCTTATTCAAGGTCACTAAACCCGCAAGAAACTGAACCCTAAGAGGGTATTGGTGAACCCTGTCGTGGATGTGATTCAAAGATGGGACACTGAACCTTAAGAGTAGGGTACCGCATAAGACGGGACGGAAAAGGGTTTAGGGTTGGATTTGGCGGACCTACCGGCTCCGCCTAATCCAACCCAAAACCCTTTTCCTTATTCAAGGTCACTAAACCCGCAAGAAACTGAACCCTAAGAGGGTATTGGTGAACCTTGTCGTGGATGTGATTCAAAGATGGGACACTGAACCTTAAGAGTAGGGTACCGCATAAGACGGGACAGAAAAGGGTTTAGGGTTGGATTAGGCGGACCCGCTTCGCGGCTCCGCCTAATCCAACCCTAAACACTTTTTTCTTATTCAAGGTCACTAAACCCGCAAGAAACTGAACCCTAAGAGGGTATTGGTGAACCCTGTCGTGGATGTGATTCAAAGATGGGACACTGAACCTTAAGAGTAGGGTACCGCATAAGACGGGACGGAAAAGGGTTTAGGGTTGGATTAGGCGGACCTGCTTCGCGGATCCGCCTAATCCAACCCTAAACCCTTTTCCTTATTCATGGACGGAAAAGGGTTTAGGGTTGGATTAGGCGGACCCGCTTCGCGCTCCGCCTAATCCAACCCTAAACCCTTTTCCTTATTCAAGGTCACTAAACCCGCAAGAAACTGAACCCTAAGAGGGTATTGGTGAACCCTGTCGTGGATGTGATTCAAAGATGGGACACTGAACCTTAAGAGTAGGGTACCGCATAAGACGGGACGGAAAAGGGTTTAGGGTTGGATTTGGCGGACCTACCGGCTCCGCCTAATCCAACCCAAAACCCTTTTCCTTATTCAAGGTCACTAAACCCGCAAGAAACTGAACCCTAAGAGGGTATTGGTGAACCTTGTCGTGGATGTGATTCAAAGATGGGACACTGAACCTTAAGAGTAGGGTACCGCATAAGACGGGACAGAAAAGGGTTTAGGGTTGGATTAGGCGGACCCGCTTCGCGGCTCCGCCTAATCCAACCCTAAACACTTTTTTCTTATTCAAGGTCACTAAACCCGCAAGAAACTGAACCCTAAGAGGGTATTGGTGAACCCTGTCGTGGATGTGATTCAAAGATGGGACACTGAACCTTAAGAGTAGGGTACCGCATAAGACGGGACGGAAAAGGGTTTAGGGTTGGATTAGGCGGACCTACCGGCTCCGCCTAATCCAACCCTAAACCCGTTTCCTTATTCAAGGTCACTAAACCCACAAGAAACTGAACCCTAAGAGGGTATTGGTGAACCCTGTCGTGGATGTGATTCAAAGATGGGACACTGAACCTTAAGAGTAGGGTACCGCATAAGACGGGACAGAAAAGGGTTTAGGGTTGGATTAGGCGGACCCGCTTCGCGGCTCCGCCTAATCCAACCCTAAACCCTTTTCCTTATTCAAGGTCACTAAACCCACAAAAAACTGAACCCTAAGAGGGTATTGGTGAACCCTGTCGTGGATGTGATTCAAAGATGGGACACTGAACCTTAAGAGTAGGGTACCGCATAAGACGGGACAGAAAAGGGTTTAGGGTTGGATTAGGCGGACCCGCTTCGCGGCTCCGCCTAATCCAACCCTAAACCCTTTTCCTTATTCAAGGTCACTAAACCCGCAAGAAACTGTACCCTAAGAGGGTATTGGTGAACCCTGTCGTGGATGTGATTCAAAGATGGGACACTGAACCTTAAGAATAGGGTACCGCATAAGACGGGACGGAAAAGGGTTTAGGGTTGGATTAGGCGGACCCGCTTCGCGGATCCGCCAAATCCAACCCTAAACCCTTTTCCTTATTCATGGACGGAAAAGGGTTTAGGGTTGGATTAGGCGGACCCGCTTCGCGGCTCCGCCTAATCCAACCCTAAACCCTTTTCCTTATTCAAGGTCACTAAACCCACAAGAAACTGAACCCTAAGAGGGTATTGATGAACCCTGTCGTCGATGTGATTCAAAGATGGGACACTGAACCTTAAGAGTAGGGTACCGCATAAGACGGGACGGAAAAGGGTTTAGGGTTGGATTAGGCGGACCTGCTTCGCGGATCCGCCTAATCCAACCCTAAACCCTTTTCCTTATTCATGGACGGAAAAGGGTTTAGGGTTGGATTAGGCGGACCCGCTTCGCGGCTCCGCCTAATCCAACCCTAAACCCTTTTCCTTATTCAAGGTCACTAAACCCGCAAGAAACTAAACACTAAGAGGGTATTGGTGAACCCTGTCGTGGATGTGATTCAAAGATGGGACACTGAACCTTAAGAGTAGGGTACCGCATAAGACGGGACGGAAAAGGGTTTAGGGTTGGATTAGGCGGAGCCGCTTCGCGGCTCCGCCTAATCCAACCCTAAACCCTTTTCCTTATTCAAGGTCACTAAACCCACAAGAAACTGAACCCTAAGAGGGTATTGGTGAACCCTGTCGTGGATGTGATTCAAAGATGGGACACTGAACCTTAAGAGTAGGGTACCGCATAAGACGGGACAGAAAAGGGTTTAGGGTTGGATTAGGCGGACCCGCTTCGCGGCTCCGCCTAATCCAACCCTAAACACTTTTTTCTTATTCAAGGTCACTAAACCCGCAAGAAACTGAACCCTAAGAGGGTATTGGTGAACCCTGTCGTGGATGTGATTCAAAGATGGGACACTGAACCTTAAGAGTAGGGTACCGCATAAGACGGGACGGAAAAGGGTTTAGGGTTGGATTAGGCGGACCTACCGGCTCCGCCTAATCCAACCCTAAACCCGTTTCCTTATTCAAGGTCACTAAACCCACAAGAAACTGAACCCTAAGAGGGTATTGGTGAACCCTGTCGTGGATGTGATTCAAAGATGGGACACTGAACCTTAAGAGTAGGGTACCGCATAAGACGGGACAGAAAAGGGTTTAGGGTTGGATTAGGCGGACCCGCTTCGCGGCTCCGCCTAATCCAACCCTAAACCCTTTTCCTTATTCAAGGTCACTAAACCCACAAAAAACTGAACCCTAAGAGGGTATTGGTGAACCCTGTCGTGGATGTGATTCAAAGATGGGACACTGAACCTTAAGAGTAGGGTACCGCATAAGACGGGACAGAAAAGGGTTTAGGGTTGGATTAGGCGGACCCGCTTCGCGGCTCCGCCTAATCCAACCCTAAACCCTTTTCCTTATTCAAGGTCACTAAACCCGCAAGAAACTGTACCCTAAGAGGGTATTGGTGAACCCTGTCGTGGATGTGATTCAAAGATGGGACACTGAACCTTAAGAATAGGGTACCGCATAAGACGGGACGGAAAAGGGTTTAGGGTTGGATTAGGCGGACCCGCTTCGCGGATCCGCCAAATCCAACCCTAAACCCTTTTCCTTATTCATGGACGGAAAAGGGTTTAGGGTTGGATTAGGCGGACCCGCTTCGCGGCTCCGCCTAATCCAACCCTAAACCCTTTTCCTTATTCAAGGTCACTAAACCCACAAGAAACTGAATCCTAAGAGGGTATTGATGAACCCTGTCGTCGATGTGATTCAAAGATGGGACACTGAACCTTAAGAGTAGGGTACCGCATAAGACGGGACGGAAAAGGGTTTAGGGTTGGATTAGGCGGACCTGCTTCGCGGATCCGCCTAATCCAACCCTAAACCCTTTTCCTTATTCATGGACGGAAAAGGGTTTAGGGTTGGATTAGGCGGACCCGCTTCGCGGCTCCGCCTAATCCAACCCTAAACCCTTTTCCTTATTCAAGGTCACTAAACCCGCAAGAAACTAAACACTAAGAGGGTATTGGTGAACCCTGTCGTGGATGTGATTCAAAGATGGGACACTGAACCTTAAGAGTAGGGTACCGCATAAGACGGGACGGAAAAGGGTTTAGGGTTGGATTAGGCGGAGCCGCTTCGCGGCTCCGCCTAATCCAACCCTAAACCCTTTTCCTTATTCAAGGTCACTAAACCCACAAGAAACTGAACCCTAAGAGGGTATTGGTGAACCCTGTCGTGGATGTGATTCAAAGATGGGACACTGAACCTTAAGAGTAGGGTACCGCATAAGACGGGACAGAAAAGGGTTTAGGGTTGGATTAGGCGGACCCGCTTCGCGGCTCCGCCTAATCCAACCCTAAACCCTTTTCCTTATTCAAGGTCACTAAACCCGCAAGAAACTGTACCCTAAGAGGGTATTGGTGAACCCAGTCGTGGATGTGATTCAAAGATGGGACACTGAACCTTAAGAGTAGGGTACCGCATAAGACGGGACGGAAAAGGGTTTAGGGTTGAATTAGGCGGACCTACCGGCTCCGCCTAATCCAACCCTAAACCCTTTTCCTTATTCAAGGTCACTAAACCCGCAAGAAACTGAACCCTAAGAGGGTATTGGTGAACCCTGTCGTGGATGTGATTCAAAGATGGGACACTGAACCTTAAGAGTAGGGTACCGCACAAGACGGGACGGAAAAGGGTTTAGGGTTGGATTAGGCGGACCTACCGGCTCCGCCTAATCCAACCCTAAACCCTTTTCCTTATTCAAGGTCACTAAACCCGCAAGAAACTGTACCCTAAGAGGGTATTGGTGAACCCTATCGTGTATGTGATTCAAAGATGGGACACTGAACCTTAAGAGTATGGTACCGCATAAGACGGGACGGAAAAGGGTTTAGGGTTGGATTAGGCGGACCCGCTTTGCGGCTCCGCCTAATCCAACCCTAAACCCTTTTCCTTATTCAAGGTCACTAAACCCGCATGAAACTGAACCCTAAGAGGGTACTGGTGAACCCTGTCGTGGATGTGATTCAAAGATGGGACACAGAACCTTAAGAGTAGGGTACCGCATAAGACGGGACGGAAAAGGGTTTAGGGTTGGATTAGGCGGACCCGCTTCGCGGCTCCGCCTAATCCAACCCTAAACCCTTTTCCTTATTCAAGGTCACTAAACCCGCAAGAAACTATACTCTAAGAGGGTATTGGTGAACCCTGTCGCGGATGTGATTCAAAGATGGGACACTGAACCTTAAGAGTAGGGTACCGCATAAGACGGGACGGAAAAGGGTTTAGGGTTGGATTAGGCGGACCTGCTTCGCGGATCCGCCTAATCCAACCCTAAACCCTTTTCCTTATTCATGGACGGAAAAGGGTTTAGGGTTGGATTAGGCGGACCCGCTTCGCGGCTCCGCCTAATCCAACCCTAAACCCTTTTCCTTATTCAAGGTCACTAAACCCACAAGAAACTGAACCTTAGATGGTATTGGTGAACCCTGTCGTCGATGTGATTCAAAGATGGGACACTGAACCTTAAGAGTAGGGTACCGCATAAGACGGGACAGAAAAGGGTTTAGGGTTGGATTAGGCGGACCCGCTTCGCGGCTCCGCCTAATCCAACCCTAAACCCTTTTCCTTATTCAAGGTCACTAAACCCACAAGAAACTGAACCCTAAGAGGGTACTGGTGAACCCTGTCGTGGATGTGATTCAAAGATGGGACACTGAACCTTAAGAGTAGGGTACCGCATAAGACGGGACGGAAAAGGGTTTAGGGTTGGATTAGGCGGACCCGCTTCGCGGCTCCGCCTAATCCAACCCTAAACCCTTTTCCTTATTCAAGGTCACTAAACCCACAAGAAACTGAACCCTAAGAGGGTATTGGTGAACCCTGTCGTCGATGTGATTCAAAGATGGGACACTGAACCTTAAGAGTAGGGTACCGCATAAGACGGGACGGAAAAGGGTTTAGGGTTGGATTAGGCGGACCCGCTTCGCGGCTCCGCCTAATCCAACCCTAAACCCTTTTCCTTATTCAAGGTCACTAAACCCGCAAGAAACTGAACACTAAGAGGGTATTGGTGAACCCTGTCGTGGATGTGATTCAAAGATGGGACACTGAACCTTAAGAGTAGGGTACCGCATAAGACGGGACGGAAAAGAGTTTAGGGTTGGATTAGGCGGAGCCGCTTCGCGGCTCCGCCTAATCCAACCCTAAACCCTTTTCCTTATTCAAGGTCACTAAACCCGCAAGAAACTGTACCCTAAGAGGGTATTGGTGAACCCTGTCGTGGATGTGATTCAAAGATGGGACACTGAACCTTAAGAGTAGGGTACCGCATAAGACGGGACGGAAAAGGGTTTAGAGTTGGATTAGGCGGACCCGCTTCGCGGCTCCGCCTAATCTAACCCTAAACCCTTTTCCTTATTCAAGGTCACTAAACCCGCATGAAACTGAACCCTAAGAGGGTACTGGTGAACCCTGTCGTGGATGTGATTCAAAGATGGGACACAGAACCTTAAGAGTAGGGTACCGCATAAGACGGGACGGAAAAGGGTTTAGGGTTGGATTAGGCGGACCCGCTTCGCGGCTCCGCCTAATCCAACCCTAAACCCTTTTCCTTATTCAAGGTCACTAAACCCGCAAGAAACTATACTCTAAGAGGGTATTGGTGAACCCTGTCGCGGATGTGATTCAAAGATGGGACACTGAACCTTAAGAGTAGGGTACCGCATAAGACGGGACGGAAAAGGGTTTAGGGTTGGATTAGGCGGACCTGCTTCGCGGATCCGCCTAATCCAACCCTAAACCCTTTTCCTTATTCATGGACGGAAAAGGGTTTAGGGTTGGATTAGGCGGACCCGCTTCGCGGATCCGCCTAATCCAACCCTAAACCCTTTTCCTTATTCAAGGTCACTAAACCCACAAGAAACTGAACCTTAGATGGTATTGGTGAACCCTGTCGTCGATGTGATTCAAAGATGGGACACTGAACCTTAAGAGTAGGGTACCGCATAAGACGGGACAGAAAAGGGTTTAGGGTTGGATTAGGCGGACCCGCTTCGCGGCTCCGCCTAATCCAACCCTAAACCCTTTTCCTTATTCAAGGTCACTAAACCCACAAGAAACTGAACCCTAAGAGGGTACTGGTGAACCCTGTCGTGGATGTGATTCAAAGATGGGACACTGAACCTTAAGAGTAGGGTACCGCACAAGACGGGACGGAAAAGGGTTTAGGGTTGGATTAGGCGGACCCGCTTCGCGGCTCCGCCTAATCCAACCCTAAACCCTTTTCCTTATTCAAGGTCACTAAACCCGCAAGAAACTATACTCTAAGAGGGTATTGGTGAACCCTGTCGCGGATGTGATTCAAAGATGGGACACTGAACCTTAAGAGTAGGGTACCGCATAAGACGGGACGGAAAATGGTTTAGGGTTGGATTAGGCGGACCCGCTTCGCGGCTCCGCCTAATCCAACCCTAAACCCTTTTCCTTATTCAAGGTCACTAAACCCGCAAGAAACTGAACCCTAAGAGGGTATTGGTGAACCCTGTCGTGGATGCGATTCAAAGATGGGACACTGAACCTTAAGAGTAGGGTACCGCATAAGACGGGACAGAAAAAGGTTTAGGGTTGGATTAGGCGGACCCGCTTCGCGGCTCCGCCTAATCCAACCCTAAACCCTTTTCCTTATTCAAGGTCACTAAACCCACAAGAAACCGAACCCTAAGAGGGTATTGGTGAACCCTGTCGTGGATGTGATTCAAAGATGGGACACTGAACCTTAAGAGTAGGGTACCGCATAAGACGGGACGGAAAAGGGTTTAGAGTTGGATTAGGCGGACCCGCTTCGCGGCTCCGCCTAATCCAACCCTAAACCCTTTTCCTTATTCAAGGTCACTAAACCCGCATGAAACTGAACCCTAAGAGGGTACTGGTGAACCCTGTCGTGGATGTGATTCAAAGATGGGACACAGAACCTTAAGAGTAGGGTACCGCATAAGACGGGACGGAAAAGGGTTTAGGGTTGGATTAGGCGGACCCGCTTCGCGGCTCCGCCTAATCCAACCCTAAACCCTTTTCCTTATTCAAGGTCACTAAACCCGCAAGAAACTATACTCTAAGAGGGTATTGGTGAACCCTGTCGCGGATGTGATTCAAAGATGGGACACTGAACCTTAAGAGTAGGGTACCGCATAAGACGGGACGGAAAAGGGTTTAGGGTTGGATTAGGCGGACCTGCTTCGCGGATCCGCCTAATCCAACCCTAAACCCTTTTCCTTATTCATGGACGGAAAAGGGTTTAGGGTTGGATTAGGCGGACCCGCTTCGCGGCTCCGCCTAATCCAACCCTAAACCCTTTTCCTTATTCAAGGTCACTAAACCCACAAGAAACTGAACCTTAGATGGTATTGGTGAACCCTGTCGTCGATGTGATTCAAAGATGGGACACTGAACCTTAAGAGTAGGGTACCGCATAAGACGGGACAGAAAAGGGTTTAGGGTTGGATTAGGCGGACCCGCTTCGCGGCTCCGCCTAATCCAACCCTAAACCCTTTTCCTTATTCAAGGTCACTAAACCCACAAGAAACTGAACCCTAAGAGGGTACTGGTGAACCCTGTCGTGGATGTGATTCAAAGATGGGACACTGAACCTTAAGAGTAGGGTACCGCACAAGACGGGACGGAAAAGGGTTTAGGGTTGGATTAGGCGGACCCGCTTCGCGGCTCCGCCTAATCCAACCCTAAACCCTTTTCCTTATTCAAGGTCACTAAACCCGCAAGAAACTATACTCTAAGAGGGTATTGGTGAACCCTGTCGCGGATGTGATTCAAAGATGGGACACTGAACCTTAAGAGTAGGGTACCGCATAAGACGGGACGGAAAATGGTTTAGGGTTGGATTAGGCGGACCCGCTTCGCGGCTCCGCCTAATCCAACCCTAAACCCTTTTCCTTATTCAAGGTCACTAAACCCGCAAGAAACTGAACCCTAAGAGGGTATTGGTGAACCCTGTCGTGGATGCGATTCAAAGATGGGACACTGAACCTTAAGAGTAGGGTACCGCATAAGACGGGACAGAAAAAGGTTTAGGGTTGGATTAGGCGGACCCGCTTCGCGGCTCCGCCTAATCCAACCCTAAACCCTTTTCCTTATTCAAGGTCACTAAACCCACAAGAAACCGAACCCTAAGAGGGTATTGGTGAACCCTGTCGTGGATGTGATTCAAAGATGGGACACTGAACCTTAAGAGTAGGGTACCGCATATGACGGGACAGAAAAGGGTTTAGGGTTGGATTAGGCGGACCCGCTTCGCGGCTCCGCCTAATCCAACCCTAAACCATTTTCCTTATTCAAGGTCACTAAACCCGCAAGAAACTGTACCCTAAGAGGGCATTGGTGAACCCTGTCGTGGATGTGATTCAAAGATGGGACACTGAACCTTAAGAGTAGGGTACCGCATAAGACGGGACGGAAAAGGGTTTAGGGTTGGATTAGGCGGACCCGCTTCGCGGCTCCGCCTAATCCAACCCTAAACCCTTTTCCTTATTCAAGGTCACTAAACCCGCAAGAAACTGTACCCTAAGAGGGTATTGGTGAACCCTGTCGTGGATGTGATTCAAAGATGGGACACTGAACCTTAAGAGTAGGGTACCGCATAAGACGGGACGGAAAAGGGTTTAGGGTTGGATTAGGCGGACCCGCTTCGCGGCTCCGCCTAATCCAACCCTAAACCCTTTTCCTTATACAAGGTCACTAAACCCGCAAGAAACTGTACCCTAAGAGGGTATTGGTGAACCCTGTCGTGGATGTGATTCAAAGATGGGACACAGAACCTTAAGAATAGGGTACCGCATAAGACGGGACGGAAAAGGGTTTAGGGTTGGATTAGGCGGACCCGCATCGCGGCTCCGCCTAATCCAACCCTAAACCCTTTTCCTTATTCAAGGTCACTAAACCCGCAAGAAACTGAAACCTAAGAGGGTATTGGTGAACCCTGTCGTGGATGTGATTCAAAGATGGGACACTGAACCTTAAGAGTAGGGTACCGCATAAGACGGGACGGAAAAGGGTTTAGGGTTGGATTAGGCGGACCCGCTTCGCGGCTCCGCCTAATCCAACCCTAAACCCTTTTCCTTATTCAAGGTCACTAAACCCACAAGAAACCGAACCCTAAGAGGGTATTGGTGAACCCTGTCGTGGATGTGATTCAAAGATGGGACACTGAACCTTAAGAGTAGGGTACCGCATAAGACGGGACGGAAAAGGGTTTAGGGTTGGATTAGGCGGACCCGCTTCACGGATCCGCCTAATCCAACCCTAAACCCTTTTCCTTATTCATGGACGGAAAAGGGTTTAGGGTTGGATAAGGCGGACCCGCTTCGCGGCTCCGCCTAATCCAACCCTAAACCCTTTTCCTTATTCAAGGTCACTAAACCCGCAAGAAACTGAACCCTAAGAGGGTATTGGTGAACCCTGTCGTGGATGTGATTCAAAGATGGGACACTGAACCTTAAGAGTAGGGTACCGCATAAGACGGGACGGAAAAGGGTTTAGGGTTGGATTAGGCGGACCTGCTTCGCGGATCCGCCTAATCCAACCCTAAACCCTTTTCCTTATTCATGGACGGAAAAGAGTTTAGGGTTGGATTAGGCGGACCCGCTTCGTGGCTCCGCCTAATCCAACCCTAAACCCTTTTCCTTATTCAAGGTCACTAAACCCGCAAGAAACTGAACCCTAAGAGGGTATTGGTGAACCCTGTCGTGGATGTGATTCAAAGATGGGACACTGAACCTTAAGAGTAGGGTACCGCATAAGACGGGACGGAAAAGGGTTTAGGGTTGGATTTGGCGGACCTACCGGCTCCGCCTAATCCAACCCAAAACCCTTTTCCTTATTCAAGGTCACTAAACCCGCAAGAAACTGAACCCTAAGAGGGTATTGGTGAACCTTGTCGTGGATGTGATTCAAAGATGGGACACTGAACCTTAAGAGTAGGGTACCGCATAAGACGGGACAGAAAAGGGTTTAGGGTTGGATTAGGCGGACCCGCTTCGCGGCTCCGCCTAATCCAACCCTAAACACATTTTTCTTATTCAAGGTCACTAAACCCGCAAGAAACTGAACCCTAAGAGGGTATTGGTGAACCCTGTCGTGGATGTGATTCAAAGATGGGACACTGAACCTTAAGAGTAGGGTACCGCATAAGACGGGACGGAAAAGGGTTTAGGGTTGGATTAGGCGGACCTACCGGCTCCGCCTAATCCAACCCTAAAACCGTTTCCTTATTCAAGGTCACTAAACCCACAAGAAACTGAACCCTAAGAGGGTATTGGTGAACCCTGTCGTGGATGTGATTCAAAGATGGGACACTGAACCTTAAGAGTAGGGTACCGCATAAGACGGGACAGAAAAGGGTTTAGGGTTGGATTAGGCGGACCCGCTTCGCGGCTCCGCCTAATCCAACCCTAAACCCTTTTCCTTATTCAAGGTCACTAAACCCACAAAAAACTGAACCCTAAGAGGGTATTGGTGAACCCTGTCGTGGATGTGATTCAAAGATGGGACACTGAACCTTAAGAGTAGGGTACCGCATAAGACGGGACAGAAAAGGGTTTAGGGTTGGATTAGGCGGACCCGCTTCGCGGCTCCGCCTAATCCAACCCTAAACCCTTTTCCTTATTCAAGGTCACTAAACCCACAAGAAACCGAACCCTAAGAGGGTATTGGTGAACCCTGTCGTGGATGTGATTCAAAGATGGGACACTGAACCTTAAGAGTAGGGTACCGCATAAGACGGGACGGAAAAGGGTTTAGGGTTGGATAAGGCGGACCCGCTTCGCGGCTCCGCCTAATCCAACCCTAAACCCTTTTCCTTATTCAAGGTCACTAAACCCGCAAGAAACTGAACCCTAAGAGGGTATTGGTGAACCCTGTCGTGGATGTGATTCAAAGATGGGACACTGAACCTTAAGAGTAGGGTACCGCATAAGACGGGACGGAAAAGGGTTTAGGGTTGGATTAGGCGGACCTGCTTCGCGGATCCGCCTAATCCAACCCTAAACCCTTTTCCTTATTCATGGACGGAAAAGGGTTTAGGGTTGGATTAGGCGGACCCGATTCGCGGCTCCGCCTAATCCAACCCTAAACCCTTTTCCTTATTCAAGGTCACTAAACCCGCAAGAAACTGAACCCTAAGAGGGTATTGGTGAACCCTGTCGTGGATGTGATTCAAAGATGGGACACTGAACCTTAAGAGTAGGGTACCGCATAAGACGGGACGGAAAAGGGTTTAGGGTTGGATTTGGCGGACCTACCGGCTCCGCCTAATCCAACCCAAAACCCTTTTCCTTATTCAAGGTCACTAAACCCGCAAGAAACTGAACCCTAAGAGGGTATTGGTGAACCTTGTCGTGGATGTGATTCAAAGATGGGACACTGAACCTTAAGAGTAGGGTACCGCATAAGACGGGACAGAAAAGGGTTTAGGGTTGGATTAGGCGGACCCGCTTCGCGGCTCCGCCTAATCCAACCCTAAACACTTTTTTCTTATTCAAGGTCACTAAACCCGCAAGAAACTGAACCCTAAGAGGGTATTGGTGAACCCTGTCGTGGATGTGATTCAAAGATGGGACACTGAACCTTAAGAGTAGGGTACCGCATAAGACGGGACGGAAAAGGGTTTAGGGTTGGATTAGGCGGACCTACCGGCTCCGCCTAATCCAACCCTAAACCCGTTTCCTTATTCAAGGTCACTAAACCCACAAGAAACTGAACCCTAAGAGGGTATTGGTGAACCCTGTCGTGGATGTGATTCAAAGATGGGACACTGAACCTTAAGAGTAGGGTACCGCATAAGACGGGACAGAAAAGGGTTTAGGGTTGGATTAGGCGGACCCGCTTCGCGGCTCCGCCTAATCCAACCCTAAACCCTTTTCCTTATTCAAGGTCACTAAACCCGCAAGAAACTATACTCTAAGAGGGTATTGGTGAACCCTGTCGCGGATGTGATTCAAAGATGGGACACTGAACCTTAAGAGTAGGGTACCGCATAAGACGGGACAGAAAAGGGTTTAGGGTTGGATTAGGCGGACCCGCTTCGCGGCTCCGCCTAATCCAACCCTAAACCCTTTTCCTTATTCAAGGTCACTAAACCCGCAAGAAACTGTACCCTAAGAGGGTATTGGTGAACCCTGTCGTGGATGTGATTCAAAGATGGGACACTGAACCTTAAGAATAGGGTACCGCATAAGACGGGACGGAAAAGGGTTTAGGGTTGGATTAGGCGGACCCGCTTCGCGGATCCGCCAAATCCAACCCTAAACCCTTTTCCTTATTCATGGACGGAAAAGGGTTTAGGGTTGGATTAGGCGGACCCGCTTCGCGGCTCCGCCTAATCCAACCCTAAACCCTTTTCCTTATTCAAGGTCACTAAACCCACAAGAAACTGAACCCTAAGAGGGTATTGGTGAACCCTGTCGTCGATGTGATTCAAAGATGGGACACTGAACCTTAAGAGTAGGGTACCGCATAAGACGGGACGGAAAAGGGTTTAGGGTTGGATTAGGCGGACCTGCTTCGCGGATCCGCCTAATCCAACCCTAAACCCTTTTCCTTATTCATGGACGGAAAAGGGTTTAGGGTTGGATTAGGCGGACCCGCTTCGCGGCTCCGCCTAATCCAACCCTAAACCCTTTTCCTTATTCAAGGTCACTAAACCCGCAAGAAACTGAACACTAAGAGGGTATTGGTGAACCCTGTCGTGGATGTGATTCAAAGATGGGACACTGAACCTTAAGAGTAGGGTACCGCATAAGACGGGACGGAAAAGGGTTTAGGGTTGGATTAGGCGGAACCGCTTCGCGGCTCCGCCTAATCCAACCCTAAACCCTTTTCCTTATTCAAGGTCACTAAACCCACAAGAAACTGAACCCTAAGAGGGTATTGGTGAACCCTGTCGTGGATGTGATTCAAAGATGGGACACTGAACCTTAAGAGTAGGGTACCGCATAAGACGGGACAGAAAAGGGTTTAGGGTTGGATTAGGCGGACCCGCTTCGCGGCTCCGCCTAATCCAACCCTAAACCCTTTTCCTTATTCAAGGTCACTAAACCCGCAAGAAACTGTACCCTAAGAGGGTATTGGTGAACCCTGTCGTGGATGTGATTCAAAGATGGGACACTGAACCTTAAGAGTAGGGTACCGCATAAGACGGGACGGAAAAGGGTTTAGAGTTGGATTAGGCGGACCCGCTTCGCGGCTCCGCCTAATCCAACCCTAAACCCTTTTCCTTATTCAAGGTCACTAAACCCGCATGAAACTGAACCCTAAGAGGGTACTGGTGAACCCTGTCGTGGATGTGATTCAAAGATGGGACATAGAACCTTAAGAGTAGGGTACCGCATAAGACGGGACGGAAAAGGGTTTAGGGTTGGATTAGGCGGACCCGCTTCTCGGCTCCGCCTAATCCAACCCTAAACCCTTTTCCTTATTCAAGGTCACTAAACCCGCAAGAAACTATACTCTAAGAGGGTATTGGTGAACCCTGTCGCGGATGTGATTCAAAGATGGGACACTGAACCTTAAGAGTAGGGTACCGCATAAGACGGGACGGAAAAGGGTTTAGGGTTGGATTAGGCGGACCTGCTTCGCGGATCCGCCTAATCCAACCCTAAACCCTTTTCCTTATTCATGGACGGAAAAGGGTTTAGGGTTGGATTAGGCGGACCCGCTTCGCGGCTCCGCCTAATCCAACCCTAAACCCTTTTCCTTATTCAAGGTCACTAAACCCACAAGAAACTGAACCTTAGATGGTATTGGTGAACCCTGTCGTCGATGTGATTCAAAGATGGGACACTGAACCTTAAGAGTAGGGTACCGCATAAGACGGGACAGAAAAGGGTTTAGGGTTGGATTAGGCGGACCCGCTTCGCGGCTCCGCCTAATCCAACCCTAAACCCTTTTCCTTATTCAAGGTCACTAAACCCACAAGAAACTGAACCCTAAGAGGGTACTGGTGAACCCTGTCGTGGATGTGATTCAAAGATGGGACACTGAACCTTAAGAGTAGGGTACCGCATAAGACTGGACGGAAAAGGGTTTAGGGTTGGATTAGGCGGACCCGCTTCGCGGCTCCGCCTAATCCAACCCTAAACCCTTTTCCTTATTCAAGGTCACTAAACCCACAAGAAACTGAACCCTAAGAGGGTATTGGTGAACCCTGTCGTCGATGTGATTCAAAGATGGGACACTGAACCTTAAGAGTAGGGTACCGCATAAGACGGGACGGAAAAGGGTTTAGGGTTGGATTAGGCGGACCCGCTTCGCGGCTCCGCCTAATCCAACCCTAAACCCTTTTCCTTATTCAAGGTCACTAAACCCGCAAGAAACTGAACACTAAGAGGGTATTGGTGAACCCTGTCGTGGATGTGATTCAAAGATGGGACACTGAACCTTAAGAGTAGGGTACCGCATAAGACGGGACGGAAAAGAGTTTAGGGTTGGATTAGGCGGAGCCGCTTCGCGGCTCCGCCTAATCCAACCCTAAACCCTTTTCTTTATTCAAGGTCACTAAACCCACAAGAAACTGAACCCTAAGAGGGTATTGGTGAACCCTGTCGTGGATGTGATTCAAAGATGGGACACTGAACCTTAAGAGTAGGGTACCGCATAAGACGGGACAGAAAAGGGTTTAGGGTTGGATTAGGCGGACCCGCTTCGCGGCTCCGCCTAATCCAACCCTAAACCCTTTTCCTTATTCAAGGTCACTAAACCCGCAAGAAACTGTACCCTAAGAGGGTATTGGTGAACCCTGTCGTGGATGTGATTCAAAGATGGGACACTGAACCTTAAGAGTAGGGTACCGCATAAGACGGGACGGAAAAGGGTTTAGAGTTGGATTAGGCGGACCCGCTTCGCGGCTCCGCCTAATCCAACCCTAAACCCTTTTCCTTATTCAAGGTCACTAAACCCGCATGAAACTGAACCCTAAGAGGGTACTGGTGAACCCTGTCGTGGATGTGATTCAAAGATGGGACACAGAACCTTAAGAGTAGGGTACCGCATAAGACGGGACGGAAAAGGGTTTAGGGTTGGATTAGGCGGACCCGCTTCGCGGCTCCGCCTAATCCAACCCTAAACCCTTTTCCTTATTCAAGGTCACTAAACCCGCAAGAAACTATACTCTAAGAGGGTATTGGTGAACCCTGTCGCGGATGTGATTCAAAGATGGGACACTGAACCTTAAGAGTAGGGTACCGCATAAGACGGGACGGAAAAGGGTTTAGGGTTGGATTAGGCGGACCTGCTTCGCGGATCCGCCTAATCCAACCCTAAACCCTTTTCCTTATTCATGGACGGAAAAGGGTTTAGGGTTGGATTAGGCGGACCCGCTTCGCGGCTCCGCCTAATCCAACCCTAAACCCTTTTCCTTATTCAAGGTCACTAAACCCACAAGAAACTGAACCTTAGATGGTATTGGTGAACCCTGTCGTCGATGTGATTCAAAGATGGGACACTGAACCTTAAGAGTAGGGTACCGCATAAGACGGGACAGAAAAGGGTTTAGGGTTGGATTAGGCGGACCCGCTTCGCGGCTCCGCCTAATCCAACCCTAAACCCTTTTCCTTATTCAAGGTCACTAAACCCACAAGAAACTGAACCCTAAGAGGGTACTGGTGAACCCTGTCGTGGATGTGATTCAAAGATGGGACACTGAACCTTAAGAGTAGGGTACCGCACAAGACGGGACGGAAAAGGGTTTAGGGTTGGATTAGGCGGACCCGCTTCGCGGCTCCGCCTAATCCAACCCTAAACCCTTTTCCTTATTCAAGGTCACTAAACCCGCAAGAAACTATACTCTAAGAGGGTATTGGTGAACCCTGTCGCGGATGTGATTCAAAGATGGGACACTGAACCTTAAGAGTAGGGTACCGCATAAGACGGGACGGAAAATGGTTTAGGGTTGGATTAGGCGGACCCGGTTCGCGGCTCCGCCTAATCCAACCCTAAACCCTTTTCCTTATTCAAGGTCACTAAACCCGCAAGAAACTGAACCCTAAGAGGGTATTGGTGAACCCTGTCGTGGATGTGATTCAAAGATGGGACACTGAACCTTAAGAGTAGGGTACCGCATAAGACGGGACAGAAAAGGGTTTAGGGTTGGATTAGGCGGACCCGCTTCGCGGCTCCGCCTAATCCAACCCTAAACCCTTTTCCTTATTCAAGGTCACTAAACCCGCAAGAAACTGTACCCTAAGAGGGTATTGGTGAACCCTGTCGTGGATGTGATTCAAAGATGGGACACTGAACCTTAAGAGTAGGGTACCGCATAAGACGGGACGGAAAAGGGTTTAGGGTTGGATTAGGCGGACCCGCTTCGCGGCTCCGCCTAATCCAACCCTAAACCCTTTTCCTTATTCAAGGTCACTAAACCCGCAAGAAACTATACTCTAAGAGGGTATTGGTGAACCCTGTCGCGGATGTGATTCAAAGATGGGACACTGAACCTTAAGAGTAGGGTACCGCATAAGACGGGACGGAAAACGGTTTAGGGTTGGATTAGGCGGACCCGCTTCGCGGCTCCGCCTAATCCAACCCTAAACCCTTTTCCTTATTCAAGGTCACTAAACCCGCAAGAAACTATACTCTAAGAGGGTATTGGTGAACCCTGTCGCGGATGTGATTCAAAGATGGGACACTGAACCTTAAGAGTAGGGTACCGCATAAGACGGGACGGAAAATGGTTTAGGGTTGGATTAGGCGGACCCGCTTCGCGGCTCCGCCTAATCCAACCCTAAACCCTTTTCCTTATTCAAGGTCACTAAACCCGCAAGAAACTGAACCCTAAGAGGGTATTGGTGAACCCTGTCGTGGATGTGATTCAAAGATGGGACACTGAACCTTAAGAGTAGGGTACCGCATAAGACGGGACAGAAAAGGGTTTAGGGTTGGATTAGGCGGACCCGCTTCGCGGCTCCGCCTAATCCAACCCTAAACCCTTTTCCTTATTCAAGGTCACTAAACCCGCAAGAAACTGTACCCTAAGAGGGTATTGGTGAACCCTGTCGTGGATGTGATTCAAAGATGGGACACTGAACCTTAAGAGTAGGGTACCGCATAAGACGGGACGGAAAAGGGTTTAGGGTTGGATTAGGCGGACCCGCTTCGCGGCTCCGCCTAATCCAACCCTAAACCCTTTTCCTTATTCAAGGTCACTAAACCCGCAAGAAACTATACTCTAAGAGGGTATTGGTGAACCCTGTCGCGGATGTGATTCAAAGATGGGACACTGAACCTTAAGAGTAGGGTACCGCATAAGACGGGACGGAAAACGGTTTAGGGTTGGATTAGGCGGACCCGCTTCGCGGCTCCGCCTAATCCAACCCTAAACCCTTTTCCTTATTCAAGGTCACTAAACCCGCAAGAAACTGAACCCTAAGAGGGTATTGGTGAACCCTGTCGTGGATGTGATTCAAAGATGGGACACTGAACCTTAAGAGTAGGGTACCGCATAAGACGGGACGGAAAAGGGTTTAGAGTTGGATTAGGCGGACCCGCTTCGCGGCTCCGCCTAATCCAACCCTAAACCCTTTTCCTTATTCAAGGTCACTAAACCCGCATGAAACTGAACCCTAAGAGGGTACTGGTGAACCCTGTCGTGGATGTGATTCAAAGATGGGACACAGAACCTTAAGAGTAGGGTACCGCATAAGACGGGACGGAAAAGGGTTTAGGGTTGGATTAGGCGGACCCGCTTCGCGGCTCCGCCTAATCCAACCCTAAACCCTTTTCCTTATTCAAGGTCACTAAACCCGCAAGAAACTATACTCTAAGAGGGTATTGGTGAACCCTGTCGCGGATGTGATTCAAAGATGGGACACTGAACCTTAAGAGTAGGGTACCGCATAAGACGGGACGGAAAAGGGTTTAGGGTTGGATTAGGCGGACCTGCTTCGCGGATCCGCCTAATCCAACCCTAAACCCTTTTCCTTATTCATGGACGGAAAAGGGTTTAGGGTTGGATTAGGCGGACCCGCTTCGCGGCTCCGCCTAATCCAACCCTAAACCCTTTTCCTTATTCAAGGTCACTAAACCCACAAGAAACTGAACCTTAGATGGTATTGGTGAACCCTGTCGTCGATGTGATTCAAAGATGGGACACTGAACCTTAAGAGTAGGGTACCGCATAAGACGGGACAGAAAAGGGTTTAGGGTTGGATTAGGCGGACCCGCTTCGCGGCTCCGCCTAATCCAACCCTAAACCCTTTTCCTTATTCAAGGTCACTAAACCCACAAGAAACTGAACCCTAAGAGGGTACTGGTGAACCCTGTCGTGGATGTGATTCAAAGATGGGACACTGAACCTTAAGAGTAGGGTACCGCATAAGACGGGACGGAAAAGGGTTTAGGGTTGGATTAGGCGGACCCGCTTCGCGGCTCCGCCTAATCCAACCCTAAACCCTTTTCCTTATTCAAGGTCACTAAACCCACAAGAAACTGAACCCTAAGAGGGTATTGGTGAACCCTGTCGTCGATGTGATTCAAAGATGGGACACTGAACCTTAAGAGTAGGGTACCGCATAAGACGGGACGGAAAAGGGTTTAGGGTTGGATTAGGCGGACCCGCTTCGCGGCTCCGCCTAATCCAACCCTAAACCCTTTTCCTTATTCAAGGTCACTAAACCCGCAAGAAACTGAACACTAAGAGGGTATTGGTGAACCCTGTCGTGGATGTGATTCAAAGATGGGACACTGAACCTTAAGAGTAGGGTACCGCATAAGACGGGACGGAAAAGAGTTTAGGGTTGGATTAGGCGGAGCCGCTTCGCGGCTCCGCCTAATCCAACCCTAAACCCTTTTCCTTATTCAAGGTCACTAAACCCACAAGAAACTGAACCCTAAGAGGGTATTGGTGAACCCTGTCGTGGATGTGATTCAAAGATGGGACACTGAACCTTAAGAGTAGGGTACCGCATAAGACGGGACAGAAAAGGGTTTAGGGTTGGATTAGGCGGACCCGCTTCGCGGCTCCGCCTAATCCAACCCTAAACCCTTTTCCTTATTCAAGGTCACTAAACCCGCAAGAAACTGTACCCTAAGAGGGTATTGGTGAACCCTGTCGTGGATGTGATTCAAAGATGGGACACTGAACCTTAAGAGTAGGGTACCGCATAAGACGGGACGGAAAAGAGTTTAGGGTTGGATTAGGCGGAGCCGCTTCGCGGCTCCGCCTAATCCAACCCTAAACCCTTTTCCTTATTCAAGGTCACTAAACCCACAAGAAACTGAACCCTAAGAGGGTATTGGTGAACCCTGTCGTGGATGTGATTCAAAGATGGGACACTGAACCTTAAGAGTAGGGTACCGCATAAGACGGGACAGAAAAGGGTTTAGGGTTGGATTAGGCGGACCCGCTTCGCGGCTCCGCCTAATCCAACCCTAAATCCTTTTCCTTATTCAAGGTCACTAAACCCGCAAGAAACTGTACCCTAAGAGGGTATTGGTGAACCCTGTCGTGGATGTGATTCAAAGATGGGACACTGAACCTTAAGAGTAGGGTACCGCATTAGACGGGACGGAAAAGGGTTTAGGGTTGGATTAGGCGGACCCGCTTCGCGGCTCTGCCTAATCCAACCGTAAACCCTTTTCTTTATTCAAGGTCACTAAACCCGCAAGAAACTATACTCTAAGAGGGTATTGGTGAACCCTGTCGCGGATGTGATTCAAAGATGGGACACTGAACCTTAAGAGTAGGGTACCGCATAAGACGGGACGGAAAAGGGTTTAGGGTTGGATTAGGCGGACCTGCTTCGCGGATCCGCCTAATCCAACCCTAAACCCTTTTCCTTATTCATGGACGGAAAAGGGTTTAGGGTTGGATTAGGCGGACCCGCTTCGCGGCTCCGCCTAATCCAACCCTAAACCCTTTTCCTTATTCAAGGTCACTAAACCCACAAGAAACTGAACCTTAGATGGTATTGGTGAACCCTGTCGTCGATGTGATTCAAAGATGGGACACTGAACCTTAAGAGTAGGGTACCGCATAAGACGGGACATAAAAGGGTTTAGGGTTGGATTAGGCGGACCCGCTTCGCGGCTCCGCCTAATCCAACCCTAAACCCTTTTCCTTATTCAAGGTCACTAAACCCACAAGAAACTGAACCCTAAGAGGGTACTGGTGAACCCTGTCGTGGATGTGATTCAAAGATGGGACACTGAACCTTAAGAGTAGGGTACCGCATAAGACGGGACGGAAAAGGGTTTAGGGTTGGATTAGGCGGACCCGCTTCGCGGCTCCGCCTAATCCAACCCTAAACCCTTTTCCTTATTCAAGGTCACTAAACCCACAAGAAACTGAACCCTAAGAGGGTATTGGTGAACCCTGTCGTGGATGTGATTCAAAGATGGGACACTGAACCTTAAGAGTAGGGTACCGCATAAGACGGGACGGAAAAGGGTTTAGCGTTGGATTAGGCGGACCCGCTTCGCGGCTCCGCCTAATCCAACCCTAAACCCTTTTCCTTATTCAAGGTCACTAAACCCGCATGAAACTGAACCCTAAGAGGGTACTGGTGAACCCTGTCGTGGATGTGATTCAAAGATGGGACACAGAACCTTAAGAGTAGGGTACCGCATAAGACGGGACGGAAAGGGGTTTAGGGTTGGATTAGGCGGACCCGCTTCGCGGCTCCGCCTAATCCAACCCTAAACCCTTTTCCTTATTCAAGGTCACTAAACCCGCAAGAAACTATACTCTAAGAGGGTATTGGTGAACCCTGTCGCGGATGTGATTCAAAGATGGGACACTGAACCTTAAGAGTAGGGTACCGCATAAGACGGGACGGAAAAGGGTTTAGGGTTGGATTAGGCGGACCTGCTTCGCGGATCCGCCTAATCCAACCCTAAACCCTTTTCCTTATTCATGGACGGAAAAGGGTTTAGGGTTGAATTAGGCGGACCCGCTTCGCGGCTCCGCCTAATCCAACCCTAAACCCTTTTCCTTATTCAAGGTCACTAAACCCACAAGAAACTGAACCTTAGATGGTATTGGTGAACCCTGTCGTCGATGTGATTCAAAGATGGGACACTGAACCTTAAGAGTAGGGTACCGCATAAGACGGGACAGAAAAGGGTTTAGGGTTGGATTAGGCGGACCCGCTTCGCGGCTCCGCCTAATCCAACCCTAAACCCTTTTCCTTATTCAAGGTCACTAAACCCACAAGAAACTGAACCCTAAGAGGGTACTGGTGAACCCTGTCGTGGATGTGATTCAAAGATGGGACACTGAACCTTAAGAGTAGGGTACCGCATAAGACGGGACGGAAAAGTGTTTAGGGTTGGATTAGGCGGACCCGCTTCGCGGCTCCGCCTAATCCAACCCTAAACCTTTTTCCTTATTCAAGGTCACTAAACCCGCAAGAAACTATACTCTAAGAGGGTATTGGTGAACCCTGTCGCGGATGTGATTCAAAGATGGGACACTGAACCTTAAGAGTAGGGTACCGCATAAGACGGGACGGAAAATGGTTTAGGGTTGGATTAGGCGGACCCGCTTCGCGGCTCCGCCTAATCCAACCCTAAACCCTTTTCCTTATTCAAGGTCACTAAACCCGCAAGAAACTGAACCCTAAGAGGGTATTGGTGAACCCTGTCGTGGATGTGATTCAAAGATGGGACACTGAACCTTAAGAGTAGGGTACCGCATAAGACGGGACAGAAAAGGGTTTAGGGTTGGATTAGGCGGACCCGCTTCGCGGCTCCGCCTAATCCAACCCTAAACCCTTTTCCTTATTCAAGGTCACTAAACCCGCAAGAAACTGTACCCTAAGAGGGTATTGGTGAACCCTGTCGTGGATGTGATTCAAAGATGGGACACTGAACCTTAAGAGTAGGGTACCGCATAAGACGGGACGGAAAAGGGTTTAGGGTTGGATTAGGCGGACCCGCTTCGCGGCTCCGCCTAATCCAACCCTAAACCCTTTTCCTTATTCAAGGTCACTAAACCCGCAAGAAACTATACTCTAAGAGGGTATTGGTGAACCCTGTCGCGGATGTGATTCAAAGATGGGACACTGAACCTTAAGAGTAGGGTACCGCATAAGACGGGACGGAAAACGGTTTAGGGTTGGATTAGGCGGACCCACTTCGCGGCTCCGCCTAATCCAACCCTAAACCCTTTTCCTTATTCAAGGTCACTAAACCCGCAAGAAACTGTACCCTAAGAGGGTATTGGTGAACCCTGTCGTGGATGTGATTCAAAGATGGGACACTGAACCTTAAGAGTAGGGTACCGCATAAGACGGGACGGAAAAGGGTTTAGGGTTGGATTAGGCGGACCCGCTTCGCGGCTCCGCCTAATCCAACCCTAAACCCTTTTCCTTATTCAAGGTCACTAAACCCGCAAGAAACTATACTCTAAGAGGGTATTGGTGAACCCTGTCGCGGATGTGATTCAAAGATGGGACACTGAACCTTAAGAGTAGGGTACCGCATAAGACGGGACGGAAAACGGTTTAGGGTTGGATTAGGCGGACCCGCTTCGCGGCTCCGCCTAATCCAACCCTAAACCCTTTTCCTTATTCAAGGTCACTAAACCCGCAAGAAACTGTACCCTAAGAGGGTATTGGTGAACCCTGTCGTGGATGTGATTCAAAGATGGGACACTGAACCTTAAGAGTAGGGTACCGCATAAGACGGGACGGAAAAGGGTTTAGGGTTGGATTAGGCGGACCCGCTTCGCGGCTCCGCCTAATCCAACCCTAAACCCTTTTCCTTATTCAAGGTCACTAAACCCGCAAGAAACTGAACCCTAAGAGGGTATTGGTGAACCCTGTCGTGGATGTGATTCAAAGATGGGACACTGAACCTTAAGAGTAGGGTACCGCATAAGACGGGACGGAAAAGGGTTTAGGGTTGGATTAGGTGGACCCGCTTCGCGGCTCCGCCTAATACAACCCTAAACCCTTTTCCTTATTCAATGTCACTAAACCCGCAATAAACTGTACCCTAAGAGGTTATTGGTGAACCCTGTCGTGGATGTGATTCAAAGATGGGACACTGAACCTTAAGAGTAGGGTACCGCATAAGACGGGACGGAAAAAGGTTTAGGGTTGGATTAGGCGAACCCGCTTCGCGGCTCCGCCTAATCCAACCCTAAACCCTTTTCCTTATTCAAGGTCACTAAACCCGCAAGAAACTGTACCCTAAGAGGGTATTGGTGAACCCTGTCGTGGATGTGATTCAAAGATGGGACACTGAACCTTAAGAGTAGGGTACCGCATAAGACGGGACGGAAAAGGGATTAGGCGGACCCGCTTCGCGGCTCTGCCTAATCCAACCCTAAACCCTTTTCCTTATTCAAGGTCACTAAACCCGCAAGAAACTGAACCCTAAGAGGGTATTGGTGAACCCTGTCTTGGATGTGATTCAAAGATGGGACACTTAACCTTAAGAGTAGGGTACCGCATAAGACGGGACGTAAAAGGGTTTAGAGTTGGATTAGGCGGACCGGCTTCGCGGCTCTGCCTAATCCAACCCTAAACCCTTTTCCTTATTCAAGGTCACTAAACCCGCAAGAAACTGAACCCTAAGAGGGTATTGGTGAACCCTGTCGTGGATGTGATTCAAAGATGGGACACTGAACCTTAAGAGTAGGGTACCGCATAAGACGGGACGGAAAAAGGTTTAGGGTTGGATTAGGCGAACCCACTTCGCGGCTCCGCCTAATCCAACCCTAAACCCTTTTCCTTATTCAAGGTCACTAAACCCGCAAGAAACTGTACCCTAAGAGGGTATTGGTGAACCCTGTCGTGGATGTGATTCAAAGATGGGACACTTAACCTTAAGAGTAGGGTACCGCATAAGACGGGACGGAAAAGGGTTTAGAGTTGGATTAGGCGGACCGGCTTCGCGGCTCTACCTAATCCAACCCTAAACCCTTTTCCTTATTCAAGGTCACTAAACCCGCAAGAAACTGAACCCTAAGAGGGTATTGGTGAACCCTGTCGTGGATGTGATTCAAAGATGGGACACTGAACCTTAAGAGTAGGGTACCGCATAAGACGGGACGGAAAAGGGTTTAGGGTTGGATTAGGCGGACCCGCTTCGCGGCTCCGCCTAATCCAACCCTAAACCCTTTTCCTTATTCAAGGTCACTAAACCCGCAAGAAACTGAACCCTAAGAGAGTATTGGTGAACCCTGTCGTGGATGTGATTCAAAGATGGGACACTGAACCTTAAGAGTAGGGTACCGCATAAGACGGGACGGAAAAGGGTTTAGGGTTGGATTAGGTGGACCCGCTTCCCGGCTCCGCCTAATACAACCCTAAACCCTTTTCCTTATTCAAGGTCACTAAACCCGCAAGAAACTGTACCCTAAGAGGGTATTGGTGAACCCTGTCGTGGATGTGATTCAAAGATGGGACACTGAACCTTAAGAGTAGGGTACCGCATAAGACGGGACGGAAAAGGGTTTAGGGTTGGATTAGGCGGACCCGCTTCGCGGCTCTGCCTAATCCAACCCTAAACCTTTTTCCTTATTCAAGGTCACTAAACCCGCAAGAAACTGAACCCTAAGAGGGTATTGGTGAACCCTGTCTTGGATGTGATTCAAAGATGGGACACTTAACCTTCAGAGTAGGGTACCGCATAAGACGGGACGGAAAAGGGTTTAGAGTTGGATTAGGCGGACCGGCTTCGCGGCTCTGCCTAATCCAACCCTAAACCCTTTTCCTTATTCAAGGTCACTAAACCCGCAAGAAACTGAACCCTAAGAGGGTATTGGTGAACCCTGTCGTGGATGTGATTCAAAGATGGGACACTGAACCTTAAGAGTAGGGTACCGCATAAGACGGGACGGAAAAAGGTTTAGGGTTGGATTAGGCGAACCCACTTCGCGGCTCCGCCTAATCCAACCCTAAACCCTTTTCCTTATTCAAGGTCACTAAACCCGCAAGAAACTGTACCCTAAGAGGGTATTGGTGAACCCTGTCTTGGATGTGATTCAAAGATGGGACACTTAACCTTAAGAGTAGGGTACCGCATAAGACGGGACGGAAAAGGGTTTAGAGTTGGATTAGGCGGACCGGCTTCGCGGCTCTGCCTAATCCAACCCTAAACCCTTTTCCTTATTCAAGGTCACTAAACCCGCAAGAAACTGAACCCTAAGAGGGTATTGGTGAACCCTGTCGTGGATGTGATTCAAAGATGGGACACTGAACCTTAAGAGTAGGGTACCGCATAAGATGGGACGGAAAAGGGTTTAGGGTTGGATTAGGCGGACCCGCTTCGCGGCTCCGCCTAATCCAACCCTAAACCCTTTTCCTTATTCAAGGTCACTAAACCCGCAAGAAACTGTACCCTAAGTGGGTATTGGTGAACCCTGTCGTGGATGTGATTCAAAGATGGGACACTGAACCTTAAGAGTAGGGTACCGCATAAGACGGGACAGAAAAGGGTTTAGGGTTGGATTAGGCGGACCCGCTTCGCGGCTCCGCCTAATCCAACCCTAAACCCTTTTCCTTATTCAAGGTCACTAAACCCGCAAGAAACTGTACCCTAAGAGGGTATTGGTGAACCCTGTCGTGGATGTGATTCAAAGATGGGACACTGAACCTTAAGAGTAGGGTACCGCATAAGACGGGACGGAAAAGGGTTTAGAGTTGGATTAGGCGGACCCGCTTCGCGGCTCCGCCTAATCCAACCCTAAACCCTTTTCCTTATTCAAGGTCACTAAACCCGCATGAAACTGAACCCTAAGAGGGTACTGGTGAACCCTGTCGTGGATGTGATTCAAAGATGGGACACAGAACCTTAAGAGTAGGGTACCGCATAAGACGGGACGGAAAAGGGTTTAGGGTTGGATTAGGCGGACCCGCTTCGCGGCTCCGCCTAATCCAACCCTAAACCCTTTTCCTTATTCAAGGTCACTAAACCCGCAAGAAACTATACTCTAAGAGGGTATTGGTGAACCCTGTCGCGGATGTGATTCAAAGATGGGACACTGAACCTTAAGAGTAGGGTACCGCATAAGACGGGACGGAAAAGGGTTTAGGGTTGGATTAGGCGGACCTGCTTCGCGGATCCGCCTAATCCAACCCTAAACCCTTTTCCTTATTCATGGACGGAAAAGGGTTTAGGGTTGGATTAGGCGGACCCGCTTCGCGGCTCCGCCTAATCCAACCCTAAACCCTTTTCCTTATTCAAGGTCACTAAACCCACAAGAAACTGAACCTTAGATGGTATTGGTGAACCCTATGGTCGATGTGATTCAAAGATGGGACACTGAACCTTAAGAGTAGGGTACCGCATAAGACGAGACAGAAAAGGGTTTAGGGTTGGATTAGGCGGACCCGCTTCGCGGCTCCGCCTAATCCAACCCTAAACCCTTTTCCTTATTCAAGGTCACTAAACCCACAAGAAACTGAACCCTAAGAGGGTACTGGTGAACCCTGTCGTGGATGTGATTCAAAGATGGGACACTGAACCTTAAGAGTAGGGTACCGCATAAGACGGGACGGAAAAGGGTTTAGGGTTGGATTAGGCGGACCCGCTTCGCGGCTCCGCCTAATCCAACCCTAAACCCTTTTCCTTATTCAAGGTCACTAAACCCGCAAGAAACTATACTCTAAGAGGGTATTGGTGAACCCTGTCGCGGATGTGATTCAAAGATGGGACACTGAACCTTAAGAGTAGGGTACCGCATAAGACGGGACGGAAAATGGTTTAGGGTTGGATTAGGCGGACCCGCTTCGCGGCTCCGCCTAATCCAACCCTAAACCCTTTTCCTTATTCAAGGTCACTAAACCCGCAAGAAACTGAACCCTAAGAGGGTATTGGTGAACCCTGTCGTGGATGTGATTCAAAGATGGGACACTGAACCTTAAGAGTAGGGTACCGCATAAGACGGGACAGAAAAGGGTTTAGGGTTGGATTAGGCGGACCCGCTTCGCGGCTCCGCCTAATCCAACCCTAAACCCTTTTCCTTATTCAAGGTCACTAAACCCGCAAGAAACTGTACCCTAAGAGGGTATTGGTGAACCCTGTCGTGGATGTGATTCAAAGATGGGACACTGAACCTTAAGAGTAGGGTACCGCATAAGACGGGACGGAAAAGGGTTTAGGGTTGGATTAGGCGGACCCGCTTCGCGGCTCCGCCTAATCCAACCCTTAACCCTTTTCCTTATTCAAGGTCACTAAACCCGCAAGAAACTGTACCCTAAGAGGGTATTGGTGAACCCTGTCGTGGATGTGATTCAAAGATGGGACACTGAACCTTAAGAGTAGGGTACCGCATAAGACGGGACGGAAAAATATTTAGGGTTGGATTAGGCGGACCCGCATCGCGGCTCCGCCTAATCCAACCCTAAACCCTTTTCCATATTCAAGGTCACTAAACCCGCAAGAAACTGTACCCTATGAGGGTATTGGTGAACCCTGTCGTGGATGTGATTCAAAGATGGGACACTGAACCTTAAGAGTAGAGTACCGCATAAGACGGGACGGAAAAGGGTTTAGGGTTGGATTAGGCGGACCCGCTTTGCGGCTCCGCCTAATCCAACCCTAAACCCTTTTCCTTATTCAAGGTCACTAAACCCGCAAGAAACTGTACCCTAAGAGGGTATTGGTGAACCCTGTCGTGGATGTGATTCAAAGATGGGACACTTAACCTTAAGAGTAGGGTACCGCATAAGACGGGACGGAAAAGGGTTTAGAGTTGGATTAGGCGGACCGGCTTCGCGGCTCTGCCTAATCCAACCCTAAACCCTTTTCCTTATTCAAGGTCACTAAACCCGCAAGAAACTGAACCCTAAGAGGGTATTGGTGAACCCTGTCGTGGATGTGATTCAAAGATGGGACACTGAACCTTAAGAGTAGGGTACCGCATAAGACGGGACAGAAAAGGGTTTAGGGTTGGATTAGGCGGACCCGCTTCGCGGCTCCGCCTAATCCAACCCTAAACCCTTTTCCTTATTCAAGGTCACTAAACCCGCAAGAAACTGTACCCTAAGAGGGTATTGGTGAACCCTGTCGTGGATGTGATTCAAAGATGGGACACTGAACCTTAAGAGTAGGGTACCGCATAAGACGGGACGGAAAAGGGTTTAGGGTTGGATTAGGCGGACCCGCTTCGCGGCTCCGCCTAATCCAACCCTAAACCCTTTTCCTTATTCAAGGTCACTAAACCCGCAAGAAACTATACTCTAAGAGGGTATTGGTGAACCCTGTCGCGGATGTGATTCAAAGATGGGACACTGAACCTTAAGAGTAGGGTACCGCATAAGACGGGACGGAAAGCGGTTTAGGGTTGGATTAGGCGGACCCGCTTCGCGGCTCCGCCTAATCCAACCCTAAACCCTTTTCCTTATTCAAGGTCACTAAACCCGCAAGAAACTGTACCCTAAGAGGGTATTGGTGAACCCTGTCGTGGATGTGATTCAAAGATGGGACACTGAACCTTAAGAGTAGGGTACCGCATAAGACGGGACGAAAAAGGGTTTAGGGTTGGATTAGGCGGACCCGCTTCGCGGCTCCGCCTAATCCAACCCTTAACCCTTTTCCTTATTCAAGGTCACTAAACCCGCAAGAAACTGTACCCTAAGAGGGTATTGGTGAACCCTGTCGTGGATGTGATTCAAAGATGGGACACTGAACCTTAAGAGTAGGGTACCGCATAAGACGGGACGGAAAAATATTTAGGGTTGGATTAGGCGGACCCGCATCGCGGCTCCGCCTAATCCAACCCTAAACCCTTTTCCATATTCAAGGTCACTAAACCCGCAAGAAACTGTACCCTAAGAGGGTATTGGTGAACCCTGTCGTGGATGTGATTCAAAGATGGGACACTGAACCTTAAGAGTAGAGTACCGCATAAGACGGGACGGAAAAGGGTTTAGGGTTGGATTAGGCGGACCCGCTTTGCGGCTCCGCCTAATCCAACCCTAAACCCTTTTCCTTATTCAAGGTCACTAAACCCGCAAGAAACTGTACCCTAAGAGGGTATTGGTGAACCCTGTCGTGGATGTGATTCAAAGATGGGACACTTAACCTTAAGAGTAGGGTACCGCATAAGACGGGACGGAAAAGGGTTTAGAGTTGGATTAGGCGGACCGGCTTCGCGGCTCTGCCTAATCCAACCCTAAACCCTTTTCCTTATTCAAGATCACTAAACCCGCAAGAAACTGAACCCTAAGAGGGTATTGGTGAACCCTGTCGTGGATGTGATTCAAAGATGGGACACTGAACCTTAAGAGTAGGGTACCGCATAAGACGGGACGGAAAAGGGTTTAGGGTTGGATTAGGCGGACCCGCTTCGCGGCTCCGCCTAATCCAACCCTAAACCCTTTTCCTTATTCAAGGTCACTAAACCCGCAAGAAACTGAACCCTAAGAGGGTATTGGTGAACCCTGTCGTGGATGTGATTCAAAGATGGGACACTGAACCTTAAGAGTAGGGTACCGCATAAGACGGGACGGAAAAGGGTTTAGGGTTGGATTAGGTGGACCCGCTTCGCGGCTCCGCCTAATACAACCCTAAACCCTTTTCCTTATTCAATGTCACTAAACCCGCAAGAAACTGTACCCTAAGAGGTTATTGGTGAACCCTGTCGTGGATGTGATTCAAAGATGGGACACTGAACCTTAAGAGTAGGGTACCGCATAAGACGGGACGGAAAAAGGTTTAGGGTTGGATTAGGCGAACCCGCTTCGCGGCTCCGCCTAATCCAACCCTAAACCCTTTTCCTTATTCAAGGTCACTAAACCCGCAAGAAACTGTACCCTAAGAGGGTATTGGTGAACCCTGTCGTGGATGTGATTCAAAGATGGGACACTGAACCTTAAGAGTAGGGTACCGCATAAGACGGGACGGAAAAGGGATTAGGGTTGGATTAGGCGGACCCGCTTCGCGGCTCTGCCTAATCCAACCCTAAACCCTTTTCCTTATTCAAGGTCACTAAACCCGCAAGAAACTGAACCCTAAGAGGGTATTGGTGAACCCTGTCTTGGATGTGATTCAAAGATGGGACACTTAACCTTAAGAGTAGGGTACCGCATAAGACGGGACGGAAAAGGGTTTAGAGTTGGATTAGGCGGACCGGCTTCGCGGCTCTGCCTAATCCAACCCTAAACCCTTTTCCTTATTCAAGGTCACTAAACCCGCAAGAAACTGTACCCTAAGAGGGTATTGGTGAACCCTGTCGTGGATGTGATTCAAAGATGGGACACTGAACCTTAAGAGTAGGGTACCGCATAAGACGGGACGGAAAAGGGTTTAGGGTTGGATTAGGTGGACCCGCTTCGCGGCTCCGCCTAATACAACCCTAAACCCTTTTCCTTATTCAATGTCACTAAACCCGCAAGAAACTGTACCCTAAGAGGTTATTGGTGAACCCTGTCGTGGATGTGATTCAAAGATGGGACACTGAACCTTAAGAGTAGGGTACCGCATAAGACGGGACGGAAAAAGGTTTAGGGTTGGATTAGGCGAACCCGCTTCGCGGCTCCGCCTAATCCAACCCTAAACCCTTTTCCTTATTCAAGGTCACTAAACCCGCAAGAAACTGTACCCTAAGAGGGTATTGGTGAACCCTGTCGTGGATGTGATTCAAAGATGGGACACTGAACCTTAAGAGTAGGGTACCGCATAAGACGGGACGGAAAAGGGATTAGGGTTGGATTAGGCGGACCCGCTTCGCGGCTCTGCCTAATCCAACCCTAAACCCTTTTCCTTATTCAAGGTCACTAAACCCGCAAGAAACTGAACCCTAAGAGGGTATTGGTGAACCCTGTCTTGGATGTGATTCAAAGATGGGACACTTAACCTTAAGAGTAGGGTACCGCATAAGACGGGACGGAAAAGGGTTTAGAGTTGGATTAGGCGGACCGGCTTCGCGGCTCTGCCTAATCCAACCCTAAACCCTTTTCCTTATTCAAGGTCACTAAACCCGCAAGAAACTGAACCCTAAGAGGGTATTGGTGAACCCTGTCGTGGATGTGATTCAAAGATGGGACACTGAACCTTAAGAGTAGGGTACCGCATAAGACGGGACGGAAAAGGGTTTAGGGTTGGATTAGGCGGACCCGCTTCGCGGCTCTGCCTAATCCAACCCTAAACCTTTTTCCTTATTCAAGGTCACTAAACCCGCAAGAAACTGAACCCTAAGAGGGTATTGGTGAACCCTGTCTTGGATGTGATTCAAAGATGGGACACTTAACCTTCAGAGTAGGGTACCGCATAAGACGGGACGGAAAAGGGTTTAGAGTTGGATTAGGCGGACCGGCTTCGCGGCTCTGCCTAATCCAACCCTAAACCCTTTTCCTTATTCAAGGTCACTAAACCCGCAAGAAACTGTACCCTAAGAGGGTATTGGTGAACCCTGTCGTGGATGTGATTCAAAGATGGGACACTGAACCTTAAGAGTAGGGTACCGCATAAGACGGGACGGAAAAGGGATTAGGGTTGGATTAGGCGGACCCGCTTCGCGGCTCTGCCTAATCCAACCCTAAACCCTTTTCCTTATTCAAGGTCACTAAACCCGCAAGAAACTGAACCCTAAGAGGGTATTGGTGAACCCTGTCTTGGATGTGATTCAAAGATGGGACACTTAACCTTAAGAGTAGGGTACCGCATAAGACGGGACGGAAAAGGGTTTAGAGTTGGATTAGGCGGACCGGCTTCGCGGCTCTGCCTAATCCAACCCTAAACCCTTTTCCTTATTCAAGGTCACTAAACCCGCAAGAAACTGAACCCTAAGAGGGTATTGGTGAACCCTGTCGTGGATGTGATTCAAAGATGGGACACTGAACCTTAAGAGTAGGGTACCGCATAAGACGGGACGGAAAAGGGTTTAGGGTTGGATTAGGCGGACCCGCTTCGCGGCTCCGCCTAATCCAACCCTAAACCCTTTTCCTTATTCAAGGTCACTAAACCCGCAAGAAACTGAACCCTAAGAGGGTATTGGTGAACCCTGTCGTGGATGTGATTCAAAGATGGCACACTGAACCTTAAGAGTAGGGTACCGCATAAGACGGGACGGAAAAGGGTTTAGGGTTGGATTAGGCGGACCCGCTTCGCGGCTCCGCCTAATCCAACCCTAAACCCTTTTCCTTATTCAAGGTCACTAAACCCGCAAGAAACTGAACCCTAAGAGGGTATTGGTGAACCCTGTCGTGGATGTGATTCAAAGATGGGACACTGAACCTTAAGAGTAGGGTACCGCATAAGACGGGACGGAAAAGGGTTTAGGGTTGGATTAGGTGGACCCGCTTCGCGGCTCCGCCTAATACAACCCTAAACCCTTTTCCTTATTCAATGTCACTAAACCCGCAAGAAACTGTACCCTAAGAGGTTATTGGTGAACCCTGTCGTGGATGTGATTCAAAGATGGGACACTGAACCTTAAGAGTAGGGTACCGCATAAGACGGGACGGAAAAAGGTTTAGGGTTGGATTAGGCGAACCCGCTTCGCGGCTCCGCCTAATCCAACCCTAAACCCTTTTCCTTATTCAAGGTCACTAAACCCGCAAGAAACTGTACCCTAAGAGGGTATTGGTGAACCCTGTCGTGGATGTGATTCAAAGATGGGACACTGAACCTTAAGAGTAGGGTACCGCATAAGACGGGACGGAAAAGGGATTAGGGTTGGATTAGGCGGACCCGCTTCGCGGCTCTGCCTAATCCAACCCTAAACCCTTTTCCTTATTCAAGGTCACTAAACCCGCAAGAAACTGAACCCTAAGAGGGTATTGGTGAACCCTGTCTTGGATGTGATTCAAAGATGGGACACTTAACCTTAAGAGTAGGGTACCGCATAAGACGGGACGGAAAAGGGTTTAGAGTTGGATTAGGCGGACCGGCTTCGCGGCTCTGCCTAATCCAACCCTAAACCCTTTTCCTTATTCAAGGTCACTAAACCCGCAAGAAACTGAACCCTAAGAGGGTATTGGTGAACCCTGTCGTGGATGTGATTCAAAGATGGGACACTGAACCTTAAGAGTAGGGTACCGCATAAGACGGGACGGAAAAGGGTTTAGGGTTGGATTAGGCGGACCCGCTTCGCGGCTCTGCCTAATCCAACCCTAAACCTTTTTCCTTATTCAAGGTCACTAAACCCGCAAGAAACTGAACCCTAAGAGGGTATTGGTGAACCCTGTCTTGGATGTGATTCAAAGATGGGACACTTAACCTTCAGAGTAGGGTACCGCATAAGACGGGACGGAAAAGGGTTTAGAGTTGGATTAGGCGGACCGGCTTCGCGGCTCTGCCTAATCCAACCCTAAACCCTTTTCCTTATTCAAGGTCACTAAACCCGCAAGAAACTGTACCCTAAGAGGGTATTGGTGAACCCTGTCGTGGATGTGATTCAAAGATGGGACACTGAACCTTAAGAGTAGGGTACCGCATAAGACGGGACGGAAAAGGGATTAGGGTTGGATTAGGCGGACCCGCTTCGCGGCTCTGCCTAATCCAACCCTAAACCCTTTTCCTTATTCAAGGTCACTAAACCCGCAAGAAACTGAACCCTAAGAGGGTATTGGTGAACCCTGTCTTGGATGTGATTCAAAGATGGGACACTTAACCTTAAGAGTAGGGTACCGCATAAGACGGGACGGAAAAGGGTTTAGAGTTGGATTAGGCGGACCGGCTTCGCGGCTCTGCCTAATCCAACCCTAAACCCTTTTCCTTATTCAAGGTCACTAAACCCGCAAGAAACTGAACCCTAAGAGGGTATTGGTGAACCCTGTCGTGGATGTGATTCAAAGATGGGACACTGAACCTTAAGAGTAGGGTACCGCATAAGACGGGACGGAAAAGGGTTTAGGGTTGGATTAGGCGGACCCGCTTCGCGGCTCCGCCTAATCCAACCCTAAACCCTTTTCCTTATTCAAGGTCACTAAACCCGCAAGAAACTGAACCCTAAGAGGGTATTGGTGAACCCTGTCGTGGATGTGATTCAAAGATGGGACACTGAACCTTAAGAGTAGGGTACCGCATAAGACGGGACGGAAAAGGGTTTAGGGTTGGATTAGGTGGACCCGCTTCGCGGCTCCGCCTAATACAACCCTAAACCCTTTTCCTTATTCAATGTCACTAAACCCGCAAGAAACTGTACCCTAAGAGGTTATTGGTGAACCCTGTCGTGGATGTGATTCAAAGATGGGACACTGAACCTTAAGAGTAGGGTACCGCATAAGACGGGACGGAAAAAGGTTTAGGGTTGGATTAGGCGAACCCGCTTCGCGGCTCCGCCTAATCCAACCCTAAACCCTTTTCCTTATTCAAGGTCACTAAACCCGCAAGAAACTGTACCCTAAGAGGGTATTGGTGAACCCTGTCGTGGATGTGATTCAAAGATGGGACACTGAACCTTAAGAGTAGGGTACCGCATAAGACGGGACGGAAAAGGGATTAGGGTTGGATTAGGCGGACCCGCTTCGCGGCTCTGCCTAATCCAACCCTAAACCCTTTTCCTTATTCAAGGTCACTAAACCCGCAAGAAACTGAACCCTAAGAGGGTATTGGTGAACCCTGTCTTGGATGTGATTCAAAGATGGGACACTTAACCTTAAGAGTAGGGTACCGCATAAGACGGGACGGAAAAGGGTTTAGAGTTGGATTAGGCGGACCGGCTTCGCGGCTCTGCCTAATCCAACCCTAAACCCTTTTCCTTATTCAAGGTCACTAAACCCGCAAGAAACTGAACCCTAAGAGGGTATTGGTGAACCCTGTCGTGGATGTGATTCAAAGATGGGACACTGAACCTTAAGAGTAGGGTACCGCATAAGACGGGACGGAAAAAGGTTTAGGGTTGGATTAGGCGAACCCACTTCGCGGCTCCGCCTAATCCAACCCTAAACCCTTTTCCTTATTCAAGGTCACTAAACCCGCAAGAAACTGTACCCTAAGAGGGTATTGGTGAACCCTGTCGTGGATGTGATTCAAAGATGGGACACTTAACCTTAAGAGTAGGGTACCGCATAAGACGGGACGGAAAAGGGTTTAGAGTTGGATTAGGCGGACCGGCTTCGCGGCTCTGCCTAATCCAACCCTAAACCCTTTTCCTTATTCAAGGTCACTAAACCCGCAAGAAACTGAACCCTAAGAGGGTATTGGTGAACCCTGTCGTGGATGTGATTCAAAGATGGGACACTGAACCTTAAGAGTAGGGTACCGCATAAGACGGGACGGAAAAGGGTTTAGGGTTGGATTAGGCGGACCCGCTTCGCGGCTCCGCCTAATCCAACCCTAAACCCTTTTCCTTATTCAAGGTCACTAAACCCGCAAGAAACTGAACCCTAAGAGAGTATTGGTGAACCCTGTCGTGGATGTGATTCAAAGATGGGACACTGAACCTTAAGAGTAGGGTACCGCATAAGACGGGACGGAAAAGGGTTTAGGGTTGGATTAGGTGGACCCGCTTCGCGGCTCCGCCTAATACAACCCTAAACCCTTTTCCTTATTCAAGGTCACTAAACCCGCAAGAAACTGTACCCTAAGAGGGTATTGGTGAACCCTGTCGTGGATGTGATTCAAAGATGGGACACTGAACCTTAAGAGTAGGGTACCGCATAAGACGGGACGGAAAAGGGTTTAGGGTTGGATTAGGCGGACCCGCTTCGCGGCTCTGCCTAATCCAACCCTAAACCTTTTTCCTTATTCAAGGTCACTAAACCCGCAGGAAACTGAACCCTAAGAGGGTATTGGTGAACCCTGTCTTGGATGTGATTCAAAGATGGGACACTTAACCTTCAGAGTAGGGTACCGCATAAGACGGGACGGAAAAGGGTTTAGAGTTGGATTAGGCGGACCGGCTTCGCGGCTCTGCCTAATCCAACCCTAAACCCTTTTCCTTATTCAAGGTCACTAAACCCGCAAGAAACTGTACCCTAAGAGGGTATTGGTGAACCCTGTCGTGGATGTGATTCAAAGATGGGACACTGAACCTTAAGAGTAGGGTACCGCATAAGACGGGACGGAAAAGGGATTAGGGTTGGATTAGGCGGACCCGCTTCGCGGCTCTGCCTAATCCAACCCTAAACCCTTTTCCTTATTCAAGGTCACTAAACCCGCAAGAAACTGAACCCTAAGAGGGTATTGGTGAACCCTGTCTTGGATGTGATTCAAAGATGGGACACTTAACCTTAAGAGTAGGGTACCGCATAAGACGGGACGGAAAAGGGTTTAGAGTTGGATTAGGCGGACCGGCTTCGCGGCTCTGCCTAATCCAACCCTAAACCCTTTTCCTTATTCAAGGTCACTAAACCCGCAAGAAACTGAACCCTAAGAGGGTATTGGTGAACCCTGTCGTGGATGTGATTCAAAGATGGGACACTGAACCTTAAGAGTAGGGTACCGCATAAGACGGGACGGAAAAAGGTTTAGGGTTGGATTAGGCGAACCCACTTCACGGCTCCGCCTAATCCAACCCTAAACCCTTTTCCTTATTCAAGGTCACTAAACCCGCAAGAAACTGTACCCTAAGAGGGTATTGGTGAACCCTGTCGTGGATGTGATTCAAAGATGGGACACTTAACCTTAAGAGTAGGGTACCGCATAAGACGGGACGGAAAAGGGTTTAGAGTTGGATTAGGCGGACCGGCTTCGCGGCTCTGCCTAATCCAACCCTAAACCCTTTTCCTTATTCAAGGTCACTAAACCCGCAAGAAACTGAACCCTAAGAGGGTATTGGTGAACCCTGTCGTGGATGTGATTCAAAGATGGGACACTGAACCTTAAGAGTAGGGTACCGCATAAGACGGGACGGAAAAGGGTTTAGGGTTGGATTAGGCGGACCCGCTTCGCGGCTCCGCCTAATCCAACCCTAAACCCTTTTCCTTATTCAAGGTCACTAAACCCGCAAGAAACTGAACCCTAAGAGAGTATTGGTGAACCCTGTCGTGGATGTGATTCAAAGATGGGACACTGAACCTTAAGAGTAGGGTACCGCATAAGACGGGACGGAAAAGGGTTTAGGGTTGGATTAGGTGGACCCGCTTCCCGGCTCCGCCTAATACAACCCTAAACCCTTTTCCTTATTCAAGGTCACTAAACCCGCAAGAAACTGTACCCTAAGAGGGTATTGGTGAACCCTGTCGTGGATGTGATTCAAAGATGGGACACTGAACCTTAAGAGTAGGGTACCGCATAAGACGGGACGGAAAAGGGTTTAGGGTTGGATTAGGCGGACCCGCTTCGCGGCTCTGCCTAATCCAACCCTAAACCTTTTTCCTTATTCAAGGTCACTAAACCCGCAAGAAACTGAACCCTAAGAGGGTATTGGTGAACCCTGTCTTGGATGTGATTCAAAGATGGGACACTTAACCTTCAGAGTAGGGTACCGCATAAGACGGGACGGAAAAGGGTTTAGAGTTGGATTAGGCGGACCGGCTTCGCGGCTCTGCCTAATCCAACCCTAAACCCTTTTCCTTATTCAAGGTCACTAAACCCGCAAGAAACTGAACCCTAAGAGGGTATTGGTGAACCCTGTCGTGGATGTGATTCAAAGATGGGACACTGAACCTTAAGAGTAGGGTACCGCATAAGACGGGACGGAAAAAGGTTTAGGGTTGGATTAGGCGAACCCACTTCGCGGCTCCGCCTAATCCAACCCTAAACCCTTTTCCTTATTCAAGGTCACTAAACCCGCAAGAAACTGTACCCTAAGAGGGTATTGGTGAACCCTGTCTTGGATGTGATTCAAAGATGGGACACTTAACCTTAAGAGTAGGGTACCGCATAAGACGGGACGGAAAAGGGTTTAGAGTTGGATTAGGCGGACCGGCTTCGCGGCTCTGCCTAATCCAACCCTAAACCCTTTTCCTTATTCAAGGTCACTAAACCCGCAAGAAACTGAACCCTAAGAGGGTATTGGTGAACCCTGTCGTGGATGTGATTCAAAGATGGGACACTGAACCTTAAGAGTAGGGTACCGCATAAGACGGGACGGAAAAAGGTTTAGGGTTGGATTAGGCGAACCCACTTCGCGGCTCCGCCTAATCCAACCCTAAACCCTTTTCCTTATTCAAGGTCACTAAACCCGCAAGAAACTGTACCCTAAGAGGGTATTGGTGAACCCTGTCGTGGATGTGATTCAAAGATGGGACACTTAACCTTAAGAGTAGGGTACCGCATAAGACGGGACGGAAAAGGGTTTAGAGTTGGATTAGGCGGACCGGCTTCGCGGCTCTGCCTAATCCAACCCTAAACCCTTTTCCTTATTCAAGGTCACTAAACCCGCAAGAAACTGAACCCTAAGAGGGTATTGGTGAACCCTGTCGTGGATGTGATTCAAAGATGGGACACTGAACCTTAAGAGTAGGGTACCGCATAAGACGGGACGGAAAAGGGTTTAGGGTTGGATTAGGCGGACCCGCTTCGCGGCTCCGCCTAATCCAACCCTAAACCCTTTTCCTTATTCAAGGTCACTAAACCCGCAAGAAACTGAACCCTAAGAGAGTATTGGTGAACCCTGTCGTGGATGTGATTCAAAGATGGGACACTGAACCTTAAGAGTAGGGTACCGCATAAGACGGGACGGAAAAGGGTTTAGGGTTGGATTAGGCGGACCCGCTTCGCGGCTCTGCCTAATCCAACCCTAAACCCTTTTCCTTATACAAGGTCACTAAACCCGCAAGAAATTGAACCCTAAGAGGGTATTGGTGAACCCTGTCTTGGATGTGATTCAAAGATGGGACACTTAACCTTCAGAGTAGGGTACCGCATAAGACGGGACGGAAAAGGGTTTAGAGTTGGATTAGGCGGACCGGCTTCGCGGCTCTGCCTAATCCAACCCTAAACCCTTTTCCTTATTCAAGGTCACTAAACCCGCAAGAAACTGAACCCTAAGAGGGTATTGGTGAACCCTGTCGTGGATGTGATTCAAAGATGGGACACTGAACCTTAAGAGTAGGGTACCGCATAAGACGGGACGGAAAAAGGTTTAGGGTTGGATTAGGCGAACCCACTTCGCGGCTCCGCCTAATCCAACCCTAAACCCTTTTCCTTATTCAAGGTCACTAAACCCGCAAGAAACTGAACCCTAAGAGGGTATTGGTGAACCCTGTCGTGGATGTGATTCAAAGATGGGACACTGAACCTTAAGAGTAGGGTACCGCATAAGACGGGACGGAAAAGGGTTTAGGGTTGGATTAGGCGGACCCGCTTCGCGGCTCCGCCTAATCCAACCCTAAACCCTTTTCCTTATTCAAGGTCACTAAACCCGCAAGAAACTGAACCCTAAGAGGGAATTGGTGAACCCTGTCGTGGATGTGATTCAATGATGGGACACTGAACCTTAAGAGTAGGGTACCGCATAAGACGGGATGGAAAAGGGTTTAGGGTTGGATTAGGCGGACCCGCTTCGCGGCTCCGCCTAATCCAACCCTAAACCCTTTTCCTCATTCAAGGTCACTAAACCCGCAAGAAACTGAACCCTAAGAGGGAATTGGTGAACCCTGTCTTGGATGTGATTCAAAGATGGGACACTTAACCTTAAGAGTAGGGTACCGCATAAGACGGGACGGAAAAGGGTTTAGAGTTGGATTAGGCGGACCGGCTTCGCGGCTCTGCCTAATCCAACCGTAAACCCTTTTCCTTATTCAAGGTCACTAAACCCGCAAGAAACTGAACCCTAAGAGGGTATTGGTGAACCCTGTCGTGGATGTGATTCAAAGATGGGACACTGAACCTTAAGAGTAGGGTACCGCATAAGACGGGACGGAAAAGGGTTTAGGGTTGGATTAGGCGGACCCGCTTCGCGGCTCTGCCTAATCCAACCCTAAACCCTTTTCCTTATTCAAGGTCACTAAACCCGCAAGAAACTGAACCCTAAGAGGGTATTGGTGAACCCTGTCTTGGATGTGATTCAAAGATGGGACACTTAACCTTAAGAGTAGGGTACCGCATAAGACGGGACGGAAAAGGGTTTAGAGTTGGATTAGGCGGACCGGCTTCGCGGCTCTGCCTAATCCAACCCTAAACCCTTTTCCTTATTCAAGGTCACTAAACCCGCAAGAAACTGAACCCTAAGAGGGTATTGGTGAACCCTGTCGTGGATGTGATTCAAAGATGGGACACTGAACCTTAAGAGTAGGGTACCGCATAAGACGGGACGGAAAAGGGTTTAGGGTTGGATTAGGCGGACCCGCTTCGCGGCTCTGCCTAATCCAACCCTAAACCCTTTTCCTTATTCAAGGTCACTAAACCCGCAAGAAACTGAACCCTAAGAGGGTATTGGTGAACCCTGTCTTGGATGTGATTCAAAGATGGGACACTTAACCTTAAGAGTAGGGTACCGCATAAGACGGGACGGAAAAGGGTTTAGAGTTGGATTAGGCGGACCGGCTTCGCGGCTCTGCCTAATCCAACCCTAAACCCTTTTCCTTATTCAAGGTCACTAAACCCGCAAGAAACTGAACCCTAAGAGGGTATTGGTGAACCCTGTCGTGGATGTGATTCAAAGATGGGACACTGAACCTTAAGAGTAGGGTACTGCATAAGACGGGACGGAAAAAGGTTTAGGGTTGGATTAGGCGAACCCACTTCGCGGCTCCGCCTAATCCAACCCTAAACCCTTTTCCTTATTCAAGGTCACTAAACCCGCAAGAAACTGTACCCTAAGAGGGTATTGGTGAACCCTGTCGTGGATGTGATTCAAAGATGGGACACTTAACCTTAAGAGTAGGGTACCGCATAAGACGGGACGGAAAAGGGTTTAGAGTTGGATTAGGCGGACCCGCTTCGCGGCTCTGCCAAATCCAACCCTAAACCCTTTTCCTTATTCAAGGTCACTAAACCCGCAAGAAACTGAACCCTAAGAGGGTATTGGTGAACCCTGTCGTGGATGTGATTCAAAGATGGGACACTGAACCTTAAGAGTAGGGTACCGCATAAGACGGGACGGAAAAGGGTTTAGGGTTGGATTAGGCGGACCCGCTTCGCGGCTCCGCCTAATCCAACCCTAAACCCTTTTCCTTATTCAAGGTCACTAAACCCGCAAGAAACTGAACCCTAAGAGAGTATTGGTGAACCCTGTCGTGGATGTGATTCAAAGATGGGACACTGAACCTTAAGAGTAGGGTACCGCATAAGACGGGACGGAAAAGGGTTTAGGGTTGGATTAGGCGGACCCGCTTCGCGGCTCTGCCTAATCCAACCCTAAACCCTTTTCCTTATACAAGGTCACTAAACCCGCAAGAAATTGAACCCTAAGAGGGTATTGGTGAACCCTGTCTTGGATGTGATTCAAAGATGGGACACTTAACCTTCAGAGTAGGGTACCGCATAAGACGGGACGGAAAAGGGTTTAGAGTTGGATTAGGCGGACCGGCTTCGCGGCTCTGCCTAATCCAACCCTAAACCCTTTTCCTTATTCAAGGTCACTAAACCCGCAAGAAACTGAACCCTAAGAGGGTATTGGTGAACCCTGTCGTGGATGTGATTCAAAGATGGGACACTGAACCTTAAGAGTAGGGTACCGCATAAGACGGGACGGAAAAAGGTTTAGGGTTGGATTAGGCGAACCCACTTCGCGGCTCCGCCTAATCCAACCCTAAACCCTTTTCCTTATTCAAGGTCACTAAACCCGCAAGAAACTGAACCCTAAGAGGGTATTGGTGAACCCTGTCGTGGATGTGATTCAAAGATGGGACACTGAACCTTAAGAGTAGGGTACCGCATAAGACGGGACGGAAAAGGGTTTAGGGTTGGATTAGGCGGACCCGCTTCGCGGCTCCGCCTAATCCAACCCTAAACCCTTTTCCTTATTCAAGGTCACTAAACCCGCAAGAAACTGAACCCTAAGAGGGAATTGGTGAACCCTGTCGTGGATGTGATTCAATGATGGGACACTGAACCTTAAGAGTAGGGTACCGCATAAGACGGGATGGAAAAGGGTTTAGGGTTGGATTAGGCGGACCCGCTTCGCGGCTCCGCCTAATCCAACCCTAAACCCTTTTCCTCATTCAAGGTCACTAAACCCGCAAGAAACTGAACCCTAAGAGGGAATTGGTGAACCCTGTCTTGGATGTGATTCAAAGATGGGACACTTAACCTTAAGAGTAGGGTACCGCATAAGACGGGACGGAAAAGGGTTTAGAGTTGGATTAGGCGGACCGGCTTCGCGGCTCTGCCTAATCCAACCGTAAACCCTTTTCCTTATTCAAGGTCACTAAACCCGCAAGAAACTGAACCCTAAGAGGGTATTGGTGAACCCTGTCGTGGATGTGATTCAAAGATGGGACACTGAACCTTAAGAGTAGGGTACCGCATAAGACGGGACGGAAAAGGGTTTAGGGTTGGATTAGGCGGACCCGCTTCGCGGCTCTGCCTAATCCAACCCTAAACCCTTTTCCTTATTCAAGGTCACTAAACCCGCAAGAAACTGAACCCTAAGAGGGTATTGGTGAACCCTGTCTTGGATGTGATTCAAAGATGGGACACTTAACCTTAAGAGTAGGGTACCGCATAAGACGGGACGGAAAAGGGTTTAGAGTTGGATTAGGCGGACCGGCTTCGCGGCTCTGCCTAATCCAACCCTAAACCCTTTTCCTTATTCAAGGTCACTAAACCCGCAAGAAACTGAACCCTAAGAGGGTATTGGTGAACCCTGTCGTGGATGTGATTCAAAGATGGGACACTGAACCTTAAGAGTAGGGTACCGCATAAGACGGGACGGAAAAGGGTTTAGGGTTGGATTAGGCGGACCCGCTTCGCGGCTCTGCCTAATCCAACCCTAAACCCTTTTCCTTATTCAAGGTCACTAAACCCGCAAGAAACTGAACCCTAAGAGGGTATTGGTGAACCCTGTCTTGGATGTGATTCAAAGATGGGACACTTAACCTTAAGAGTAGGGTACCGCATAAGACGGGACGGAAAAGGGTTTAGAGTTGGATTAGGCGGACCGGCTTCGCGGCTCTGCCTAATCCAACCCTAAACCCTTTTCCTTATTCAAGGTCACTAAACCCGCAAGAAACTGAACCCTAAGAGGGTATTGGTGAACCCTGTCGTGGATGTGATTCAAAGATGGGACACTGAACCTTAAGAGTAGGGTACCGCATAAGACGGGACGGAAAAAGGTTTAGGGTTGGATTAGGCGAACCCACTTCGCGGCTCCGCCTAATCCAACCCTAAACCCTTTTCCTTATTCAAGGTCACTAAACCCGCAAGAAACTGTACCCTAAGAGGGTATTGGTGAACCCTGTCGTGGATGTGATTCAAAGATGGGACACTTAACCTTAAGAGTAGGGTACCGCATAAGACGGGACGGAAAAGGGTTTAGAGTTGGATTAGGCGGACCGGCTTCGCGGCTCTGCCTAATCCAACCCTAAACCCTTTTCCTTATTCAAGGTCACTAAACCCGCAAGAAACTGAACCCTAAGAGGGTATTGGTGAACCCTGTCGTGGATGTGATTCAAAGATGGGACACTGAACCTTAAGAGTAGGGTACCGCATAAGACGGGACGGAAAAGGGTTTAGGGTTGGATTAGGCGGACCCGCTTCGCGGCTCCGCCTAATCCAACCCTAAACCCTTTTCCTTATTCAAGGTCACTAAACCCGCAAGAAACTGAACCCTAAGAGAGTATTGGTGAACCCTGTCGTGGATGTGATTCAAAGATGGGACACTGAACCTTAAGAGTAGGGTACCGCATAAGACGGGACGGAAAAGGGTTTAGGGTTGGATTAGGTGGACCCGCTTCGCGGCTCCGCCTAATACAACCCTAAACCCTTTTCCTTATTCAAGGTCACTAAACCCGCAAGAAACTGTACCCTAAGAGGTTATTGGTGAACCCTGTCGTGGATGTGATTCAAAGATGGGACACTGAACCTTAAGAGTAGGGTACCGCATAAGACGGGACGGAAAAAGGTTTAGGGTTGGATTAGGCGAACCCGCTTCGCGGCTCCGCCTAATCCAACCCTAAACCCTTTTCCTTATTCAAGGTCACTAAACCCGCAAGAAACTGTACCCTAAGAGGGTATTGGTGAACCCTGTCGTGGATGTGATTCAAAGATGGGACACTTAACCTTAAGAGTAGGGTACCGCATAAGACGGGACGGAAAAGGGTTTAGAGTTGGATTAGGCGGACCGGCTTCGCGGCTCTGCCAAATCCAACCCTAAACCCTTTTCCTTATTCAAGGTCACTAAACCCGCAAGAAACTGAACCCTAAGAGGGTATTGGTGAACCCTGTCGTGGATGTGATTCAAAGATGGGACACTGAATCTTAAGAGTAGGGTACCGCATAAGACGGGACGGAAAAGGGTTTAGGGTTGGATTAGGCGGACCCGCTTCGCGGCTCCGCCTAATCCAACCCTAAACCCTTTTCCTTATTCAAGGTCACTAAACCCGCAAGAAACTGAACCCTAAGAGGGTATTGGTGAACCCTGTCGTGGATGTGATTCAAAGATGGGACACTGAACCTTAAGAGTAGGGTACCGCATAAGACGGGACGGAAAAAGGTTTAGGGTTGGATTAGGCGAACCCACTTCGCGGCTCCGCCTAATCCAACCCTAAACCCTTTTCCTTATTCAAGGTCACTAAACCCGCAAGAAACTGTACCCTAAGAGGGTATTGGTGAACCCTGTCGTGGATGTGATTCAAAGATGGGACACTGAACCTTAAGAGTAGGGTACCGCATAAGACGGGACGGAAAAGAGTTTAGGGTTGGATTAGGCGGACCCGCTTCGCGGCTCCACCTAATCCAACCCTAAACCCTTTTCCTTATTCAAGGTCACTAAACCCGCAAGAAACTGAACCCTAAGAGGGTATTGGTGAACCCTGTCGTGGATGTGATTCAAAGATGGGACACTGAATCTTAAGAGTAGGGTACCGCATAAGACGGGACGGAAAAGGGTTTAGGGTTGGATTAGGCGGACCCGCTTCGCGGCTCCGCCTAATCCAACCCTAAACCCTTTTCCTTATTCAAGGTCACTAAACCCGCAAGAAACTGAACCCTAAGAGGGAATTGGTGAACCCTGTCGTGGATGTGATTCAATGATGGGACACTTAACCTTAAGAGTAGGGTACCGCATAAGACGGGACGGAAAAGGGTTTAGAGTTGGATTAGGCGGACCGGCTTCGCGGCTCTGCCTAATCCAACCCTAAAACCTTTTCCTTATTCAAGGTCACTAAACCCGCAAGAAACTGAACCCTAAGAGGGTATTGGTGAACCCTATCGTGGATGTGATTCAAAGATGGGACACTGAACCTTAAGAGTAGGGTACCGCATAAGACGGGACGGAAAAAGGTTTAGGGTTGGATTAGGCGAACCCACTTCGCGGCTCCGCCTAATCCAACCCTAAACCCTTTTCCTTATTCAAGGTCACTAAACCCGCAAGAAACTGTACCCTAAGAGGGTATTGGTGAACCCTGTCGTGGATGTGATTCAAAGATGGGACACTGAACCTTAAGAGTACGGTACCGCATAAGACGGGACGGAAAAGGGTTTAGGGTTGGATTAGGCGGACCCGCTTCGCGGCTCCGCCTAATCCAACCCTAAACCCTTTTCCTTATTCAAGGTCACTAAACCCGCAAGAAACTGTACCCTAAGAGGGTATTGGTGAACCCTGTCGTGGATGTGATTCAAAGATGGGACACTGAACCTTAAGAGTAGGGTACCGCATAAGACGGGACGGAAAAAGGTTTAGGGTTGGATTAGGCGAACCCACTTCGCGGCTCCGCCTAATCCAACCCTAAACCCTTTTCCTTATTCAAGGTCACTAAACCCGCAAGAAACTGTACCCTAAGAGGGTATTGGTGAACCCTGTCGTGGATGTGATTCAAAGATGGGACACTGAACCTTAAGAGTAGGGTACCGCATAAGACGGGACGGAAAAAGGTTTAGGGTTGGATTAGGCGAACCCACTTCGCGGCTCCGCCTAATCCAACCCTAAACCCTTTTCCTTATTCAAGGTCACTAAACCCGCAAGAAACTGTACCCTAAGAGGGTATTGGTGAACCCTGTCGTGGATGTGATTCAAAGATGGGACACTGAACCTTAAGAGTAGGGTACCGCATAAGACGGGACGGAAAAGAGTTTAGGGTTGGATTAGGCGGACCCGCTTCGCGGCTCCACCTAATCCAACCCTAAACCCTTTTCCTTATTCAAGGTCACTAAACCCGCAAGAAACTGAACCCTAAGAGGGTATTGGTGAACCCTGTCGTGGATGTGATTCAAAGATGGGACACTGAATCTTAAGAGTAGGGTACCGCATAAGACGGGACGGAAAAGGGTTTAGGGTTGGATTAGGCGGACCCGCTTCGCGGCTCCGCCTAATCCAACCCTAAACCCTTTTCCTTATTCAAGGTCACTAAACCCGCAAGAAACTGAACCCTAAGAGGGAATTGGTGAACCCTGTCGTGGATGTGATTCAATGATGGGACACTTAACCTTAAGAGTAGGGTACCGCATAAGACGGGACGGAAAAGGGTTTAGAGTTGGATTAGGCGGACCGGCTTCGCGGCTCTGCCTAATCCAACCCTAAAACCTTTTCCTTATTCAAGGTCACTAAACCCGCAAGAAACTGAACCCTAAGAGGGTATTGGTGAACCCTATCGTGGATGTGATTCAAATATGGGACACTGAACCTTAAGAGTAGGGTACCGCATAAGACGGGACGGAAAAAGGTTTAGGGTTGGATTAGGCGAACCCACTTCGCGGCTCCGCCTAATCCAACCCTAAACCCTTTTCCTTATTCAAGGTCACTAAACCCGCAAGAAACTGTACCCTAAGAGGGTATTGGTGAACCCTGTCGTGGATGTGATTCAAAGATGGGACACTGAACCTTAAGAGTACGGTACCGCATAAGACGGGACGGAAAAGGGTTTAGGGTTGGATTAGGCGGACCCGCTTCGCGGCTCCGCCTAATCCAACCCTAAACCCTTTTCCTTATTCAAGGTCACTAAACCCGCAAGAAACTGTACCCTAAGAGGGTATTGGTGAACCCTGTCGTGGATGTGATTCAAAGATGGGACACTGAACCTTAAGAGTAGCGTACCGCATAAGACGGGACGGAAAAGGGTTTAGGGTTGGATTAGGCGGACCCGCTTCGCGGCTCCGCCTAATCCAACCCTAAACCCTTTTCGTTATTCAAGGTCACTAAACCCGCAAGAAACTGTACCCTAAGAGGGTATTGATGAACCCTGTCGTGGATGTGATTCAAAGATGGGACACAGAACCTTAAGAATAGGGTACCGCATAAGACGGGACGGAAAAGGGTTTAGGGTTGGATTAGGCGGACCCGCATCGCGGCTCTGCCTAATCCAACCCTAAACCCTTTTCCTTATTCAAGGTCACTAAACCCGCAAGAAACTGAACCCTAAGAGGGTATTGGTGAACCCTGTCGTGGATGTGATTCAAAGATGGGACACTGAATCTTAAGAGTAGGGTACCGCATAAGACGGGACGGAAAAGGGTTTAGGGTTGGATTAGGCGGACCCGCTTCGCGGCTCCGCCTAATCCAACCCTAAACCCTTTTCCTTATTCAAGGTCACTAAACCCGCAAGAAACTGAACCCTAAGAGGGAATTGGTGAACCCTGTCGTGGATGTGATTCAAAGATGGGACACTGAACCTTAAGAGTAGGGTACCGCATAAGACGGGATGGAAAAGGGTTTAGGGTTGGATTAGGCGGACCCGCTTCGCGGCTCCGCCTAATCCAACCCTAAACCCTTTTCCTCATTCAAGGTCACTAAACCCGCAAGAAACTGAACCCTAAGAGGGAATTGGTGAACCCTGTCGTGGATGTGATTCAAAGATGGGACACTGAACCTTAAGAGTAGGGTACCGCATATGACGGGACGGAAAAGGGTTTAGGGTTGGATTAGGCGGACCCGCTTCGCGGATCCGCCTAATCCAACCCTAAACCCTTTTCCTTATTCAAGGACGGAAAAGGGTTTAGGGTTGGATTAGGCGGACCCGCTTCGCGGCTCCGCCTAATCCAACCCTAAACCCTTTTCCTTATTCAAGGTCACTAAACCCGCAAGAAACTGAACCCTAAGAGGGTATTGATGAACCCTGTCGTGGATGTGATTCAAAGATGGGACACTGAACCTTAAGAGTAGGGTACCGCATAAGACGGGACGGAAAAGGGTTTAGGGTTGGATTAGGCGGACCCGCTTCGCGGCTCCGCCTAATCCAACCGTAAACCCTTTTCTTTATTCAAGGTCACTAAACCCGCAAGAAACTGTACCCTAAGAGGGTATTGGTGAACCCTGTCGTGGATGTGATTCAAAGATGGGACACTGAACCTTAAGAGTAGGGTACCGCATAAGACGGGACGGAAAAGGGTTTAGGGTTGGATTAGGCGGACCCGCTTCGCAGCTCCGCCTAATCTAACCCCAAACCCTTTTCCTTATTCAAGGTCACTAAACCCGCAAGAAACTGTACCCTAAGAGGGTATTGGTGAACCCTATCGTGGATGTGATTCAAAGATGGGACACTGAACCTTAAGAGTAGGGTACCGCATAAGACGAGATGGAAAAGGGTTTAGGGTTGGATTAGGCGTACCCGCTTCGCGGCTCCGCCAAATCCAACCCTAAACCCTTTTCCTTATTCAAGGTCACTAAACCCGCAAGAAACTGTACCCTAAGAGGGTATTGGTGAACCCTGTCGTGGATGTAATTCAAAGATGGGACACTGAACCTTAAGAGTAGGGTACCGCATAAGACGGGATGGAAAAGGGTTTAGGGTTGGATTAGGCGGACCAGCTTCGCGGCTCCGCCTAATACAACCCTAAACCCTTTTCCTTATTCAAGGTCACTAAACCCGCAAGAAACTGAACCCTAAGAGGGTATTGATGAACCCTGTCGTGGATGTGATTCAAAGATGGGACACTGAACCTTAAGAGTAGGGTACCGCATAAGACGGAACGGAAAAGGGTTTAGGGTTGGATTAGGCGGACCCGCTTCGCGGCTCCGCCTAATCCAGCCGTAAACCCTTTTCTTTATTCAAGGTCACTAAACCCGCAAGAAACTGTACCCTAGGAGGGTATTGGTGAACCTTGTCGTGGATGTGATTCAAAGATGGGACACTGAACCCTAAGAGTAGGGTACCGCATAAGACGGGACGGAAAAGGGTTTAGGGTTGGATTAGGCGGACCCGCTTCGCGGCTCCGCCTAATCCAACCCTAAACCCTTTTCCTTATTCAAGGTCACTAAACCCGCAAGAATCTGTACCCTAAGAGGGTATTGGTGAACCCTGTCGTGGATGTGATTCAAAGATGGGACACTGAACCTTAAGAGTAGGGTACCGCATAAGACGGGACGGAAAAGGGTTTGGGGTTGGATTAGGCGTACCCTCTTCGCGGCTCCGCCAAATCCAACCCTAAACCCTTTTCCTTATTCAAGGTCACTAAACCCGCAAGAAACTGTACCCTAAGAGGGTATTGGTGAACCCTGTCGTGGATGTGATTCAAAGATGGGACACTGAACCTTAAGAGTAGGGTACCGCATAAGACGGGACGGAAAAGGGTTTAGGGTTGGATTAGGCGGACCCGCTTCGCGGCTCCGCCTAATCCAACCCTAAAACCTTTTCCTTATTCAAGGTCACTAAACCCGCAAGAAACTGAACCCTAAGAGGGTATTGGTGAACCCTGTCGTGGATGTGAATCAAAGATGGGACACTGAACCTTAAGAGTAGGGTACCGCATAAGACGGGACGGAAAAGGGTTTAGGGTTGGATTTGGCGGACCCGCTTCGCGGCTCCGCCTAATCCAACCGTAAACCCTTTTCTTTATTCAAGGTCACTAAACCCGCAAGAAACTGTACCCTAAGAGGGTATTGGTGAACCCTGTCGTGGATGTGATTCAAAGATGGGACACTGAACCTTAAGAGTTTGGTACCGCATAAGACGGGCCGGAAAAGGGTTTAGGGTTGGATTAGGCGGACCCGCTTCGCGGCTCCGCCTAATCCAACCCTAAACCCTTTTCCTTATTCAAGGTCACTAAACCCGCAAGAAACTGTACCCTAAGAGGGTGTTGGTGAACCCTGTCGTGGATGTGATTCAAAGATGGGACACAGAACCTTAAGAGTAGGGTACCGCATAAGACGGGACGGAAAAGGGTTTAGGGTTGGATTAGGCAGACCCGCTTCGCGGCTCCGCCTAATCCAACCCTAAACCCTTTTCCTTATTCAAGCTCACTAAACCCGCAAGAAACTGTACCCTAAGAGGGTATTGGTGAACCCTGTCGTGGATGTGATTCAAAGATGGGACACTGAACCTTAAGAGTAGGGTACCGCATAAGACGGGACGGAAAAGGGTTTAGGGTTGGATTAGGCGGACCCGCTTCGCGGCTCCGCCTAATCCAACCCTAAACCCTTTTCCTTATTCAAGGTCACTAAACCCGCAAGAAACTGAACCCTAAGAGGGTATTGGTGAACCCTGTCGTGGATGTGATTCAAAGATGGGACACTGAACCTTAAGAGTAGGGTACCGCATAAGACAGGACGGAAAAGGGTTTAGGGTCGGATTAGGCGGAGCCGCTTCGCGGCTCCGCCTAATCCAACCCTAAACCCTTTTCCTTATTCAAGGTCACTAAACCCGCAAGAAACTGTACCCTAAGAGGGTATTGGTGAACCCTGTCGTGGATGTGATTCAAAGATGGGACACTGAACCTTAAGAGTAGGGTACCGCATAAGACGGGACGGAAAAGGGTTTAGGGTTGGATTAGGCGGACCCGCTTCGCGGCTCCGCCTAATCCAACCCTAAACCCTTTTCCTTATTCAGGGTCACTAAACCCGCAAGAAACTGAACCCTAAGAGGGTATTGGTGAACTCTGTCGTGGATGTGATTCAAACATGGGACACTGAACCTTAAGAGTAGGGTACCGCATTAGACGGGACGGAAAAGGGTTTAGGGTTGGATTAGGCGGACCCGCTTCGCGGCTCTGCCTAATCCAACCGTAAACCCTTTTCTTTATTCAAGGTCACTAAACCCGCAAGAAACTGTACCCTAAGAGGGTATTGGTGAACCCTGTCGTGGATGTGATTCAAAGATGGGACACTGAACCTTAAGAGTAGGGTACCGCATAAGACGGGACGGAAAAGGGTTTAGGGTTGGATTAGGCAGACCCGCTTCGCGGATCCGCCTAATCCAACCCTAAACCCTTTTCCTTATTCAAGGTCACTAAACCCGCAAGAAACTGTACCCTAAGAGGGTATTGGTGAACCCTGTCGTGGATGTGATTCAAAGAGGGTTATGTACAGCTGATATAGAATTATGTACAATGATGTCTTAAGATTGGTTATGTACAGTTGATATAGAAATATGTACAATGATGTCCTCAAATGGGTTATGTACAGCTGATATAGAAATATGTACAATGATGTCCTCAAATGGGTTATGTACAGCTGATATAGAATTATGTACCTTATATAATGACCCTACGTCCTATACGTAATAATGAATACAGTGTACATAATTATTTAGGAAGATATACTGTTTGCATTGTGTTTTTTAATTAAAAATATGATATACATAATTATGAATACAGTGTATATAACTAATTATTTAGTATCTGTACATTGTCAGTCTAAGATGTAAATAGATGAGTTATGTACAACTAATATAGAATTATGTACAATGATGTCCTCAGATAAATTATGTATAGAATTATGTACAGCTGATATAGAAATATGTACAATGATGTCCTCAAATGGGTTATGTACAGCTGATATAGAATTATGTACCTTATATAATGACCCTACGTCCTGTACATAATAATGAATACAGTGTACATAATTATTTAGGAAGATATACAGTTTGTAAATTTTTACAATCGCAGCAAAATTTCTACTTTTAGATGTAACTAGATGAGTTATGTACAACTAATATAGAATTATGTCTAGTGATGTCCTCAGATGGATTATGTACAACTGATATCAAAATATCAACATTATTCAGTGACAAATATGTACATCATAAGTTATCAAAATAATTCCGCAGAGAATCAGTAAAGAATCTACGTAATTCTTGATAATCGATTGTCTACTTGGATCAGCAGGTTCATAATCAGTTTTCTCTAAACGAATTGTACAGGATTACAATCAAATCTGCAAGTGAAAATGACGACAATCAAATCAAGAACAGAAATCGTTGATAATCAAGCATAGAATTCCTTGATAATCAAGAACAGAATTCGTAAAATCAATTCTACGAACGAATTTACAAAGTGAACAAAATGAAATCTGCAACTTAAATGATGATAATCGAATGATGAAGATCTGCAATTGAAATGATGAAGACGCTCGATTTTACGAGTGAGCACAATTAAATCTGCAAGTAAAAATGATGAAGATCAAACGATGAAGATCTGCAACGGAACTGATGAAGATGATCGAATGATTTGAATGAAAAAATAAACAAATTTCTAGAGAGAGAAAGTCGACTAATTCAAAAGGAAAGGAAGGAGATGGCGCGCGTTTGTTTTTGTGCTTAGAATTTTGATCAACCCTGGTCCGTTGATCTCAATCAGATCTAACGGCCCAGATGCTGCCTCAACGGTTGCAGGGAGTTAGGCTGCCTCAAAGGATCCCGAATCTATATATATATATATATATATATATATAGTGTAACGCTCTTATGAGTCCTTCTCTATATATGAGTCCATGAGTCCTCATCTCATCCGTTGGATGAGATGAGGATGGATGGACAAGATGCGTTGCATTTTAAAAAAAAAAAAGGAAGATTTACGTTCCTAAAATAACTCACAAGAAATTAGGAAACAATAACTTCCTATCATTCACGTTCATCATCACAATTTTCATTCCACGTTCATTCACACCTAAAAAAAAAAATACTCAGATTCATTCACGCTCATTCATCGATTTTGAACTCGAAATTCTGCTACAATGGATTCAATGACCGCATCATCGTCTTCAACGGTTGATATACAACTAATCGAGTATAACAATGGTGAGTTTCAGTTTTTCATTCACGTTTTTATTCGATTTTTCTTCATGGATTTCAATAGTCATATGGCTTTCAATTTGCGCTTTCATATCATTGTTTTATCGCGTCGAATTGCGTTTTATTTTACGTCGATCTTCATGTTTATAGTACTTCAATTGTCATTCTGTATCACAGTTCGTATCAATTTGCGTTGTTTTGATGTCATTGCGTTTTGATATCACAGTTTCGTATCAATGGTATTTTGATATCTCGATCTTTATAGATTACAGGTCTTTATGCTTTTTATTAAGATTTTCCCTGATATCCATTGATTCTATTTTTTTGATTTCAGTTAACGCAGATTCGTCGTTGAAGTAACATGTCTTCTGAGTTAAAGTAACACTTCATTGCAATCACAGTAACACAACTGAACGTTCAGGAAAAGGGTTTTTTTATATGCTAGAGTAACGTATTAAGGAAGAAACGTCATTGAAGTAACATAACGTCTGAGTTACAATAACACTTAAATGTAATTACAGTAACACATTAAACGTTTAGAAAAAGGATTTTGATGATGATGTTAAAGTAACGTACTGTATTAATTAGAGTAACAGGACTTGTCAATTGAAGTAATACATTGGTTTCATAGATGTAACGTTGTTTTATTTTTTTGCAGGTGGCATTGGCAAAGAAGCACAAGGTGATATTTTATTCATTTGATTAATCATGGGTTAATAACAGTGGTTCATCGCTCTTGTTTTAGCATAGATTCTAGATTTAGCGTATGCTTCATTGATACTACCGTTTTGTTTTGTATTAACTTAGAAAAGTCATTAAAGTAACATACAATCGGAGTTACAGTAACACTTAATTGTAATTACAGTAACACACTCGACACATAGAAGAATGGTTTTGATGATGATGTTAAAGTAACATACTATATTCGTTATAGTAACACAACATATGAATTGATGTAACACACATGTCCCATTTTACGTTGTTTAATTTTGTGCAGGCGGCATTTGCCAAGAACCGAATGCACTGGAATGGTGCGGAGATGTTGGTGAGGCTTTCACACCGTACATGAAGCAAGTATTCGGAACAATCGAAGAGGCGGTGGAGTTTTATAAAATCTACGCGCTGGCTTGCGGATTTGATGTGAGAAGGTATACCACAAAGCGATGGTACGGTGGTGAGATAAAGTCGAAGCTCCTAGTCTGCAACAGACAGGGTTTTATGAAATCTGTTAAAGCTGTTAACAATACACCTGCGGCTATGAAAGTTGTTAACGATGCAGCTGGGGGAGGAGTTGTTGTGGACGCGCCTAAAAAGAAGACAAAAGTCCGTCGTTGCGGGTGCAAGGCAAGAATTAGGCTGTTCAATAAAGGCGGCATTCTCAGTATAGATAGGTTCCACATCGGCCACAACCACGAATTGATCTCACCAAAAGACAGAGAATTCCAAAAGCTGTCGAGGAACCTGACAAAGTACCACAAGCAACTGATCTTGAACAATTCGCGGGTATGGAGTAACACAATTTTTTGCTAGAGTAACAAAGCTGGATTAATCCAGTGTGTACATAATCTAATTACTTTTGCTAAAATAACACCAGTGATCCTATAGAGTAACAGTACTTAAAAATAAGAGTAACACAACTGGTGTATTAATGTTAAATTGTCACAACGCTTGACTCTTATTTTCAGCTGAATATCGGAGCAACGTGGACGTAAAACTTGTGCAAGGAGCAGGTAGAGGGTTTCGCAAACGTGGGTGCGAGTTTGGTTGACTTCAAAAACTGGGGGAGGGATATAAAGTGCTTCCTACATGAGAGGGACGGTCAGCTATTCATCGATCGTTTCAAAGACATGGCTAAGAATAGGAAGGGTTTCTATTTTGACTACGACCTGGATGAAGATGGGAGTCTGAGCAGAGTTTTCTGGGCTGACGGTGTGGCGCGGCGAAACTACCAGTTATTTGGGGATGCAGTTTCGTTCGACCCGACGTAGGGGACGAACAAATATAAGATGATATTCACGCTGTTCACCGGCGTTGATCATCACAAACGATCGGTAACCTTTGCTTGGCGCTCTGATAGCGCACGAGGATTATGAGTCGTTCGTGTGGGTGTTTGAGAAATTTCTGACTGCAATGGGCGGGAAAGAGCCGGGGTATATTATTACCGACCAGGATCCTGGTATTATACCAGCCGTGAAGAAGATGTTTAAGACGGCGCTACACCATTTCTGTATGTGGCATATCTTGAACAAGGTCCCCACCAAATACGGTGCAACGCGGAGCGACTACCAGGATTTTCTGAAAAGATTGAATGCTATAGTATGGGATGTGGAGATTGATGGAGATGAGTTCGACGCGGAATGGCGTGACATAATGGAGGAGTACCATGGGGGTGATGTCGAGTGGTTTTCAACTACATTCTCCATCAGGAAGCAGTGGGTGATGGCACATTGCAGGGATTTAAAGATGGGCGGCTTAATGCGAACAACTCAAAGGTCGGAGAGTGAGAACAGTTTCTTGAAAAGATTCGAACAAAAATCGGGGACGTTTGTCGAGTTCTGGATGCGATTCGAGAGCGCCATGGACCAGCAACGGCATACACAGAAAAAACTCGACAACGACAATGTACAAGCTTCTCCAAAAACAGTAACCCACCTGCCAATTGAACATCACGCTGCGAAAATTTACACCCATGCCGCATTTGAAGAATTTCAGGAGGAGGTGAAATTTTCTGTGGGTACTTGCAGCGTGAGGGGCTTCCTTGAGAATGACGGGATTGAGGAGACATTGGTTAGGGATGCTACACGAGATAAAGAGTTTACGGTCCAGTATATATATCAGGTACTCCTTAAAACTTGACCTCGTTCATGTGATAGAAGAGTATTTAATAACGTAACACCAGTCGATCCTTACAGTAACATATATAATGCGTTAGAGTAACTGAGGACAGCACTTGGATATCTCTGTTGTAAATGCTTAAAAGTAACACCGACCATGGATTATAGTAACACCTCATATTCTTAAAATTATCTCATTCTGCACTCCATAACATTTTGCACACCATTATATCCATTTGTAATTGTTGTCTCTGTTGACTGAAAAAATGGATAATATATCCATCATCCATTAATATGTCATCATCTGTCCAGGAACATCTGGCTGCACATGTCAGTTGTTTAATTTACGAGGGGTATTGTGTAGACACCTAATCTGGATATATTCGTTGAAAGGGCTGACCACTATACCCGAAAACATGGTAACCAAAAGGTGGACAAAAGAGGCTGTTCGCACTGCTCGTATCATTGATGAAGGATTAGACGGCGAAAACACTGACATCATCAACGGAAAACAGATAGAGATGTCGAAATTATGGTCGGAAATCCATGAGACAATGGGACTTCTAAGGGCAGGGGACAAGGAAGATGTGGAAAGCTTGTGCGGATTAATACCGGAGTTCAGGTTGCAGAGGCAGCCAGTTTCTGTTGGGGGGAATATTGGCAAGACACAAGAACTGGAAAATATGCTTGGGTGTACGACCTCTGAAAATATCACGATACTCCCTCCGAAGATTTCTAAGACAAAGGGTAGCGGAAAGCGGATGTTTTCGAGCAAGGAAAAGAAGGTCGCACTTTGTAGAAAGCCGAAACGCATGTGCAATAACTGCAGACAGATGGCACACCATGACAAGCGAAACTGTCCAAATCCGTACGCAGCACGACCCCCTAAACAGCCTACTAAGCCAACCAATGATGAGGATGAGGAGGATGAGGGGGATGAAGTAGATGAAGACATCGAAGGAGAGGAAACTGAAGAAGACACCGAGGAAGACGAGTAGGATGAACAAGTGTTTTTGAGCATACTCGTGTTTTTTGTCATTATAAGAATTTTCGCTCTTTTGCTGGTTTACACAAATAACTTTTTTTGCAAATTTTTTTTTACAGGTAGCACTGTGCTACGTTGTGATCTAAACAATATTTATTTAATACATGCGTTTGTGGTTAGAGTAACATCTCATGTGTGTCGGAGTAACACTTACTGTCTGTTACAGTAACAGAAACAATGCATTCAGGTAACTGTGGATAACTTGGGATTGGTTCAATTCATTAACAAAGTGCCAACTTGGATTGGTTCCATCATTGCCAAAGTAACTGGGGATATATTGTTCTTCAAAAAACAATATATCATTGTTCCAACATCATTAATCAATAATGCGTCAGATGAATTGATTGCAACATCATTGTAATAACACCATTAACCAATTAAAGTAACATAATGCGTTCATTAGAGTAACATTTACTGGACTTCAGTTATCACCATAGTAACAGCATCAGTAATTTAGAGTGACATGTTCAGCTAGTCAGTCTAAACAGAGATTGACAGCTTCAATGCATTGGTGACAGTCAAAATACCAATGCAATTAGAAAAGTAGCTAAACAATACAAACCACTAAATCGTTTATAGAAAAGATATGACAGGATTCAGTAACAACATTATTTTTTTCGGCCCTTTGTTGACTTGCTCTTGGGACGGTCGATGATCTTTTGTCTATCGCCCGCATACTTGTCCACTTTTTCCAACAATTCCGATCGCACCTTGTTCTTGTCTGCCAATAGAAGTGTGGCTGTAATTTAGACCACCAGATACCGTCTGTTGACCTTCCTCTCGAGGTCTATGTGGTGGAATGTACGTCCCTCATACATCAACATGTGCATCATCGTGAAAATTCCCGACTCGTCCTAGGTACAGTCTTTTTTCTGCCACTTAAACTTGGCCTCTTTAAACTCGAAAGTACCGATATCAGCTGCATCAGGGACTTCGAGCTTCTCGAAGTAATCGCTAATTGCTGACACCTGTGTGTATCACAACGACGTTATTAGGTGAGAAACACATAGCGGTATGCAATAATAACTACTAGCATATATATACTAACCATTAGAATTGCGGCCTTGTACAATTTTGTATCTTTCACGTTCGTGTAACGTTTGTGGTCAAGGAGATCTACTGTCCTCGTTTTACGGTTAATGCACACGCATGAGTAGTAATCATCAATGTGGATCGGGACAAAGGTGAGATCAGCTTTCAAGTTAAGATGACGACCGCACTTCTTTTTAAAAATAGCGAGATGGTCATCAAGGTGTCAACTGCCTGCGTGGATGGGCCGTCTTCATACTCGTCAATCATCCCATAAAGGCAGTCCTACAAACATATTCAATGTGTCTCAGATTGGGTTCAACTGTATACAAGTCTTACAAGACGAGAATGTTGAAGTAACACATTGACTACGTATAAGAGCATGTTGAATAACAAAGACGCAGATTAAAGTAACACATTTTCTAAATTACAGTAACACCAAAAATGCGCCAAAGTAACACCATATTTATTTAACACAAGTATGTCAAATCAACACCATAAAGTTTAATTGTAGCTGCTAAGGGTTAATGTAACCACGGTGATAATTATATATGTGTACACAAATGCAACAGTAATGCGTACCGCCTGTCGTATACCGAAGTATGCCGTCGTAGGTGTCTCGGCCGAATCCGTGGCGGGAGATGGAAGCTTGTTCAACAGCATCGACCAACATTCGATGATGCACGACCTCATTTTCTGACCCGGTAACATTGAACGTATGTCATCCCGCTCAATTGAAGCCATGAGTGAATAGTTTGCAACCTCGTCGCTGAAGGAAAACAATAAATACCTCGTCAAAAAATCTGTTTTAATATTCACCCATTAGTGTTTCAGTAAATGCATACCTATTTTTTATGGACGGAAGCTCAGCAAGACAGTAGTCAACGACGTCTTTGCGACGGACGGCGATCTTACTTAACAACGTCCTGTTGTTCAATAGAAACGGTGACAACATGGGAGAGTTCGCATCTTCGCCGCCACAGTCAATTGAGCAGCCAAGACCGTCACCCTCACCACAGTTTCGGCTCTTCAGGACGGATCTTGTCCGCGTTGACAACTCGGAGTCAAGCACCGTATCTGCGACCGGGGTTGTAGGGTCAGGTGTCGACAGTCGGCTCTTCTTCGACGGTCGTTTCTCTTGTTCTGCCTCGCCGGCCCTCTTGACAGTCCTCCCGGTTGATGAACCCGCCACACCGGATATTGTTCTCTCAATGACAATATTCGCTTTATCGTTTAGGAACTGTCTCACCCTCGCTAAAACCTCATCTCTGTCCTTATTGATGTCACACAGGACAAGAGTCGCTGCAATCTCCGCTCTATAGAGGTTTTTCGCCTCCATTGTTCCTAGGCAACAGTCGAACACTTCCCCCACGTACAACATCATGTGTATCATGAGGTACACACCGCAGTCGTTTGCTGAGAAACCTCCACCCTGCCATGCGAATGGGACGTTGACAACAGGGAAACCCGCGATAGCCGAACCCCTCGCGATACCTTTTTTGACCATGTATTTTCCCATTTCCACGGCCTTGATAAAAAAAAATAAAAAAAATAAGACGGAGGGTAAAATGATGACCGATTATATAAAACATAAATACATTTACTGCGATCTTTGCCATCCCGACATATGGCAGGCTTTCGAATTCCTGATCTTCGTAACTCCTGTTGTCGAGGTAGTCAATCTGATTTGACAGAAAATTGATACATGCACAGTTGTAGTGGTCGTTGTCGTCGGAAAGCACCGGGACAAAGACCTGTTATTTGGTAACAAAGTGATTGGCTATTATTGTTAAAAAGATGTAATAAAGGGTCACCCGTGTGAGTGTTTCATATAGACGTACCAAGTCAGAGTCTAGGTGTGCGATGTCTTTATTCACATCGGTCCAAATGTCCTAGAAGCTGAACAAGTCATCGCCAATGTCGACTTTTGAACCGTTCTTTACGCTATTCCACAGCTTCTTCACTGTCTTCTGCAGGACACATGTTGAAGTAAAATTTCATGATCAGTAACACAGTTACTAATTAAAGTAACAGTATGAAAGTTTAACAGTAACGCCTGTTATTGTGTTAGAGTAACAGTATTAATGTCTAGGAGTAACACTAGTTATGGATATCATCATTAGTGACATACTTATTAAAATAACAGTATACACACCATACAGTAACACCAGTTGGTGTATTAAAATAACATTGACAGTAATGAACATGTGGAAGGGCATGTAGAGTGGTACAGAACAGGAAATTCCAGATATGTTAGTGGCACTAGTTGTTGATTGTGCTGGTATGATAAATATAATAGAGACAAGCTTACGCTGTGGCTAACGCCAAAGAAGCAGCGTGATGTACGACGTGGCGCAGTTTGACTCGCGTCAAGACTGTTAAGGAGTATACACCAGCTATCAATAACAGCGTTCGACAGCTGCTGTCCCGGTTGGAGTGTCGACAGCTCATCACGAGGGACGTTGAAGAAGTCGTCAACCCTCACAAGCATCTCACTAACAGATTTTGAATAAATTATAAGAATTATAAGACAATTGATAAAAAATAACATAGATAGATAGAATCAGGTAAAGAACATTGAGCAATATTGAAAACTTACTCCGCACTCTACTTGTCATTTTTATAAAAGACGTAATCCATTACGTCTTTCCGAACACTCAAAACCGACCTGAACAACCGACTGTTTCTGCCAAAAAAATCAGATACTATTAGCTGGTCTGGTTCAGGGGTTCCACAGTCATAAGAGCATCCAAGTTTCTCGTCAACAACTTGCATGCAATCCAAAAATTTTTCAGAGTGGAGAAAGTAGGGATGGAAGACCTTCCGTCCATCAACTTCCAGAAACAAATTCTCAACAACGTTCGCTTCATCAATTCGGTGATCCTTGTCCTCCGAACCACCGTTAACAGCCTCAACCATCTCCGGCGTCGTGTACAGTTCGAAGTCGGGACAGCCTCGAATCTCATCTCCAGTGACAACATCCTCATCCCCCGCCACATTTGTACGCATGCTCGCACCTGCTGTTTGTGTGGGCTGGCCTGTGAATGCAGGGCCTTGGGTCGCCGCGTTCTTTGCACGTGCGTAGGCCTCGCAAACTTCATCAACCGTCCGGTGGAGCTCTTCTCCACCCCAGAAGTCCTGCGAGGCCTGTGACGGTACGGGGTCATCATTCAGTGGTTTGCCAGATGTAATTCTCCTAAGTTTGGAGGCGGCTGAGATCCACCAATCATGGAATGCAACTGCATTCCTTGCCATCATGAGGTACAATTCATGTACCTCCTGCATCAAGAGTAAACAAAAAGTGTTACTTTGGAGGTGACATTATGATTCGTATTAAAGTAACACATCTGTGTCATTAGAGTAGCATGTTATCAACATCAAAGTAACACATATCCATGCTCAGATTAACACATCTTCACGCTTAAAAAAGTAATTGAATACCTTAAAGTAACACATAATGCGCATTAGAGTAACAGGATATGATAGTTAAAGTAACATATTTAGGCAACTACAGCAACAACAAATTTGTTTTCTGAGTTCCATTAGATCAGGTGAACAAATAGACACATACCACCATTCTTGCGAACAACGCGTATTCAATGAACACAGGGACATAAACACATGCAATTTATTGATGTAAATTTTTATTACTTACGTCAACCGCCTTCGCTCTTAGCTCAGCGTCATCCTCGACGCCATCTGCTAGCTCAATGTTTATGGACTTGGCAGCTTTGTGCGCGGAGGATGTTGGGGCATTCAATATCCTCAGCGGCACCCCGTCATCCACCACCTTCTCGTCCACCACCACCTCAAGTAGACAACGAGGGTATTTCGTCTTTGACTTGGTAAGACGACCAAGCCCACCACCAACAAATTCACCATATAACCTATCTACCATCCGCTCGCGATCCCAATGCTTAATAAGCGGCAGATCGTGCGGAGAACGATGATCACGATATTGGAAACGCTGAAAGTATGTGATCATCAAAAATGGCACACAACCGAGCAGGTATGTCGGTTTCTGAAGAACAGAGTCTTGACAGGCTGCAGCAAGCCCATCCAATACAAGCGTGCACCAATCATAGTTCCTAATCTGCTCTACGTTCTCAACGCACCTCAGCAGACTAAGATCAAGAGTGTAATTCGACGTTGGATTAAGAAAAATAGACATGTTGTACAGAACAAACAATCTACAAAAGTCGTCCCCACCGTCAACGTCCTTCTGTAGTTCTTCCAGCAACAGAGTCAGAGAAATCAAGTCGCTTCCAGTATGAAGACGGAACCGGTCCCTCCATGCTTGTTTCAGACTGACAACATCCTCCGCCAGTGCTTCCTTCGACCGGCCCATTGGGAGCAGGTCAGCTGGGTTCGGACCGTATGGTAGAAGGAAGCAGTCGTGGACATCATGCTTCGTTACCAAGAATTGATCGCTCTTCCTTGGTAGTCTGAAAATGAGAGTGTCATCCGCAAAAAGCGCCATGAAATCGATTGCATACTTACCGGGGAAACTTTTGAGTAGCATCTGTAGTAGGCCCCCAAAATCGATTCTGATGACAGCCTCCCGCTGCCTATCATTTAATTTGGACATTAACTCGACGAGGTTCTGTGGTCTACACCTGAATTGGATCTTCTTAGCAACAACTTCTTGTTCCCCCACTTCTTCCACCTGAAAAGGGACAAGTATAAAAATAATTAGTATGTTCAACTGTTGTTAGAGCTAAATATGAGCCAGGTAAGAGATGAACATCAACAATGCTAAGGCTTGCAACTGACCTGCTCCTCGCTGACCTGCTCCTTGCTTTGCCTCCTGCTTTTGCCATCTGTGGCACGAGTTTTTCTGGACTTGACTCCTTCTTTTGCCATCTGAAAAAGTACAATGATCATGTACAACTGTTCTAACAAGTAGCTGGTTATAAGTAAGCATTAAAGTAACACGAAGACAGTGTTAGAGTAATATAAGAAGCGAATTAGAGTAACAAATGTACATAATTGAGTGTACCAGTTTACAAGGATTCAGTGTTTCACAGAGATGATAGTTAGAGTAACACCTCTTCTGCATTACAGTAACACATTGTTGTCTTTGAAATAACACCATGCATGTGACACAGATAAACGAGCGACCTCTTACAGTAACACATAAAGATTCAGGGTTTCACAAAGATGATAGTTAGAGTAACACCTCTTCTGCATTAAAGTAACACATTGTTGTCTTTGAAATAACACCACGCATGTGACACAGAAAAACGAGCGACCTCTTACAGTAACACATAAAGATTCGGAGTTTCATAAAGATGATAGTTAGAGTAACACCTCTTCTGCATTAAAGTAACACATTGTTGTCTTTGAAATAACACCACGCATGTGACACAGAAAAACGAGCGACCTCTTACAGTAACACATATAGATTATTATCTGTAATAGCGTAAGGGCATTAAGGTAACATTCGAAATATGTTCGCCTGTAGATGAATTCAATTACACGAAACAAATGAAAACCCAGATACCACGACAGTCTTTAGTGAAAAAAAAAATTAGGGCACAAACACACAACAAGGTTAATCAATCAATAATTAGCGAAAAAATGGATGAAATCAGACAATGATGATAATGTTTTCTGAAATTAGAAAGCGGCTTGAATGTAACCTTGCTCGAGTTGAAAGTGAGCGATTGAATTGAGTTGAACGATTGGGTTCAGTTGGATGACTGAGTGCTCGGGTATGCTTGAGTTGAGCGAGCGATTGAGTTGAGTTGTGAGATGTAGTGCACGGAAATGATTGGGTTGAGGGAAAAATTTGGTTGGGATGAGCGAAGAATAGAAGATGAAGGGTTTTTCTTGGGCGGGGTTTGAATAAACGTAATGAATTGGATGAGAGAGAAGCTGCTGTTTGGCGGTAATCTAGGGAGTAAGAGGATATCTTTTTTTTTCCAAACTTTGGTAGTTACTACCATAATTATAATATGCAATCTCAACCATCCATCTTGTTTAGATCAATGGCTAAGAAAGGGACTCATGGACTCAAAAAAGAAAAAGAGACTCACTTGATCCTTCCTCTCTCTCTCTCTCTCTCTCTCTCTCTCTCTCTCTCTCTATATATATATATATATATATATATATATATATATATATATATATATATATATATATATATATATATATATATATTTATATACATATATATATATATATATATATATATATATATAGAGGTAGGTTCAAATAAGGGCAACAAATATTGTAAGGGCATAAGGTGAAGTGTTAAAGTTACACAAAAAGTGCTTAAAGTTACACGAGATGAGTGATAAAGTTGCACTTTATTACTTGAAGTGATAAAAGAGCTGAATGTTATAGTTACATATCAATTTTAAACAAATACAACTTTATCGTATGTCATCTGTAACTTTAATAGAGACTTACTGAAACATGGTGACCTTATTTGAACCTACCTCTATATATATATATATATATATATATATATATATATATATATATATATATATATATATATATATAAGTCAGTGGGCTAATCTATGCCAACCCAAGTTATGATTAATTCGTCCTACGTACTAAGTTAGTATTGTTAACTTTTGTTTAGGGCGTGGTCGTGTGGGTGAAATATTGGAATCGGGTTGAGTCAGTTATGCAGGCTAATGTAATTTTTGGGGGAAAAGTTAGTAGGTTAATTAGAAGTAATACCCATGTTATTTTATTTTTATTTAAGCGGGTCGCTATCGACTTATTGCATATAGTAAATATGCTAGGACCAATATTAATTTATTTATATAATATTTTATTAGGTTCGGATTTCGTAGAAGTACCGTGGTGAATTGTACTAACGACGAGGTGGTGACCTACTAACTAGGTAAGGTTATCCTTAGTCAGTTTATGTTGTATGTATGATATGTAATGGTATAATGATGATATTGAAATTACGGCTGTGCGCCTATTGGGAGAAGCTAGCTAGGCCCAGTTGATCTCGGGACCTTCCCTAATGTTTCCTCCTAGGAGAGCCTAGGAGGGGTGTGCACACTCGGACTGACCGGGCGTGACTGCGGTCGCGATAGTGATGATAGGGATAAAGATGATGTTGATTATGATGTTTGTGATGTGGGTTGTACTAATGTTGTTTAATGCTATCGTAAACTGACCTTGTGTGTGTATGTCTGATGTATCTGTGATGATCCACTTGACGGTTATGGTCATTTGGGGAGCAGGGATGTATTCAGGTGCTTGATGAGATGTGATTTTGACTCGGGATGCTATTTGCGGGACGGGCAGTGTGCGAAATCGTCAGACTAGTATAGACCCTTGGCCGTTTGTATTTCATTTTATTTACTAGACCGTCACAGATACTCTTTATCTTTTAGTTTGAAGATTGGATTTTTATAATCTTTTGTTAAGTTGTAGCGTTTTGGCACTCTATTATTGTGAGTAATGATGTCTGCTACCTCGGGTTACCGAGATGGTAACACCCGTATTTGTTCGGGATGTCTTGTTAAGTCTCCTGAACAAATGAGGGTGTTACAATAAACAAGAGCCTTTGTCACATAAACCCTTGCAAAACTCTTGAATCTTCAACATAAAACACAATCTTCAATAAAGATGGATGCTTTACTACTAATCATAGAGTAATTATATTAATACTAAGTAGATCTACTAATTGTTTGTAGATAATTTTCTAGGAAGCTTACTACAATCTACTACTACTACTACTATGAAGTTTTCTACCCTACTCCTACTCCTAAGAGGCACACTACTATGGGCGGCTTAATGCGAACAACTCAAAGGTCGGAGAGTGAGAACAGTTTCTTGAAAAGATTCGAACAAAAATCGGGGACGTTTGTCGAGTTCTGGATGCGATTCGAGAGCGCCATGGACCAGCAACGGCATACACAGAAAAAACTCGACAACGACAATGTACAAGCTTCTCCAAAAACAGTAACCCACCTGCCAATTGAACATCACGCTGCGAAAATTTACACCCATGCCGCATTTGAAGAATTTCAGGAGGAGGTGAAATTTTCTGTGGGTACTTGCAGCGTGAGGGGCTTCCTTGAGAATGACGGGATTGAGGAGACATTGGTTAGGGATGCTACACGAGATAAAGAGTTTACGGTCCAGTATATATATCAGGTACTCCTTAAAACTTGACCTCGTTCATGTGATAGAAGAGTATTTAATAACGTAACACCAGTCGATCCTTACAGTAACATATATAATGCGTTAGAGTAACTGAGGACAGCACTTGGATATCTCTGTTGTAAATGCTTAAAAGTAACACCGACCATGGATTACAGTAACACCTCATATTCTTAAAATTATCTCATTCTGCACTCCATAACATTTTGCACACCATTATATCCATTTGTAATTGTTGTCTCTGTTGACTGAAAAAATGGATAATATATCCATCATCCATTAATATGTCATCATCTGTCCAGGAACATCTGGCTGCACATGTCAGTTGTTTAATTTACGAGGGGTATTGTGTAGACACCTAATCTGGATATATTCGTTGAAAGGGCTGACCACTATACCCGAAAACATGGTAACCAAAAGGTGGACAAAAGAGGCTGTTCGCACTGCTCGTATCATTGATGAAGGATTAGACGGCGAAAACACTGACATCATCAACGGAAAACAGATAGAGATGTCGAAATTATGGTCGGAAATCCATGAGACAATGGGACTTCTAAGGGCAGGGGACAAGGAAGATGTGGAAAGCTTGTGCGGATTAATACCGGAGTTCAGGTTGCAGAGGCAGCCAGTTTCTGTTGGGGGGAATATTGGCAAGACACAAGAACTGGAAAATATGCTTGGGTGTACGACCTCTGAAAATATCACGATACTCCCTCCGAAGATTTCTAAGACAAAGGGTAGCGGAAAGCGGATGTTTTCGATCAAGGAAAAGAAGGTCGCACTTTCTAGAAAGCCGAAACGCATGTGCAATAACTGCAGACAGATGGCACACCATGACAAGCGAAACTGTCCAAATCCGTACGCAGCACGACCCCCTAAACAGCCTACTAAGCCAACCAATGATGAGGATGAGGAGGATGAGGGGGATGAAGTAGATGAAGACATCGAAGGAGAGGAAACTGAAGAAGACACCGAGGAAGACGAGTGGGATGAACAAGTGTTTTTGAGCATACTCGTGTTTTTTGTCATTATAAGAATTTTCGCTCTTTTGCTGGTTTACACAAATAACTTTTTTTGCAAATTTTTTTTTTACAGATAGCACTGTGCTACGTTGTGATCTAAACAATATTTATTTAATACATGCGTTTGTGGTTAGAGTAACATCTCATGTGTGTCGGAGTAACACTTACTGTCTGTTACAGTAACAGAAACAATGCATTCAGGTAACTGTGGATAACTTGGGATTGGTTCAATTCATTAACAAAGTGCCAACTTGGATTGGTTCCATCATTGCCAAAGTAACTGGGGATATATTGTTCTTCAAAAAAACAATATATCATTGTTCCAACATCATTAATCAATAATGCGTCAGATGAATTGATTGCAACATCATTGTAATAACACCATTAACCAATTAAAGTAACATAATGCGTTCATTAGAGTAACATTTACTGGACTTCAGTTATCACCATAGTAACAGCAACAGTAATTTAGAGTGACATGTTCAGCTAGTCAGTCTAAACAGAGATTGACAGCTTCAATGCATTGGTGACAGTCAAAATACCAATGCAATTAGAAAAGTAGCTAAACAATACAAACCACTAAATCGTTTATAGAAAAGATATGACAGGATTCAGTAACAACATTATTTTTTTCGGCCCTTTGTTGACTTGCTCTTGGGACGGTCGATGATCTTTTGTCTATCGCCCGCATACTTGTCCACTTTTTCCAACAATTCCGATCGCACCTTGTTCTTGTCTGCCAATAGAAGTGTGGCTGTAATTTGGACCACCAGATACCGTCTGTTGACCTTCCTCTCGAGGTCTATGTGGTGGAATGTACGTCCCTCATACATCAACATGTGCATCATCGTGAAAATTCCCGACTCGTCCTAGGTACAGTCTTTTTTCTGCCACTTAAACTTGGCCTCTTTAAACTCGAAAGTACCGATATCAGCTGCATCAGGGACTTCGAGCTTCTCGAAATAATCGCTAATTGCTGACACCTGTGTGTATCACAACGACGTTATTAGGTGAGAAACACATAGCGGTATGCAATAATAACTACTAGCATATATATACTAACCATTAGAATTGCGGCCTTGTACAATTTTGTATCTTTCACGTTCGTGTAACGTTTGTGGTCAAGGAGATCTACTGTCCTCGTTTTACGGTTAATGCACACGCATGAGTAGTAATCATCGATGTGGATCGGGACAAAGGTGAGATCAGCTTTCAAGTTAAGATGACGACCGCACTTCTTTTTAAAAATAGCGAGATGGTTCATCAAGGTGTCAACTGCCTGCGTGGATGGGCCGTCTTCATACTCGTCAATCATCCCATAAAGGCAGTCCTACAAACATATTCAATGTGTCTCAGATTGGGTTCAACTGTATACAAGTCTTACAAGACGAGAATGTTGAAGTAACACATTGACTACGTATAAGAGCATGTTGAATAACAAAGACGCAGATTAAAGTAACACATTTTCTAAATTACAGTAACACCAAAAATGCGCCAAAGTAACACCATATTTATTTAACACAAGTATGTCAAATCAACACCATAAAGTTTAATTGTAGCTGCTAAGGGTTAATGTAACCACGGTGATAATTATATATGTGTACACAAATGCAACAGTAATGCGTACCGCCTGTCGTATACCGAAGTATGCCGTCGTAGGTGTCTCGGCCGAATCCGTGGCGGGAGATGGAAGCTTGTTCAACAGCATCGACCAACATTCGATGATGCACGACCTCATTTTCTGACCCGGTAACATTGAACGTATGTCATCCCGCTCAATTGAAGCCATGAGTGAATAGTTTGCAACCTCGTCGCTGAAGGAAAACAATAAATACCTCGTCAAAAAATCTGATTTAATATTCACCCATTAGTGTTTCAGTAAATGCATACCTATTTTTTATGGACGGAAGCTCAGCAAGGCAGTAGTCAACGACGTCTTTGCGACGGACGGCGATCTTACTTAACAACGTCCTGTTGTTCAATAGAAACGGTGACAACATGGGAGAGTTCGCATCTTCGCCGCCACAGTCAATTGAGCAGCCAAGACCGTCACCCTCACCACAGTTTCGGCTCTTCAGGACGGATCTTGTCCGCGTTGACAACTCGGAGTCAAGCACCGTATCTGCGACCGGGGTTGTAGGGTCAGGTGTCGACAGTCGGCTCTTCTTCGACGGTCGTTTCTCTTGTTCTGCCTCGCCGGCCCTCTTGACAGTCCTCCCGGTTGATGAACCCGCCACACCGGATATTGTTCTCTCAATGACAATATTCGCTTTATCGTTTAGGAACTGTCTCACCCTCGCTAAAACCTCATCTCTGTCCTTATTGATGTCACACAGGACAAGAGTCGCTGCAATCTCCGCTCTATAGAGGTTTTTCGCCTCCATTGTTCCTAGGCAACAGTCGAACACTTCCCCCACGTACAACATCATGTGTATCATGAGGTACACACCGCAGTCGTTTGCTGAGAAACCTCCACCCTGCCATGCGAATGGGACGTTGACAACAGGGAAACCCGCGATAGCCGAACCCCTCGCGATACCTTTTTTGACCATGTATTTTCCCATTTCCACGGCCTTGATCAAAAAAAATAAAAAAAATAAGACGGAGGGTAAAATGATGACCGATTATATAAAACATAAATACATTTACTGCGATCTTTGCCATCCCGACATATGGCAGGCTTTCGAATTCCTGATCTTCGTAACTCCTGTTGTCGAGGTAGTCAATCTGATTTGACAGAAAATTGATACATGCACAGCTGTAGTGGTCGTTGTCGTCGGAAAGCACCGGGACAAAGACCTGTTATTTGGTAACAAAGTGATTGGCTATTATTGTTAAAAAGATGTAATAAAGGGTCACCCGTGTGAGTGTTTCATATAGACGTACCAAGTCAGAGTCTAGGTGTGCGATGTCTTTATTCACATCGGTCCAAATGTCCTAGAAGCTGAACAAGTCATCGCCAATGTCGACTTTTGAACCGTTCTTTACGCTATTCCACAGCTTCTTCACTGTCTTCTGCAGGACACATGTTGAAGTAAAATTTCATGATCAGTAACACAGTTACTAATTAAAGTAACAGTATGAAAGTTTAACAGTAACGCCTGTTATTGTGTTAGAGTAACAGTATTAATGTCTAGGAGTAACACTAGTTATGGATATCATCATTAGTGACATACTTATTAAAATAACAGTATACACACCATACAGTAACACCAGTTGGTGTATTAAAATAACATTGACAGTAATGAACATGTGGAAGGGCATGTAGAGTGGTACAGAACAGGAAATTCCAGATATGTTAGTGGCACTAGTTGTTGATTGTGCTGGTATGATAAATATAATAGAGACAAGCTTACGCTGTGGCTAACGCCAAAGAAGCAGCGTGATGTACGACGTGGCGCAGTTTGACTCGCGTCAAGACTGTTAAGGAGTATACACCAGCTATCAATAACAGCGTTCGACAGCTGCTGTCCCGGTTGGAGTGTCGACAGCTCATCACGAGGGACGTTGAAGAAGTCGTCAACCCTCACAAGCATCTCACTAACAGATTTTGAATAAATTATAAGAATTATAAGACAATTGATAAAAAATAACATAGATAGATAGAATCAGGTAAAGAACATTGAGCAATATTGAAAACTTACTCCGCACTCTACTTGTCATTTTTATAAAAGACGTAATCCATTACGTCTTTCCGAACACTCAAAACCGACCTGAACAACCGACTGTTTCTGCCAAAAAAATCAGATACTATTAGCTGGTCTGGTTCAGGGGTTCCACAGTCATAAGAGCATCCAAGTTTCTCGTCAACAACTTGCATGCAATCCAAAAATTTTTCAGAGTGGAGAAAGTAGGGATGGAAGACCTTCCGTCCATCAACTTCCAGAAACAAATTCTCAACAACGTTCACTTCATCAATTCGGTGATCCTTGTCCTCCGAACCACCGTTAACAGCCTCAACCATCTCCGGCGTCGTGTACAGTTCGAAGTCGGGACAGCCTCGAATCTCATCTCCAGTGACAACATCCTCATCCCCCGCCACATTTGTACGCATGCTCGCACCTGCTGTTTGTGTGGGCTGGCCTGTGAATGCAGGGCCTTGGGTCGCCGCGTTCTTTGCACGTGCGTAGGCCTCGCAAACTTCATCAACCGTCCGGTGGAGCTCTTCTCCCCAGAAGTCCTGCGAGGCCTGTGACGGTACGGGGTCATCATTCAGTGGTTTGCCAGATGTAATTCTCCTAAGTTTGGAGGCGGCTGAGATCCACCAATCATGGAATGCAACTGCATTCCTTGCCATCATGAGGTACAATTCATGTACCTCCTGCATCAAGAGTAAACAAAAAGTGTTACTTTGGAGGTGACATTATGATTCGTATTAAAGTAACACATCTGTGTCATTAGAGTAGCATGTTATCAACATCAAAGTAACACATATCCATGCTCAGATTAACACATCTTCACGCTTAAAAAAGTAATTGAATACCTTAAAGTAACACATAATGCGCATTAGAGTAACAGGATATGATAGTTAAAGTAACATATTTAGGCAACTACAGCAACAACAAATTTGTTTTCTGAGTTCCATTAGATCAGGTGAACAAATAGACACATACCACCATTCTTGCGAACAACGCGTATTCAATGAACACAGGGACATAAACACATGCAATTTATTGATGTAAATTTTTATTACTTACGTCAACCGCCTTCGCTCTTAGCTCAGCGTCATCCTCGACGCCATCTGCTAGCTCAATGTTTATGGACTTGGCAGCTTTGTGCGCGGAGGATGTTGGGGCATTCAATATTCTCAGCGGCACCTTGTCATCCACCACCTTCTCGTCCACCACCACCTCAAGTAGACAAAGGGGGTATTTCGTCTTTGACTTGGTAAGACGACCAAGCCCACCACCAACAAATTCACCATATAACCTATCTACCATCCGCTCGCGATCCCAATGCTTAATAAGCGGCAGGTCGTGCGGAGAACGATGATCACGGTATTGGAAACACTGAAAGTATGTGATCATCAAAAATGGCACACAACCGAGCAGGTATGTCGGTTTCTGAAGAACAGAGTCTTGACAGGCTGCAGCAAGCCCATCCAATACAAGCGTGCACCAATCATAGTTCCTAATCTGCTCTACGTTCTCAACGCACCTCAGCAGACTAAGATCAAGAGTGTAATTCGACGTTGGATTAAGAAAAATAGACATGTTGTACAGAACAAACAATCTACAAAAGTCGTCCCCACCGTCAACGTCCTTCTGTAGTTCTTCCAGCAACAGAGTCAGAGAAATCAAGTCGCTTCCAGTATGAAGACGGAACCGGTCCCTCCATGCTTGTTTCAGACTGACAACATCCTCCGCCAGTGCTTCCTTCGACCGGCCCATTGGGAGCAGGTCAGCTGGGTTCGGACCGTATGGTAGAAGGAAGTAGTCGTGGACATCATGCTTCGTTACCAAGAATTGATCGCTCTTCCTTGGTAGTCTGAAAATGAGAGTGTCATCCGCAAAAAGCGCCATGAAATCGATTGCATACTTACCGGGGAAACTTTTGAGTAGCATCTGTAGTAAGTCCCCCAAAATCGATTCTGATGACAGCCTCCCGCTGCCTATCATTTAATTTGGACATTAACTCGACGAGGTTCTGTGGTCTACACCTGAATTGGATCTTCTTAGCAACAACTTCTTGTTCCCCCACTTCTTCCACCTGAAAAGGGACAAGTATAAAAATAATTAGTATGTTCAACTGTTGTTAGAGCTAAATATGAGCCAGGTAAGAGATGAACATCAACAATGCTAAGGCTTGCAACTGACCTGCTCCTCGCTGACCTGCTCCTTGCTTTGCCTCCTGCTTTTGCCATCTGTGGCACGAGTTTTTCTGGACTTGACTCCTTCTTTTGCCATCTGAAAAAGTACAATGATCATGTACAACTATTCTAACAAGTAGCTGGTTATAAGTAAGCATTAAAGTAACACGAAGACAGTGTTAGAGTAATATAAGAAGCGAATTAGAGTAACAAATGTACATAATTGAGTGTACCAGTTTACAAGGATTCAGTGTTTCACAGAGATGATAGTTAGAGTAACACCTCTTCTGCATTACAGTAACACATTGTTGTCTTTGAAATAACACCATGCATGTGACACAGATAAACGAGCGACCTCTTACAGTAACACATAAAGATTCAGGGTTTCACAAAGATGATAGTTAGAGTAACACCTCTTCTGCATTAAAGTAACACATTGTTGTCTTTGAAATAACACCACGCATGTGACACAGAAAAACGAGCGACCTCTTACAGTAACACATAAAGATTCGGAGTTTCATAAAGATGATAGTTAGAGTAACACCTCTTCTGCATTAAAGTAACACATTGTTGTCTTTGAAATAACACCACGCATGTGACACAGAAAAACGAGCGACCTCTTACAGTAACACATATAGATTATTATCTGTAATAGCGTAAGGGCATTAAGGTAACATTCGAAATATGTTCGCCTGTAGATGAATTCAATTACACGAAACAGATGAAAACCCAGATACCACGACAGTCTTTAGTGAAAAAAAAAATTAGGGCACAAACACACAACAAGGTTAATCAATCAATAATTAGCGAAAAAATGGATGAAATCAGACAATGATGATAATGTTTGCTGAAATTAGAAAGCGGCTTGAATGTAACCTTGCTCGAGTTGAAAGTGAGCGATTGAATTGAGTTGAACGATTGGGTTCAGTTGGATGACTGAGTGCTCGGGTATGCTTGAGTTGAGCGAGCGATTGAGTTGAGTTGTGAGATGTAGTGCACGGAAATGATTGGGTTGAGGGAAAATTTTGGTTGGGATGAGCGAAGAATAGAAGATGAAGGGTTTTTCTTGGGCGGGGTTTGAATAAACGTAATGAATTGGATGAGAGAGAAGCTGCTGTTTGGCGGTAATCTAGGGAGTAAGAGGATATCTTTTTTTTCCAAACTTTGGTAGTTACTACCATAATTATAATATGCAATCTCAACCATCCATCTTGTTTAGATCAATGGCTAAGAAAGGGACTCATGGACTCAAAAAAGAAAAAGAGACTCACTTGATCCTTCCTCTCTCTCTCTCTCTCTCTCTCTCTCTCTCTCTCTCTCTCTCTCTATATATATATATATATATATATATATATATATATATATATATATATATATATATATATATATATATATTTATATACATATATATATATATATATATATATATAGAGGTAGGTTCAAATAAGGGCAACAAATATTGTAAGGGCATAAGGTGAAGTGTTAAAGTTACACAAAAAGTGCTTAAAGTTACACGAGATGAGTGATAAAGTTGCACTTTATTACTTGAAGTGATAAAAGAGCTGAATGTTATAGTTACATATCAATTTTAAACAAATACAACTTTATCGTATGTCATCTGTAACTTTAATAGAGACTTACTGAAACATGGTGACCTTATTTGAACCTACCTCTCTCTCTCTCTCTCTCTCTCTCTCTCTCTCTCTCTCTATATATATATATATATATATATATATATATATATATATATATATATATATATATATATATATATATATATATATATATATAAGTCAGTGGGCTAATCTATGCCAACCCAAGTTATGATTAATTCGTCCTACGTACTAAGTTAGTATTGTTAACTTTTGTTTAGGGCGTGGTCGTGTGGGTGAAATATTGGAATCGGGTTGAGTCAGTTATGCAGGCTAATGTAATTTTTGGGGGAAAAGTTAGTAGGTTAATTAGAAGTAATACCCATGTTATTTTATTTTTATTTAAGCGGGTCGCTATCGACTTATTGCATATAGTAAATATGCTAGGACCAATATTAATTTATTTATATAATATTTTATTAGGTTCGGATTTCGTAGAAGTACCGTGGTGAATTGTACTAACGACGAGGTGGTGACCTACTAACTAGGTAAGGTTATCCTTAGTCAGTTTATGTTGTATGTATGATATGTAATGGTATAATGATGATATTGAAATTATGGCTGTGTGCCTATTGGGAGAAGCTAGCTAGGCCCGGTTGATCTCGGGACCTTCCCTAATGTTTCCTCCTAGGAGAGCCTAGGAGGGGTGTGCACACTCGGACTGACCGGGCGTGACTGCGGTCGCGATAGTGATGATAGGGATAAAGATGATGTTGATTATGATGTTTGTGATGTGGGTTGTACTAATGTTGTTTAATGCTATCGTAAACTGACCTTGTGTGTGTATGTCTGATGTATCTGTGATGATCCACTTGACGGTTATGGTCATTTGGGGAGCAGGGATGTATTCAGGTGCTTGATGAGATGTGATTTTGACTCGGGATGCTATTTGCGGGACGGGCAGTGTGCGAAATCGTCAGACTAGTATAGACCCTTGGCCGTTTGTATTTCATTTTATTTACTAGACCGTCACAGATACTCTTTATCTTTTAGTTTGAAGATTGGATTTTTATAATCTTTTGTTAAGTTGTAGCGTTTTGGCACTCTATTATTGTGAGTAATGATGTCTGCTACCTCGGGTTACCGAGATGGTAACACCCGTATTTGTTCGGGATGTCTTGTTAAGTCTCCTGAACAAATGAGGGTGTTACAATAAACAAGAGCCTTTGTCACATAAACCCTTGCAAAACCCTTGAATCTTCAACATAAAACACAATCTTCAATAAAGATGGATGCTTTACTACTAATCATAGAGTAATTATATTAATACTAAGTAGATCTACTAATTGTTTGTAGATAATTTTCTAGGAAGCTTACTACAATCTACTACTACTACTACTACTATGAAGTTTTCTACCCTACTCCTACTCCTAAGAGACACACTTAAGGCTCAAGGAGACACAAAACCCTAGGAGGGATATATATACTACTCTTAATGGGTTGCACAAACTTCAAGGCCCAAATCCAATTCCTCTTCATTTAGCTAGACCTTCACCCTTTGCATTTTCATGGGGCGAAATTTCGCCCCGCGGCTTGACATAATAATCCCACCGGGTGAAATTTCACCTGGTGAGATTTTCTTCAGTTTTTGCGTTTCCGGCCCGGTTTTCTCCATCAGGCGAAATTTCACCCGGTAGGAGAAATTTCGCCCGGTCGTTTCGCCCGGTCGTGCGTGCCGTGAAAATCTTCGGGGGTGGAAAAATGTCGTCGGGCGAAACTTCGCCCGGTAATGACTCACCGGGCGAAACTTCACCTGGTGGTCCACTGCCTCTTTTCCGGTCTCTTTCTTCGTCGATCAATTGGATTACTTGAACTTTCAGCTGTGTGCTTTGCTCTTGGACCGTATCTCTCTCTTGCTTGTAGAAGCTCAAACACGTTTTCGGTCGAAAATCCTATCAAAATAGACAGAAAACTACCAAAAACACGAAAAATGCAAAAGAGAGACACTAATGCGAGAATTACGCAAAATATGGCGATAATCGCACTCAAGTCTTGCAAAACGGAGGAAAAACGGGTCTAAATGGGAGGAAAAACGGGTCTAAATGGGAGGAAAAACGGTCCAAATTTGGCACACAACATTAGTTAATGAGTACTATTAATTGAATCAAGACTACCCAAATTTCTTCACTATTCACTATTCACTTTAATTAGTACTCTATTATTATTCACTACCCAGATAACCAGATGGTGGTTAGTAATTGTCTTTGTATTTATTTCTTTGGGTTTCACTTAGTTTGGCTTAGATCTGCTAAAGACATGTTTTGGTTTGGGTTTTTGCAGGCCTGGATTTATTCCTACTTCCCTTGCCTGACGCCTAAAACGGTGCGGGTTCGTGCGACCAGATTCCTGGCGGGGATTGAATGGAGGGTAGCTCAGCTTAAGAGTACAATAAGCCACTACCTGTCAGAGAACGTGTAACACCCCATATTTTAGAATAATATTTTATTCGAAAAGTTATTATTTAAAATAATTATTTCCGTGTTTTATAATGATATGCATTCCATATTTTATTGCCACCTTTATCCGTTTTAAATTATTGTCTCGTTTTGACTCGCTTTCAATGGGTTAAAACATCCATACACGATTTGACTATTTTAAAATGATACCCGCTTTTCCTATATTGCTTCTCCAAGCGTTTCATTATGGTCCAACCCATTTTTTAATTAGATGATTCATTGTATGAGGTAATGGATCCAAAACTCATTTGTTACTCTTATAAAAAGATATAAACCTAGCAAGCAACTAGGTCATTTGATTTTCTTGCGCTTGAGTTTTGCCGCAGGCCTTCTTACTCTCTTCTTCTTTTTGTTTCCATTTTCTTCATTTAACTTCATTGTTATGCATCTATCCTTTTCCCAAATGCATACATAAATTATATTTTTATAATCTTGGCTCTTTCCTCTACAACATATTCATCTCCAATTATTTTTATGTGATTTATTTTTATGAACTTGTAGACCTACATTTAGAGTCTTTAATTGAAGAAAGAGATGTCATTCTTTTGGGCCATTTTGAAAGAGGATTTGTGTAGTACGATTTCTATCACATGGTTTCGGTTTGTACATTCATCTCCAATTAATTTTATGAGATACATTTTCATGAACCTTTGGATCCACCTTTAGGGGTTCTTATCAAAGAAGAAGATGTGATCTTTTATACATTTTTGGAAGAGGATTTGTGTAGTACGATCTACCAAATGGGTTTTGGTTTGTACATTTTTCAAAGTTGATCTATAAGGATGGTGACACGTGTTGGAGATAAAGTTTTGTTTGTCGCGTTTTTCATGGTGTTTCTTATTAATGTTTATAATTAATCGCCAAAAAGGTAACTAGATGTGATTCTTTACGTGTTTATGCATTTTGAATGTATTGTGTGATTTTAATGACTTGTAACATGATTTAATTGATTTTTGTTGTGTCTTTATTCATGATTTATAGAGTCTAATTAAATAGTTTTTTAATTGAGCGATTTATTATGATCGTTAGATCTATAATTATCGTTTTCGCTTATATTACAATTGTTAGATCTAATCCATTGTGACATCTAAAGATTCGTACGTGAGCCGATTGGTCTATCTGTTTGGAGATGCTAGGGTTGTTTCATCGATGGCTTTATGGATCCAACCCTAAGTATTAGATGACTAGTCCTATTATCGCCCGATGTGGAGGTTACGGTTGAGTTTAATCTAACCTTGATTGAAGATCATGTAACTTTATTGGAAAGGTACTATACAAATTCACTTAAGGTTAAGGTAACTTCAATACGGGGTTATAGTCTCGTTGGGGCTCAATTTAAGTGACTCCACGAAGTTATGATAAAGGTTAATGTAACCTTAGTTGAGGTTTATGTAACTTTATTGGAAAGTTACTATACAACTTCACATGAGGTTAATGTGACCCTATTGCGAGTTATAATCTCACGGAGGTAATGTAACCTCATGAGGTTGTAACAAGGTTAATGTAACCTTACTTGAAGTAAACGTAACTTCAATGGAATGTTACGATACCCTTCCCTTGAGGATTACGTAACACCGTTACGAAGCTATAATCTCACTGAGGTTAAGGTAACCTCACAAGGTTATAGTCGAGGTTAATATAATCTTAACTTGAAGTTGACGTTATAGTGGTTATACTATGACACCACCTTTGGGTTGACGTTATATACATAACTTCACTTTAGTAGACAAGGGTAATGTAGTCTTACCTTGACCTTGAATACTAATACACGTTAGATGTTCAGGGTTATAGTCCGTTAGACCTTACCTCTATCACTATTTTAAGGTTATAGTCAGTTGTGCTATAACTTCACTATGTTATCGTTATTTGATTACTTCTATACTCGTTCTTTTGGAACAATCAGCTATATTGTTTTACCTTTGAGTCGTGATGTTTATCACGAGTGGTTAACACTTAGTATAGTCAGTTACGCTATCTAGGTTTTGATTTTCCCTGGTATAGTTAGTGACACTTGTAGACACCCACATTTGGCTGCTAGGTGTCTATAGCAGTTTCCAAAAACCACCCGATGATGATCGGACGCAAACATGATTCTACGCGCTCGGATATGGGCTTGTAACCATTAGTTTTCGGCTTGAGCTTTTTACGGAGTACAAATCTCACAAAACTGACCTCAAATTCAGGCCCAGCGGGTCATTTCCAATCAAATAAGACTAATTTGGGTCAAAACCGACACCGGAAATAAAACCGTCTTTTAGCGACCGAGTTAAAATCGGGTCAAAGCCGTTTCCTAGAAGAGACCCGCGGTCCTCTTTCAGGTGGGCCATTCGATCGAGTCCATCAGGGCACCCGATCGAGTAACCTTAGACAAGGAGGGGGAGCAATTGCCTATATATACACCCTCTTGCATGCAATTAAAACCCTAACTTATTCACATTCTTTTACAACCTTAGTTAACCCTCTACAACCCTAATCTTCTCATCATCTTCAACCTAAAATCCTAGCAATTTACAAACCCTAAACCACTATAACTCAACTTACACCAACCTCGATACTCCCATGCTAAAGCCACAACTAACGAGTTCTATCCAAGACTAAGAAACATGTAGGTTGAGGGTGCAAAATCCCGTTCTTCTCTCTTTCTCCCCTTCGTCTCGTCGTCCGTCGTTGTCGTCATCGTTTTTTTATTTTTTTTATCTTATCGTTATTGTCGCATTCTAATATCGTTAGTATTATAAATATCAAGACATTAAAATACTCGTTGATTTGTGTCGAGCGCAAAGGATGACGGGATAAGGAAATCCGAATATACGAGGGTTTTCACCCGACGTTGCCGGTCGCTTATCCCGACACCCCGAACGCTTGATTATTGAAGCGAGTCAAACGTCAACAAAATCGCTTCCTTTATTTTGTTGCATCATCATCATCAATACCACATATATCGATTTCAACTTACATATTTTTTTTATTGAGTCGAAACCTTTTGACGCGGATCCGACATCACACAATCTGCAAGGATTTATTACGATGTCGGGATGCTCGGGGAATCCAATCATGTTTTTTTTAATTCAAGTAGTTGCAAAGAGTCGTTCTTTAGATTCGATGTCAATTCAATAATTGGATGTCGCATCTAAGCGAACTAGTCAATGAATCTAACTAATACGAAGTCGCTGATGCTAAAAATAGTGATCATAATTCGCAAGAATTAATTCCGACACTATAAAACGCGGAGACAATTTATTTCGTTTTAGTTTATTTAAAACGACTTACAAATATATTTTCTAGATTTCGCTCTTTTAATATTCGATATCGATTCAACAATCGAATATCGGATACGGCGAGTATCCAAATCCGAATCGAGCATAGATCATACAATATTTCTGCCCAATTCAATAAAAAAACATCATTCCAAGGATACGATACCGACTCCGTAGTCGAGTATCAAATCTAACAGAATTAATCAAAATAGTCAAAACAACCCTCCATGCGAGTCGCGCGAGTATCATGCGAGTCGCGCGCCTGTGCAAGTCGCGCGAAGTTCATTAAAGTCGTGCGATTGCCTGGAAATTGCGATACAAAAGGATTTTCTTTAGTTCAATTTTAAAACGACTTATAACATCTTTTCTAAACTCGCTCCTAACATTTAATATTGATTCCATAAAATATCGAATATGACGAGCATCGAAATTTTAAAGTCGAGTATAAATCATACCATATTTTTACACGACTTAGCAAAATTATCGATTTTCCAAAATTACAAGCAATTTCGAAATCGACGCTAAAATTCTTAACGAACTATATTTCCTACAGAGGGCACTCGATCGAGTGCCTAGCCCACTGGATCGAGTGGCACCTCAAATAATCGGCAGAAGGTCTCTAAGTAGGGCACTCGACCGAGTCTCCCCATGACTCGGCCGAGTAGCCTCATTCGCGCACCAAGCGTGAGCCTTTCAACATATTTCGAGCCATATCAGATATTTTTATGACTTCGGTCAACACGTGTCAAATCAATCACTTGTCGTACTATTTTTCCAAAATAATGCATCATGTTTACATTATCCTATAGCATTCTATATTTTCGCAAACCGTTATTATCTTTACTAACAAGTTTGCTCTTTTTGTCGATTTATTTTCGTTGTTTATTTTATTGTACTAAAATGAACCTCGCATGCTAAATATAACTTCAACGTTAGTATTAGATGCATTAAATCGACATAGCAACCCATTCAATTTCTCGCATGTTTAGGCAAAACAATGTTTGCATATCATTCATCGTATTACTAACACGCGTATTTCAAAATCAAACGATATCTTAGTAGATGCCGCTAATGTGCGGGCGGGGTTAGGTGTTCTTTGTGAACTTCCCAAAATATACCCTCACCCCTTACTCAGAACCTCGGTTTCCGGATGCCCGAAACCGTTGGCGCACGAGAGTCATCCAATACACGGTATCCGATAATGTCGGTATCGGTATCAAATGCAAAGGGACGAGCCCAATAAACTCTGACATCCGAATGGGCCATACTTTGTGCATGGCCCACTAAGATATAGAGTGAGTTCAAACGGGCCCGAACTCCCACAAAGTTCGGTGGCGACTCCACTTCGATTTAAATTTCAATTCGATCTATTCTCATATGGAGATTCATTCGCCTCCCCAAACCCGCGCGTGGCCGCGTCGGGGTGGACCTATGTCATGTGCAAACACTATACTAGGTCTGATTACTACATAGTGCAGTCAGTTACACTATACTACGTAGAAGTTGTGAGGTTGCTCACGCAGTTGGCAGTCAGTTACACTGTGCAACGTACATGATGGTTAGTGATATAGATGACGGTAGTATCAGTTACATACTATCGGAATGAACCAATACTGCTCGCAAGAGGTTTAATTGGTCTATGTTCGGTGAGTCCAGATTCGTCAGTTACACGTTCTGAGTTCTCGTGTGTCATTCGACATACAGTTACTGCGTCGAGAGCTCTGGTCAGGTCTTAGATATATAGTCGTCAGTTACACACTATACATAGTACCGTGGAGCATCAGTTACATACTTCACAAAACGGAGGATCATTTACACGCTCCGTGTCAGAGGGTCAGTTACACGCTCTGACTAGTTAGAGTATCAGTTACATACTCTAGCCGGTGTTCATTCTATATCTTATACGTCTTTGTATGAAGTCTGTTGTTACTTACTTCGACTTGTATGGATGGATATGTAGTATCTATCTCGATCGTTATTGATTAATTATGGATTGCAATAAATTATATGATCGTGTCTAATAACATCTTGGTCATGTGTATTGATATCTTCAGATGTCGTTTTATTATGTTATCTTTCATTATTACTGCTATTCATGTTTAACTTGTTGTAACCATGACTGGAAGAACATCTAGTTGCTCCCCACTGACTGTGGACCCCCCCTTTCAGGTCTTTCAAGTTGCTGTTGAATGCTTTGATGTTGGGGAAGACCTGTGGAGAGAGAGATCCTTTTATTTAAATCGTTACACTTTCAGTTTGAACACTCCGAATAACGTATTAGTTAAGTGTCGAGATAGTGATGATTCGGATTTGGTCAGATGTTTCCGCCACCTTTGACCCTACTATTCATACTATTTATATTATCAAAAGTTTTTAAAAATCCGGGTTGCTACAGTTGGTATCAGAGCGAACACGCTCCCAACTCTCGCTTAATCATTAAAAGAATAACTTGACTTATTAATTGAGTGAGAGTAAATGGGGGTAGAAACAATTAAGGATTTATTTGTTTATGCCTTAGTGTTTCATATCGTTATTAATTGTATTACAAGTGTTGATCATGTACTTGCTTGTTTATGTTTTAACCTTTCGTCTCATTATTAATTGTGTTACATGTGTTGTTCGTGTTTTTGATTGTTTGTAACACCCCTGATTTTTATAAATTAAATTAAATTAAAATTTTGTTCGTATTTTTATTTTTACGATCTAACTCGTAATTCTTAAAATTGTTATAAAATGAATTTATCATTTGATCGTTTCAAACTCCTAAAATTCTATTCGTCTCGGAAACTCTTCTTATATTTAAAACATATTTTTATTTCTATTTCGATTTATACATTTAATTTAATTCTTATTGAAAGTCTATTTCGGCGATTTAAATTCTAAATTCTTTTTATTTACTTAAATTTAAGCTCGAAATTCTATTTTTCCGGCTCGAAGCTCATTTATTTTAAGTTTTGTCAAAATATTTATTTCCGTTTCTCGAAAAATCAATTTAATTCACTTTATTGAAAATTTATTATTTTTCGGAAAATACTATTTCATCGTCTAATTATTTATTTCTATAAACTTCATTTTCGTCTAGAATACTTTATTTACTTATTTTATTTGTCGGCCCAATTATTTAATAACTTTACTAACTCGTTTTAATTTGATACATGGGTCAGTCAACTTATCGTTACAGAATTTATTTAATCCGTATTTTTAAACCGATCCATTTAATTGAGATGATTCATTCATTTTTTTCCCTTCTATTTTGACGTGTCCCCTTACTGATTCATACTCCCCCCTTTCTTATATTCATTTCCCACATTACTGACATTCACTCCCCTTGTTTTTCATTTTATTTCCACCGTTTCAATCCCTTAACATTCGTCTCCCTATTTCATTGTTTCCTCCGCTTGATGCCTTCTACTCTCTGTTTCATCTGTCCACGCGACCTCTGCTGTCACGTTATTGCTGTTGTTTCGTGCGCTGCTTTCCGCTGCTGTATTTTATTACTGTCGCCGGCTGCTACTGTTGTTGGTATGATGCTGTCCTGATGATACTGTTGTTTGTCATTCCTTTTCTTCGTCTTGTCTTCCCTGTGTTTGTTCGTATTGATACTGATGGCTGCTGTTACTACGCCAGTTCTTCTTCTTCTTTTTCTTTTTCTTCTGATGTCCAGCAACGTTTTACAGCTGCTGCTGCCTTTTTCTTCTGCGGTTGCGTTTGTGCTGCTGCCGTTTATTACTCTTCTGTCCGTTTCACACTTCTTCTTGTTTTTATTGCGGATGCTACTGCTTCTATAGTCTGCTGTCAATGTCGATTTTTGTTGGTGATGTCGCTATTGGTGTTGCTGCTCTTAATGTTCTGCAGTACTGATGTTAGGTTGCTGCGTACGTCTTCTTCTTCGTCATCCTTCTTCTTCTGCTTGTTCTTATTTCCCTATTTCGTTCATCAGATTTGTTTGTCGTCGTTTCCGTCGATCGGTTTCTTCTTGTCGCTGATCTCCGCTGTTGTGGTCGATTGCTTTTCTTGCTGCTGTTGCTATTTTTGTTGTTGTTTCTTCGTTACAAGTCGCTGCTGCTGATGTACTTAGTGCCGGGTTTTGTTCGTTGTCGTTGCTTTCGTTCTTCTCTTAAACATGGTTTTTGCGATTCCCTTTTTGCCGTTCCTTCTCTTCTCTGATCTGCCTTTGTTGCTGTCCGTGATTGTCACTATTTTTGCTGCTGCTTTGTCTCCAGTTTTCCCGCTGTTTTCGATGTCAGTTGGGATAATTCATGTTCTGTTTCGTCATTAGTTGCTACTGCTTTTGATTACTGCAGTTATCGTCTTTATGCTTGGTTCAGCCCAATTCATTCTCCTTCTTCCTCTTGTTGCTATTCGTTCTGCTGCTGCAGTTTGTTATTTTCGTGCCTCGATCGTCGATTTTCCTTGATCGTCTTCTTCCTTTTCTCCTCCTTCTTTTGTCGTTGCACTTATGCTGTCTATTACTGCTACTACTGCGTCTTGTTGCTGTTCGGTCTGCTCTTCCCTTCATTTCTTCTTTCTTTTCATTTCGTCCGTCTATTCTATCGTTCTCGTCTTTCGTTCCCACATTTCTTATTCCGATTTCTTTGTTTCTGTTTCTTTTGTCTCTTTTTCGTTGGAACTTTGAAGTTTTCATGGAAGAACAAGCGTTCGAGACCAGTTTTGAAGTCGTGAGTGGAGCTTGGACTATTAGACGGACAAGTGCTTTGATTATCGACCCGACTCAAGGTAACTTTAGGACGTTACTGGATTTTATATCGTATGTTTGAGTAGTAGTATGTAGTAAATATTTTAACTTCGGTTTTCTAATTTTAGCTATATATTATTGCTAATTATATTCTTTTAAATCGTATTTATAAATATTTTACAAGTTTTCGATATCGTTTTACAAATCGTTAGTAATTTGATTATTTACGATCGTGATAATATTTTGTTGGTTATCGTGACACTAGTAACTAAATAATATCGATTTCATATTTTCATCATATTTCGTTAATTTCTAATATTTAACTCAAAATCGTATTTTCATATTATAATCGAAATTTGTATATTTGTTTAATAAATTAATTTTCGTTTACGATTTATACTAATAAATGAGAAAATAGTCGATTTAGCTTTAAACACATTTTAGTCGAGACTATTTTCACTAATAATTTTCTATTTGTTTCCGATTGACTATTTTTATTAAAATTTGTATTATTTATAAATCAAAACTATTTCTTAAAAATAATTTGAAACCTTTGTAAAATTCATTTCATTTATAAAACTCGTTGATTCAATTAATTTTGATATCGTTTTTCTTAAAATATCTCTTTTCTAAAATTTATTGTTTTAACTCGATTTCCTAATTATTTATAAAATACTATATATTGACTTATGATATTTTAATTATATTTTGAGTAACGAATTTAGAAATATAGTAAAGTTACGATAACGACGATAATAATAAAATGTTAATTTCGTTAGAAATGCTATTTTTATACATTTCAGTAATTTTAATAACTTACGTATTTTCGATAAGACTTTCTATTTTAAGTAAGTTTCTAAAATTAGTAAGTTTCTATTTATAGAATGTTTCCCTTTTACTATAAGATGTTTATTCTTTTTATCCTCATAATGATTATATTTATTTTGAATATCGATAATGGTTGTTTTGGAGTTATAGAATAAAGACAGTGTGGGGTTAGAGTAATATAGTCTGGGATGTACGTTTTTGCCATCAGCTATAAAGCCGGTGTGCCTATTTGGGGCACATTTGGTCGTTAAACTGGGCGATCGCCCAGGAGAGTGTATGTTTTGACCTTAAGCTAGATATCGCATCGTGTTAGTCGTCGTCAGCTGAACTAGACATATTTGTTGTCTAGGAGGGGTGTGCACTACTTAAACCAGGACCTCGCTGCACGCAGTCCTGTTATAGTTGAGTTGCCTAGTTAGAGGCTGGATTCTGTTATGAGTTAAGTCTACAGTTCTCGAAGCTAGTTTCTAGTATTATCCTAGTGAAAGTCTAGCCTTGTGCACACTGATCGAATTTCCATAACGCCATTTTTGAATATTTATATTATCGATTGATTTTGACTTGCAGGTTGGCAAGTGCTTTAAGTTTCGTCGAAAACTTTTTTTTATTATATCGTTTTAAAGTTTTCCCTTTTTAAATATTTTGATATAGTAATACTATTATTTTTTCATATAATATAATATGGCTGGGAGAACGTCCGAGTTACTCCCCACTGACGTGGCTGTTATGTTTATAACATGACAAGTATTTGCTGTTGGGTTTTGGGTGTGAGCTAGCGAGTAGCGTGGATCCTACTCTTCCTTCATTCGTGTTTATTTATGGATTTGTATAAACCCGTTTGGAGATTTTACTTTTAGCCCTTTTGTAAAAAGAGGCCTTTGTATTGACTTACCATTTCTTTTAATAAGATATAGTTTGTCAGCGTGTTTTAATCCCAGTCTAAAGTGTTTCCGCTACTGTATTGCGTTAGAATTTCTAGGGGATTACATTGTTTATGCCTTAATGTCTATCGTTATTAATTGCATTAAGTGCATGGTTCGTGTAAAGATATTTTCAAGCATGCTTTGTTGATTTAAATCACGGTTCTTTTTGGAAAAATGTCTCTTTAATGTTACATACACATCGTGCTTTCGGTTATATATTTGTCAAAACTCGTAATCCTTGATAACCCGAGCTTTACTCTTCTCGTACTGTTATCCTTTTGGATCACTTGGTGGTGCTGTCTCTTCTTAAGGTAACTTTGAGAGTTTTCCTGTTGTGATTCAGTCTTGAGTTAATATGTTAGAATTGATTGTATTTGGAATTCAAGTATGAAAGAAAAGAGCAATTATTATCAAGAGTTTGGTCGCGAAGAAGTCTAATTTGGGATTAAAGGTTGTGAGATGATGTTTCCTTTGGGATTAGAGATCGTCGAGATGAAGTTTACTTTGGGAATAGAGGTTGTTATGACGATGTATACTTTGGGATTATGAGTGTAAATTCCTTTAATTCTTGAGGAAATCCGTAGTGATGATATTGAGTGTTTGTGGATGGTGTAAGATGTACGACTATGCTTTCAGGATTTTACAAGGAGTGAGACACATGTTGAATAGATATATCTTATGGTATATTATTTGGGAGTATTGCGACGTATGCCTGTAATTAATAGATTTCTTGAATTCTGTCTTAAAGAAATAAGTTAGTTATGGATTAAGAATACAGGATGGTACATAATTGAATGTTATTGTGGATTTAAGATTAAAAGGATGAGAATTTTTGGACCTATGCTTGTCTTTAATGAGAATATCATATTCGAGGAGTAAGAAACATTAATGGCAAACAATGTGTAATGAAAAGAATTTATGATTTATATATTGAGTTATTTAATGATCATACCTTTTAAGAACCGAGTGAAAAGGAATAATATGATATGAACTTATGACGTATTAATGTTTAGATCAGATCGTTGATTTCATAAACTATCATATTCAAGATGGAGATAATGAAACGTCGTATTCGTCTTTCAAGGATGCAGAGGATTCTTTCGTTTTATCCATTATATTTGATTAGATGAAAGGTGTTGAGAGTTAATAGTCTAGAGAGTTGATTATATGAGGAACATGATGATTATAAAGGGACAATTACATAGAGATTTGTCTGTCTTGAGGTAGTATGGTAATGTGATTAAAGGATGTTAAGAGACAGAGATACCTTGAGCGATGATTGTATGAGAATTGTAAGACCCTGGTTTTTTTGTGCTTTACTTATATTATTAAGGTGTCATCTTTGGGTAGACAAAATCGTTTTGAGTCGTCTATCCTTGTCTCCTTTATCGTATCAACCGTGGCTCTCATATTTTCATACAAACCAAAAGTTTCCTTTTATGTTTTTCCTTTTAAGTTTGATCTTTTGATACCCTCTATTTGATCATTATTTCAACTCTAGCTTTCTCTTCCTTCAACTTTTTGTAATTTTTGTTTCACCTTGATCTCACCTTGTGCTGCAACTTCTCAAACTTTTACCTTGTGGTGTTGCTCAAAAATATTTCCTTTTTATCTCGCATGCTTTATGCTCTTTTATGGTAATGTGAAAACTTTTGATTCCTTTTTCATAACTACTTGTGATCATCTCATAGTGGAAGTTTGGATCCATTGGCGAAATGTTTATACTTCGAGTTTGAGGTTTGGTTAATTGAAGTTGAGAGCATAGAACATATTATATGAGTATGAATTGGGGTAATATATGGTGTTTTGGAGGTGTTGTATTTAAGGTCTTATACCGAGCATAGAAAGTTTGAGGATGTTATTACATTAAGAGCACGTGGATGTTAATTTATTCCTTCAAAAGTTATATAGAAAACTTCGGAGATAAGATGTTTCATTTGAGTGCATGAGTCATTTATTGAAGGACATAGATTTATGCATTCCTTTGATGGACTTTTAAGGTTAAAATATTTATTTATGTATAGTAAATTGTAATTAAAAATTGAGGTTAATAAGCTTGGTCGTTATATTGATGATGAGATTTGTATGGTGATATTATTATTCAATGCTTTTGTGGAATTGCATTATCAATGGACTAGTATATTGTGGTACACTGAGTACTAGCTTAAATAAAGGTGTAGGATTCTTTGGGTGCCACTACTACAAAACATCAAATAGACAACTTCTAATAGACATCAGATATTCTTAACAACTGATGTATAATACATAGACAACTGTTTTGTTTGAAAAACAGATGTCTTTATCTGATAATAGACAACTGTGTTTTAAAAAAAAAGTTGTCTATATATTATACAACTGTTTTAATTAACCTCAGTTGTCTATTCTAATTTTCAGGACCACTAAAAATTGGTTGTTACTACCCAACCCTTATCACTTTCTCAAATAGTTTTTGAAGTAATCTAATAATAAGTGTAATTCAACCCATATCACTTTCTCAACCCATATCACATTCTCAACCAATTTACCCGACCCATATTACTTTCTCAACCTATCTAACTATTCTAACTAGAGATGGCAATGGACCGGATCTGGACCTGGTCAACTAGGATCCAGACCCGGACCCGTCAAAATTATCCTAGACCCGGACCCGGCCGGGTCCAAAATTTTAAGACCCAGATCCAGACCCACCGGGTCCGGTTCGGGTCTACCCGCGGATCTCACTATTTTATTTTATTTTGTCCTACATTCCTCATTTCTTCCAAATTTTAGATTTCGCAGGTATCTTTTAGCACGTACAAAATTGTCTACGACATATATTGTACTAAGAAATTAAACACTTACAAACTCATTCATAACGGTCTTATGTGACGGGATATAGGGATTGAAACATTGAAAGAGGGGTGAGCAGAGAAGTGAGACTGTGAGAGAGTTATGTACTTGTGTTAGTAATTTAGTTCTTCGCTGGCTTCTGTAGTCCTACGTATAACGTATGTTAGTAGATTTTTTTTTAAAATTAAAGTGTCGGGTCCACGGGTCGAGTCCGGGTCCAGTATTTCAGACCCGGACCCGGACCCGGTTTTTAAAAATAAGACCCAGACTCGACCCGGACCCGCCGGGTCTGAAAAAATGAGACCCAGACCCGACCCATCTTGGTCCGACCTGCCGAGTCTGGACCGGGTCCAGGACCCATTGCCATCCCTATTTCTAACTCTTCTCAATTATTTTTCCCCTAACTCCCGCTCAATTATCATGAAGCAGCATCATGAACCAGATCCCAATTATTCCTCTAACCCTAATTTTTTCCAGATCCCTAATTTTTTCCTCTATCTCACGTTCTCTTCGTCGCCCTTCGTGGCTGTTCTTCGATTTTTGCCGCTGCCAAACTCGACAATTTCGCTCTGGCGTCTCTTCTTCGCCGTGGCTTCCTCCGTTTCTCTTCTCCCTCCCTCCGTCCTTCTCACTTTACTCCTCTGACTTCCTCCTTCCATTCTTCTGGTAATCAACTTTTAATTGCAATCATTATGCTTGTTTCATCTTCGTTGATAGTTCAAGGAGGAGTGTATGATCTTAGATATTGATATGCTGTGAGTTTGATTTTAGGACTTTTCTCTATTAGATGCCAGTTAGTTCGATTTGTGTTGCAATGCATCGCATATTGTGCTGATTTCGATGCTGTAATTTCGCTCACACTGCATTTTGAATTGGTGATTTTGCTCCCATTTATCAGTGGCACTGAGTTGACACTTGATTATACAGTATGATTTTTGACTTGCAATTCTCTCTGTTAATTTTGGTGTGTGTAGGCGCCTTGTTGATTCTTATCTCTGTTTGTCGCTGAAATGTTTTGAGTTTAAGTTACGTGCAAATGTCGGGAAATATTAGGTTTCAAAGTCTAATTTTGCTCACGTTCCAATGCAACTTACTGGAGTACTTGCTAGTAAATATCTAATCAGGCGCGGTTTTGCCTTGATTTGCGATCATCTTCCAAGCACCAGTGTTTTTTTTAATAGTTATACAGTTTTTCGATTCAAATTGACTTCAGGTATGTATAACATTGTAACTGGCAGCTTGTGTTTATGTGAGCCTGATATGGAGACAAAGTAGGTAATTAGGTAGTAAACTTCGACCTCATTTAGTAAGAGAATGTGCTCTTAATGTATAGATTTTGAATTAGTGGATGTCATTTGCTACTATTCTGTATTAATCAAGTGAGAGTGTGTTTAATAAGACTAATTTACTTTGTCGTTGTTACTTTGTGTAATTTTACACAAAGTAATTGATGACACAAACAATTTTTCTCACCAAGAATGACATTAATCTATTGTTGAATATGGAAGAACTCAACTGCGTATGCATTCTGACTTTTGTTCGGTAAGTATGTAGTTACTAATCAATCTTTTTTTTTGAGATTTACAAAGGTCAAATATATCTCATAATTTTTTTTTTGTGTTACGTAGGTACTTGCATAGTATTTATGACTCCAATAGATATGGGTTTTTTTTGTCCGGAGAAGACATCATTGATAGGTCATGATACCGATGCTTTGACGACATATATCTGAGTGGATGATGAAAGGGAAAAAACTAGTATATCTAGCTCCATTTACAAAGAGTGGGTACATCCTTTTCAAGTAATAAAATTTAAACTATTTGTTATATAAATGATATTTTTTTTTTGAGGGGTATATAAATGATATTTTTTTTTGAGGGGTATATAAATGATATATATATATATATATATATATATATATATATATATATATATATATATATATATATATATATATCATTTAATGTTATACTTGATTAAGGTAAGTTGATTTTAATGTTAATAGGGAACATTGGATGCTTGCTTTGATAGATATTGTTGAGCATAACTAAGTATATTGGTTTGACCCACTTGGAAAGTCCGAGCCTAGTGGATTTAAAACTTTACTTAATACGTGAGTTATCTCAATTTATTACTATAGATAATTTTTTCATTTTACTTATGTTTCTTCTTTAATGGTGACTTAACTTTTCTTTTTCCCGTACTAGGTCTATAAAAGTGTACGGCTATAAAGGGGTAAAAGAAAGAGTTCTCAAATTCCGCAGTGGGTGAAAGTTAATGTATGTACTTATTTAAACCTCGTATATTATATGAATCGTCTGCTTCTATGATGAAAAAATGAGGCTTGTGATTGTTTTGATTGGTTCAATCTGGGTGATTTGGGATCATTGGGAGGGTTTAATGACTCTCATCAACAACAAGGTACCCTTGAGACTTTGATTGGATTTCAAGATCTTGATTTGTTTTTGTTCCATTGTTGTTCATATTAATGCAATCTCTTTCTCTTTATTATGTTGCTGTTGCTGTTTTTGTTTTTGTTTTTGTTGTAAAAGGTGTAGTCTTTACTCAATGCAATATAATCACAACATAATCACAACCGTAAAACTCATCTATTTGAAAACATAAAATACTGGGTTTACTTTAGAAATTGTAATTTATTTCTCCAAGTTGAAGAGTTTCACAAATATGATTCATGCTACTGCAAGATTTACAGAACAGTAGAGGCAAAGGATGCATATACATAAGCTTTCCATAATTTGACTAAATACTACTACTACTACTACTACTGCATCTCTAATCTCTATACAATCAGTTTGTTTGGGGGTTATACAAAAGTTGAACATCAAGTCGACTATCCAAAATCAAGGGCGGGTCTCTATGGATAGGACTAACACTAAACACTTCCTAGTTCCTCCTCCTCTGCTTATGTTGATTTCTGTATCTCCAAAGTGATGATGATGATGATGAAGTTTATGCGAGCTCGTGCTTAACAGCTCACTAGACTTTCAATGGCAGTTTTCTCTGTTACCTCTCCATAGGAATCTTACTGTGCAATCTCTTATCAAGATCGACTAGAATTTTGGCCTGATGCCCCCAACAAAGTCATCTTCCCATTCCCGTTCCCGTTCCTGTTCCAGCACCAAAGGAGTAATTAGTAAAACAATCATTTATCATCCTACAACTAGATCAGGGATGGGATGGGATGGGTGGTATTGTAAGTGCGCTGCTCAATATCGGATCATTCAAAACTTTGCTCAAGGGTCTAACCAATTTTGACCTTCATCCCCAACCCATCATATTCCAATTCAAGCTTAAGAAGCCTTAGATCACAAAGCTTGTTTGGAGGCTTATTTCTATTTTTAACAAAAAATATTATAGAGTACGAAGTAATACTATTTTGAATTGCATGCTATTTTTATGATTAAATTTTAAAAGCTAAACAAACAAGTGAAAAAAAAAAGAATCGAGTTGCATGCTATTTTTATTATTTTATCCAAGTTGATGGGTTCTGTGATTTGATTTGTTGAATAAATATGAACCAGAATGCTTGAGGGATTAGCAGTTTGGATTTCGATGTGATTTAATCTGTTGAATGGATGTCCAATTGTGAATGGATGGTAATATTTGTTTGTTTTTGATTGATTGCTAATTAATTTCTATTTTTTGTTCAAACTCTGTACGGTAAATCTGCGGTACTTATAAAAACAACCTTGATGATTGTGTAAATGCAAGTTAATGTGTTGAATTACTCAAGAAATTTATGAATTTTGATTTCTTGCATCCGTGGTATATGCCCTTGAAAGTCAGAAATAATAACTCACAGTACTGTTAACATCAAAAGTTGCAGTTTTTGTTATGCATTATAAGCATCGTTTGTTTAAGCATTATTTTTTTTATAATTGTCCAGCTGATTATGTTGTTGTATCTTGTATTTTGTCATTTGTACGACTCTTACACTTTGTTATACTTGTTGCAATGTAGTCGGCTCCTCATGCTCGAAAAACAGAGTGTGGTTATTATGTGATGAGATATATGATTGAAATTATCACTCGTTCTGATTTGAAGAGAACCGTCAATGAGGTAAGACTTGGGTTTTCACACTTTCTCTTGTTTCATTCATTTGTTTTATGCACATAATTGAAACAAAACAATTAGTTCATTTATATTATTGATTTTGTAGCATTTCAACGATATGATGCCATATTCTCAAGAAGATATTGACGAGGTTCGTGGGTTATGGGCGGATTTTTTTCTTAATAATTAGTTGGATTATGGTTTTAGGTACTTTTGGACATTGGATAATGATTTTATGTGTATCTTTTGGATTTTGGATGTTGGATAATGATTATAGGTATCTTTTAGATTTTGGATGTTGGATTTTATACAAATGTAACTTCGATCTTTTGTTCAATTATTCGCTATGGTTTGTTAATATGTATGTATTTCAGAATTATTAAAAACATAAAATATGAATATGTATATAAGCACATATCTACATGTACGTATATCAGAAAACAGTTGGCTATATACGTAATAGACAACCGTTGTTTTAGAAAAACAGTTGTTTATATACGTAATAGACAACTGTTATTTTACAAAAACAGTTGTCTATATACGTAATAGACAACTGTTGTTTTACAAAAATAGTTGTTTATTAACCAATAGACAACTGTTTTAAAACAGATGTCTATGATCAAAGTAATATACAACTCCAAACTACTCAACTGTTGTAAGTCAGTTGTCTATTGCAAAAAAAACAGTTGTCTATTTGATGTTTTGTAGTAGTGTGCCTAGGTTAAGCGAGATCAAATGAGTTCAAAGGAAGTGATTGGATTTTGTGCGTGGGACTAATAATTATGCCATGAGACTGAGGTTGCATTGAGTTTGTGATAGTTATAATCAGATTTAAGGATTGAAATCGGTAGATTTGGATACTAGTATATAAATCCAGATTATTTGGATTTTATATTAAAGGATTTTGAGTTTAAGAGTTGTGAATGATAGTAATCACTACTTACTTTGAGGATATTAAAGTAGTGATAGTTCTAATGGATCTAGTAAATAATTAAAAGAGTTCTCTAGGTCAGAAGATGTTCTTTGTTTAAAGATTATCTATATGGAGCTCTGGTCGATTTCATCTTTTGTGGTGTATATTGATAAGTGTGTTTTGTAGTGCTTATTTGTTGTGTTTGGTCCCGGTTTCTCTTGTGGAATCGCTCTTTGGAGCGGTTTCTACGCTACTTATGCTTCTTCTAGTTCGTTTTAGGTGCCTAAGACCAATCATGGAGAATTGGAACGATTTCGAGTCGTTTTCTACACATTTGGAGCCAACAAAGAGAAGCGACGATCACTCGGTGGCTTAGATTCGATCCCGAGACCTTGGGACCCATTCCTGAGCCCCTTAGACTCGACCCCGAGCACCGAGAATCGATGAGAAGCCCATGAGAAGCAAGTAAGGACCCTTGAGATCATATTTGAGGCCTACAAGACCCATCCCGGTCGAGATGATGGCCATCTCGGTCGGGATGAGGAATCAAAGCAAAGACTGGCCACTGATGGCTCATCCCGGCCGAGAAGAGGATCCTTCCCGGTCGGGACCACCATCCCGGTCGGGATCATCATCCTTCCCGGCCGGGAAGGTGCAGCTACAGACCCGCGTGACTTCCTTTCAATTCCTTTGCTCTTGGAACCTTATAAATACCCTCCCTTTGAATTGTTTAAGCACCTTACATTACTCTACATTATTCTAAACCCTAGATACACTCTCTTCATCCCTAGCTTAGTTTGATATTAATCTTTTGTTAATCTTTGATTAATCTTAGTAATTAGTCTTGTATTAAAGGGAATTCTTCAAGATTCAACCAAGATTGACAACCTTGGGAGATTTATTTGGGTTTTTCTTATTAATGCAAGTTCTTATATTTTCATCCTATTTTTAGTAGGTATAATATTCTTATTCTCTTTACTCTTAATCTTTGTTTAATCTTCCAAGTTTTAATCTTTGATTATTGTTCTTGTTCTTGCTAGTTTCATTATGAATGTTTTGTTGTTTATGTTGATTCCTCTTGTTATGGTTTGGGTTAGTTTCATTATGTGCGAGTAGACTTATTGTGGGGTTAGTGGGGGGATTAAGTGTGGATTATGGGTAATTAGGGTTTGATTAAGGGTAAAGATGAATCCTTTGTTATTAGTCACATGTTGACGAGCACTCCATGTGTTTGTTGAGTTGCTTGTTTGAGTTGTAGTGGTCATGCTTCTTATACTTGTTTTCATCTTCTCATTGTGTGATTGATTTGTGGTTGAATTCTTGTGTATTGGGCAATATCTTGCTTGAGTATTCGGGTTTAGTCTTTGACACAAGAGTGCGGACCGACCATAGTAACTAGGTGAAACCTACACCCTTGATCTCTCAATCATCCTACTACACTTATGAGCCCAAACTAACCCTACTCCTTCCATAGTTGATTTCTTCATCTTCATTAGCAATCATTCTTCTAGTTCATTGTTTCTATTTAGTTTTAGTTAATCCTTTTAGTCCTTGTTAAACCTAGTTCATTGTTAGTCTAGTTTTACCCCTTATCATCATCATAGATAATCAATTCTTGCTAGTTTACTTCTCTTTGTGTTGTTTTGGTAATATAGTCTCGTTTTTAGGTAGACCATAGTTTAGACACCTCATAACTGTCCCACTGGACTCGACCCGACTTACCCTAGCTACTAGTTAGGTTTAGTTGGATTTATTTGATCGGTAGGACCCACGGGAAGTCCTCCCATCAATTTGGCGCCGTTGCCGGGGACGGTGCATGTTTAGACTTAGTTTGCTTATTAGCTTGACTTAGTTACCCTTCTTGTGTTCTTTTTCTATACTTTGTGCATATTTTGTAGGCGTCTTCTTTGTTTTTACTGTTTTCTTCTCTCTTTGTCTTCCGTTGTTCTCGTTTATTGTCTTTGCCTAGTGCCCATAAAGCACTAGGTGTTCTCACGTTTGTTCAAGTGTGTAGTGCATGTCTAGGAGGAGAGACGACTTCTTTCTCTTTAATTCAGAGCCGGAAAGACTCTTTAGAGCCTTTCGCCAATGGACGATTGATCGGGTTAGGAATTCTCAACCGGGTACTAGCAATACCATTGAAGAACAAGCTCAAGGATCTGACTTGAACGAGTCACCTCGAGAGACTGCTGAAGGGACCTTCATCAATCCCTTTGGTACATCTATTCACTCTTCTAAACCTAGTTCTCCTTCTACATCTACATCAACACCATCATCTCCCGCACATCCAACAATGCCTTAGTTCTCTTCTCATTCAACCTTTACGGAAGACGTTTTGCCCGGTCCTACCGCTCTACCGGCCGCATATGCCGGGAATTTTGTGGCAAAAACGCCATTTATCCAATTGGTTGAAAGAAGTCAATTTAGTGGGTTACCAACAGAAGATCCTCATCAACACATGGAAACCTTTTCGGACTATTGTGATGCTATCTCACAACCGGGAATAACCCAAGACCAAATCCGGTGGGTCCTTTTTCCTCTCTCTTTGATCGGCAAGGCAAAGCAATGGCTCAAAGGTTTAGACAAGGCGACTCTCGGTGTAGACACTTGGAAGAAGCTAGCCTTAGCATTCTACCAACAATTTTATCCACCGGAGAAGACCAATCTATTGAGAGCTTCAATCACGGGGTTTCAACAACGTGACGAAGAAAGTCTCTATGAGTCGTGGGAAAGGTTTAAGGCCTTGATCAGTTCTTGTCCTAACCATGGTTTATCATAGTGGTTCCTTGTCCAACAATTCTGGAATGAGTTATATGAAGATTCAAGGGCCATACTCAACATGGGATCTAATGGAAGGTTCACCGAGGTAGAGGATGACCAAACTTGGTCAAGAATTGAAGAAATGACGGTTCACAACTTTCAATACTCAAGGCCTAAGAAGGCGAATAGAGGGGGAAGGCACGAGATTGATGCCATTACAAAACTTAGTGCCGATCTTGGAGCGCAATTGAAGACCCACATGGATAATATTGATAAGAAGCTTCAAAGTCATTTTGATCAAGGTTAAAGCACAAATTCTTCCCACCAACATTCAATTCAACAAGTCAATGCTTTGAGAGTTGTACCTCCTACATCTTATTATGGGATATGTGACATTTGTGGGATATATGGACATGAGCCTCTACATTGTCGAAGTAGCATTGAGAAAGTGAATGCTTTTCAAGAATTCAATCAAGGTGCCCCATACTCTAACTTCAAGGCTCAAAATGTGCCAAATCCTCACATGTTCCAAGCTTCCCAACAACAAGCCCAACAACAACACCATCCATATGTTTCTCCTCCCTTAAGGGACAACAACCAAGGCTATCAAAGGCCTTTCAACAATTTCCAACAACATAACCAAGGTGCCTTCTACAACAATCAAGGGTTCCAAAATCAAGGGAACTTCAATCATCAAGGTGGTTTCCAAGGAAACCAACACTCTCAAGGACATCAAAAAAACAATCAAGGTTATCAAAACCACAATCATGGTAACTCTCAAGGCCTTAATCAAGGCAATTCTCATGGGTTCCAAGGGAACTTCCAACAATAATAAGGGTCTCAAAGTACTCAACAAGAAAGCAAGCAAAGGATCCGGTCTCCAATACACGATTATGGCATTCCCCTAGCCATCACCAATACTCCTCATAACCAAACAATCTCCCCCTCGGGATTTCGACATGCAAAAATCAATGTTGGATATGCAAAGGAGTAATCAAGAAATGCAAAGAAGTCAAATGAAGATGCTAAGAAACCAACAAGAATTCTTTGCTCAACTTCAAAGGGAGAACATGGCAAGAGATACACATGTGAAGATGCTCGAAACCCAACTAGCTTAAGTTGCTTCGGGTAGTTCTTCTAGGCAAAAGGGTCAATTGCCTCCTCAAGGCGTACCATCAAAATTTGAGACCGTGAATGCTATCACTTTGAGGAGCGGTGCATCCTATGATTCACCCTTATTCCCTATTGAGCAAGAAGCCATGAAAGAAATTGCATCTCCATCTGAAGACAATGCAAGTTTGGGAAATCTCATGGAGGAGCAAGTCTTGTGGGAGGTTGAGAAACCCCATGAAGACAAGCTTCCCCCACCCCAAGAGAAAGACAAAGGAAAGAAGAAGGTGTCAATTGAAATGTCCCAACATAATGAACAAGAAAAGATACACATCAAGTTGCCATTCCCAACAAGACAAATGAAGATCAAGGTGGATGTTCAATATGACAAGTTCCTTGATATAATGAAGAAGTTGGATGTGAGCATCCCTTTCACCGAACTAATTACCCATGTCCTGGCCTATGGAAAGTTCATGAGAGGAATCTTGGCTAGGAAGAGATCCGTGGACAAGGAAGAGACCATAGCGTTCACAGGAGAGGTGAGCCAACTCATTCAAGGCCAGGCTCTACACTTCCTAAGTTGAAGGATCCGGGTAGTTTCTCAATCCCGTGCACCATAGGGAACTTGAAGATTGAAAGCGCATTATGTGATTTGGGGGCGAGTGTGAGCATTCTCCCTTATTCTATTTGTTAGCGACTTGGGATGAAAGAGCTCAAGTGTACATCTATTACACTCCAAATGGCCGATCGTTCACTTAACCGACCATTAGGGATGTTAGAGGATGTGCTACTACAAATAGGGAAATTCTTCATCCCGGTCGACTTCCTTGTGCTTGATATGCCGGCGGATGCTATCACTCCCATTATCCTTGGGCGCCCATTTCTACATACCGCCGGTGCAATGATTGATGTAAAGAATGGTAGGATCACCTTTGAGTTAGGCGACGAGAAGCTCGTGTTTGACCTCCAAGGCAACACCTCGCCTACAAAAGAAGAATCGTGTAATATGATCCACGCCGTGAAAGACATCGATCTAGGGGATGAGTCGGGTGAAACCTTGAAAGCCAACTTGGGTGGAATTGAATATGATGATTCCGAGCTTGGGGCGGATGAAGGCCCATGTGATGTGAGTGAAGATAAGCCGGTTGGTAAGAAGAAAGTTGAGCCTCCCTTGAGGCCTTGTGAAGATGAGTGGAAGTTTGGGTATATACCGAAGGATCGAAAGTACAACTTCAAGCCATTGAACTTAGTAGATCAGGATGCCCCGAGAAATTCTAGGCAAGGTTGTGAAGATCCTTGGAGTATGGATTGGTACTCCACGAGCTTGATTGAAGATTTGTCCCGAGCCTTCGATTTGTTACTACGTGCCCTTGATGGCGATGGAGTTGTCTACAATGCTTTTGAAAAATGAATGAAGCACCCCCATCCTTGGTTTGATGGAGTTCCAAAAGAACCGTCTCTTTGTATATATCTTTATCTTATTCTTCTGTGTTTTGCGGAATTCTTGTGATTTGGTAATTTGATGAGCGATGTGAGGGAGAGGATTTGATGGTGTTTATTGAGTTTTATTTGATAGGTCATAGTGAAGATGAAGCTTTGAGAGAAGAAGTTGATGATAGAAGCTTGGATCTTGGGCAAGGTAATCGGTTTTTGAGCTTTTCATAAGCTTTTGGGGACGGGATTTTGGATCCCGAGGTTGTATGTGTCTTGTGGGTGGAGCTAGTTGAAAGAAGGCTCCAAGGCTCGGGAAAGGTGCCATCCCGACCAAGAAGGATGTCATCTCGACCGAGATGAAGTTGGCGTGGAAACTGAAGCTTCTGGATGTAACACCCGCTATTTTTCCTAGCATATTTATTCTTTCCGTTAGGATTTCATCTTAACTTTGTCACTTTTCGGCCTCGTATTTCATCATTTTACTAAACTCCATTTTCATTTTTGAGTTTAATAATTTTTATTTTTAATTTTAAAGATTTTAATCCTTTTTAAATCCATTTATTTGGTTTTCTTCGTAAACTAACTAATTTTTCCGCGAGGAATTCTATTTCTCTTCGAATTGATGTTTTGAAACTCGGATTTAAAGTTATTCTTTTTCCTAAAAATGTTTGAATGCATTTATATAATATTTTCAACTAGTAAATATTTTTATTTACAAAAATTAAGCCATTTTGATTTTAATATGAAGTTTCGTAAATAATTATTTTCTAACGCGAGGTGTACTCGAATTGCTTTGAAATGCTTTTAAAAATTTTACGATCCTTATTTTTATCAACCTACAACTAAAAAGAGACCCTTTTGGACCGTGACACCATGTAGTCACACCTTTGATTACAACTTTTATTTACATAACACTTTATGTTTTAACTTTAAGTAAAAAGATATTTTTCTCTTTAATTGATTTAGATGCTTAAATTACAAACTTTTCATGCTACCATCTCATTCACTCTTGGCTGAAATTTTTGAGTTTTTTTACCTAGTTTTCATCACCCTTATTATTATCTCCATTTAAGCAAAAACCATCCATTTCTTTTACATTGATTTTTCATAAAAAAAATATTACAACATCTTTTTCCTCCCTTTGTCTCTCTTGGTTGAGATTTTCCAGCAGCTTTTCTAGCCAAATTTTGTCTCAAAGTGAGTCTTGATCGTCTCATTTTCATCTCCAAATTAATCGTCACTCCGATCCCTTCGTTAAGGTAATAATCGATGTTGTTTTCGATCGATATTTGCCTTCATTTTCTTAGTTTTCTCATGGTATTTTTCCACCATGTTTTTCATGTGTTGAAGGATTTTTGAATGATCCCGAAGCCGAGGAATATATTATCGATTCAGACTTGGAGTAGAGGTAACGTCGATGTTACTCGGTATTTCATGATTTTAATTGTGTATTTGCATGTATATATTTTTATATTTTATTTTGACAATATATGTATGTCAAAAAATCTGGAAAATTTTAAAAGTTGAAAATTTGCATGTTTCGGTAATTTTATCGCTTTTACGAGATTAACGATTAAATTGTTATATTAATTTGTAAAATCATAATATTCGGCCTAAACATGTAATATATGTTTATATTCTGTAAAATTGATACTTTTGAGGATTTATAATAATTTAGGATTTTTCTGATATTTTAAATATCGATTATTGAATTATTACCGTTTACGGACAAAAATGATTAAAAGCCGATTTTTAGTTCTAGTACCTAAACATTTTTATTTTAATCTGATTTTTGGCGTGGTGAAACTTTCTGGTGAAATAGAATTTTATGAATTTATTCATAATTTTTCGAAATTGTTAAGTGGATGAATTAATTAATCACTTTAAATCATCGTTTATCGTTAAAACCGTGTTTGTTGTTTAAATTCTCGAATTCTGGCCTTTGGTTTGAATCTGGAAAAAAATGTGATTCTTATGATTTCATATTAATATATATTTTTATGATGTTTAGTGCCTTAATAAAATGTTAGGAACGATAAGTTTATTAATGAAATCGTTAATTGTGAAAACGGGTTTAAATGACTGTTTTGTTGGAATTTGTTAAATCTGGAATTTTGGAAAAATCTGAAAAATTTATATTCTGGAATATAATGATTTTTAAGTTTAATAATAATTTTTGGATATTAATACTTAAATCGTTTTGTAATTACTATTTTTATTAATCGTTATTGTCGAGATTAGACGATTAACGGGAAAACGCTTTAAAAACCGAGTTTTATGATTCTGGAAAATTTTCTTTTCTGGACAGAATGTCCATAAATATGTTTTAACTATTTTACGTAATTTTTGTACTATTTATTAAAAGTCTTTAATTAATAATTATGGATTTTCGGACAAATTGTGCTTTATCGTTAAAATTCTTCGTCTTACATAAAAGAATTATTTTTCCAGCAATTTTGAAAATATTTAAATCTGAAACTTTAAGAGTTAAATTATCCCTTAACATACTCTAAATATATTCATTGGTTTAATTAAATAAAAGACGTTAAAGATTTAATTTGACCTTTTGCCGTAAAATCCTATTTATAATCGTATTGTCGTAACTAACAATAATTAGGGAATTTTAGTTTTATAAATTTTGGAAACACTCTAATTAGTAGTACTAAAGTGTTTAAGACATTTTTAATTATTTTATAAACACTTGTATGGTTTTTCAATAATTTCATAAATCTAAATACTCTCACTTTGATAAGTAATATCGTTAAGGCCGAAAGTACTAGTTTTTATAAATCTATATCGTTTACTAAAATGTCAAATTAGTATAAACTAATATTTTCACTATTTTGATATAATGCTATTTTTAGTAAAGTTTCTAAAAATAGAAGTTTCCTAAAATAGAAAGTTTCCTCTTTTAGAATATAAATGTTTACTTCTTTTGTCCTCATATTATTTATATTGATTACATCTTTTGAATATCGATAATGGCTTTGTTTTGGAGTTATGGAATAAGGACAAGTGTGAGGTTAGAGTAATATATTCTAGGGTTTACGGTTTTGCCATCAACTATAAGGCTAGTGTATCAGGAATCGGTACATTGGTTGTTGAACCGGGTGACAGGTATCTCGGGAGTTGTGTACATTTTGACCTTAAGCTTAGGCCTCGCAGTAAGTCGCCGTCATAAGTTGAACTAGGTGACAGGTAATCCCAGGAGGGGTGTGCATTGTCTTAAACTAGGGCCACGCATTTATAAGTCGCCGCTCTATTATAGTTGAGTAGCCTAGTTAGAGACCGAAGTTTGATTTGTTTGAACTAAGTTCTCGAAGCTAGTTTTTAGTATTCTCCTAGTGAAAGTCTAGCCGTCTACATTACTTCTATCCATAACGCCATTTTGAATATTTTTATTATTATCGATATATTTTCATTTGCAGGTTGGCAAATGTTTTATGTTTTCTTCGGAAAACTCATTTTATTTATATTGTTTCGTTACGTGAAATTTTTCACTGAAAGCTTATTTTTAATATGCTGTTTTACTATTTTCCATTTTTACTATTTTTCTATAGTAGCAATTACAGTTTTAAAATCCTGTTATACGGCTGGGAGAACGTTGACGTTGCTCCTCACTGATTGTGGCTGTTATGTTTTTAACATGACAGGTATGCATGTTTCCGGGTGTGGGCTAGCGGGCAGACATGATCCTTGCTAGATTAATTTTAATAATATTGTTTTGTGGATTGTTAAACCCCTTTGTGGATCGTTTTAAATTTTGGCCATTTTATTTAAGGCCTATTGTTTGACTTTACCATTTTAATTTTACTAAGACATAGTTACAGTGTGTTTTAATCCCGACTCTACAGTGTTTCCGCCACTGTATCGCGTTAGATTTTCTAGGGGATTACACTGGAGGTGCATCCCGACCGAGATGAGGACCATCTCGACCGGGCAGGGACCATCCCGACCGAGAAGGGACCGTCTCGACCGGGATGGGTTCCAGCCTCCCCTTATTGCCTTCTCGTCGTCATTTGAGCCAACCCAACCACTATATACCCCCTCCCAACCTCCCTACTCACCCTTGCCTCAATCATCTTACCCTTACACTTCATTTATACACCTTTATCTTCACTACATACCGAGTTTCACATCAAATCCCACCTCATTACACCATTGCAAGCCTAATACTTCAACCATGCGACCATATTGAGAAAGAAGAGGAATAACCATGATGAAGACAAGCAATGTGCCGTTAATGATAATTGAGACGATGGAGATTATTGAGTTGCTAACCTTTGGTAAGCAACTCTCCTATCTTTTCTGTCATTTATTGCTTGTCTCCCTTTGTTTGTTCCCCTTCCCCTTATCATTTTTTTGTGTAATGGTGGCCCTTGGGGCCTTGGTAGTCATTGCTCTCGATTCTCGATGACGTGACTACATCGAGAATCATTTCAAATCCAAATTTGCAAGTATTTTCACTTCTTCTTTAATTTTATTTCCATTTGGTAGGATTTAGTCGGATTCGGGCGGAATCCGGGCTAGGTGACTTGATTACACCTAGTCCTCCCCTCCCATTTCCTTTTATTTTCTTCTTTCAATTTCTTCCCCCATCCATATCTTTTCTCGTCTCGGCCCATGGTAACTTGACTACACCCCGGCCGGACACAGTCTACCCTTTCTTCGCTTTTCTTTTTGATTTTTAGCTTTATTTTCCTAGTTTCTCTTCTTTTTAGTGTCTCCACACACTACCGATCGAGCATGAGGACATTGCTCGGTTTAAGTGTGGGGGAGTGATATCCTAGCCTAGTTAGTTTTATTTTCGTAGTTTTTTCCGAGAAATCTTAAAAAAACCCCTAAAAATTTGAATTTTTTTCTTAAAAATAAAAAAGGTTTTCTATTGTGTCTTTTCCTTTTGTATCATTGTGTCATATTTTTGTTGTATTGTGTGTTTTTCCTCCCCATTTCCTTATAGGTTCCTTGATCGCCATAATTTTCGGAAAGCTCAAGACATCCGGTAAAGTCATTCTATCTCTTTTCTTCTTTGTCTCTTGCGGAGTTTGGAGGAGATTTGTGATGATGTGTGCTCGGGTGGAGCTTGTTGAAGGTTGTGGTTGTTTTGGTTGCTTATGTGGATGTTTCGGGGTGGTGTTTGTTGTGTTTGTATGTTTTTTTTCTTTTCTCTTATTTTGTTTTGCTTTGTTGTGTGTGTCTCATTTTCTTTCAACCTTGTTGTGTTTTGTTTAGTTTGTGTCTTGTGTAATAAAAGGTTTTCGAAAACCCGGTTTTGAGGCTAGTGCGCAAGTGTTTACTTTCCCTTCCTAGTGATGTGAATTGAGTCTTGGACTTTAGTCTAGTAGAATGACCATAAATCAATAGTTTCGTTGGTTCTTTACCTTGAGTCCACCTAGTCTACTAGGGATTTACTACGGGATTTGCATTTTGACCATTATGACCACCCACGGTGTGAAAAGGCCTTGGTTGACGAGTCCCGTCCCTTAGGTTACCGTGTTCGAAATTGTTTGATTAGTCCAAGTTTTCCACCTTTTTGTGGGTTTGAAGGGGAATCGCGACCCCTGACTTACCCATTTCCCTACTTCCTACACATCTCCACAAATAAGTTGCAAATTGTTGAAATTCACACTTGTTTGCAAGAAATGCCTACAAAACAAAATTATCAAAAAGGCAAGCCAAGTCAAAAGAAAGGAAAAGAAAGAAAAAGAAAGAAATAAAAGAAAAAAGAAAAGGCACAACAAATAAAAAAAAAAAATACAAAAAAAAAGAAAAAGAAGTGGCATAGCAAATCAAAAGCCAAATGCAAAAGAAAAATGCCAAAAAGAAAACCATCTCACAAAAAGAATTCTCACCCTAAAAAATAAGCCTTTTACCGACTATTACCGTGAAGAGCCTACCAAAGGACCAAGTCCCTAGGAAGGATGATAGCGGTAAATAGTCGGTCTTCCCCATTTTGCAACCTTATCCACCTTTTTACTTGGGCTAGTTAGACGATTTTTGAGCTTGGGACGACCCTCTTGGCTCATCGCTAAAGGGGGGCGGGGCCTCACTTACCTACAGTGTCGACTAACACCGTGGTTCATCCTTTTTCTATCCCGCCAATCGTCCTGTAGTACGTTCTTAGAAGATTAGGAGGACCTAGGTAAGTTATTAACGTTTTTATTGCTTTGTTGTCATACTATTAGGGTTTAGTTCATATCGGTTTGTATTATTAGTTTGGGAACGTTGTCACTTGCCTTGAGTCCTTAACCGATGCTTCTTTCACCGCTTTGTAGAGGGAAGCAGTATTTATTTCTTCTTGGATGCAACCGTTTATTTGTTTGTGTGTTCGATTGTTTGTGTGTTTATGTGTTTTCGTGTTCGGTTACATCCACAGTTTTGTCACAAGACCTCACTTGCCTTGCGGAGAGCACTTTTCCTCTAAGTGTTCTCGCGTGAGTTGAAAAGGCGTAGGGTGCGCTAATACCCGCTCGGTTAGTAGTCTAGTTTCTTTTAGTTTTTAGTTAGTTTGTGCTCACTCGAGGGCGAGTAAGGGTTAAGTGTGGGGGAGTTGATAAGTGTGTTTTGTAGTGCTTATTTGTTGTGTTTGGTCCCGGTTTCTCTTGTGGAATCGCTCTTTGGAGCGGTTTCTAGGCTACTTATGCTTCTTCTAGTTCGCTTTAGGTTCCTAAGACCAATCATGGAGAATTGGAACGATTTCGATTCGTTTCCTACACATTTGGAGCTAACGAAGAGAAGCGACGATCACTCGGTGGCTTAGATTCGATCCCGAGACCTTGGGACCCATTCCCGAGCCCCTTAGACTTGATCTCGAGCACTGAGAATCGATGAGAAGCCCATGAGAAGCAAGTAGGGACCCTTAAGATCATATTTGAGGCCTACAATACCCATCCCGGTCGAGATGATGGCCATCTCGGTCGGGATGAGTAAGCAAAGCAAAGACTGGCTACTGATGGCTCATCCCGGCCGAGAAGAGGATCCTTCCCAGTCAGAGCCACCATCCCGGTCGGGATCATCATCCTTCCCGGCCGGGAAGGTGCAGCTACAGACCCACGTGACTTCCTTTCAATTCCTTTGCTCTTGTAACCTTTTAAATACCTTTGTATTGTTTACGAACCTTACGTTACTCTACATTATTCTAAACCCTAGATAGACTCTCTTCATCCCTAGCATAGTTTGATATTAATCTTTTGTTAATCTTTGAATAATCTTAGAAATTAGTCTTGTATTAAGGGAATTCTTCAAGATTCAACCAAGATTGACAACCTTGGGGGATTTATTTGGGTTTTTCTTATTAATGCAAGTTCTTATCTTTTCATCCTCTTGTTAGTAGGTATAATATTCTTATTCTCTTTACTCTTAATCTTTGTTTAATCTTCCAAGTTTTAATCTTTGATTATTGTTCTTGTTCTTGCTAGTTTCATTATGAATGTTTTGTTGTTTATGTTGATTCCTCTTGTTATGGTTAGGGTGAGTTTCATTAGGTGTGAGTAGACTTATTGTGGGGTTAGTAGGGGGATTGAGTGTGGATTATGGGTAATTAGGGTTTGATTAAGGGTAAAGATGAATCCTTTGTTACTAGTCACATGTTGAGCACTTTATGTGTTTGTTGAATTGCTTGTTTGAGTTGTAGTGGCCATGCTTCTTATACTTGTTTTCATCTTCTCATTGGGTGATTGGTTTGTGGTTGATTTCTTGTGTATTGGGCAATATCTTGCTTAAGTATTCGGGTTTAGTCTTTGACACGAGAGTGCGGACCGACCTTAGTAACTAGGTGAAACCTACACCCTTGATCTCTCAATCATCCTACTACACTTATGAACCCAAACTAACCCTACTCCTTCCATAGTTGATTTCTTCATCTTCATTAGCAATCATTCTTCTAGTTCATTGTTTCTATTTAGTTTTAGTTAATCCTTTTAGTCCTTATTAACCCTAGTTCATTGTTAGTCTAGTTTCACCCCTTATCATCACCATAGATAATCAATTCTTGCTAGTTTACTTCTCTTTGTGTTGTTTTGGTAATATAGTCTCGTTTTTAGGTAGACCATAGTCTAGACACCTCAGAACTGTCCCACTGGACTCGACCCGACTTACCCTAGCTACTAGTTAGGTTTAGTTGGATTTATTTAATCGGTAGGACCCATGGCAAGTCCTCCCATCATATAGTAATAAGTTCGTACAGATGATGAGAGGGTGTATATGTTTAGGAATGATGGCTGATATTTGTGGATAACGTTTGAAATAAATTGAGTAGAAGTTGGTAAATCATGAGATAAGATGTTGTACATCGATGAGTATTACTTAAGGGTATTGAGTATACTTGGTGAACGTAAGGCAATAATGCTTTGATATTATGGTATACGAGATGTGATAGTATTTATGGGAGTTAACCACATGCTTAAAGGTGATGATTGTGTGGAAATGTTGAGCTCTTTAGATGCCTAGGTCATATCGCGATAAAATAGAGACTAATTGGAAGAGTATGTTAACTTACTGATGATTTGGTTGCGATTATTTGGGATTAACGTGGTTGAAGTTTTAGAATGATTAATGATTATATAACTATGAGGATTAAAGATACACTTTTGTGGTTTGAGTGTTTATAAGAATCGGAGTGCGCAGCGGTTTTGTAACACCCTCATTTCAAGACATTTCCAAGTAAATAAAGGTATTACCATCTCAGTATTATCCGAGGTAGTAGCTCATTACAATACAATATGTAATGCCAAACCATTAACAAGGTTTAAACATTACAACTCATTAACTGTTTACATAGCGGAAGCTACACATTATATAAAAACGGGAATGCCTACGCATTCACCCGTGCTACGTCTGTACTCAAGTCGAGTTCACCCCAACTCTGTACATGCATCCCAGCATCCAAACACATCACAATATACATAACCTGCATTATAGACTGCTCCCCAATTGATCGGAAACGTCAATAGGATCATCACGGATACGTCAGACATACACACAAGGTCAGTTTACGATAACATTAAATAATATTAGTACAACCAGCATCACAATCATCAGTATCAGTATCAGTATCATCATCATCATCATCATCATCATCATTCCTATTATCAATCGCGACCGCAGTCACGCCCCGCCAGTCTGAGTGTGCACACCCCTCCTAGGCTCTCCTAAGAGGAAACATCAGGGAAGGTCCCGAGATCAACCGGGCCTAGCTAGTCCTAGCTAACTTCTCTCAATTGGCACACAGCCGAAATTTCAATAGGCACACAGCCTCAATCCCAATAGGCACACAGCCTCAATCTAAATATCATCATTATACCATTACATATCATAGAACATGCATACATACAACGTAAACTGAGTACGGATAACCTTACCTACTTAGTAGGTCACCGCCGCACCAATAGTACAATTCACCACGGAGATTCTACGAAGTCAAGTCCTAATAAAATATTAAACTTAAATTAATAACAATCCTAAAGTATTTAATTATAAACCAACACCAGACCGCTCTAACTAAATTATAAAATGGAGTCGACACCGACTCATCTACATAATAAAATGAGACCGATCCGACCTGACTAAATTACTAACTTAGACCGATGATTATAAACTGAGATCGACCAGACCTAATAATGACGTGAGTCATTACGGTCCAATACCGAGGCTTGGCCGTGCACGTGTCGTTCCCGACCCCAAAACACCACGACAACATCAGTCCACCATGAGAGTGACGTAACAACGATGTGAAAACAACCGCATCACAATAGTAATAACCCAGACAACGACACACATGACGAAGCCACTAGACCGACAACCCGACACAGCACCTCACGTTAATGAAACCACACGAGGACAGAACAACACGACACGGTCAGGGTACGATAACAGAAACCATATAACGGCGGCAACAACACCATACCCCAACATATAATTATCGACCGACACTAATCCGACATTACAATTCGATAACAACACTAAAACAGAAAATGACGATGTGGGCAAACCTACGGCTGACGCGGCCGCGAGAAGGGGACGCCGAAAATGTTGTAGAAAGCATGACAATGAAATAGGGCAAGGGTGACTCCGACAATTGACGGTGACAAACACAGATGATGGTGGCATGTACCACTGGTAGGAGTGTGGTACAGTGGCTCGGTAATATTATTAGTGGATCTGAGTTTCATCTGGTTACAGATGAAACTGAAGAGGACGAAGAGCTGTAAGGGTCGATGGAATTTGAGGCGCTTGACGAAAATGAAGAAAGTGCGGTTATTAACATGTTATACGTAATCTAGCAAATCATGCTTATTATTATTATTATTATTATTATTATTATTATTATTATTATTATTATTATTATTATTATTATTATTATTAATAATAATAATAATAATAATAATAATAATAATAATAATAATAATATTATTATTATTATTATTATTATTATTATTATTATTATTATTATTATTATTATTATAGAACTAGGCTGAACAATCATGTCACTTGCATTGTTATTATGATTATTATATTATCATTATTGATAAGTGTAGTTTGTAGTGCCTTTTTCACTATGTTTTGGTCCCATTTCCTTGTGGAATCGCTCCTTGGGAGCGATTCATGGGCTTCTTATGCCTCCTTTTGTTCGTTTCAGGTTCCCGAGACCGATTTGGAAGAGTTGGAGCGATTCCGACTCAATACATACACTTTTTGGAGGCAATGAAGGGAAGGAACGATCACTCGAGGCCTAGGAATCGACCCCGAGACCTTGGGACCCAGTCCTGAGCCTCCGAGACCCGATACCGAGTCCCGAGAATCGACGAGAAACCCATGAGAGGCAAGGAGGGACCAAAGAGCTCTTAAGGGAGGCCTACAAAGACCCATCCCGTTCGGGATGAGGTGCACGTTAAAGGGTGCTGCTGTAGGCACGTCCCGGTCGAGACCAACCCGTCCCGGTCGGGATGACAGGGCCGTCCCGGTCGGGATAATCCCGTCCCGGTCGGGACGCTACAGGGGCAGCGCGACTCTTTTATTTCATTCTCCTTCATTCTTGTACCCATATATATACTCCCTTCTTGTATTAGTAAGACATCTTATCATACCCTAGACTAATTTAAGCCTCCATTAGACTTTCAAAACCCTAGATTAGTGTTCTCATATTAGCTTTAATCTTCCTTTAATTATTAGTTAATCTTTGTAATTAGTTCTTGTATTAAGAAGTTCTTGAAGATTGTTCCAAGATTGACAACCTTGGGATTCTATTTGGGTTCTTATTTATACAAGATTGCATCTTTTCATTTCCATAGTGTTGGTATAATCTTTCTTATTCTTGTTCTTAGTTATTTAATCTTGTTTCTATCTTTTTATGTTGTTATTATTATTGTTCTTGCTATTCATTATGGATGTTTGTTTTGTGATGATGTTTTCTCTTGTTATGGTTGTGTTGTTCTTCATCATGAGTGAGTAGTCTTCTTGTGGGGTTAGTAGGGGGATTAGGGGTAGATTATGGATGATTAGGGTTGATTAAGGGAAAAGGGTGAGTCTTTGTTGTTAGTCACATTGTGGGCACTCCATGTGTTTGTTGATATGCTTGTGTGAGTAGTAGTGGCCATGCTCCCCATACTTGTGTTCATCTTCTCATTGTTTGTCTATTATGTGGAAATGTTGAGAATAGTCGTAGTCACGAGAGTGCGGACTAGGGTCTAAGTTGCGAGAGCCCGGATCCACCTTGACATCGGTCTAAGTTGCGAGAGCCCGGATCGACCCTAGCAATTAGGAGACACCTATACCCTTGATCACCCCAATTACCCTTCTACTCCTATGAACCCGACCTACCCCACTTCTTTTCATATTTGAGTTCATCCTCTTAGTTAGTCATCGTTTACTCTAGTTTATTTGTTAGTTCAATCATTAGCATTGTTTAGCATTGTTTTAGCCTAGTTCATCATTAGTTTAGTCATACCTCTTCCACCACCATAGTTTACCAATTTTCATCTTCTTTGTGTTTGTTTGGTAGCATAGTCTTGTTGTAGGCCGACCTAGTCTAAACTTTGCCATACCGTCCTCGTGGATACGATCCCGACTTGCCCTAGCTACCCGTTAGGTGTAATCGGGTTGCTTATTGACGGTGGGGACGTGACAAATCCCTACCATCAATTTGGCGCCGTTGCCGGGGACGGTGCATTGTTTAGACTTAGTTTTCTTATTTCTAGACTTAGTTACCCTTCTTTGTGCCCTTCTACCCTCTCCTGTGCATATTCTCTAGTTTTTCTAGTTTTCTTAGCTTTCTTTTCTCTTTGTCTCTAGTTGTGCTTGTTTATTGTCGTTGCCTAGTGCCCATAAAGCACTAGGTGTTCTCACGTTTGTTCTAGTGTGTAGTGTATGCCTAGGAGGGGAGGCGACTTCTATCTCTTTAATCCAGAGCCGGAGAGACTCTTTCGAGCCTTTCGCCAACTGACGATTAACCGGGTTAGGATCTCTCAACCAAGTGCTAGCAATACTCATCAAGGGCAAGCTCAAGGAGCCGACTTTAGCGAGTCACCTCGAGAGACGGCCGGAGGGACCTTCATCAATCCCTTTGGTAACTCTTCTTCTCCTAGTTCCCCCTCTTCATCTACATCAACACCGTCTACACCACCACATTCTCCCTTATATCCAATCATGCCGAAGTTTTCATCCCACTCCACTTTTACCGAGGATGTCTTGCCGGGACCGAGTGCATTACCGGAAGCCTACACCGGGAATTTTGTGGCAAAGACTCAATTTATCCAACTTGTGGAGAGGAGCCCATTTAGTGGTTTGCCCACCTAAGACCCGCACCAACACATGGAGACCTTCTCCGATTATTGTGACGCTATATCTCAAACCGGGGTTACTCAAGATCAAATTCGTTGGGTACTTTTCCCGTTCTCTCTTATTGGAAAAGCGAAGCAATGGATCAAGAGTCTCGATAGGGCAACCATGGGGATCGATACTTGGGAAAAGCTTCCCTTGGCGTTCTACCAAAAGTTTTACCCTCCGGAAAAGACCAATTTGCTTAGGGCCTCCATCACCGGGTTTCAACAAAGGGATGAAGAGAGCCTATATGAAGCTTGGGAGCGGTTTAAATCTTTGGTGAGATCGTGCCCCCATCATGGACTCTCACAATGGTTCTTGGTCCAACAATTTTGGAACGGTCTTTATGAGGACTCGAGAGCTATACTTAATATGGGTTCCAATGGTAGGTTCACTGAGGTCGATGACGACCAAACTTGGGCGAGAATCGGAGAGATGGCGGTGCATAATTCGCAATACTCTAGGCCTAGGAAGGCGCATCGAGGAGGCATGCATGAGGTTGATGCTATCACTAAGTTAAGCATTGACCTTGGAGCTCAATTGAAAACACACATGGAGACTATTGACAAGAAGCTCCACAGCCACCTCAACCAAGTCCAAGGCACTAGTTCCTCCCACCATCAACCGATTCAAGAAGTGAATGTTTTGGAGTTTGCACCTCCTTTGCCTTATTTTGGGATGTGTGATACTTGTGGAATCGTTGGTCATGATCCTATGAATTGTGGAGGAAGTATTGAGCAAGTGAACACATTTCAAGCGTTCAAGCAAGGTGTCTCCTACTCTAATCAATACCAAGCTTCCAATCAAGTCCCTCAACAACAAGCACTTCAACATCAACAACAACATCGTCCCTATGTTCCACCTCCCTTAAGGGACAACAATCAAGGTTACCAAGGTTATATGGGTAATCGAAGACCCTTCAACAACTTCAAGCAAAACAACCAAGGTACCTTCCACAACAACAATCAAGGGTTCCAACAAGGGAACTTCAATCAAGGAGGTTTCCAAGGAAACCAAAACTTTCAAAGACAACAAAACCACAACCAAGGCCTTAATCAAGGTAATTCTCATGGGTTCCAAGGGAACCGTCAACAACAAGCTACACAAAGTAATCAACAACAAAGCAAGCCTAGGAGCCGGTCTCCTACTCATGATTATGGCATTCCTCTTGCCCTCACCGATACTCCACATAATCCATCATCCCCACCACGGGATTTGGATATACAAAAGCAAATGTTGGATATGCAAAGGAGTACTCAAGAAATGCAAAAGAGTCAATTGGAGGCACAAATGTCACAACAAGGAATCATTGCTCAAATTCTAATGGATAACAAGGAAATGAAAACTCACATGAAGATGATTGAGAATCAAGTATCAGAACTTGCATCGGGAAGTTCTTCTAGACAAAGGGGGCAATTACCTCCTCAAGGTGAAACTCCAAATTTTGAGCATGTCAATGCCATCACCTTAAGGAGCGGTGCCACCTATAATCCTCCCGTGTTTCCTAGTAGGCAACAAGCAATGAAGGAAGTTGTGTCTCCAACTAAAGAAGAATCAAGCTTTAATAATCCAATGGAGGAACAAGTTTTATGGGAAATTGAAAAACCCCAAGAAGACAACCCTCTCCCACTTCAAGAGAAAGACAAGGAAAAAAGGAAAGTGTTATTTGAGGAGTCTACCCCGATTGAGCAAAATAAATACCAAATCAAGTTGCCTTTCCCATCAAGGCAAATGAAGACTAAGGTAGATACTCAATATGACAAGTTCCTTAACATTGTGAAGCAATTGGATGTTAGTGTCCCGTTTACCGAGTTACTTACCCAAATCCCGGCATATGGTAACTTCATGAAAGAAATCTTGGCAAGGAAGAGGTCCATCGACAAGGAAGAGACGGTAGCGTTCACGAGGGTGGTGAGTGAGCTTATTCAAGGTTCCACGCTTCCGAAGTTGAAGGATCCGGGTAGTTTCTCGATCCCTTGCACCATAGGCAATGTCATGATCAAGAATGCATTATGTGACTTGGGCGCGAGTGTGAGCATCATTCCTTACTCTATTTGTTACCGACTCGGGATGAAGGAGTTGAAATGTACGTCCATTACACTCCAAATGGCCGATAAATCTCTTAACCGACCATTGGGAATGCTAGAGGATGTGTCGGTACGAATAGGGAAGTTCTTCATTTTGGTCGACTTCATTGTGGTTGACATGCCGGAGGATGCTAACACTCCCATCATCCTTGGGCGCCCATTTTTACACACCGCCGGTGCCGTGATCGATGTGAAGAAGTGTAGGATTACCTTTCAACTAGGCGACGAAGAGTTAGTGTTCGACCTCCAAGGCAACACTTCGCCTATGACCGAGACGTGTAATGTGATCCATGCCACGGAAGACATCGATCGAGGGAAAGATCCGGGACAAAGCTTGAAGAAGTACTCCTATGTACTTGAGGATGATGACTCCGATTTGGAGGAAGATGAGAGCCCATATCATGGGCTTGATGACAAGTTGAAAAGCAAGGAGAAGGATGAGCCTCCCTTGGGGCCACATGAAGACCGGTGGACGTTTGGGTATATCCCCAAAGACCAAAAGTACAAGTTCAAGCCGTTGAACTTGGAAGATCGGGATGCCCCGGGAACGTCAAGGCAAGGCCATGAAGAGCCTTGGTATGTGGTCGGTTATATCTCGAGCTTGATTGAAGACTTCTCTAGGGCCTTCGACTTGTTCCTACGTGCCCTTGATGGGGATGGAATCGGTTTCAAGGTTGTTGAAAAAGAACGAAGAGAGCACCATCCTTGGTTTGACGGAGTTCCACAAGAATCGTCTCATTGTATATATCTTTTCATTGTAGTTCTCTTGGATTTTTGGTGAATTCTTGTAATTTTGGCTTATCGATGAGCGATGTGAGGGAGAGAGTTTGATGTTGAGTTTGAGTTTGTTTGATAGGTATGAAGTGAGAATGCTTCCAAGAGAAGAATGGCTATGATAGAGCTTGGGTTGTAAGCACGAGGATCGGGTTTTTGAAGCTTGGAACAAGTTTTTGGGATTGTGGAGGTTGAAGAAGTCCCATCCCGACCGGGATGAGGCGTCCCGACCGGGAAGGGTGTCGTCCCGATCGGGATGGGTGTACCAAATTTCGAGCATGCTGTGGGTCCGTCCCGACCGCGACGAGTGAGGTAATCCGACCGGGACTAACCATCCCGACCGGGATGGTCCTCTACTCCCCCTTTGTATTTCTTCTTCGACAATTGACTCCACCCAACCATTTTATGCCCCCTCCCAACCTCTCTAGCTATCCTAGCCTTATCATATGCCTCATTTATTTCATTGACATGCCCTCACTCCATTTCCTATCCACTTTACATCGACTCTCGCATCAAATCCCACCCCTTACCATTACTACCTCTACCGTGAGTTCTTCTTGAGTGTGAAGCGAGATGGCAACCGAGAAGATAAGCGACGAGCCTCTAATGATCATTGAGACGATGGAGCAAGTGAGTTACTAGCCGCTCGGTTTGGGTAACTATCCTTACTTTTCCGTCTTTTTATCGCTTGTTTTTCATTGTTTGCCGCTCGGTTTGGGTAACCCGGTTTAGAGGCTAGTGTGCGAGTGTTTATTTTCCCTTCCTAGTTGTATAAATTGAGTCTTGAACTTAGGCCTAGTAGAATGACCCTAAATCAACGATTTCGTTGGTCCTTTATCTTGAGTCCACCTAGCTTACTAGGGATTTACTACGGGATTTGCACTTTTGACCATTATGACCACCCACGGTGTGAAAAGGCCTTGGTTGCCGAGTCCCGTCCCTTAGGTGACCTTGTTTGACATCGCTCGACTAGTCCAAGTTCTCCCCTTTTTGTGAGTATGAAGGGAAGACGTCGTCCCGACATACCCATTACCCTACTTCCTACACAAATCCACACAATAAAGTTGCAATTTGTTGAAATCTCTCTTTCTTGTTGCAAAAAGAAATGTCTACAACTCCTATCAAGCCAAAAAGGGCAAAGAAAAGAAAAGAAAAGAAAGAAAAACAAAAGAAAGAAAAGAATGAAGAAAAAGAAAAGGCACAAAAGCCAAAAAGAAAATAGAAAAGAAGAAAAAGAATGGCATGACAAAACAAAGCAAAAATGCAAAAGAAAAGAGAAAATGGCAAAAGAAAACCCGATTCACAAAAATAACCCCTACCTCTCAAAATAAGCCTTTTTCCGACTTTTTCCGTGAAGAGCCTACCAAAGGACCGAGTCCCGAGGAAGGATGATAGCGGCATTAGTCGGTCTTCCCTCATTTTGCATGTTTTCCACCTTTTTACTTGGACTAGTTAGGCGGTTTTGGACACGGGATGACCCTCTTGGCTCACGCTAAAGGGGGCGGGGTCTCACTTACCTACAGTGTCGACTAACACCGTGGTTCTTCACTTTTCCACTCCGCCGATCGTTCCGTGGTACGTTTTTAGAAAGTTAGGAGGACCTAGGTAAGTTACCAACGTTTTTGTTGCTTTATCGTCATACTATTAGGGTTTAGTCCACCTTGGTTGTATTGCTAGCTTGGGAACGTTGTCACTTACCTCGAGTCCTAAACCGGTGCTTCTTTCACCACTTTTTGAGGGAAGCGGTATTTGTTTTCTTTTGGGTGCAACCGATTATGTGTTTGTTTGTGTGTTTGCTTGTTTGTGTGTTTTGTGTCCGGTTGCATCCACAATTTTGTCGCAAGACCCGACTTGCCTTGCGGAGTGCACTTTTCCTCTAAGTGTACTCGCGTGAGTTGAAAGGGCGTAGGGTGCGCTAATACCCATTCGGCTAGTATAGTAGTTAGTATGTGCTTACTCGAGGGCGAGTAAGGGTTAAGTGTGGGGGAGTTGATAAGTGTAGTTTGTAGTGCCTTTTTCACTATGGTTTGGTCCCATTTCCTAGTGGAATCGCTCCTCGGGAGCGATTCATGGGCTTCTTATGCCTCCTTTAGTTCGTTTCAGGTTTCCGAGACCGATTTGGAAGAGTTGGAGCGATTCCGACTCAATACATACACTTTTTGGAGCCAACGAAGCGAAGGAACGATCACTCGAGGCCTAGGAATCGACCCCGAGACCTTGGGACCCAGTCCCGAGCCTCCGAGACCCGATCCCGAGTCCCGAGAATCGACGAGAAACCCATGAGAGGCAAGGAGGGAACAAAGAGCTCTTAAGGGAGGCCTACAAAGACCCATCCCGTTCGGGATGGCCTCATCCCGTTCGGGATGGGGTGCCCGTTAAAGGGTGCTGCTGTAGGCCCGTCCCGGTCGGGACCAACCCTTCCCGGTCGGGACCAACCCGTCCCGATCGGGACCAACCCGTCCCGGTCGGGATGACAGGGCCGTCCCGGTCGGGACGCTACAGGGGCAGCGCGACTCTTTTATTTCATTCTCCTTCATTCTTGTACCCATATATATACTGCCTTCTTGTATTAGTAAGACATCTTATCATACCCTAGACTAATTTAAGCCTCCATTAGAATTTCAAAACCCTAGATTAGTGTTCTCATATTAGCTTTAATCTTCCTTTAATTATTAGTTAATCTTTGTAATTAGTTCTTGTATTAAGAAGTTCTTGAAGATTGTTCCAAGATTGACAACCTTGGGATTCTATTTGGGTTCTTATTTATACAAGATTGCATCTTTTCATCTCCATAGTGTTGGTATAATCTTTCTTATTCTTGTTCTTAGTTATTTAATCTTGTTTCTATCTTTTTATGTTGTTATTATTATTGTTCTTGCTATTCATTATGGATGTTTGTTTTGTGATGATGTTTTCTCTTGTTATGGTTGTGTTGTTCTTCATCATGAGTGAGTAGTCTTCTTGTGGGGTTAGTAGGGGGATTAGGGGTAGATTATGGATGATTAGAGTTGATTAAGGGAAAATGGTGAGTCTTTGTTGTCAGTCACATTGTGGGCACTCCATGTGTTTGTTGATATGCTTGTGTGAGTAGTAGTGGCCATGCTCCCCATACTTGTGTTCATCTTCTCATTGTTTGTCTATTATGTGGAAATGTTGAGAATAGTCGTAGTCACGAGAGTGCGGACTAGGGTCTAAGTTACGAGAGCCCGGATCCACCTTGACATCGGTCTAAGTTGCGAGAGCCCGGATCGACCCTAGCAATTAGGAGACACCTATACCCTTGATCACCCCAATTACCCTTCTACTCCTATGAACCCGACCTACCCCACTTCTTTTCATATTTGAGTTCATCCTCTTAGTTATTCATCGTTTACTCTAGTTTATTTGTTAGTTCGATCATTAGCATTGTTTAGCATTGTTTTAGCCTAGTTCATCATTAGCTTAGTCATACCTCTTCCACCACCAATTTTCATCTTTTTTGTGTTTGTTTGGTAGCATAGTCTTGTTGTACGCCGACCTAGTCTAAACTTTGCCATACCGTCCTCGTGGATACGATCCCGACTTGCCCTAGCTACTCGTTAGGTGTAATCGGGTTGTTTATTGACGGTGGGGACGTGACAAATCCCTACCATCAATTATACTTTGGGTCATAAACTCGTACGAGTTGGACTCTGGAACGGGTTTGGTTTGACAATTACATGGGACAAAACTTTGGTTCGAAATGCCTTGACTCGGATTTGACTCAACTTGATTCGGGTTACGGGTATTATAAATTACGGGAATTGCAATCTACCCTTCTTATAAAGCACTTCGTCCCGAAGTTCACCTCCCAGTATAGAACGACTAACTATACCATCCTGACTTACCAACTAATCAATAACTGACCTATCAACCAGTCACCAAACTAACACACGTAACGTAACGTGGATAATCGGGACGGGGTATCACAGTCTACCCTCCTTAAAAGGAACTTCGTCCCGAAGTTCAAAGATCCAACCAATAACGACACTTCTCGACTAACGATGTCTCCCACCATTCACTTTTAATCGATTAATCGAATACATCATATGACTCGTCATATAACTAATTGTTGTATATATCTGCATCACATACTACTGACTTACTATTCGTGCACCTATGACTAGCGAAAACTATTCCAACATATTATGCAGAGACCGACTCGACTATTAAGCACACATATCATACGAAATCACGAAATAATGGGGTATGACAGGTTTGGATTCCGAGACGACTTTTGGTGATGATCACTTGCAATTCTTATTTTCTTTTGATCTTGTCTTTGAACTTCCAGTTTCGAGGACGAAACTTCTTTTTAGGGGGTTGGATTGTAACACCCCGTATTTTATAATAATATTTCATTCGAAAAGTTATTATTTAAAGTAATTGTTTCCATGTTTTATAACGATATGCATTCCATATTTTAGTGCCTCCTTTATCCGTTTTAAATTATTGTCTCGTTTTGACTCGCTTTTAATGGGTTAAAATATCCATACATGATTTGACTATTTTAAAATGATACCCGCTTTTCCTATATTGCTTCTCCAAACGTTTCATTATGGTCCAACCCAATTTTTAATTAGATTATCCATTCTATGAGATAATGGATACGAAGCTCATTTGGTAATCCCCTTTTAAAAAGAGGTTAACCTAGCAAGCAACTAGGTCATTTGATCTTCTTGTGCGTGAGTTTTGCCACAGGTCTTCTTCCTCTCTTCTTTTTTTTGTTTAAATTTTCTTCATTTAACTTCATTGTTATGCATCTATCCTTCTTCCAAATGCATACATAAAATATATTTTCATAATCTTGGCTCTTTCCTCTACAACATATTCATCTCCAATTATTTTTATGTGATTTATTTTTATGAACTTGTAAACCTACATTTAGAGTCTTTAATTGAAGAAAGAGATGTCATTCTTTTGGGCAATTTTGAAAGAGGATTTGTGTAGTACGATTTCAATCATATGGTTTCGGTTTGTACATTTTTCAAAGTTGATTTACGAGAATGATGACACGTGTTGGAGACAAGGTTTTGTTTGTCGCGTTCTTCATGGTGTTTCTTATTAATGTTTATCATTAATTGCCAAAAAGCTAACTAGATGTGATTCTTTTCGTGTTTATACATTTGAATGTGTTGTGTGATTTTAATGACTTGTAACATGATTTAATTGATTTGTGTTGTGTCTTTCTTCATGATTTAAACAGTCTAATTAATTATTTCGTTAATTGAACGATTTATTATGATCGTTGGATCTATAATTATCGTTTTCGCTTATATTAGAATTGTTAGATGTAATCCATTGTGACATCTAAGGATTCGTCCGTGAGCCGCTTGGTCTCTCCGTTTGGAGATGCTAGGGTTGTTTCATCGATATGATGGCTTTAGGGATCCAGCTCTAAGTATTAGATGACTCGTCCTATCATCGCCCGATGTGATCTAACCTTTATTGAAGATCATGTAAGTTTATTGGAAAGTTACTATACAACTTCACTTAAGGAAGGTAACTTCAATACGGGGTTATAGTCTCGTTGGGGCTCAATTTAAGTGACTCCACGAGGTTATGATCAAGGTTAATGTAACCTTAGTTGAGGTTTATGTAACTTTATTGGAAAGTTACTATGCAACTTCACATGAGGTTAATGTGACTTTATTTCGTGTTATAATCTCACGGAGGTAATGTATCCTCATGAGGTTGTAACAAGGTTAATGTAACCTTACTTGAAGTCAACGTAACTTCAATGGGAAGTTACGATACCGTTCACTTGAGAATTACGTAACACCGTTACGAAGCAATAATCTCACTGAGGTTAAGGTAATCTCACAAGGTTATAGTCGAGCTTAATATAATAATCTTAACTTGAAGTTGACGTTATAGTGGTTATACTATGATATCACATTTGGGTTGACGTTATATACATAACTTCACTTTAGTATACAAGGGTAATGTAGTCTTACCTTGAACTTGATTACTAATACACGTTAGATGTTCAGGGTTATAGTCCGTTAGACCTTACCTCTATCACTATTTGAAGGTTATAGTAAGTTGTGCTATAACTTCACTATGTTATTGTTATTTGATTACTTCTATACTCGTTCTGTAACACCCCGTATTTTATAACAATATTTTATTCGGAAAGTTATTTATTTAAAATAATTATTTTTGAGTTTTATAATAATATGCATTCTGTATTATTACCTCCATTATCCATCCGTTTTAAATAAATGTCTCGTTTTGACTCACTTTTAATGGGTTAAAATGTCGGTACACGATTTTGACTATTTTACTATAATATGTACTCCACCTATATTGCTTCTCCAAGCGTTTTATCATGGTCCAACCCAATTTTTAGTTGGATGATCCATTGTATGAGATAATGGACCCAAAGCCCATTTACTAATCACCTTATAAAAGAAAGCTTAACTTAGCAAGCAAGCTGCTGAATTCATTTGTTTTGCCCCTGCCGCACGCCTCTTCCTCTCAACATCTCTTTCTTTCTCATTTTCTCCATTTAACTCCATTGTTATGCATCTATCCTTCTTTCAAATGCATACATAAATTATATTTTCATAATTTTGGCTCTTTCTTCTACAACATATTCATCTCCAATTAATTTTATGAGATACATTTTCATGAACCTTTGGACCCACCTTTAGGGGTTCTTATTAAAGAATAAGATGTGATCTTTTATACAATTTTGGAAGAGGATTTGTGTAGTACGATCTACCAAATGGGTTTTGGTTTGTACATTTTTCAAAGTTGATCTATAAGGATGGTGACACGTGTTGGAGACAAGGTTTTGTTTGTCGCGTTCTTCATGATGTTTCTTATTAATGTTTATCATTAATTGACAAAAAGGTAACTAGATGTGTCTTTTAATCCCGTTTATGATATGTGAATGCCATTAATATGATGAATGAATGTTTAATATGATATTGGATGTTGTGTGGTATTATTATGCACGTTTATTATTTCGTTGATAGATTGCACGATTTAATTGTATCGTTAATTTAATCGTTAAGACGTTAATTACCGTTTTGTGCTAATTAGAAAGTTTTGAGTCCTTTCGTAAGAGAATTCTAGGACGCTCGTGAACCAACCGTGGCCTCCCTTGGTGGAGATGCTAGGGTGTTTCATCGATGCCTTTAGGGTTTCAAACCCTAGATTCAATGATGACTCAACCTACCATCACCCGGTGGTTGAGGTTAGGGTTGAGGTTAATATAACCTTATTTGAAGCTAATGTAACTTCGTTGAGAAGTAATATGTAACTTCACTTGAGGTTAAGATAACTTCAATATGGGGTTATAATCTTGTCGAGGTTCCCGAACTTTGCAAGGTTATAGTCAAGGTTAATGTAACCTTAACTTAGAGTTAAGGTTAGGGCGAAGGTTAAGGTAACCTTAGCATGGAGTTAAGGTTATTTCCAAGTTTAATGTAACCTTAGCAAGAAGCTAATGTTATAGCCGAGGTTAATGTAACCTTAGCAAGAAGCTAATGTTATAGCCGAGGTTAATGTGACCTTGATTGAAGTTAATGTACCTTCATTGAGAAGTTACTACACCACTTCACTTGAGGTTAATGTAACTTCGTCGTAGCATCATAATCTTGTTACAGTTAATGTAACTCTACGAGGTTATGGTTGAGGTTAGGTCAACCTCAACTTAGTAAACAAGGTTATAGTCAGAGAACCTTAACCTTGGATACTATTAGGCATTAGATATGTAAGAGTAACTTTATGGTTATACACTACAAGAGAGTAATTATTAGGTAGCATTTATCTAATAGCATATATTGAAATGCCACCTTAAATTATCTTAATTGACAATTAAGCTTGCAAATAAACTAAATGCTGCCTAAACTAATGAACAATTTATTTGCAAACTTACGCGCTATACCTTTTTCAAGACAAAAGAATCACTCGTGCTCTCTTTTCATAATAAACCACAGCCCACAACCTAAAACCTAAGACCTAAAACCTAAAACTTAATCCTTCAATTAGAAATCTAAAACCTAAGTGATCGTTCAATCCACCAATTAGTTCGATCAATCCAACGTTATTCTTGTTATTTCTGCTGCAGGTTAGTTGTTTCTTCTTGTTGTTTCTCTCTTCTTGCTAATTAATTAAGGGTTTATACGTGTTGATTCTCATTCAATCCACCAAGTTAACCGATTCTTGTTCAATCTACAACCTATTCGAAATTGAATTATTGTTTGTTGTTAGTTAGAGTCGTTGCTTTAAATTTAGGGTTTATTGTGTGTTAAAGCTAACACTGATTACTGATACTCGTAACTGTGTGCCGAAATTTGGTGAAAATGTTTCATTCTGATTATGTCCGAATTATTCATTATTGACTCATTCTTGTTATGACTGTTTATTCTGAGTGTAAATGCAAATCTAATGATTGAACAAATTCTTGTTATAACTGATTAGAAACTAATGATTGAACAAATTGATTAAAAAAAACAATTTGGGAAATGAATTGGAGGGTGAAATTCGGCTAATTATGTTGTTGATTTGTTTGGATGTTGTTTGTAGAAGAGTGGAAAAGAAGAACAGGTCTTGAAATATCTAGAATTCGTTAACACGGCTGCGCTACATGCTTTTATATGCTTTACAAACCTTTATGGTATTGCCAAGGACAAGGCCGGGACGCTGAAACTGGGTGTTGAATTGGTTGAGAATGCAGTCAAGACTGTCGTCAGTCCCGTTTATGATCGGTTTCGTGATGTTCCCGTTGAGCTTCTCAAGTTCGTGGACGAAAAGGTAAATACAAGCTCTCTTATTATTAGTAATGGTTGTTCTTGGAAAGTTTGGGGTGTACTTTTTATTGCATACTAGTATGTGTTTCTGTATGTGTTGTTTTCTTGAAACTTGTTATGTCGAACAAAAGGATGTCAAGGATTAGCTAGCGAAGTTGGTTTCAAATTCATGAATACAGATATAGCGTCGTTGTCATCAACTTATATGTTCTCACTTTCGGTGGGAAAAAATTTGGCGAGGTATTGTGGTGATGGGAGTGTTTATTTGTCCATTTTTATGTTGAGTTTAGATATTCCATACTGTCAATTGGTGAAATAAAGCCACATTAAGATGTGGAAGACTACTCCGTAGCTGTCATCATTATTAAAAGTCTAAGCACGATGTTATGAGATGCATAAACACAAACTCCGCGAAACTCCATTAACTGCTGCTATGTACAAGGCGTAGGTAGTGTCTCTTTTAATCTGTAAAAACAGGTGTCACACGGAGTTTTCTAAAAAAATACATAAAAATATGGTTGCAAAAATGTGCACCTGGTGTGTTTTAAAACCATGGTATACGTTGCACGTTTGAGTTATCCTTTCTCGTTGTATTTTGTGTGTGTGACTGGCCATTGATGGTTTCAAGAGATGATCTATTTCAGCGAACATCATACCCTAATCATTTTGTTGATTAAGCCTTTTGTTGTTGTTTGCTTTCTCGGTAAAGAGAAGAGAATTAAAACCTCGATAGATCTATTAAATGATAGTCATTGTGTTCTTTGGGTGCAGGTTGATGAATCTGTGGCCAAGTTGGAGATCCATGTTCCACCTGTCATGAGGCGGGTGTCATTCCAAGCTTACAAAGTTGCACAAAAGACTCCAAAAGTTGCTCGTCGTGTACCTTCAGAAGTACAACGTGCCGGTTTGATGGGTACAGCGACTAGAATAGCAAAGAATATCTACACAACATACGAGCCAACGGCCAAGGTTGTGTACAACAAATACGAGCCTGTAGCGGAGCAGTATGTCGTTTCAGCTTGGCAGTCACTCAACCGTCTTCCCCTTTTCCCACAGGTGGCTCAGATCGTCGTTCCTACAGCTACCTTGTGCTCTGAGAAATATAATCAGGCTGCGATGGCTGGTGCTAAGAGAAGTTTTAGAGTTGCAAATTATCTTCCTTTGGTTACTGGAATCAATTCGATTTATTTTGAATCATACATGAAATTATCCTTTGATTAAGATTAAACGAATTGACTTTATACCCATATAACCTATTGTAATGGTCACTTGACAGATATGAATTCTATTATCAATATTATAAAATCAATTATTTTATATGTTTGGCCTTTTTTTTAATTAGTTACTTTTAATATTTTTTTAATTAAAACAATATCATTAAATAGGAAAAATCCCTCCAAAATTGGAAACGTGCGCTTACCAATTTAAAAAAACAAATGAATAAAATAAAATAAATAACGGAATTTTGAATTTAGGAAAGGTCCGTAGTGGCGTTTATATAAGGCTTTACCAGCATTTGTAATAAATGCCAAAATGACTTCTCCCTACATTGAATCTAGTGGCAAATGATTAAATGCTGCAAGCACTTTGCGTGGCATTTATAAATGCCGCCTAACCAAAGAATAAATGTCGCTAAAGATGTGATCTCTTGTAGTGATAGTTAGTTGTACAATCTACTATTCTTGTATTGTTGAAAGGTTACTTCTATGTATGTTCTTCATAGTTCAGTCAGTTATATTGTCCTATGTTGGAGGCATGACTGGTATCTAATATAGTCGGTTATACTATATTGGATTGGAGTAACACTTGGTATAGTCAGTTACACTATCTAGGGCTTAATTATCCCTGGTATAGCTAGTGACACTATACTAAGTCTAATTACTACATTGTATAGTCAGTTATACTATAATAGGATGGGGATCGTGACATTATTCACGAGAACCTTGTACAGTCAGTTATACTGTACGGTTACACGAATGCTAGCGGTATAGATGACGTGCGGTATCAGTTATATACCAATCGGAATGAAAAAGTGCCAAATGCTGAAGGTCTATGTTCGGGCGTGCCTTGAGACGTCAATTATACGCTCTGGGTCCCGTGTGGCGTTCGGTGTACAGTTATTGCATCGAGAGCCCTAGCTAGGCTTAGACATATAGTTGTCAGTTATACAGCTATACATAGTACCGTGGAGTATCAGTTATATGCTCCACACCGATGGGAAGTCTGTTATACGACCCGTCCGTCAGAGTATCAGTTATATGCTATGGCAGGTGAGAGTGTCAGTTATATACTCGAGCCGGTGTTCGCTCTATATCCTAGACGTAGTGTAAGAAGGTTATCTATGTGTGATCAGTCCGGTTTGGATGTTTGAATTTCTTAGTGATTGTATGATCTTAATTGGTCTAGTATGATAATGCTTTCATGTACTCCTTATCCGTATTATTCATTGATTGCTGATTAATAGTTGCTTTCATCCTATTGTAAAGACGACTGGGAGAGCATCTAGTTACTCCCCACTGACTGTGGACCTCCCCTTTCAGGTCTTTCAGGATGTTGTTGAATGCTTTAATGTTGGGGGAAGACCTGTGGAGAGAGACCCTTTATTTAACTCTTTAATTTTCAGTTTTAACACTTTTGAATAATGTATTAGTTGAATGTCGAGATAGTGACAATTCGGATTCGGTCGGGTGTTTCCGCCACCTTTGACCTTATTATTTATGCTATTTATATTATTAAAAGTTTTAAAAATCCCGGTTGTTACAGTTGGTATCAGAGCGAACACGCTCCCAACTCTCGCTTAATCATCGAAAGAATAACTTGGTTTAATAATTGAGTGAGAGTAAATGGGGGTAGAAACAATTAAGGATTTATTTGTATATGTCTTAGTTTTTCATATTATTATTAACTGCAATACGTGTGTTGATCATGTACTTGCTTCGTTATGTTTTAACGTTTCGTCTCGTTATTAATTGTATTGCATGTGTTGATCATATTCTTTCTTCTTTATGCTTTAATGTTTCATCTTGTTATTGATTGTGTTATAGGTGTTGTTCATTTTTTTGATTGTTCATGCCTTAATGTCTATTGTTATTAATTGCATTAAGTGCATGGTTCGTGTAAAGACGTTTTCAAGCATGCTTTGTTGATTTAAATCACGGTTATTTTTGGAAAATGTCTCTTTAATGTTGCATACGCATCGTGCCTTTGGTTATATGTTTGTCAAAACTCTTAATCCCCTGGATAACTCGAGCTTTACTCTTCTCGTACTATTATCCTTTTGGATCACTTGGTGGTGTCGTCTCTTCTTAAGGTAACTTTGAGAGTTTTACTGTTGTGATTTAGTCTTGAGTTAATAAGTTAGAATTGATTGTATTTGGAGTTGTTCAAGTATGAAGGAAAAGAGCAATTATTATCAAGAGTTTGGTCGCGAAGAAGTCTAATTTGGGATTAAAGGTTGTGAGATGATGTTTAATTTCCTTTGAGATTAGAGATCGTTGAGATGAAGTTTACTTTGGGAATAGAGGTTGTTATTACGATGTTTAATTTACTTTGGGATGATGAGTGTTAAGTCCTTTTATCTTTAAGGAAATCTGTATTGACGATATTGAGTGTTTGTGTATGGTGTAAGATGTACGACTATGGTTTCATGATTTTATAAGGAATGAGAGACATAATGAATACGTTTATCTTATGGTATATTAATTGGGAATATTGTGACTTATGCTTTTAATTATGAGAATTATTGAAATTTGTCTTAAGTAAATAGGTTATGTGGGTTACTTATTGATAAAGAATATGATGATGGTACTGAATTGAAGGTTATTGTGGATTTACATTGAATGATGAGAATTTTGGGAACTAGGCTTGTCTTGAATTGGAATACCATATTCGAGGAGTAAGAACCATTAATGGCAATCAATGTTTGACGAAATGAACTTATGATTTATTTTTTGAGGACTTATTTGATGACCATGGCTTTTAAGGATCAAGTGGAAGGGAAGAAGTATGACTTATGAACTTATGAGATGTTAATGTTTAGATAGTTGATTTCGTAAACTACTATATTGAAGATGGAGATAATGGATCGTGATATTGTCATTTTAGGATGCGGAGGATTTCTATGGTGTTATTTGTTATGTATGGTTAAATGAAGGTATTGAGAGTTAATAGTCTAGAAAATGATTATCTGAGGAACATAGTGATTGTGAAGGGACAATTACATAGAGATTTTTTTGTCTTGAGGTAGTATGGTAATATGATTAAAGGATGTTACGAGATAGAGATACCTTGAGTGATGATTGTACGAGAATTGTATGAACCTTGTTTTTCGTGATTTACTTATATTGTTAAGGTATCGTCTTTGGGTAGATAAAACAGTTTTGAGTCGTCTATCCTTGTCTCCTTGATCATATCAACCGTGCCTCCCATATTTTCATACCAACCAAAAGTTTCCTTTATTTTTGTCCTTCTTATGTTTGATCTTTTGATAACCTCTATTTGATCATTATTTCAACTCTAACTTTCTCTTCCTTCAACTTTTTGTAATTTCTCTTTCGCCTTGTGCTGCAACTTCTCAAACTTTTACCTTGTGGTATTGATCAAAAATATTTCTTTTTTAGCTCGCGTGCTTTATGCTCTTTTATAGTAATGTGAAAACTTTTGATTCCTTCTTCATAACTACTTGTGATCATCTCATAGTGGAAGTTTGGATCTTTTGGCGAGAAATGTTTATACTTTGAGTTTGAGGTTGGGTTAATTGACGTTGAGAGTATAGAACATAGTATATGAGTATGAATTGGGGTAATATATGGTGTTTTGGAAGTGTTGTATTTAAGGTCTTATACCAAGCTTAGAAAGTTTGAGGATGTTGTTACATTAGCGGCACGTGGATGTTAATTTGTTCCTTCAAAAGCTATATAGAAAACTTTGGAGATAAGGTGTTTTATTTAAGTTCTTGAGTCATTTATTAAAGAACATAGATTTAGGCATTCGTTTGATGGACTTTTAAGGTTAAAATATTTATTGATGGATAGCAAATTGTAAATACCAATTGAGGTTATAAGCTTGGTCGTTATATTGATGATGAAATTTCTATGGTGATATTATTATTGAATGCTTTGATGGAATTGCATTATCAATGGACTAGTATATTGTGGTACATTGAGTAGTAGCTTAACTAAAGGTGTAGGATTCTTTTGGTGCCTAGGAAAAGCGTCATCAGATGCGTTCAAAGGAAGTGATTGGATTTTGTGCGTGTGACTAATAATTATGCCATAAGTTTGAGGTTGCATTGAGTTTGTGATAATTATAATCAGATTTAAGGTCTGAAAGCAGTAGATTTGGACAGTAATACATATATTGAGAAGATTTGCGATATTATGTTAAAGGATTTTGAGCATTAGAGTTGTGGATGATAATAATCACTACTTGCTTGGAGGATATTAAAGTAGTTATAGTTTTAATGGATTTAGTAAATAGGAGAGTTTTCTAGGTTGGAAGATATTCTTTGTTTTGAGATTATCTTTAGGGAGCTCTGGTCGATTTCATCTTTTGTGGTGTATAGTAATAAGTTCGTACAGATGAGAGAGCGTATATGTTTTGGAATGATGGTTGATATTTGTGGTTAATGTTTGAAATAAATGGAGTAGAAGTTTGTAATTCATGAGATATGGTGTTATACATCGATGAGTATTATTTAAGGGTATTGAGTGTACTTGGTGAACGTAAGGTAATCATTGATATTATGGGATCTGAGATGTAATGGTATTTATGAGAGTTAATCACATGATTAAGGTGATGCTGGTGTGGAAATGTTGACCAGTTTTACTCGATAAGGTCATATTGCGATAAAATATACGACTATTTGGAAGACGGTATTGATTTAGCGATTATTTTGGGTTGCGATTGTTTGGGATTAATGTGATTGAGGTTTTAGAATGAATGATGATTATGGTAACATTAAGGATCAACTTAAGATATACTTTTGTGGTCTGAATGTTTATAAGGATCAGAGTGCACAGCGGTTTGGATTCCGAAATGACTTGTGGTGATGATCACTTGTAATTCTTATATTCTTTTAATCTTATCATTGAACTTCAAGTTTCGAGGACGAAACTTCTTTTTAGGGGGTTGGATTGTAACACCCCGTATTTTATAATAATATTTTATTCGGAAAGTTATTTATTTAAAATAATTATTTTCGAATTTTATAATAATATGCATTTTGTATTTTATTACCTCCATTATCCATCTGTTTTAAATAAATGTCTCGTTTTGACTCACTTTTAATGGGTTAAAATGTCCGTACACGATTTTGACTATTTTACTATAACATGTACTACACCTATATTGATTCTCCAAGCGTTTTATCTTGGTCCAACCAATATTTAGTTGGATGATCCATTGTATGAGATAATGGACCCAAAGCCTATTTACTAATCACTTTATAAAAGAAAGCTTAACCTAGCAAGCAAGCTGCTGAATTCATTTGTTTCGCCCCTGCCGCACGCCTCTTCCTCTCTTCATATCTTTTTTTTCTCATTTTCTCCATTTAACTCCATTGTTATGCATCTATCCTTCTTTCAAATCCATACATAAATTATATTTTCATAATCTTGGCTCTTTCTTCCACAACATATTCATCTCCAATTAATTTTATGAGATACTTTTCATGAACCTTTGGACCCACCTTTAGGTGTTCTTATTAAAGAAGAAGATGTGATCTTTTATACATTTTTGGAAGAGGATTTGTGTAGTACGATTTACCAAATGGGTTTTGGTTTGTACATTTTTCAAAGTTGATCTATAAGGATGGTGACACGTGTTGGAGACAATGTTTTGTTTGTCGCGTTCTTCATGATGTTTCTTATTAATGTTTATCATTAATTGCCAAAAAAAGGTAACTAGATGTGTCTTTTAATCGCGTTTATGATATGTGAATGCCATTAATATGATGAATGAATGTTTAATATGATATTGGATGTTGTGTGGTATTATTATGCACGTTTATTATTTCGTTGATAGATTGCACGATTTAATTGTATCGTTAATTTAATCGTTAAGACATTAATTACCGTTTTGTGCTAATTAGAAAGTTGTGAGTCCTTTCGTAAGAGAATTCTAGGACGCTCGTGAACCAACCGTGGCCTCCCTTGGTGGAGATGCTAGGGTGTTTCATCGATGCCTTTAGGGTTTCAAACCCTAGATTCAATGATGACTCAACCTACCATCACCCGGTGGTTGAGGTTAGGGTTGAGGTTAATATAACCTTATTTGAAGCTAATATAACTTCGTTGAGAAGTACTATGTAACTTCACTTGAGGTTAAGATAACTTCAATACGGGGTTATAATCTTGTCGAGGTTCCCGAACTTTGGAAGGTTATAGTCAAGGTTAATGTAACCTTAACTTAGAGTTAAGGTTAGGGCGAAGGTTAAGGTAACCTTAGCATGGAGTTAAGGTTATTTCCAAGTTTAATGTAACCTTAGCAAGAAGCTAATGTTATAGCCGAGGTTAATGTAACCTTAGCAAGAAGCTAATGTTATAGCCGAGGTTAATGTGACCTTGATTGAAGTTAATGTACCTTCATTGAGAAGTTACTACACCACTTCACTTGAGGTTAATGTAACTTCGTCGTAGCATCTTAATCTTGTTACAGTTAATGTAACTCTACGAGGTTATGGTTGAGGTTAGGTCAACCTCAACTTAGTAAACAAGGTTATAGTCAGAGAACCTTAACCTTGGATACTATTAGGCATTAGATATGTAAGAGTAACTTTATGGTTATACACTACAAGAGAGTAATTATTAGGTAGCATTTATCTAATAGCATATATTGAAATGCACCTTAAATTATCTTAATTGACAATTAAGCTTGCAAATAAACTAAATGCTGCCTAAACTAATGAACAATTTATTTGCAAACTTACGCGCTATACCTTTTTCAAGACAAAAGAATCACTCGTGCTCTCTTTTCATAATAAACCACAGCCCACAACCTAAAACCTAAGACCTAAAACCTAAAACTTAATCCTTCAATTAGAAATCTAAAACCTAAGTGATCGTTCAATCCACCAATTAGTTCGATCAATCCAACGTTATTCTTGTTATTTCTGCTGCAGGTTAGTTGTTTCTTCTTGTTGTTTCTCTCTTCTTGCTAATTAATTAAGGGTTTATACGTGTTGATTCTCATTCAATCCACCAAGTTAACCGATTCTTGTTCAATCTACAACCTATTCGAAATTGAACGAAATTGCTCTGGCAGGTGAGAGTGTCAGTTATATACTCGAGCCGGTGTTCGCTCTATACCCTAGACGTAGTGTAAGAAGGTTATCTATGTGTGATCAGTCCGGTTTGGATATTTGAATTTCTTAGTGATTGTATGATCTTAATTGGTCGAGTATGATAATGCTTTCATGTACTCCTTATACGTATTATTCATTGATTGCTGATTATTAGTTGCTTTCATCCTATTGTAAAGACGACTGGGAGAGCATCTAGTTACTCCCCACTGACTGTGGACCTCCCCTTTCAGGTCTTTCAGGATGTTGTTGAATGCTTTGATGTTGGGGGAAGACCTGTGGAGAGAAACCCTTTATTTAACTCTTTAATTTTCAGTTTTAACACTTTTGAATAATGTATTAGTTGAATGTCGAGATAGTGACAATTCGGATTCGGTCGAGTGTTTCCGCCACCTTTGACCTTAGTATTTATGCTATTTATATTACTAAAAGTTTTAAAAATCCGGGTTGTTACACGTTCTTTTGGAACAATTAGTTATATTGTTCTAGCTTTTGAGTCGTGATGTTTATCACGAGTGGTTAACACTTGGTATAGTCAGTTACGCTATCTAGGGCTTGATTTTCCCTGGTATAGTTAGTGACACTATACTAGGTCTGATTACTACATAGTGCAGTCAGTTACACTATACTACGTAGAAGTCGTGAGGTTGCTCACGCAGTTGGCAGTCAATTACACTGTGCAACGTACATGATGGGTAGTGATATAGATTACGGTAGTATCAGTTACATACTATCGGAATGAACCTGTAGACATCCACATTTGGCCGATAGATGTCTATATCAGTTTCCAAAAAACACCCGATGATGATCGGACGTAAACATGTTTCCACACGCTCGGATATGGGCTCGAAACCATTAGTTGCTGGCTTAGGCTTTTACAGAGTACAAATATCACAAAACCGACCTCAAATTTAGACCCAGTAGGTCGTTTCCAATCAAATAAGACTAATTTGGGTCAAAACCGACACCGAAAATAAAACCGTCTTTTAGCGACCGGGTCAAAACCCGATCAAAGTCGTTTCCGAGACACAAAAATAGCCATGCAAATATCACAAGTCCAACCCAAATACAAGATCTACAAAATACCCAACCCAAGAAAACCGGACCCCTTTGCTTCAGCTGACCCACTCGATCGAGTGTCAGCCCACACGATCGAGTGGGCCCTGAAAAGGCACGTGTGCGGCAGCTTGGGCCACTCGACCGAGTGAGCGGGGTCCTCGGTCGAGTAACCCTAGACGAGGGAGGGGGATCATTCCTATATATACTCCCCTTTGCATGCACAAAAACAACTTTGGACAACCCTATTTTTTTACCGACACACACACAATACTTTCTTCACAACCCTAATTACTACTCATCTTCAATCTAAACCCTAGCATCTAGGAAACCAAAAACCCTAAACCACCATAACTTAACCTACGTAAACCTCGATACTCCCGTGCAAAGCCACAACCAAGCGAGTCACATCCAAGACAGGAAACATGTAGGTTGAGGGTGCACAATCCCGATTTCTCCTTTCTCCTCCTCTCTTCTTCTCGCGTCGTCCGTCTCGTCGTGGTCGTCTTTTCCGTTTTTTTTTTATTTTGTTGTCGCGTCTATAATATCGTTAATATCACTAGTATAAGACATTAAAATACTCGCTAATTCGTGTCGAGCGCGAAGGATGACGGAACAAGGAAATCCGAATATACAAGGGTGTTTCACCCGACGTTGCCGGTCGGTTATCCCGATACCCCGAACGCTTGATTGTTGAAGCGAGTCATTTGCAACAAAATTGTCTCTTTTTATTCTCGTTGCGTCATTATCGTTATAGTCGTCATTCATCGCATCTTCATCAATTTTAAAACATTTTTTGAATAAAACACTTTTTTTTAGTTGAGACGAAACCCATTGACGCGGATCCAACATCACACAATCCGCAAGGATTTATTACGATGTCGGGATGCCGAGGGAATCAAATCAAGTCTTGTTCAATTCAAGCAAATATAAAGCGTCGTTCTTTAGATTCGATACCAACTCAATAGTTGTATGTTGTATCTAAACGAATTAGTCAATAAATTTAACTAATACGAATTCGTTGATGCTAGAAATAGTTGTCACATAATTCGAAAGAATTGATTACGACACTATAAACGCGGAGATAGTTTATTTCGTTTTAGTTCGATTTAAGACGACTTACAACATAATTTTTTAGATCTCGCTCTAAATATTCGATATTGATTCCATAATCACATATCGGGTACGACGAGTATTCAAATCCGAATCGAGCACAAATCATATAATATTTATGCCTGACTTGAAAAAATCATCAAATTCCAATATTTAAAAGGCAATTTCGAAACTCACGCAAAATTGCAAAAACGAACTATAGTTCGTACAGGGGCACTCGATCGAGTGCCTAGCCCACTCGAACGAGTGGCACCCCACAAACCGAGGCAGAAGGTTTTTTTGACAACCGCTCGGTAGAGTCTCGTAATGACTCGATCGAGTGGCTGCTCACTCGGTCGAGTCCCTCAATGACTCGATCGAGTGATATCTCCAAATCCGGGACAAAAGCTCTTTAAGAGGTCCACTCGGTCGAGTCCCTCAATGACTCGGTCGAGTGGCCCTTTAGCACGTCAAAACCGTGAGTTCCACAATGCCATTCGAGTCTCGATAATATTTTTTATGACTTTGGTCATCACGTGTCAAGTCAATCACGTGTCATAATACTTTTCAAAACCATTCATCATGTTGTTTACGTTATTCTATATCATTCTATATAATTTGCAAACCGTTATTACTACCGTTACTAGCATGTTTGTTTCTATTTTTGTCGATTTATTTTCGTTATTTTTTTTATTGTACTAAAAGATTCTCGCATGCTAAATATAACTTTGACGTTAATTTTAGATGCATTAAATCGACGTAGCAATTTATTCTAATATTCGCATGTTTAGTCAAAACGTTGTTTGCTTATCATTTTCATCGTATTACTAACGCGCGTACTAAAACATCAAACGATATCTTAGTAGAGGCCGCTAATGTGCGGGCGGGGCTGGGTGTTCTTTGTGAACTTCCCAGCACGTACCCTCACCCCTTACTCAGAACCATGGTTTCCGGATATCCGAATCCATTGGCGCACGAGAGTCATTCAATACACGGTATCCGATAATGTCGGTATCGGTATCAAATGCAAAGGGACGAACCCCATAAACTCTGACATCCGAATGGGCCATACTTTGTGCATGGCCCACTATGATATAGAGTGGGTTCGAACGGGTCCGAACTCCCACAATGTTCGGTGGCGAACTCCACTTTGATTTAAATTTCAATTCGACCCATCTCATATGGAGATTCATTCGCCTCCCCAAACCCACGCGTGGCCGCGTAGGGGTGGACCTATGTCATGTCCACAGAACCAATACTGCTTGCAAGAGGTTTAATTGGTGTATGTTCTGTGAGTCCAGATTCGTCAGTTTCACGTTCTGAGTTCCCGTGTGTCATTCGACGTACAGTTACTGCGTCGAGTGCTCTCGCCAGGTCTTAGACATATAGTCGTCAGTTACACGCTATACATAGTACCGTGGAGTATCAGTTACATACTCACAAAACGGAGGGTCAGTTACACGCTCCGTGTCAGAGGGTCAGTTACACGCTCTGACTAGTTAGAGTATCAGTTACATACTCTAGCCGGTGTTCATTCTATATCTTATACGTCTTTGTATGAAGTTTATTGTTACTTTCTTCGACTTGTATGGATGGATATGTAGTATCTATCTCGATCGTTATTGATTAATTATGGATTTCAATAAATTATCGGAATTACTTTTTCATAATTGCATGTTACTCAATCATCCCTAAAATTTCATAATTATTCCTCTATTGCCCATTTCTAATCCAAAGAGAATTGAGTGTTCTATTCCTATTCTAAATCATTTCTTAATTCAAATTCTTTTTTAAATCTTGTCAATTCTAGAAATCGATCAATCATTATTTGAGAATTCGCTAGGAATTGTAATTCGATAATTGATATTTTAATTTTAATTGAAAATTAGGGTTTAATTGATGAATAGGTTTAATTTTTTTGTTTTTTTTAGAAATTTAGGGTTTAGGGTGCTCGGATGGCGGTGTAGCCGAAGTTTAGAGGAGGGAGGTGGCGCTGACGGCCGGAGGAGGGTGGACAGCGTGGTGGCTGGGGTGGTATGGGTGGTGAGGGTGTTATGGAATTATGGATGGCAGGGGGTGTGCGGTTTGTTTGGTTGATTTATTTTTTACTTTCTAATTTAAGTTGTACAGTATTACGTATTATTTTGTCATTAATTTTTTATTATAGTTATCGAATTAATTATGTTTTTTTACTTTTTTAATTCTCATTTTATTAATTCTCATTAATCTCATATTATGTATTTATTAATTGTTAATATTAATTGTGTATTTATTAATTCTCATATTAGTAATTAAAATAAATAGTTTTTCCTAAATAAAAAAAATAAAAACATTAATCATATTTTTAAAAAAGGGAGAAAAAATGGAGATAAAAATGATGAAAAGAACCGTGAAAACCGATGTGGTGGCCGATGTGGTGGAGGGAGATGAAGTATTTTTCTCTCAAATAGATCTCTACAAAAGTGAAGGGGAAATAAGAAGGATAAAATGGTAATTCTTAGGTACAATTGAGTAACACACAATTATGAAAAAGTATCACCCTAAATTATATGATCGTGTCTAATAACATGTTGGTCATGTGTATTGATATCTTCACATGTCGTTTGATTATGTTATCTTTCATTATTACAGCTATTCATTTTCAACTTGTTGTAACCATGACTGGGAGAACACCTAGTTGCTCCCCACTGACTGTGGACCCCCCCCCCCCTTTCAGGTCTTTTGAGTTTCTGTTGAATGCTTTGATGTTGGGGAACACCTGTGGACAGAGAGAGACCCTTTTATTTAAGTCGTTATACTTTCAGTTTGAACACTTCGAATAATGTATTCGTTAAGTGTCGAGATAGTGACGATTTGGATTTGGTCGGCTGTTTCCGCCACCTTTGACACTACTTTTCATACTTTTTATATTATCAAAAGTTTTTAAAAATCCGGGTTGTTACAGAACGTGCGGGTGAACCAGCTGGTCATCGAAAATGTGAGTTTTCTCTTCATAGGTTGTTTTATTCAGTAGCCCCCAAGGGTTTATGGTTATTGAAATGCTAGTTTCGTTTTTGTAGTGCGTGGCCCGTCCTTGGGCCGACTACGAGGGTGTGCCTGGCTATGTGGCCGCGGAGGTGGGGCCTCGGAGCTACAGGAGGATGCTCCTTCCTGCACTGTTTCGCCCAGTTTGATATCTGGGCGAACGGTTGGTGCGTCAGTGCTTGTACGACGACTTTAGGGTGCCGGTTGATTCTCCCCGGACCATGTTTAGGCCACCAACCACCGCAGAGGTCCAGAGGGTAGGGATGGAGAAGGAGGCGATACACTTCTGGTGTCTGGTGCCTTCTATCTATCTCATGTCAGCCAGCGGGTAGCTTGCCACCGCCTCGTGGTGAGTACTCGACTTTTGGTTTTAAAGCTTGTTTTTTTTAATGGCCTAGTATCTACTTGCTCTCTGACCGACCTACTATCCTTTCAGCTGGCCGACCCGGCTGATGCTATTCAGCCCCCAGACTTCCCCTTGGCGTTGCTTAGGGTAGATGCGGTTGGGGTAGCTTTCACTGAGCCTCTCCCCCCGTGTTCTGTCGAGGAGATAGACGCTGGGATAAAGTTGCATGACCGGGTATATCGGGTAAGTTTCGATTTCCGTTTCGGATTCGGGTTCTAAGAGTTAAGTCTTATTTGGCTAACTTGTGTGGTTTCACCTTTTAGGTTTCGTCAGCTTGACATCAACGGTTGTGGCAGTCCGCCAACTGCATCCGGGCCTACGCTTCGAGAGTCTCTCGTGTTATTTCGGGGCCTCGAACGGTGAGTATGTGTGCTTAGGATGGTATCCTAGGTTGTTTGTAAGTTTTCTTAAGGTTTGCGTGTATTCACAAGATGCTCAAGATATGGTGGAGCAGTTGGAGACCCGGGTGACCGAGCTGGAGGCAGAGGTGGCTAATGCGAAGCAGTTCTTGCAATCTTGGAACAACGAGATCGTTCGACCCAAGGAGCAGTTGGCTCGGCATCAGGGTGAGACCTCAGCGCAGGGAGAGGCCAGGCAAAGGGTCGAGATTGAGAGGGAGGTTGAGGCTGAGGCTGCAGGTCATGTCACGGGTGCTACCGAGGATGTTGGAGGGATTCCCGAGACAGCTACCCTAAATATGCTGTCGGGGATGGACGGTAGTGAGTCTCCTCTTCTGGATCTAGAGGATCTAGGTTTGGATGACAACATTGGCGAATTTGTGATGGCTATAGGTGCACCTTCTACGGGTACTTCCTAGTTTATGAACCCTATTTGTACATTGATTTGTATGTTTTGTATTTTTAAGACTTTTAGTGTTCGAATTGATTACTTTAGTCTTGCGTGTTTTTTTATTATTATTTTGCGACATGATGGCCTAAGTTAACAAGTAATCACTTCATGGTTGTTTTATTCGTGATTTCGTCGTACTTTAGGGCGTTTTAAAATGAGTTGGTGTTGCATGAGAGTACGAAAGCGATTTTTCGTTCGTTTTTTTAAATGCGTTAGTTTGAGCCGAGAGTTGGATCAGATAGTACGTCGATTAAAATGTTTTGACTCGAGATGGGCGGAATGTAAGAAGTCAATGTGCTTCGACCGAGTGCACTAGAAGGCGAGTGTAGTTTTTTCGACATTCATAATGAGGCCAAAGCCAAAATCTAGGCTATTTTTGAAAAACGTTAGACCACTTTTGGTATACTCATGACAATGCCGTATTGGGCTACAGACGCTTCTTGAGAATAACCGTTAAAGTCTACAACATGCCTAGGTGGGGTAGCTTATCCCCCTAAAAGAAAAAAAATGAAAAGACGTCTAAGTCTTGTGTGTCCGACGGGTGAGATTTGACCTCGCAGCTCTTGCATTGGTATTTCCGTCTCTGGATAGGGTTTGAGTTACTTCGGGAGGTCGTTCCCAACGTGTAAGATGTCAGGTGGTAGTCGATGCCTCGATTTTTGGGTTGCTTGAAAGGTTGTCTGCTTAAGGATAGACGCCTGGGCTAAGGCTGTCAGGTTCCGGATCGCTTTGGCTTTGGCGGCTGGAGATTTGGTCACCTGGGCACGGGAGGTCCAGGCCCTGTTTATGGAAATTTTCGTGGTTTCTTAATTATGGTAGGATTAGGGCTATATATACGGGTTAGGGGTACTTGTTTTAGACATACTAGAGTATCAATAGTGTCTAGAATATCCATACTTAGGGTCATGTCGGGTTTCGGGAATCTTTTGACCGAGTGGGAGGGTTGTATCAATAGTGATGGTTTTTCTGTGGTTAACGCGTTAAGGCAGGTTAAGGTGCAGGAAAACTTTTCATTGGCATGTACTGAATTTTGGGATGTATGAAGACATGTCTTTGCTTTTCTTGGGGGTCGGGTTTGTCCTCTTCCCGAGGAACTTGAAGCCATTGGTGGATGGTCTTCGGTTCGGCCTTAAGTGCCTTTGGGAGATGATGCTTTTGTGGAACGGTTTCGTCATTTTTTGGACATTTCCTCGTTAGAGGAGGCTAGTGTTTTCTTCGGGGGGGGATGGTATTGACCTAATGTTGCTATTCAGGACATTTTCACCGACGGGTCCCTATGACATTTCACTTCTAGCTTGTAGACGTGCTTTCAATATTGCGGTGGCTTGCTATTATCTTTTCAAGATGCGCTAGTGCATGACGGTTAAGGTAATCCTCGAGTTTTGGACGTCGTAATTGGGATGGAACATGGACGATCGCCCTCTCTCCTCATTTTGGGTGAGCTTAGTCTAGGTCTTGATGCTCGTGTTCGGCTACACGGGACTTCTTTTCAGGGTTCTAGAATGATCTTGCAAGTATTGTAAGGTGCTACTTTTTTTTTTTTTTGAGTTTCTTAGTGGTTGCTTTGTTTGAAACCTACTACAGTGACATTGTGGTGGGATTGGTGCAGGTTTGGCTATAGGAGAGGCTCGGCTTGGTGGACCCTCCTAAGTCTATTAAGGGTTATAACTATAAGGGCTTCATGGGTCAGAAGATGGTGTATGCGTGGAACGCCGGCCATACCGAAAGAAATGGCATTCTTATTTGGTCGAGGGGCAAGTGGCTATTAGATGGACGGTTTTATGGTTGCAGATTAGCGGGCAAGCCGGGTTTCCTTTTTCGACCTCAACCCAGGCTATGCTAATATTATCTTTACGGGACCCAGTTTATGTTTATCCAGGTGAGTTGTCGAACCAAATGGGGGTGATGCCCACCCCTTCAGATGCTACGAAGGGTGTTTCTATGTTCGATTCGTGGACGGAGAATTCTTTTAGGGAGTTTAGGGTATCTTGGGAACATAAATTTTCACGCCCCGCCGTTATAGAGGGTGCTTGGCCGACCGACACTACATACTTCCGGCAGGGGGTTTATGAGCACTCGTCAGGACAAACCAAGTCGAAGGTTAGGAAGGCCTCGATGCTAGAGGATAAAGAGGCTATTCAAGAAGACGTCGCTAAGCACCTAACCAAAGACAGTGTTACCGATCCTAGTGCCGTCAGTTCATCTACACAGGCCAAGACTGATGAGACTCGTATTGAAGGTGCTAGTGATGAGAGGAAACATGGTTGGCTGAGCTCGCCCCTGGCTAGGGCCGTCGATGCTTGTATTAATAGGGGTCGATGGTGAAAACTCGAACAAGAATGCCCGGATGGCGATGGAAAAAGGTTGGACCGGTAGAGCTCAGCCATTTCATATTATGTTCTATTAATTTGTATTATGTGGCGTATTATTACTAGTTTTTGTGGAGTTTTGACACGTTATCCTTTTCCGGAATAGTCGGGTTTCCGATGTTCGATGTAAAGGCCTCGACAAAGGCTCGATTTAACTGATTTTTATTGTTTTTAATGGGAAGTGCATTTTTTTCTTTTCTTTTTTTATTATATTTTGTGGTGGTTCGCAACTCGATCCTTCATTTTGCCAGGAGCGCCCTTTTGAATTTTCACTCCGTCCTCGGCTCACCCTTTTTTCTTTTTTCTTCTTTTTGACGGCTTGCAACTCGATTCTTCATTTTGCCCGGAGTGCCCTTTCGGGTTTTCACTCCGTCCTCGGCTCGTCATTTTTTTAAATTTTTTTTTACGACGGCTCGCAACTCGTTCTTCATTTTGCCCGGAGTGCCCTTTCGGGTTTTCACTCCGTCCTCGGCTCGTCGTTTGTGCGTCATCATTGGAATCACTTGTTAAAGGGCCTCGGAAAAGGTTCCGGTTTGTATGTGAATCGTGTAATCGATTTCGTAATTTGGTTGGTTGTACCCGAAGGAAGGTTGCCTACGTATCCGCGTTTAGATGGAATCAAACCATGTTCGTAGTTCTTTTAAATGAGAGTGATTTTGCTTTAGACTCGCTATGCCAACTATCGATGCGAATTTTTTGGACATTTCCTCGTTAGAGGAGGCTTGTGTTTTCTTCGGGGGGGATGGTATTGACCTAATGTTGCTATTCAGGACATTTTCACCGACGGGTCCCTATGACATTTCACTTCTAGCTTGTAGACGGGCTTTCAATATTGCGGTGGCTTGCTATTATCTTTTTAGGATGCGCTAGTGCATGACGGTTAAGGTAATCCTCGAGTTTTGGAGGTCGTGATGGGGATGGAACATGGACGATCGCCCTCTCTCCTCGTTTTGGGCGAGCTTAGTCTAGGTCTTGATGCTCGTGTTCGGCTACACGGGACTTCTTTTCGGGGTTCTAGAATGATCTTGCAAGTATTGTAAGGCGCTACTTTTTTTTTGTTTGTTGAGTTTCTTAGTGGTTGCTTTGTTTGAAACCTACTACAGTGACATTGTGTTGGGATTGGTGCAGGTTTGGCTATAGGAGAGGCTCGGCTTGGTGGACCCTCCTAAGTCTATTAAGGGTTATAACTATAAGGGCTTCATGGGTCGCAAGATGGTGTATGCGTGGAACGCCGGCCATACCGAAAAGAAATGGCATTCTTATTTGGTCGAGGGGCAAGTGGCTATTAGATGGACGGTTTTATGGTTGCAGATTAGCGGGCAAGCCGGGTTTCTTTTTTCGACCTCAACCCAGGCTATGCTAATATTATCTTTACGGGACCCAGTTTATGTTTATCCAGGTGAGTTGTCGAACCAAATGGGGGTGATGCCCACCCCTTCAGATGCTACGAAGGGTGTTTCTATGTTCGATTCGTGGACGGAGAATTCTTTTAGGGAGTTTAGGGTATCTTGGGAACATAAATTTTCACGCCCCGTCGTTGTAGAGGGTGCTCGGCCGACCGACACTACATCCTTCCGGCAGGGGGTTTATGAGCACTCGTCAGGACAAAGCAAGTCGAAGGTTAGGAAGGCCTCGATGCTTGAGGATAAAGAGGCTATTCAAGAAGACGTCGCTAAGCACCTGACCAAAGACAGTGTTACCAATCCTACTGTCGTCAGTTCATCTACACAGGCCAAGACTGATGAGACTCGTATTGAAGGTGCTAATGATGAGAGGAAACATGGTTGGCTGAGCTCACCCCTCGCTAGGGTCGTGGATGCTTGTATTAATAGGGGTCGATGGTGAAAACTCGAACAAGCATGCCCGGATAGCGATGGAAAAAGGTTGGACCGGTAGAGCTCAGCCATTTCATATTATGTTCTATTAATTTGTATTATGTGGCGTATTATTACTAGTTTTTGTGGAGTTTTGACATGTTATCCTTTTCCGCAATAGTCGGGTTTCCGATGTTCGATGTAAAGGCCTCGACAAAGGCTCGATTTAACTGATTTTTATTGTTTTTAATGGGAAGTGCATTTTTTTCTTTTCTTTTTTTATTATTTTTTGTGGTGGTTCGCAACTCGATTCTTCATTTTGCCAGGAGCGCCCTTTTGAATTTTCACTCCGTCCTCGGCTCACCCTTTTTTCTTTTTTCTTCTTTTTGACGGCTTGCAACTCGATTCTTCATTTTGCCCGGAGTGCCCTTTCGGGTTTTCACTCCGTCCTCGGGTCGTCATTTTTTTTTTTACGACGGCTCGCAACTCGTTCTTCATTTTGCCCGGAGTGCCCCTTCGGGTTTTCACTCCGTCCTCGGCTCGTCGTTTGTGCGTCATCATTGGAATCACTTGTTAAAGGGCCTCGGAAAAGGTTTCGGTTTGTATGTGAATCGTGTAATCGATTTCGTAATTTGGTTGGTTGTACCCGAAATAAGGTTGCCTACGTATCCGCGTTTAGATGGAATCAAACCATGTTCGTAGTTCTTTTAAATGTGAGTGATTTTGCTTTAGACTCGCTATGCCAACTATCGATGCGAATTTTTTGGACATTTCCTCGTTAGAGGAGGCTTGTGTTTTCTTCGGGGGGGATGGTATTGACCTAATGTTGCTATTCAGGACATTTTCACCGACGGGTCCCTATGACATTTCACTTCTAGCTTGTAGACGGGCTTTCAATATTGCGGTGGCTTGCTATTATCTTTTTAGGATGCGCTAGTGCATGACGGTTAAGGTAATCCTCGAGTTTTGGACGTCGAGATGGGGATGGAACATGGACGATCGCCCTCTCTCCTCATTTTGGGCGAGCTTAGTCTAGGTCTTGATGCTCGTGTTCGGCTACACGGGACTTCTTTTCGGGGTTTTAGAATGATCTTGCAAGTATTGTAAGGCGCTACTTTTTTTTTGTTTGTTGAGTTTCTTAGTGGTTGCTTTGTTTGAAACCTACTACAATGACATTGTGTTGGGATTGGTGCAGGTTTGGCTATAGGAGAGGCTCGGCTTGGTGGACCCTCCTAAGTCTATTAAGGGTTATAACTATAAGGGCTTCATGGGTCGCAAGATGGTGTATGCGTGGAACGCCGGCCATACCAAAAAGAAATGGCATTCTTATTTGGTCGAGGGGCAAGTGGCTATTAGATGGACGGTTTTATGGTTGCAGATTAGCGGGCAAGCCGGGTTTCCTTTTTCGACCTCAACCCAGGCTATGCTAATATTATCTTTACGGGACCCAGTTTATGTTTATCCAGGTGAGTTGTCGAACCAAATGGGGGTGATGCCCACCCCTTCAGATGCTACGAAGGGTGTTTCTATGTTCGATTCGTGGACGGAGAATTCTTTTAGGGAGTTTAGGGTATCTTGGGAACATAAATTTTCACGCCCCGTCGTTATAGAGGGTGCTCGGCCGACCGACACTACATCCTTCCGGCAGGGGGTTTATGAGCAGTCGTCAGCACAAAGCAAGTCAAAGGTTAGGAAGGCCTCGATGCTAGAGGATAAAGAGTCTATTCAAGAAGACGTCGCTAAGCACCTGACCAAAGACAGTGTTACCGATCCTAGTGCCGTCAGTTCATCTACACAGGCCAAGACTGATGAGACTCGTATTGAAGGTGCTAGTGATGAGAGGAAACATGGTTGGCTGAGCTCGCCCCTGGCTAGGGCCGTGGATGCTTGGATTAATAGGGGTCGATGGTGAAATCTCGAACAAGCATGCCCGGATGGTGATGGAAAAAGGTTGGACCGGTACAACTCAGCCATTTCATATTATGTTCTAATAATTTGTATTATGTGGCGTATTATTACTAGTTTTTGTGGAGTTTTGACACGTTATCCTTTTCCGGAATAGTCGGGTTTCCGATGTTCGATGTAAAGGCCTCGACAAAGGCTCGATTTAACTGATTTTTATTGTTTTTAATGGGAAGCGCATTTTTTTCTTTTCTTTTATTTTTTTTATTTTTTGTGGTGGCTCGCAACTCGATTCTTCATTTTGTCAGGAGCGCCCTTTTGAATTTTCACTCCGTCCTCGGCTCACCTTTTTTTTCTTTTTTCTTCTTTTTGACGGCTTTCAACTCGATTCTTCATTTTGCCCGGAGTGCCCTTTCGGGTTTTCACTCCGTCCTCGGCTCGTCATTTTTTTATATTTTTTTTCACGACAGCTCGCAACTCGTTCTTCATTTTGCCCGGAGTGCCCTTTCGGGTTTTCACTCCGTCCTCGGCTCGTCATTTTTTTTTATTTTTTTTTACGACGGCTCGCAACTCGTTCTTCATTTTGCCCGGAGTGCCCTTTCGGGTTTTCACTCCGTCCTCGGCTCGTCGTTTGTGCGTCATCATTGGAATCACTTGTTAAAGGGCCTCGGAAAAGGTTCCGGTTTGTATGTGAATCGTGTAATCGATTTCGTAATTTGGTTGGTTGTACACGAAGGAGGGTTGCCTACGTATTCGCGTTTAGATGGAATCAAACCATGTTCGTAGTTCTTTTAAATGTGAGTGATTTTGCTTTAGACTCGCTATGCCAACTATCGATGCGAATTTTTTGGACATTTCCTCGTTAGAGGAGGCTAGTGTTTTCTTCGGGGGGATGGTATTGACCTAATGTTGCAATTCAGGACATTTTCACCGACGGGTCCCTATGACATTTCACTTCTAGCTTGTAGACGAGCTTTCAATTTTGCGGTGGCTTGCTATTATCTTTTTAGGATGCGCTAGTGCATGACGGTTAAGGTAATCCTCGAGTTTTGGACGTCGTGATGGGGATGGAACATGGACGATCGCCCTCTCTCCTCATTTTGGGAGAGCTTAGTCTAGGTCTTGATGCTCGTGTTCGGCTACACGAGACTTCTTTTCGGGGTTCTAGAATGATCTTGCAAGTATTGTAAGGCGCTACTTTTTGTTTGTTTGTTGAGTTTCTTAGTGGTTGCTTTGTTTGAAACCTACTACAGTGACATTGTGTTGGGATTGGTCCAGGTTTGGCTATAGGAGAGGCTCGGCTTGGTTGACCCTCCTAAGTCTATTAAGGGTTATAACAATAAGGGCTTCATGGGTCGCAAGATGGTGTATCCGTGGAACGCCGGCCATACCGAAAAGAAATGGCATTCTTATTTGGTCGAGGGGCAAGTGGCTATTAGATGGACGGTTTTATGGTTGCAGATTAGCGGGCAAGCCGGGTTTCCTTTTTCGACCTCAACCCAGGCTATGCTAATATTATCTTTACGGGACCCAGTTTATGTTTATCCAGGTGAGTTGTCGAACCAAATGGGGGTGATGCCCACCCCTTCAGATGCTACGAAGGGTGTTTCTATGTTCGATTCGTGGACGGAGAATTCTTTTAGGGAGTTTAGGGTATCTTGGGAACATAAATTTTCACGCCCCGTCGTTGTAGAGGGTGCTCGGCCGACCGACACTACATCCTTCCGGCAGGGGGTTTATGAGCACTCGTCAGGACAAAGCAAGTCGAAGGTTAGGAAGGCCTCGATGCTAGAGGATAAAGAGGCTATTCAAGAAGACGTCGCTAAGCACCTGACCAAAGACAGTGTTACCGATCCTAGTGCCGTCAGTTCATCTACACAGGCCAAGACTGATGAGACTCGTATTGAAGGTGCTAGTGATGAGAGGAAACATGGTTGGCTGAGCTCGCCCCTGGCTAGGGCCGTGGATGCTTGTATTAATAGGGGTCGATGGTGAAAACTCGAACAAGCATGCCCGGATGGCGATGGAAAAAGGTTTGACCGGTAGAGCTCAGCCATTTCATATTATGTTCTATTAATTTGTATTATGTGGCGTATTATTACTAGTTTTTGTGGAGTTTTGACACGTTATCCTTTTCCGGAATAGTCGGGTTTCCGATGTTCGATGTAAAGGCCTAGACAAAGGCTCGATTTAACTGATTTTTATTGTTTTTAATGGGAAGCGCATTTTTTTCTTTTCTTTTCTTTTTTTTTTTATTTTGTGGTGGCTCGCAACTCGATTCTTCATTTTGCTAGGAGCGCCCTTTTGAATTTTCACTCCGTCCTCGGCTCACCCTTTTTTTCTTTTTTCTTCTTTTTGACGGCTTGCAACTCGATTCTTCATTTTGCCCGGAGTGCCCTTTCGGGTTTTCACTCTGTCCTCGGCTCGTCATTTTTTTTAATTTTTTTTTACGACGGCTCGCAACTCGTTCTTCATTTTGCCTGGAGTGCCCTTTCGGGTTTTCACTCCGTCCTCGGCTCGTAGTTTGTGCGTCATCATTGGAATCACTTGTTAAAGGGCCTCGGAAAAGGTTCCGGTTTGTATGTGAATCGTGTAATCGATTTCGTAATTTGGTTGGTTGACCCGAAGGAGGGTTGCCTACGTATCCGCGTTTAGATGGAATTAAACCATGTTCGTAGTTCTTTTAAATGTGAGTGATTTTGCTTTAGACTCGCTATGCCAACTATCGATGCGAATTTTTTGGACATTTCCTCGTTAGAGGAGGCTAGTGTTTTTGTTCGGGGGGGATGGTATTGACCTAATGTTGCTATTCAGGACATTTTCACCGACGGGTCCCTATGACATTTCACTTCTAGCTTGTAGACGGGCTTTCAATATTACGGTGGCTTGCTATTATCTTTTTCGGATGCGCTAGTGCATGACGGTTAAGGTAATCCTCGAGTTTTGGACGTCGTGATGGGGATGGAACATGGACGATCGCCATCTTTCCTCCTTTTGGGCGAGCCTAGTCTTGGTCTTGATGCTCGTGTTCGGCTACACGGGACTTCTTTTCGGGGTTCTAGAATGATCTTGCAAGTATTGTAAGGCGCTACTTTTTTTTGTTTATTGAGTTTCTTAGTGGTTGCTTTGTTTGAAACCTACTACAGTGACATTGTGTTGGGATTGGTGCAGGTTTGGCTATAGGAGAGGCTCGGCTTGGTGGACCCTCCTAAGTCTATTAAGGGTTATAACTATAAGGGCTTCATGGGTCGCAAGATGGTGTATGCGTGGAACGCCGGCCATACCGAAAAGAAACGGCATTCTTATTTGGTCGAGGAGCAAGTGGCTATTAGATGGACGGTTTTATGCTTGCAGATTGGCGGGCAAGCCGGGTTTCCTTTTTCGACCTCAACCCAGGCTATGCTAATATTATCTTTACGAGACCCAGTTTATGTTTATCCAGGTGAGTTGTTGAACCAAATGGGTGTGATGCCCACCCTTTCAGATGCTACGAAGGGTGTTTCTTTATTCGATTCGTGGACGGAGAATTCTTTTAGGGAGTTTAGGGTATCATGGGAACATAAATTTTCACGCCCCGTCGTTGTAGAGGGTGCTCGGCCGACCGACACTACATCCTTCCGGCAGGGGGTTTATGAGCACTCGTCAGGACAAAGCAAGTCGAAGGTTAGGAAGGCCTCGATGCTAGAGGATAAAGAGGCTATTCAAGAAGACGTCGCTAAGCACCTGACCAAAGACAGTGTTACCGATCCTAGTGCCGTCAGTTCATCTACACAGGCCAAGACTGATGAGACTCGTATTGAAGGTGCTAGTGATGTGAGGAAACATGGTTGGCTGAGCTCGCCCCTGGCTAGGGCCGTGGATGCTTGTATTAATAGGGGTCGATGGTGAAAACTCGAACAAGCATGCCCGGATGGCGATGGAAAAAGGTTGGACCGGTAGAGCTCAGCCATTTCATATTATATTCTATTAATTTGTATTATGTGGCGTATTATTACTAGTTTTTGTGGAGTTTTGACACGTTATCCTTTTCCGGAATAGTCGGGTTTCCGATGTTCGATGTAAAGGCCTAGACAAAGGCTCGATTTAACTGATTTTTATTGTTTTTAATGGGAAGCACATTTTTTTCTTTTTTTCTTTTTTTTTTTTTTTTTGTGGCTCGCAACTCGATTCTTCATTTTGCTAGGAGCGCCCTTTTGAATTTTCACTCCGTCCTCGGCTCACCCTTTTTTTCTTTTTTCTTCTTTTTGACGGCTTGCAACTCGATTCTTCATTTTGCCCGGAGTGCCCTTTCGGGTTTTCACTCCGTCCTCGGCTCGTCATTTTTTTAAATTTTTTTTTACGACGGCTCGCAACTCGTTTTTCATTTTGCCTGGAGTGCCCTTTCGGGTTTTCACTCCGTCCTCGGCTCGTCGTTTGTGCGTCATCATTGGAATCACTTGATAAAGGGCCTCGGAAAAGGTTCCGGTTTGTATGTGAATCGTGTAATCGATTTCGTAATTTGGTTGGTTGACCCGAAGGAGGGTTGCCTACGTATCCGCGTTTAGATGGAATTAAACCATGTTCGTAGTTCTTTTAAATGTGAGTGATTTTGCATTAGACTCGCTATGCCAACTATCGATGCGAATTTTTTGGACATTTCCTCGTTAGAGGAGGCTAGTGTTTTTGTTCGGGGGGGATGGTATTGACCTAATGTTGCTATTCAGGACATTTTCACCGACGGGTCCCTATGACATTTCACTTCTAGCTTGTAGACGGGCTTTCAATATTACGGTGGCTTGCTATTATCTTTTTCGGATGCGCTAGTGCATGACGGTTAAGGTAATCCTCGAGTTTTGGACGTCGTGATGGGGATGGAACATGGACGATCGCCATCTTTCCTCCTTTTGGGCGAGCTTAGTCTTGGTCTTGATGCTCGTGTTCGGCTACACGGGACTTCTTTTCGGAGTTCTAGAATGATCTTGCAAGTATTGTAAGGCGCTACTTTTTTTTGTTTATTGAGTTTCTTAGTGGTTGCTTTGTTTGAAACCTACTACAGTGACATTGTGTTGGGATTGGTGCAGGTTTGGCTATAGGAGAGGCTCGGCTTGGTGGACCCTCCTAAGTCTATTAAGGGTTATAACTATAAGGGCTTCATGGGTCGCAAGATGGTGTATGCGTGGAACGCCGGCCATACCGAAAAGAAACGGCATTCTTATTTGGTCGAGGGGCAAGTGGCTATTAGATGGACGGTTTTATGGTTGCAGATTAGCGGGCAAGCCGGGTTTCCTTTTTCGACCTCAACCCAGGCTATACTAATATTATCTTTACGAGACCCAGTTTATGTTTATCCAGGTGAGTTGTTGAACCAAATGGGTGTGATGCCCACCCTTTCAGATGCTACGAAGGGTGTTTCTTTATTCGATTCGTGGACGGAGAATTCTTTTAGGGAGTTTAGGGTATCTTGGGACCATAAATTTTCACGCCCCGTCGTTGTAGAGGGTGCTCGGCCGACCGACACTACATCCTTTCGGCAGGGGGTTTATGAGCACTCGTCAGGACAAAGCAAGTCGAAGGTTAGGAAGGCCTCGATGCTAGAGGATAAGGAGGCTATTCAAGAAGACGTCGCTAAGCACCTGACCAAAGACAGTGTTACCGATCCTAGTGCCGTCAGTTCATCTACACAGGCCAAGACTGATGAGACTCGTATTGAAGGTGCTAGTGATGAGAGGAAACATGGTTGGCTGAGCTCGCCCCTGGCTAGGGCCGTGGATGCTTGTATTAATAGGGGTCGATGGTGAAAACTCGAACAAGCATGCCCGGATGGCGATGGAAAAAGGTTGGACCGGTAGAGCTCAGCCATTTCATATTATGTTCTATTAATTTGTATTATGTGGCGTATTATTTGTAGTTTTTGTGGAGTTTTGACACGTTATCTTTTTCCGGAATAGTCGGGTTTCCGATGTTCGATGTAAAGGCCTCGACAAAGGCTCGATTTAACTGATTTTTATTGTTTTTAATAGGAAGCGCATTTTTTCTTTTCTTTTCTTTTTCTTATTTTTTGTGGTGGCTCGCAACTCGATTCTTCATTTTGCCAGGAGCGCCCTTTTGTATTTTCACTCCGTCCTCGGCTCACCCTTTTTTTCTTTTTTCTTCTTTTTGACGGCTTGCAACTCGATTCTTCATTTTGCCCGGAGTGCCCTTTCGGGTTTTCACTCCGTCCTCGGCTCGTCATTTTTTTTAATTTTTTTTACGATGGCTCGCAACTCGTTCTTTAATTTGCCCGGAGTGCCCTTTCGGGTTTATACTCCGTCCTCGACTCGTCGTTTGTGCGTCATCATTGGAATCACTTGTTAAAGGGCCTCTGAAAAGGTTTCGGTTTGTATGTGAATCATGTAATCGATTTCGTAATTTGGTTGGTTGTACCCGAAGGAGGGTTGCCTACGTATCCGCGTTTAGATGGAATCAAACCATGTTCGTAGTTCTTTTAAATGTGAGTGATTTTGCTTTAGACTCGCAATGCCAACTATCGATGCGAATTTTTTGGACATTTCCTCGTTAGAGGAGGCTAGTGTTTTCTTCGGGGGGGGGGGGGGGGGGATGGTATTGACCTAATGTTGCTATTCAGGACATTTTCACCGACGGGTCCCTATGACATTTCACTTCTAGCTTGTAGACGGGCTTTCAATATTGCGGTGGCTTGCTATTATCTTTTTAGGATGCGCTAGTGCATGACGGTTAAGGTAATCCTCGAGTTTTGGACGTCGTGATGGGGATGGAACATGGACGATCGCCCTCTCTCCTCATTTTGAGCGAGCTTAGTCTAGGTCTTGATGCTCGTGTTCGGCTACATGAGACTTCTTTTCGGGGTTCTAGAAAGATCTTGCAAGTATTGTAAGGCGCTACTTTTTTTTTGTTTGTTGAGTTTCTTAGTGGTTGCTTTGTTTGAAACCTACTACAGTGACATTGTGTTGGGATTGGTGCAGGTTTGGCTATAGGAGATGCTCGGCTTGGTGGACCCTCCTAAGTCTATTAAGGGTTATAACTATAAGGGCTTCATGGGTCGCAAGATGGTGTATGCGTGGAACGCCGGCCATACCGAAAAGAAACGGCATTCTTATTTGGTCGAGGGGCAAGTGGCTATTAGATGGACGGTTTTATGGTTGCAGATTAGCGGGCAAGCCGTGTTTCCTTTTTCGACCTCAACCCAGGCTATGCTAATATTATCTTTACGGGACCCAGTTTATGTTTATCCAGGTGAGTTGTCGAACCAAATGGGGGTGATGCCCACCCCTTCAGATGCTACGAAGGGTGTTTCTTTGTTCGATTCGTGGACGGAGAATTCTTTTAGGGAGTTTAGGGTATCTTGGGAACATAAATTTTCACGCCCCGTCGTTGTAGAGGGTGCTCGGCCGAACGACACTATATCCTTCCGGCAGGGGGTTTATGAGCACTCGTCAGGACAAAGCAAGTCGAAGGTTAGGAAGGCCTCGATGCTAGAGGATAAAGAGGCTATTCAAGAAGACGTCGCTAAGCACCTGACCAAAGACAGTGTTACCGATCCTAGTGCCGTCAGTTCATCTACACAGGCCAAGACTGATGAGACTCGTATTGAAGGTGCTAGTGATGAGAGGAATCATGGTTGGCTGAGCTCGCCCCTGGCTAGGGCCGTGGATGCTTGTATTAATAGGGGTCGATGGTGAAAACTCGAACAAGCATGCCCGGATAGCGATGGAAAAAGGTTGGACCGGTAGAGCTCAGCCATTTCATATTATGTTCTATTAATTTGTATTATGTGGCGTATTATTACTAGTTTTTGTGGAGTTTTGACACGTTATCCTTTTCCGGAATAGTCGGGTTTCCGATGTTCGATGTAAAGGCCTCGACAAAGGCTCGATTTAACTGATTTTTATTGTTTCTAATGGGAAGAGCATTTTTTTCTTTTCTTTTTTTTTTTTTTTTTTGGTGGTGGCTCGCAACTCGATTCTTCATTTTGCCAGGAGCGCCGTTTTGAATTTTCACTCCGTCCTCGGCTCACCCTTTTTTTCTTTTTTCTTCTTTTTGACGGCTTGCAACTCGATTCTTCATTTTGCCCGGAGTGCCCTTTCGGGTTTTCACTCCGTCCTCGCCTCGTCATTCTTTTTATTTTTTTTTACGACGGCTCGCAACTCGTTCTTCATTTTGCCCGGAGTGCCCTTTCGGGTTTTCACTCCGTCCTCGGCTCGTCGTTTGTGCGTCATCATTGGAATCACTTGTTAAAGGGCCTCGTAAAAGGTTCCGGTTTGTATGTGAATCGTGTAATCGATTTCGTAATTTGGTTGGTTGTACCCGAAGGAGGGTTGCCTACGTATACGCGTTTAGATGGAATCAAAACATGTTCGTAGTTCTTTTAAATGTGAGTGATTTTGCTTTAGACTCGCTATGCCAACTATCGATGCGAATTTTTTGGACATTTCCTCGTTAGTGGAGGCTAGTGTTTTCTTCGGGGGGGATGGTATTGACCTAATGTTGCTATTCAGGACATTTTCACTGACGGGTCCCTATGACATTTCACTTCTAGCTTGTAGACGGGCTTTCAATATTGCGGTGGCTTGCTTTTATCTTTTTAGGATCCGCTAGTGCAGGACGGTTAAGGTAATCCTCGAGTTTTGGACGTCGTGATGGGGATGGAACATGGACGATCGCCCTCTCTCCTCATTTTGGGCGAGCTTAGTCCAGGTCTTGATGCTCGTGTTCGGCTACACGGGACTTCTTTTCGGGGTTCTAGAATGATCTTGCAAGTATTGTAAGGCGCTACTTTTTTTTTTGTTGAGTTTCTTAGTTGTTGCTTTGTTTGAAACCTACTACAGTGACATTGTGTTGGGATTGGTGCAGGTTTGGCTATAGGAGAGGCTCGGCTTGGTGGACCCTCCTAAGTCTATTAAGGGTTATAACTATAAGGGCTTCATGGGTCGTAAGATGGTGTGTTTGTGGAACGCCGGCCATACCGAAAAGAAATGGCATTCTTATTTGGTCGAGGGGCAAGTGGCTATTAGATGGACGGTTTTATGGTTGCAGATTAGCGGGCAAGCCGGGTTTCCTTTTTCGACCTCAACCCAGGCTATGCTAATATTATCTTTACGGGACCCAGTTTATGTTTGTCCAGGTGAGTTGTCGAACCAAATGGGGGTGATGCCCACCCCTTCAGATGCTACGAAGGGTGTTTCTATGTTCGATTCGTGGACGGAGAATTCTTTTAGGGAGTTTAGGGTATCTTGGGAACATAAATTTTCTCGCCCCGTCGTTGTAGAGGGTGCTCGGCCGACCGACACTACATCCTTCCGGCAGGGGGTTTATGAGCAGTCGTTAGGACAAAGCAAGTCGAAGGTTAGGAAGGCCTCAATGCTAGAGGATAAAGAGGCTATTCAAGAAGACGTTGCTAAGCACCTGACCAAAGACAGTGTTACCGATCCTAGTGCCGTCTTTTCATCTACACAGGCCAAGACTGATGAGACTCGTATTGAAGGTGCTAGTGATGAGAGGAAACATGGTTGGCTGAGCTCGCCCCTGGCTAGGGCCGTGGATGCTTGTATTAATAGGGGTCGATGGTGAAAACTCGAACAAGCATGCCCGGATGGCGATGGAAAAAGGTTGGACCGGTAGAGCTCAGCCATTTCATATTATGTTCTATTAATTTGTATTATGTGGCGTATTATTACTAGTTTTTGTGGAGTTTTGACACGTTATCCTTTTCCGGAATAGTCGGGTTTCCGATGTTCGATGTAAAGGCCTCGACAAAGGCTCGATTTAACTGATTTTTATTGTTTTTAATGGGAAGCGCATTTTTTTCTTTTCTTTTCTTTTTTTTATTTTTTGTGGTGGCTCGCAACTCGATTCTTCATTTTGCCAGGAGCGCCCTTTTGAATTTTCACACCGTCCTCGGCTCACCCTTTTTTTCTTTTTTCTTCTTTTTGACGGCTTGCAATTCGATTCTTCATTTTGCCCGGAGTGCCCTTTCGGGTTTTCACTCCGTCCTCAGCTCGTCATTTTTTTAAATTTTTTTTTACGACGGCTCGCAACTCGTTCTTCATTTTGCCCGGAGTGCCCTTTCGGGTTTTCACTCCGTCCTCGGCTCGTCGTTTGTGCGTCATCATTGGAATCACTTGTTAAAGGGCCTCGGAAAAGGTTTCGGTTTGCATGTGAATCGTGTAATCGATTTCGTAATTTGGTTGGTTGTACCCGAAGGAGGGTTGCCTACGTATCCGCGTTTAGATGGAATCAAACCATGTTCGTAGTTCTTTCAAATGTGAGTGATTTTGCTTTAGACTCGCTATGCCAACTATCGATGCGAATTTTTTGGACATTTCCTCGTTAGAGGGGGCTAGTGTTTTCTTCGGGGGGGATGGTATTGACCTAATGTTGCTATTCAGGACATTTTCACCGACGGGTCCCTATGACATTTCACTTCTAGCTTGTAGACGAGCTTTCAATATTGCGGTGGCTTGCTATTATATTTTTAGGATGCGCTAGTGCATGACGGTTAAGGTAATCCTCGAGTTTTGGACGTCGTGATGGGGATGGAACATGGACGATCGCCATCTTTCCTCCTTTTGGGCGAGCTTAGTCTAGGTCTTGATGCTCGTGTTCGGCTACACGGGACTTCTTTTCGGGGTTCTAGAATGATCTTGCAAGTATTGTAAGGCGCTACTTTTTTTTTGTTTGTTGAGTTTCTTAGTGGTTGCTTTGTTTGAAACCTACTACAGTGACATTGTGTTGGGATTGGTGCAGGTTTGGCTATAGGAGAGGCTCGGCTTGGTGGACCCTCCTAAGTCTATTAAGGGTTATAACTATAAGGGCTTCATGGGTCGCAAGATGGTGTATGCGTGGAACGCCGGCCATACCGAAAAGAAATGGCATTCTTATTTGGTCGAGGGGCAAGTGGCTATTAGATGGACGGTTTTATGGTTGCAGATTAGCGGGCAAGCCGGGTTTCCTTTTTCGACATCAACCCAGGCAATGCTAATATTATCTTTACGGGACCCAGTTTATGTTTCTCCAGGTTAGTTGTCGAACCAAATGGGGGTGATGCCCACCCCTTCAGATGCTACGAAGGGTGTTTCTATGTTCGATTCGTGGACGGAGAATTCTTTTAGGGAGTTTAGGGTATGTTGGGAACATAAATTTTCACGCCCCGTCGTTGTAGAGGGTGCTCGGCCGACCGACACTACATCCTTCCGGCAGGGTGTTTATGAGCACTCGTCAGGACAAAGCAAGTCGAAGGTTAGGAAGGCCTCGATGCTAGAGGATAAAGAGGCTATTCAAGAAGACGTCGCTAAGCACCTGACCAAAGACAGTGTTACCGATCCTAGTGCCGTCAGTTCATCTACACAGGGCAAGACTGATGAGACTCGTATTGAAGGTGCTAGTGATGAGAGGAAACATGGTTGGCTGAGCTCGCTCCTGGCTAGGGCCGTGGATGCTTGTATTAATAGGGGTCGATGGTGAAAACTCGAACAAGCATGCCCGGATAGCGATGGAAAAAGGTTGGACCGGTAGAGCTCAGCCATTTCATATTATGTTCTATTAATTTGTATTATGTGGCGTATTATAACTAGTTTTTGTGGAGTTTTGACACGTTATCCTTTTCCGGAATAGTCGGATTTCCGATGTTCGATGTAAAGGCCTCGACAAAGGCTCGATTTAACTGATTTTTATTGTTTTTAATGGGAAGCGCATTTTTTTCTTTTCTTTTCTTTTTTTTATTTTTTGTGGTGGCTCGCAACTCGATTCTTCATTTTGCCAGGATCGCCCTTTTGAACTTTCACACCGTCCTCGGCTCACCCTTTTTTTCTTTTTTCTTCTTTTCGACGGCTTGCAATTCGATTCTTCATTTTGCCCGGAGTGCCCTTTCGGGTTTTCACTCCGTCCTCGGCTCGTCATTTTTTTCTATTTTTTTTACGACGGCTCGCAACTCGTTCTTCATTTTGCCCGGAGTGCCCTTTCGGGTTTTCACTCCGTCCTCGGCTCGTCGTTTGTGCGTCATCATTGGAATCACTTGTTAAAGGGCCTCGGAAAAGGTTCCGGTTTGTATGTGAATCGTGTAATCGATTTCGTAATTTGGTTGGTTGTACCCGAAGGAGGGTTGCCTATGTATCCGCGTTTAGATGGAATCAAAACATGTTCGTAGTTCTTTTAAATGTGAGTGATTTTGCTTTAGACTCGCTATGCCAACTATCGATGCGAATTTTTTGGACATTTCCTCGTTAGTTGAGGCTAGTGTTTTCTTCGGGGGGAATGGTATTGACCTAATGTTGCTATTCAGGACATTTTCACTGACGGGTCCCTATGACATTTCACTTCTAGCTTGTAGACGGGCTTTCAGTATTGCGGTGGCTTGCTATTATCTTTTTAGGATGCGCTAGTGCATGACGGTTAAGGTAATCCTCGAGTTTTGGACGTCGTGATGGGGATGGAACATGGACGATCGCCCTCTCTCCTCATTTTGGGCGACCTTAGTCCAGGTCTTGATGCTCGTGTTCGGCTACACGGGACTTCTTTTCGGGGTTCTAGAATGATCTTGCAAGTATTGTAAGGCGCTACTTTTTTTTTGTTTGTTGAGTTTCTTAGTGGTTGCTTTGTTTGAAACCTACTACAGTGACATTGTGTTGGGATTGGTGCAGGTTTGGCTATAGGAGAGGCTCGGCTTGGTGGACCCTCCTAAGTCTATTAAGGGTTATAACTATAAGGGCTTCATGGGTCGTAAGATGGTGTGTTTGTGGAACGCCGGCCATACCGAAAAGAAATGGCATTCTTATTTGGTCGAGGGGCAAGTGGCTATTAGATGGACGGTTTTATGGTTGCAGATTAGCGGGCAAGCCGGGTTTCCTTTTTCGACCTCAACCCAGGCTATGCTAATATTATCTTTACGGGACCCAGTTTATGTTTGTCCAGGTGAGTTGTCGAACCAAATGGGGGTGATGCCCACCCCTTCAGATGCTACGAAGGGTGTTTCTATGTTCGATTCGTGGACGGAGAATTCTTTTAGGGAGTTTAGGTTATCTTGGGAACATAAATTTTCACGCCCCGTCGTTGTAGAGGGTGCTCGGCCGACCGACACTACATCCTTCCGGCAGGGGGTTTATGAGCACTCGTCAGGACAAAGCAAGTCGAAGGTTAGGAAGGCCTCGATGCTAGAGGATAAAGAGGCTATTCAAGAAGACGTCGCTAAGCACCTGACCAAAGACAGTGTTACCGATCCTAGTGCCGTCAGTTCATCTACACAGGCCAAGACTGATGAGACTCGTATTGAAGGTGCTAGTGATGAGAGGAAACATGGTTGGCTGAGCTCGCCCCTGGCTAGGGCCTTGCATGCTTGTATTAATAGGGGTCGATGGTGAAAACTCGAACAAGCATGCCCGGATGGCGATGGAAAAAGGTTGGACCGGTAGAGCTCAGCCATTTCATATTATGTTCTATTAATTTGTATTATGTGGCGTATTATAACTAGTTTTTGTGGAGTTTTGACACGTTATCCTTTTCCGGAATAGTCGGATTTCCGATGTTCGATGTAAAGGCCTCGACAAAGGCTCGATTTAACTGATTTTTATTGTTTTTAATGGGAAGCGCATTTTTTTCTTTTCTTTTCTTTTTTTTATTTTTTGTGGTGGCTCGCAACTCGATTCTTCATTTTGCCAGGATCGCCCTTTTGAACTTTCACACCGTCCTCGGCTCACCCTTTTTTTCTTTTTTCTTCTTTTTGACGGCTTGCAATTCGATTCTTCATTTTGCCCGGAGTGCCCTTTCGGGTTTTCACTCCGTCCTCGGCTCGTCATTTTTTTTTATTTTTTTTTACGACGGCTCGCAACTCGTTCTTCATTTTGCCCGGAGTGCCCTTTCGGGTTTTCACTCCGTCCTCGGCTCGTCGTTTGTGCATCATCATTGGAATCACTTGTTAAAGGGCCTCGGAAAAGGTTCCGGTTTGTATGTGAATCGTGTAATCGATTTCGTAATTTGGTTGGTTGTACCCGAAGGAGGGTTGCCTACGTATCCGCGTTTAGATGGAATCAAACCATGTTCCTAGTTCTTTTAAATGTGAGTGATTTTGCTTTAGACTCGCTATGCCAACTATCGATGCGAATTTTTTGGACATTTCCTCGTTAGAGGAGGCTATTGTTTTCTTCGGGGGGGGGGGGGGGATTGTATTGACCTAATGTTGCTATTCAGGACATTTTCACCGACGAGTCCCTATTACATTTCACTTCTAGCTTGTAGACGGGCTTTCAATATTGTGGTGGCTTGCTATTATCTTTTTAGGATGCGCTAGTGCATGACGGTTAAGGTAATCCTCGAGTTTTGGACGTCGTGATGGGGATGGAACATGGACGATCGCCATCTTTCCTCCTTTTGGGCGAGCTTAGTCTAGGTCTTGATGCTCGTGTTCGGCTACACGGGACTTCTTTTCGGGGTTCTAGAATGATCTTGCAAGTATTGTAAGGCGCTACTTTTTTTTTGTTTGTTGAGTTTCTTAGTGGTTGCTTTGTTTGAAACCTACTACAGTGACATTGTGTTGGGATTGGTGCAGGTTTGGCTATAGGAGAGGCTCGGCTTGGTGGACCCTCCTAAGTCTATTAAGGGTTATAACTATAAGGGCTTCATGGGTCGCAAGATGGTGTATGCGTGGAACGCCGGCCATACCGAAAAGAAATGGCATTCTTATTTGGTTGAGGGGCAAGTGGCTATTAGATGGACGGTTTTATGGTTGCAGATTAGCGGGCAAGCCGGGTTTCCTTTTTCGACCTCAACCCAGGCTATGCTAATATTATCTTTACGGGACCCAGTTTATGTTTATCCAGGTTAGTTGTCGAACCAAATGGGGGTGATGCCCACCCCTTCAGATGCTACGAAGGGTGTTTCTATGTTCGATTCGTGGACGGAGAATTCTTTTAGCGAGTTTAGGGTATCTTGGGAACATAAATTTTCACGCCCCGTCGTTGTAGAGGGTGCTCGGCCGACCGACACTACATCCTTCCGGCAGGGGGTTTATGAGCACTCGTCAGGACAAAGCAAGTCGAAGGTTAGGAAGGCCTCGATGCTAGAGGATAAAGAGGCTATTCAAGAAGACGTCGCTAAGCACCTGACCAAAGACAGTGTTACCGATCCTAGTGCCGTCAGTTCATCTACACAGGCCAAGACTGATGAGACTCGTATTGAAGGTGCTAGTGATGAGAGGAAACATGGTTGGCTGAGCTCGCCCCTGGCTAGGGCCTTGCATGCTTGTATTAATAGGGGTCGATGGTGAAAACTCGAACAAGCATGCCCGGATGGCGATGGAAAAAGGTTGGACCGGTAGAGCTCAGCCATTTCATATTATGTTCTATTAATTTGTATTATGTGGCGTATTATAACTAGTTTTTGTGGAGTTTTGACACGTTATCCTTTTCCGGAATAGTCGGATTTCCGATGTTCGATGTAAAGGCCTCGACAAAGGCTCGATTTAACTGATTTTTATTGTTTTTAATGGGAAGCGCATTTTTTTCTTTTCTTTTATTTTTTTTATTTTTTGTGGTGGCTCGCAACTCGATTCTTCATTTTGCCAGGATCGCCCTTTTGAACTTTCACACCGTCCTCGGCTCACCCTTTTTTTCTTTTTTCTTCTTTTTGACGGCTTGCAATTCGATTCTTCATTTTGCCCGGAGTGCCCTTTCGGGTTTTCACTCCGTCCTCGGCTCGTCATTTTTTTTTATTTTTTTTTACGACGGCTCGCAACTCGTTCTTCATTTTGCCCGGAGTGCCCTTTCGGGTTTTCACTCCGTCCTCGGCTCGTCGTTTGTGCATCATCATTGGAATCACTTGTTAAAGGGCCTCGGAAAAGGTTCCGGTTTGTATGTGAATCGTGTAATCGATTTCGTAATTTGGTTGGTTGTACCCGAAGGAGGGTTGCCTACGTATCCGCGTTTAGATGGAATCAAACCATGTTCCTAGTTCTTTTAAATGTGAGTGATTTTGCTTTAGACTCGCTATGCCAACTATCGATGCGAATTTTTTGGACATTTCCTCGTTAGAGGAGGCTATTGTTTTCTTCGGGGGGGGGGGGGGGATTGTATTGACCTAATGTTGCTATTCAGGACATTTTCACCGACGAGTCCCTATTACATTTCACTTCTAGCTTGTAGACGGGCTTTCAATATTGTGGTGGCTTGCTATTATCTTTTTAGGATGCGCTAGTGCATGACGGTTAAGGTAATCCTCGAGTTTTGGACGTCGTGATGGGGATGGAACATGGACGATCGCCATCTTTCCTCCTTTTGGGCGAGCTTAGTCTAGGTCTTGATGCTCGTGTTCGGCTACACGGGACTTCTTTTCGGGGTTCTAGAATGATCTTGCAAGTATTGTAAGGCGCTACTTTTTTTTTGTTTGTTGAGTTTCTTAGTGGTTGCTTTGTTTGAAACCTACTACAGTGACATTGTGTTGGGATTGGTGCAGGTTTGGCTATAGGAGAGGCTCGGCTTGGTGGACCCTCCTAAGTCTATTAAGGGTTATAACTATAAGGGCTTCATGGGTCGCAAGATGGTGTATGCGTGGAACGCCGGCCATACCGAAAAGAAATGGCATTCTTATTTGGTTGAGGGGCAAGTGGCTATTAGATGGACGGTTTTATGGTTGCAGATTAGCGGGCAAGCCGGGTTTCCTTTTTCGACCTCAACCCAGGCTATGCTAATATTATCTTTACGGGACCCAGTTTATGTTTATCCAGGTTAGTTGTCGAACCAAATGGGGGTGATGCCCACCCCTTCAGATGCTACGAAGGGTGTTTCTATGTTCGATTCGTGGACGGAGAATTCTTTTAGCGAGTTTAGGGTATCTTGGGAACATAAATTTTCACGCCCCGTCGTTGTAGAGGGTGCTCGGCCGACCGACACTACATCCTTCCGGCAGGGTGTTTATGAGCACTCGTCAGGACAAAGCAAGTCGAAGGTTAGGAAGGCCTCGATGCTAGAGGATAAAGAGGCTATTCAAGAAGACGTCGCTAAGAACCTGACCAAAGACAGTGTTACCGATCCTAGTGCCGTCAGTTCATCTACACAGGCCAAGACTGATGAGACTCGTATTGAAGGTGCTAGTGATGAGAGGAAACATGGTTGGCTGAGCTCGCTCCTGGCTAGGGCCGTGGATGCTTGTATTAATAGGGGTCGATGGTGAAAACTCGAACAAGCATGCCCGGATAGCGATGGAAAAAGGTTGGACCGGTAGAGCTCAGCCATTTCATATTATGTTCTATTAATTTGTATTATGTGGCGTATTATTACTAGTTTTTGTGGAGTTTTGACACGTTATCCTTTTCCGGAATAGTCGGGTTTCCGATGTTCGATGTAAAGGCCTCGACAAAGGCTCGATTTAACTGATTTTTATTGTTTTTAATGGGAAGAGCATTTTTTTTCTTTTCTTTTCTTTTTTTTTTTTGGTGGTGGCTCGCAACTCGATTCTTCATTTTGCCAGGAGCGCCGTTTTGAATTTTCACTCCGTCCTCGGCTCACCCTTTTTTTCTTTTTTCTTCTTTTTGACGGCTTGCAACTCGATTCTTCATTTTGCCCGGAGTGCCCTTTCGGGTTTTCACTCCGTCCTCGGCTCGTCATTTTTTTTTATTTTTTTTACGACGGCTCGCAACTCGTTCTTCATTTTACCCGGAGTGCCCTTTCGGGTTTTCACTCCGTCCTCGGCTCGTCGTTTGTGCGTCATCATTGGAATCACTTGTTAAAGGGCCTCGGAAAAGGTTCCGGTTTGTATGTGAATCGTGTAATCGATTTCGTTATTTGGTTGGTTGTACCCGAAGGAGGGTTGCCTACGTATCCGCGTTTAGATGGAATCAAAACATGTTCGTAGTTCTTTTAAATGTGAGTGATTTTGCTTTAGACTCACTATGCCAACTATCGATGCGAATTTTTTGGACATTTCCTCGTTAGTAGAGGCTAGTGTTTTCTCCGGGGGGGATGGTATTGACCTAATGTTGCTATTCAGGACATTTTCACCGACGGGTCCCTATGACATTTCACTTCTAGCTTGTAGACGGGCTTTCAATATTGCGGTGGCTTGCTATTATCTTTTTAGGATCCGCTAGTGCATGACGGTTAAAGTAATCCTCGAGTTTTGGACGTCGTGATGGGGATGGAACATGGACGATCGCCCTCTCTCCTCATTTTGGGCGAGCTTAGTCTAGGTCTTGATGCTCGTGTTCGGCTACACGGGACTTCTTTTCGGGGTTCTAGAATGATCTTGCAAGTATTGTAAGGCGCTACTTTTTTTTTGTTTGTTGAGTTTCTTAGTGGTTGCTTTGTTTGAAACCTACTACAGTGACATTGTGTTGGGATTGGTGCAAGTTTAGCTATAGGAGAGGCTCGGCTTGGTGGACCCTCCTAAGTCTATTAAGGGTTATAACTATAAGGGCTTCATGGGTCGCAAGATGGTGTATGCGTGGAACGCCGGCCATACCGAAAAGAAATGGCATTCTTATTTTGTCGAGGGGCAAGTGGCTATTAGATGGACGGTTTTATGGTTGCAGATTAGCGGGCAAGCCGGGTTTCCTTTTTCGACCTCAACCCAGGCTATGCTAATATTATCTTTACGGGACCCAGTTTATGTTTATCCAGGTTAGTTGTCGAACCAAATGGGGGTGATGCCCACCCCTTCAGATGCTACGAAGGGTGTTTCTATGTTCGATTCGTGGACGGAGAATTCTTTTATCGAGTTTAGGGTATCTTGGGAACATAAATTTTCACGCCCCGTCGTTGTAGAGGGTGCTCGGCCGACCGACACTACATCCTTCCGGCAGGGTGTTTATGAGCACTCGTCAGGACAAAGCAAGTCGAAGGTTAGGAATGTCTCGATGCTAGAGGATAAAGAGGCTATTCAAGAAGACGTCGCTAAGCACCTGACCAAAGACAGTGTTACCGATCCTAGTGCCGTCAGTTCATCTACACAGGCCAAGACTGATGAGACTCGTATTGAAGGTGCTAGTGATGAGAGGAAACATGGTTGGCTGAGCTCGCTCCTGGCTAGGGCCGTGGATGCTTGTATTAATAGGGGTCGATGGTGAAAACTCGAACAAGCATGCCCGGATAGCGATGGAAAAAGGTTGGACCGGTAGAGCTCAGCCATTTCATATTATGTTCTATTAATTTGTATTATGTGGCGTATTATTACTAGTTTTTGTGGAGTTTTGACACGTTATCCTTTTCCGGAATAGTCGGGTTTCCGATGTTCGATGTAAAGGCCTCGACAAAGGCTCGATTTAACTGATTTTTATTGTTTTTAATGGGAAGAGCATTTTTTTCTTTTCTTTTCTTTTTTTTTTTGGTGGTGGCTCGCAACTCGATTCTTCATTTTGCCAGGAGCGCCGTTTTGAATTTTCACTCCGTCCTCGGCTCACCCTTTTTTTCTTTTTTCTTCTTTTCAACGGCTTGCAACTCGATTCTTCATTTTGCCCGGAGTGCCCTTTCGGGTTTTCACTCCGTCCTCGGCTCGTCATTTTTTTTTATATTTTTTTACGACGGCTCGCAACTCGTTCTTCATTTTGCCCGGAGTGCCCTTTCGGATTTTCACTCCGTCCTCGGCTCGTCGTTTGTGCGTCATCAATGGAATCACTTGTTAAAGGGCCTCGGAAAAGGTTCCGGTTTGTATGTGAATCGTGTAATCGATTTCGTAATTTGGTTGGTTGTACCCGAACGAGGGTTGCCTACGTATCCGCGTTTAGATGGAATCAAAACATGTTCGTAGTTCTTTTAAATGTGAGTGATTTTGCTTTAGACTCACTATGCCAACTATCGATGCGAATTTTTTGGACATTTCCTCGTTAGTGGAGGCTAGTGTTTTCTTCGGGGGGGATGGTATTGACCTAATGTTGCTATTCAGGACATTTTCACCGACGGGTCCCTATGACATTTCACTTCTAGCTTGTAGACGGGCATTCAATATTGCGGTGGCTTGCTATTATCTTTTTAGGATCCGCTAGTGCATGACGGTTAAGGTAATCCTCGAGTTTTGGACGTCGTGATGGGGATGGAACATGGACGATCGCCCTCTCTCCTCATTTTGGGCGAGCTTAGTCTAGGTCTTGATGCTCGTGTTCGGCTACACGGGACTTCTTTTCGGGGTTCTAGAATGATCTAGCAAGTATTGTAAGGCGCTACTTTTTTTTTGTTTGTTGAGTTTCTTAGTGGTTGCTTTGTTTGAAACCTACTACAGTGACATTGTGTTGGGATTGGTGCAAGTTTGGCTATAGGAGAGGCTCGGCTTGGTGGACCCTCCTAAGTCTATTAAGGGTTATAACTATAAGGGCTTCATGGGTCGCAAGATGGTGTATGCGTGGAACGCCGGCCATACCGAAAAGAAATGGCATTCTTATTTGGTCGAGGGGCAAGTGGCTATTAGATGGACGGTTTTATGGTTGCAGATTAGCGGGCAAGCCGGGTTTCCTTTTTCGACCTCAACCCAGGCTATGCTAATATTATCTTTACGGGACCCAGTTTATGTTTATCCAGGTTAGTTGTCGAACCAAATGGGGGTGATGCCCACCCCTTCAGATGCTACGAAGGGTGTTTCTATGTTCGATTCGTGGACGGAGAATTCTTTTAGCGAGTTTAGGGTATCTTGGGAACATAAATTTTCACGCCCCGTCGTTGTAGAGGGTGCTCGGCCGACCGACACTACATCCTTCCGGCAGGGTGTTTATGAGCACTCGTCAGGACAAAGCAAGTCGAAGGTTAGGAAGGTCTCGATGCTAGAGGATAAAGAGGCTATTCAAGAAGACGTCGCTAAGCACCTGACCAAAGACAGTGTTACCGATCCTAGTGCCGTCAGTTCATCTACACAGGCCAAGACTGATGAGACTCGTATTGAAGGTGCTAGTGATGAGAGGAAACATGGTTGGCTGAGCTCGCTCCTGGCTAGGGCCGTGGATGCTTGTATTAATAGGGGTCGATGGTGAAAACTCGAACAAGCATGCCCGGATAGCAATGGAAAAAGGTTGGACCGGTAGAGCTCAGCCATTTCATATTATGTTCTATTAATTTGTATTATGTGGCGTATTATTACTAGTTTTTGTGGAGTTTTGACACGTTATCCTTTTCCGGAATAGTCGGGTTTCCGATGTTCGATGTAAAGGCCTCGACAAAGGCTCGATTTAACTGATTTTTATTGTTTTTAATGGGAAGAGCATTTTTTTCTTTTCTTTTCTTTTTTTTTTTGGTGGTGGCTCGCAACTCGATTCTTCATTTTGCCAGGAGCGCCGTTTTGAATTTTCACTCCGTCCTCGGCTCACCCTTTTTTTCTTTTTTCTTCTTTTCGACGGCTTGCAACTCGATTCTTCATTTTGCCCGGAGTGCCCTTTCGGGTTTTCACTCCGTCCTCGGCTCGTCATTTTTTTTAAATTTTTTTACGACGGCTCGCAACTCGTTCTTCATTTTGCCCGGAGTGCCCTTTCGGGTTTTCACTCCGTCCTCGGCTCGTCGTTTGTGCGTCATCAATGGAATCACTTGTTAAAGGGCCTCGGAAAAGGTTCCGGTTTGTATGTGAATCGAGTAATCGATTTCGTAATTTGGTTGGTTGTACCCGAACGAGGGTTGCCTACGTATCCGCGTTTAGATGGAATCAAAACATGTTCGTAGTTCTTTTAAATGTGAGTGATTTTGCTTTAGACTCACTATGCCAACTATCGATGCGAATTTTTTGGACATTTCCTCGTTAGTGGAGGCTAGTGTTTTCTTCGGGGGGGATGGTATTGACCTAATGTTGCTATTCAGGACATTTTCACCGACGGGTCCCTATGACATTTCACTTCTAGCTTGTAGACGGGCATTCAATATTGCGGTGGCTTGCTATTATCTTTTTAGGATCCGCTAGTGCATGACGGTTAAGGTAATCCTCGAGTTTTGGACGTCGTGATGGGGATGGAACATGGACGATCGCCCTCTCTCCTCATTTTGGGCGAGCTTAGTCTAGGTCTTGATGCTCGTGTTCGGCTACACGGGACTTCTTTTCGGGGTTCTAGAATGATCTTGCAAGTATTGTAAGGCGCTACTTTTTTTTTGTTTGTTGAGTTTCTTAGTGGTTGCTTTGTTTGAAACCTACTACAGTGACATTGTGTTGGGATTGGTGCAAGTTTGGCTATAGGAGAGGCTCGGCTTGGTGGACCCTCCTAAGTCTATTAAGGGTTATAACTATAAGGGCTTCATGGGTCGCAAGATGGTGTATGCGTGGAACGCCGGCCATACCGAAAAGAAATGGCATTCTTATTTGGTCGAGGGGCAAGTGGCTATTAGATGGACGGTTTTATGGTTGCAGATTAGCGGGCAAGCCGGGTTTCCTTTTTCGACCTCAACCCAGGCTATGCTAATATTATCTTTACGGGACCCAGTTTATGTTTATCCAGGTCAGTTGTCGAACCAAATGGGGGTGATGCCCACCCCTTCAGATGCTACGAAGGGTGTTTCTATGTTCGATTCGTGGACGGAGAATTCTTTTAGCGAGTTTAGGGTATCTTGGGAACATAAATTTTCACGCCCCGTCGTTGTAGAGGGTGCTCGGCCGACCGACACTACATCCTTCCGGCAGGGTGTTTATGAGCACTCGTCAGGACAAAGCAAGTCGAAGGTTAGGAAGGTCTCGATGCTAGAGGATAAAGAGGCTATTCAAGAAGACGTCGCTAAGCACCTGACCAAAGACAGTGTTACCGATCCTAGTGCCGTCAGTTCATCTACACAGGCCAAGACTGATGAGACTCGTATTGAAGGTGCTAGTGATGAGAGGAAACATGGTTGGCTGAGCTCGCTCCTGGCTAGGGCCGTGGATGCTTGTATTAATAGGGGTCGATGGTGAAAACTCGAACAAGCATGCCCGGATAGCGATGGAAAAAGGTTGGACCGGTAGAGCTCAGCCATTTCATATTATGTTCTATTAATTTGTATTATGTGGCGTATTATTACTAGTTTTTGTGGAGTTTTGACACGTTATCCTTTTCCGGAATAGTCGGGTTTCCGATGTTCGATGTAAAGGCCTCGACAAAGGCTCGATTTAACTGATTTTTATAGTTTTTAATGGGAAGCGCATTTTTTTCTTTTCTTTTTTTTATTTTTTTATTTTTGGTCGTGGCTCGCAACTCGATTCTTCATTTTGCCAGGAGCGCCCTTTTGAATTTTCACTCCGTCCTCGGCTCACCCTTTTTTTCTTTTTTCTTCTTTTTGACGGCTTGCAACTCGATTCTTCGTTTTGCCCGGAGTGCCCTTTCGGGTTTTCACTCCGTCCTCGGCTCGTCATTTTTTTTAATTTTTTTTTACGACGGCTCGCAACTCGTTCTTCATTTTGCCCGGAGTGCCCTTTCGGGTTTTCACTCCGTCCTCGGCTCGTCGTTTGTGCGTCATCATTGGAATCACTTGTTAAAGGGCCTCGGAAAAGGTTCCGGTTTGTATGTGAATCGTGTAATCGATTTCGTAATTTGGTTGGTTGTACCCGAACGAGGGTTGCCTACGTATCCGCGTTTAGATGGAATCAAAACATGTTCGTAGTTCTTTTAAATGTGAGTGATTTTGCTTTAGACTCACTATGCCAACTATCGATGCGAATTTTTTGGACATTTCCTCGTTAGTGGAGGCTAGTGTTTTCTTCGGGGGGGATGGTATTGACCTAATGTTGCTATTCAGGACATTTTCACCGACGGGTCCCTATGACATTTCACTTCTAGCTTGTAGACGGGCTTTCAATATTGCGGTGGCTTGCTATTATCTTTTTAGGATCCGCTAGTGCATGACGGTTAAGGTAATCCTCGAGTTTTGGACGTCGTGATGGGGATGGAACATGGACGATCGCCCTCTCTCCTCATTTTGGGCGAGCTTAGTCTAGGTCTTGATGCTCGTGTTCGGCTACACGGGACTTCTTTTCGGGGTTCTAGAATGATCTTGCAAGTATTGTAAGGCGCTACTTTTTTTTTGTTTGTTGAGTTTCTTAGTGGTTGCTTTGTTTGAAACCTACTACAGTGACATTGTGTTGGGATTGGTGCAAGTTTGGCTATAGGAGAGGCTCGGCTTGGTGGACCCTCCTAAGTCTATTAAGGGTTATAACTATAAGGGCTTCATGGGTCGCAAGATGGTGTATGCGTGGAACGCCGGCCATACCGAAAAGAAATGGCATTCTTATTTGGTCGAGGGGCAAGTGGCTATTAGATGGACGGTTTTATGGTTGCAGATTAGCGAGCAAGCCGGGTTTCCTTTTTCGACCTCAACCCAGGCTATGCTAATATTATCTTTACGGGACCCAGTTTATGTTTATCCAGGTTAGTTGTCGAACCAAATGGGGGTGATGCCCACCCCTTCAGATGCTACGAAGGGTGTTTCTATGTTCGATTCGTGGACGGAGAATTCTTTTAGCGAGTTTAGGGTATCTTGGGAACATAAATTTTCACGCCCCGTCGTTGTAGAGGGTGCTCGGCCGACCGACACTACATCCTTCCGGCAGGGTGTTTATGAGCACTCGTCAGGACAAAGCAAGTCGAAGGTTAGGAAGGTCTCGATGCTAGAGGATAAAGAGGCTATTCAAGAAGACGTCGCTAAGCACCTGACCAAAGACAGTGTTACCGATCCTAGTGCCGTCAGTTCATCTACACAGGCCAAGACTGATGAGACTCGTATTGAAGGTGCTAGTGATGAGAGGAAACATGGTTGGCTGAGCTCGCTCCTGGCTAGGGCCGTGGATGCTTGTATTAATAGGGGTCGATGGTGAAAACTCGAACAAGCATGCCCGGATAGCGATGGAAAAAGGTTGGACCGGTAGAGCTCAGCCATTTCATATTATGTTCTATTAATTTGTATTATGTGGCGTATTATTACTAGTTTTTGTTGAGTTTTGACACGTTATCCTTTTCCGGAATAGTTGGGTTTCCGATGTTCGATGTAAAGGCCTCGACAAAGGCTCGATTTAACTGATTTTTATTGTTTTTAATGGGAAGAGCATTTTTTTCTTTTCTTTTCTTTTTTTTTTTGGTGGTGGCTCGCAACTCGATTCTTCATTTTGCCAGGAGCGCCGTTTTGAATTTTCACTCCGTCCTCGGCTCACCCTTTTTTTCTTTTTTCTTCTTTTTGACGGCTTGCAACTCGATTCTTCATTTTGCCCGGAGTGCCCTTTCGGGTTTTCACTCCGTCCTCGGCTCGTCATTTTTTTTTTATTTTTTTTTACGACGGCTCGCAACTCGTTCTTCATTTTGCCCGGAGTGCCCTTTCGGGTTTTCACTCCGTCCTCGGCTCGTCGTTTGTGCGTCATCATTGGAATCACTTGTTAAAGGGCCTCGGAAAAGGTTCCGGTTTGTATGTGAATCGTGTAATCGATTTCGTAATTTGGTTGGTTGTACCCGAACGAGGGTTGCCTACGTATCCGCGTTTAGATGGAATCAAAACATGTTCGTAGTTCTTTTAAATGTGAGTGATTTTGCTTTAGACTCACTATGCCAACTATCGATGCGAATTTTTTGGACATTTCCTCGTTAGTGGAGGCTAGTGTTTTCTTCGGGGGGGATGGTATTGACCTAATGTTGCTATTCAGGACATTTTCACCGACGGGTCCCTATGACATTTCACTTCTAGCTTGTAGACGGGCTTTCAATATTGCGGTGGCTTGCTATTATCTTTTTAGGATCCGCTAGTGCATGACGGTTAAGGTAATCCTCGAGTTTTGGACGTCGTGATGGGGATGGAACATGGACGATCGCCCTCTCTCCTCATTTTGGGCGAGCTTAGTCTAGGTCTTGATGCTCGTGTTCGGCTACACGGGACTTCTTTTCGGGGTTCTAGAATGATCTTGCAAGTATTGTAAGGCGCTACTTTTTTTTTGTTTGTTGAGTTTCTTAGTGGTTGCTTTGTTTGAAACCTACTACAGTGACATTGTGTTGGGATTGGTGCAAGTTTGGCTATAGGAGAGGCTCGGCTTGGTGGACCCTCCTAAGTCTATTAAGGGTTATAACTATAAGGGCTTCATGGGTCGCAAGATGGTGTATGCGTGGAACGCCGGCCATACCGAAAAGAAATGGCATTCTTATTTGGTCGAGGGGTAAGTGGCTATTAGATGGACGGTTTTATGGTTGCAGATTAGCGGGCAAGCCGGGTTTCCTTTTTCGACCTCAACCCAGGCTATGCTAATATTATCTTTACGGGACCCAGTTTATGTTTATCCAGGTTAGTTGTCGAACCAAATGGGGGTGATGCCCACCCCTTCAGATGCTACGAAGGGTGTTTCTATGTTCGATTCGTGGACGGAGAATTCTTTTAGCGAGTTTAGGGTATCTTGCGAACATAAATTTTCACGCCCCGTCGTTGTAGAGGGTGCTCGGCCGACCGACACTACATCCTTCCGGCAGGGTGTTTATGAGCACTCGTCAGGACAAAGCAAGTCGAAGGTTAGGAAGGTCTCGATGCTAGAGGATAAAGAGGCTATTCAAGAAGACGTCGCTAAGCACCTGACCAAAGACAGTGTTACCGATCCTAGTGCCGTCAGTTCATCTACACAGGCCAAGACTGATGAGACTAGTATTGAAGGTGCTAGTGATGAGAGGAAACATGGTTGGCTGAGCTCGCTCCTGGCTAGGGCCGTGGATGCTTGTATTAATAGGGGTCGATGGTGAAAACTCGAACAAGCATGCCCGGATAGCGATGGAAAAAGGTTGGACCGGTAGAGCTCAGCCATTTCATATTATGTTCTATTAATTTGTATTATGTGGCGTATTATTACTAGTTTTTGTGGAGTTTTGACACGTTATCCTTTTCCGGAATAGTCGGGTTTCCGATGTTCGATGTAAAGGCCTCGACAAAGGCTCGATTTAACTGATTTTTATTGTTTTTAATGGGAAGAGCATTTTTTTCTTTTCTTTTCTTTTTTTTTTTGGTGGTGGCTCGCAACTCGATTCTTCATTTTGCCAGGAGCGCCGTTTTGAATTTTCACTCCGTCCTCGGCTCACCCTTTTTTTCTTTTTTCTTCTTTTTGACGGCTTGCAACTCGATTCTTTATTTTGCCCGAAGTGCCCTTTCGGGTTTTCACTCCGTCCTCGGCTCGTCATTTTTTTTTTTTTTTTTTACGACGGCTCGCAACTCGTTCTTCATTTTGCCCGGAGTGCCCTTTCGGGTTTTCACTCCGTCCTCGGCTCGTCGTTTGTGCGTCATCATTGGAATCACTTGTTAAAGGGCCTCGGAAAAGGTTCCGGTTTGTATGTGAATCGTGTAATCGATTTTGTAATTTGGTTGGTTGTACCCGAACGAGGGTTGCCTACATATCCGCGTTTAGATGGAATCAAAACATGTTCGTAGTTCTTTTAAATGTGAGTGATTTTGCTTTAGACTCACCATGCCAACTATCGATGCGAATTTTTTGGACATTTCCTCGTTAGTGGAGGCTAGTGTTTTCTTCGGGGGGGATGGTATTGACCTAATGTTGCTATTCAGGACATTTTCACCGACGGGTCCCTATGACATTTCACTTCTAGCTTGTAGACGGGCTTTCAATATTGCGGTGGCTTGCTATTATCTTTTTAGGATCCGCTAGTGCATGACGGTTAAGGTAATCCTCGAGTTTTGGACGTCGTGATGGGGATGGAACATGGACGATCGCCCTCTCTCCTCATTTTGGGCGAGCTTAGTCTAGGTCTTGATGCTCGTGTTCGGCTACACGGGACTTCTTTTCGAGGTTCTAGAATGATCTTGCAAGTATTGTAAGGCGCTACTTTTTTTTTGTTTGTTGAGTTTCTTAGTGGTTGCTTTGTTTGAAACCTACTACAGTGACATTGTGTTGGGATTGGTGCAAGTTTGGCTATAGGAGAGGCTCGGCTTGGTGGACCCTCCTAAGTCTATTAAGGGTTATAACTATAAGGGCTTCATGGGTCGCAAGATGGTGTATGCGTGGAACGCCGGCCATACCGAAAAGAAATGGCATTCTTATTTGGTCGAGGGGCAAGTGGCTATTAGATGGACGGTTTTATGGTTTCAGATTAGCGGGCAAGCCGGGTTTCCTTTTTTGACCTCAACCCAGGCTATGCTAATATTATCTTTACGGGACCCAGTTTATGTTTATCCAGGTGAGTTGTCGAACCAAATGGGGGTGATGCCCACCCCTTCAGATGCTACGAAGGGTGTTTCTATGTTCGATTCGTGGACGGAGAATTCTTTTAGGGAGTTTAGGGTATGTTGGGAACATAAATTTTCACGCCCCGTCGTTGTAGAGGGTGCTCGGCCGACCGACACTACATCCTTCCGGCAGGGTGTTTATGAGCACTCGTCAGGACAAAGCAAGTCGAAGGTTAGGAAGGCCTCGATGCTAGAGGATAAAGAGGCTATTCAAGAAGACGTCGCTAAGCACCTGACCAAAGACAGTGTTACCGATCCTAGTGCCGTCAGTTCATCTATACAGGCCAAGACTGATGAGACTCGTATTGAACGTGCTAGTGATGAGAGGAAACATGGTTGGCTGAGCTCGCCCCTAGCTAGGGCCTTGAATGCTTGTATTAATAGGGGTCGATGGTGAAAACTCGAACAAGCATGCCCGGATAGCGATGGAAAAAGGTTGGACCGGTAGAGCTCAGCCATTTCATATTATGTTCTATTAATTTGTATTATGTGGCGTATTATTACTAGTTTTTGTGGAGTTTTGACACGTTATCCTTTTCCGGAATAGTCGGGTTTCCGATGTTCGATGTAAAGGCCTCGACAAAGGCTCGATTTAACTGATTTTTATTGTTTTTAATGGGAAGAGCATTTTTTTCTTTTCTTTTCTTTTTTTTTTTTGGTGGTGGCTCGCAACTCGATTCTTCATTTTGCCAGGAGCGCCGTTTTGAATTTTCACTCCGTCCTCGGCTCACCCTTTTTTTCTTTTTTCTTCTTTTTGACGGCTTGCAACTCGATTCTTCATTTTGCCCGGAGTGCCCTTTCGGGTTTTCACTCCGTCCTCGGCTCGTCATTTTTTTTTATTTTTTTTTACGACGGCTCGCAACTCGTTCTTCATTTTGCCCGGAGTGCCCTTTCGGGTTTTCACTCCGTCCTCGGCTCGTCGTTTGTGCGTCATCATTGGAATCACTTGTTAAAGGGCCTCGGAAAAGGTTCCGGTTTGTATGTGAATCGTGTAATCGATTTTGTAATTTGGTTGGTTGTACCCGAACGAGGGTTGCCTACGTATCCGCGTTTAGATGGAATCAAAACATGTTCGTAGTTCTTTTAAATGTGAGTGATTTTGCTTTAGACTCACAATGCCAACTATCGATGTGAATTTTTTGGACATTTCCTCGTTAGTGGAGGCTAGTGTTTTCTTCGGGGGGGATGGTATTGACCTAATGTTGCTATTCAGGACATTTTCACCGACGGGTCCCTATGACATTTCACTTCTAGCTTGTAGACGGGCTTTCAATATTGCGGTGGCTTGCTATTATCTTTTTAGGATCCGCTAGTGCATGACGGTTAAGGTAATCCTCGAGTTTTGGACGTCGTGATGGGGATGGAACATGGACGATCGCCCTCTCTCCTCATTTTGGGCGAGCTTAGTCTAGGTCTTGATGCTCGTGTTCGGCTACACGGGACTTCTTTTCGGGGTTCTAGAATGATCTTGCAAGTATTGTAAGGCGCTACTTTTTTTTTGTTTGTTGAGTTTCTTAGTGGTTGCTTTGTTTGAAACCTACTACAGTGACATTGTGTTGGGATTGGTGCAAGTTTGGCTATAGGAGAGGCTCGGCTTGGTGGACCCTCCTAAGTCTATTAAGGGTTATAACTATAAGGGCTTCATGGGTCGCAAGATGGTGTATGCGTGGAACGCCGGCCATACCGAAAAGAAATGGCATTATTATTTGGTCGAGGGGCAAGTGGCTATTAGATGGACGGTTTTATGGTTTCAGATTAGCGGGCAAGCCGGGTTTCCTTTTTTTACCTCAACCCAGGCTATGCTAATATTATCTTTACGGGACCCAGTTTATGTTTATCCAGGTGAGTTGTCGAACCAAATGGGGGTGATGCCCACCCCTTCAGATGCTACGAAGGGTGTTTCTATGTTCGATTCGTGGACGGAGAATTCTTTTAGGGAGTTTAGGGTATGTTGGGAACATAAATTTTCACGCCCCGTCGTTGTAGAGGGTGCTCGGCCGACCGACACTACATCCTTCCGGCAGGGTGTTTATGAGCACTCGTCAGGACAAAGCAAGTCGAAGGTTAGGAAGGCCTCGATGCTAGAGGATAAAGAGGCTATTCAAGAAGACGTCGCTAAGCACCTGACCAAAGACAGTGTTACCGATCCTAGTGCCGTCAGTTCATCTACACAGGCCAAGACTGATGAGACTCGTATTGAAGGTGCTAGTGATGAGAGGAAACATGGTTGGCTGAGCTCGCCCCTGGCTAGGGCCTTGAATGCTTGTATTAATAGGGGTCGATGGTGAAAACTCGAACAAGCATGCCCGGATGGCGATGGAAAAAGGTTGGACCGGTAGAGCTCAGCCATTTCATATTATGTTCTATTAATTTGTATTATGTGGCGTATTATTACTAGTTTTTGTGGAGTTTTGACACGTTATCCTTTTCCGGAATAGTCGGGTTTACGATGTTCGATGTAAAGGCCTCGACAAAGGCTCGATTTAATTGATTTTTATTGTTTTTAATGGGAAGCGCATTTTTTTCTTTTCTTTTCTTTTTTTTTTATTTTTGGTCGTGGCTCGCAACTCGATTCTTCATTTTGCCAGGAGCGCCCTTTTGAATTTTCACTCCGTCCTCGGCTCACCCTTTTTTCCTTTTTTCTTCTTTTTGACGGCTTGCAACTCGATTCTTCGTTTTGCCCGGAGTGCCCTTTCGGGTTTTCACTCCGTCCTCGGCTCGTCATTTTTTTTTATTTTTTTTTACGACGGCTCGCAACTCGTTCTTCATTTTGCCCGGATTGCCCTTTCGGGTTTTCACTCCGTCCTCGACTCGTCGTTTGTGCGTCATCATTGGAATCACTTGTTAAAGGGCCTCGGAAAAGGTTACGGTTTGTATGTGAATCGTGTAATCGATTTCGTAATTTGGTTGGTTGTACCCGAAGGAGGGTTGCCTACGTATCCGCGTTTAGATGGAATCAAAACATGTTCGTAGTTCTTTTAAATGTGAGTGATTTTGCTTTAGACTCGCTATGCCAACTATCGATGCGAATTTTTTGGACATTTCCTCGTTATAGGAGGCTAGTGTTTTCTTCGGGGGGGATGGTATTGACCTAATGTTGCTATTCAGGACATTTTCACCGACGGGTCCCTATGACATTTCACTTCTAGCTTGTAGACAGGCTTTCAATATTGCGGTGGCGTGCTATTATCTTTTTAGGATCCGCTAGTGCATGACGGTTAAGGTAATCCTCGAGTTTTGGACGTCGTGATGGGGATGGAACATGGACGATCGCCCTCTCTCCTCATTTTGGGCGAGCTTAGTCTAGGTCTTGATGCTCGTGTTCGGCTACACGGGATTTCTTTTCGGGGTTCTAGAATGATCTTGCAAGTATTGTAAGGCGCTACTTTTTTTTGTTTGTTGAGTTTCTTAGTGGTTGCTTTGTTTGAAACCTACTACAGTGACATTGTGTTGGGATTGGTGCAGGTTTGGCTATAGGAGAGGCTCGGCTTGGTGGACCCTCCTAAGTCTATTAAGGGTTATAACTATAAGGACTTCATGGGTCGCAAGATGGTGTATGCGTGGAACGCCGGCCATACCGAAAAGAAATGGCATTCTTATTTGGTCGAGGGGCAAGTGGCTATTAGATGGACGGTTTTATGGTTTCAGATTAGCGGGCAAGCCGGGTTTCCTTTTTTGACCTCAACCAAGGCTATGCTAATATTATATTTACGGGACCCAGTTTATGTTTATCTAGGTGAGTTGTCGAACCAAATGGGGGTGATGCCCACCCCTTCAGATGCTACGAAGGGTGTTTCTATGTTCAATTCGTGGACGGAGAATTCTTTTAGGGAGTTTAGGGTATGTTGGGAACATAAATTTTCACGCCCCGTCGTTGTAGAAGGTGCTCGGCCGACCGACACTACGTTCTTCCGGCAGGGTGTTTATGAGCACTCGTCAGGACAAAGCAAGTCGAAGGTTAGGAAGGCCTCGATGCTAGAGGATAAAGAGGCTATTCAAGAAGACGTCGCTAAGCACCTGACCAAAGACAGTGTTACCGATCCTAGTGCCGTCAGTTCATCTACACAGGCCAAGACTGATGAGACTCGTATTGAAGGTGCTAGTGACGAGAGGAAACATGGTTGGCTGAGCTCGCCCCTGGCTAGGGCCATGGATGCTTGTATTAATAGGGGTCGATGGTGAAAACTCGAACAAGCATGCCCGGATGGCGATGGAAAAAGGTTCGACCGGTAGAGATCAGCCATTTCATATTATGTTCTATTAATTTGTATTATGTGGCGTATTATTACTAGTTTTTGTGGAGTTTTGACACGTTATCCTTTTCCGGAATAGTCGGGTTTACGATGTTCGATGTAAAGGCCTCGACAAAGGCTCGATTTAACTGATTTTTATTGTTTTTAATGGGAAGCGCATTTTTTTCTTTTCTTTTCTTTTTTTTATTTTTGGTCGTGGCTCGCAACTCGATTCTTCATTTTTCCAGGAGCGCCCTTTTGAATTTTCACTCCGTCCTCGGCTCACCCTTTTTTTCTTTTCTTCTTTTTGACGGCTTGCAACTCGATTCTTCGTTTTGCCCGGAGTGAAAGTGCCCTTTCGGGTTTTCACTCCGTCCTCGGCTCGTCATTTTTTTTAATTTTTTTTTACGACGGCTCGCAACTCGTTCTTCATTTTGCCCGGATTGCCCTTTCGGGTTTTCACTCCGTCCTCGACTCGTCGTTTGTGCGTCATCATTGGAATCACTTGTTAAAGGGCCTCGGAAAAGGTTACGGTTTGTATGTGAATCGTGTAATCGATTTCGTAATTTGGTTGGTTGTACCCGAAGGAGGGTTGCCTACGTATCCGCGTTTAGATGGAATCAAAACATGTTCGTAGTTCTTTTAAATGTGAGTGATTTTGCTTTAGACTCGCTATGCCAACTATCGATGCGAATTTTTTGGACATTTCCTCGTTAGAGGAGGCTAGTGTTTTCTTCGGGGGGGATGGTATTGACCTAATGTTGCTATTCAGGACATTTTCACCGACGGGTCCCTATGACATTTCACTTCTAGCTTGTAGACGGGCTTTCAATATTGCGGTGGCTTGCTATTATCTTTTTAGGATCCGCTAGTGCATGACGGTTAAGGTAATCCTCGAGTTTTGGACGTCGTGATGGGGATGGAACATGGACGATCGCCCTCTCTCCTCATTTTGGGCGAGCTTAGTCTAGGTCTTGATGCTCGTGTTCGGCTACACGGGACTTCTTTTCGGGGTTCTAGAATGATCTTGCACGTATTGTAAGGCGCTACTTTTTTTTTGTTTGTTGAGTTTCTTAGTGGTTGCTTTGTTTGAAACCTACTACAGTGACATTGTGTTGGGATTGGTGCAGGTTTGGCTATAGGAGAGGCTCGGCTTGGTGGACCCTCCTAAGTCTATTAAGGGTTATAACTATAAGGGCTTCATGGGTCGCAAGATGGTGTATGCGTGGAACGCCGGCCATACCGAAAAGAAATGGCATTCTTATTTGGTCGAGGGGCAAGTGGCTATTAGATGGACGGTTTTATGGTTTCAGATTAGCGGGCAAGCCGGGTTTCCTTTTTTGACCTCAACCCAGGCTATGCTAATATTATCTTTACGGGACCCAGTTTATGTTTATCCAGGTGAGTTGTCGAACCAAATGGGGGTGATGCCCACCCCTTCAGATGCTACGAAGGGTGTTTCTATGTTCGATTCGTGGACGGAGAATTCTTTTAGGGAGTTTAGGGTATGTTGGGAACATAAATTTTCACGCCCCATCGTTGTAGAGGGTGCTCGGCCGACCGACACTACATCCTTCCGGCAGGGTGTTTATGAGCACTCGTCAGGACAAAGCAAGTCGAAGGTTAGGAAGGCCTCGATGCTAGAGGATAAAGAGGCTATTCAAGAAGACGTCGCTAAGCACCTGACCAAAGACAGTGTTACCGATCCTACTGCCGTCAGTTCATCTACACAGGCCAAGACTGATGAGACTCGTATTGAAGGTGCTAGTGATGAGAGGAAACATGGTTGGCTGAGCTCGCCCCTGGCTAGGGCCTTGAATGCTTGTATTAATAGGGGTCGATGGTGAAAACTCGAACAAGCATGCCCGGATTGCGATGGAAAAAGGTTGGACCGGTAGAGCTCAGCCATTTCATATTATGTTCTATTAATTTGTATTATGTGGCGTATTATTACTAGTTTTTGTGGAGTTTTGACACGTTATCCTTTTCCGGAATAGTCGGGTTTACGATGTTCGATGTAAAGGCCTCGACAAAGGCTCGATTTAACTGATTTTTATTGTTTTTAATGGGAAGCGCATTTTTTTTTTTTTCTTTTTTTTTTTTTTTTTTTTTTTTTTGGTCGTGGCTCGCAACTCGATTCTTCATTTTGCCAGGAGCGCCCTTTTGAATTTTCACTCCGTCCTCGGCTCACCCTTTTTTTCTTTTTTCTTCTTTTTGACGGCTTGCAACTCGATTCTTCGTTTTGCCCGGAGTGCCCTTTCGGGTTTTCACTCAGTCCTCGGCTCGTCATTTTTTTAAATTTTTTTTTACGACGGCTCGCAACTCGTTCTTCATTTTGCCCGGAGTGCCCTTTCGGGTTTTCACTCCGTCCTCGGCTCGTCGTTTGTGCGTCATCATTGGAATCACTTGTTAAAGGGCCTCGGAAAAGGTTTCGGTTTGTATGTGAATCGTGTAATCGATTTCGTAATTTGGTTGGTTGTACCCGAAGGAGGGTTGCCTACGTATCCGCGTTTAGATGGAATCAAAACATGTTCGTAGTTCTTTTAAATGTGAGTGATTTTGCTTTAGACTCGCTATGCCAACTATCGATGCGAATTTTTTGGACATTTCCTCGTTAGAAGAGGCTAGTGTTTTCTTCGGGGGGGGGGGGGGGGGTGGTATTGACCTAATATTGCTATTCAGGACATTTTCACCGACGGGTCCCTATGACATTTCACTTCTAGCTTGTAGACGGGCTTTCAATATTGCGGTGGCTTGCTATTATCTTTTTAGGATCCGCTAGTGCATGACGGTTAAGGTAATCCTCGAGTTTTGGACGTCGTGATGGGGATGGAACATGGACGATCGCCCTCTCTCCTCATTTTGGGCGAGCTTAGTCTAGGTCTTGATGCTCGTGTTCGGCTACACGGGACTTCTTTTCGGGGTTCTAGAATGATCTTGCAAGTATTGTAAGGCGCTAATTTTTTTTTCTTTGTTGAGTTTCTTAGTGGTTGCTTTGTTTGAAACCTACTACAGTGACATTGTGTTGGGATTGGTGCAGGTTTGGCTATAGGAGAGGCTCGGCTTGGTGGACCCTCCTAAGTCTATTAAGGGTTATAACTATAAGGACTTCATGGGTCGCAAGATGGTGTATGCGTGGAACGCCGGCCATACCGAAAAGAAATGGCATTCTTATTTGGTCGAGGGGCAAGTGGCTATTACATGGACGGTTTTATGGTTTCAGATTAGCGGGCAAGCCGGGTTTCCTTTTTTGACCTCAACCCAGGCTATGCTAATATTATCTTTACGGGACCCAGTTTATGTTTATCCAGGTGAGTTGTCGAACCAAATGGGGGTGATGCCCAACCCTTCAGATGCTACGAAGGTTGTTTCTATGTTCGATTCGTGGACGGAGAATTCTTTTAGGGAGTTTAGGGTATGTTGGGAACATAAATTTTCACGCCCCGTCGTTGTAGAGGGTGCTCGGCCGACCGACACTACATCCTTCCGGCAGGGTGTTTATGAGCACTCGTCAGGACAAAGCAAGTCGAAGGTTAGGAAGGCCTCGATGCTAGAGGATAAAGAGGCTATTCAAGAAGACATCGCTAAGCACCTGACCAAAGACAGTGTTACCGATCCTAGTGCCGTCAGTTCATCTACACAGGCCAAGACTGATGAGACTCGTATTGAAGGTGCTAGTGATGAGAGGAAACATGGTTGGCTGAGCTCGCCCCTGGCTAGGGCCTTGAATGCTTGTATTAATAGGGGTCGATGGTGAAAACTCGAACAAGCATGCCCGGATGGCGATGGAAAAAGGTTGGACCGGTAGAGCTCAGCCATTTCATATTATGTTCAATTAATTTGTATTATGTGGCGTATTATTACTAGTTTTTGTGGAGTTTTGACACGTTATCCTTTTCCGGAATAGTCGGGTTTACGATGTTCGATGTAAAGGCCTCGACAAAGGCTCGATTTAACTGATTTTTATTGTTTTTAATGGGAAGCGCATTTTTTTATTTTATTTTCTTTTTTTTTTATTTTTGGTCGTGGCTCGCAACTCGATTCTTCATTTTGCCAGGAGCGCCCTTTTCAATTTTCACTCCGTCCTCGGCTCACCCTTTTTTTCTTTTTTCTTCTTTTTGACGGCTTGCAACTCCATTCTTCGTTTTGCCCGGAGTGCCCTTTTGGGTTTTCACTCCGTCCTCGGCTCGTCATTTTTTTTAATTTTTTTTACGACGGCTCGCAACTCGTTCTTCATTTTGCCCGGAGTGCCCTTTCGGGTTTTCACTCCGTCCTCGGCTCGTCGTTTGTGCGTCATCATTGGAATCACTTGTTAAAGGGCCTCGGAAAAGGTTTCGGTTTGTATGTGAATCGTGTAATCGATTTCGTAATTTGGTTGGTTGTACCCGAAGGAGGGTTGCCTACGTATCCGCGTTTAGATGGAATCAAAACATGTTCGTAGTTCTTTTAAATGTGAGTGATTTTGCTTTAGACTCGTTATGCCAACTATCGATGCAAATTTTTTGGACATTTCCTCGTTAGAGGAGGCTAGTGTTTTCTTCGGGGGGGATGGTATTGACCTAATGTTGCTATTCAGGACATTTTCACCGACGGGTCCCTATGACATTTCACTTCTAGCTTGTAGACGGGCTTTCAATATTGCGGTGGCTTGCTATTATCTTTTTAGGATCCGCTAGTACATGACAGTTAAGGTAATCCTCGAGTTTTGGACGTCGTGATGGGGATGGAACATGGACGATCGCCCTCTCTCCTCATTTTGGGCGAGCTTAGTCTAGGTCTTGATGCTCGTGTTCGGATACACGGGACTTCTTTTCGGGGTTCTAGAATGATCTTGCAAGTATTGTAAGGCGCTAATTTTTTTTTCTTTGTTGAGTTTCTTAGTGGTTGCTTTGTTTGAAACCTACTACAGTGACATTGTGTTGGGATTGGTGCAGGTTTGGCTATAGGAGAGGCTCGGCTTGGTGGACCCTCCTAAGTCTATTAAGGGTTATAACTATAAGGACTTCATGGGTCGCAAGATGGTGTATGCGTGGAATGCCGGCCATACCGAAAAGAAATGGCATTCTTATTTGGTCGAGGGGCAAGTGGCTATTAGATGGACGGTTTTATGGTTTCAGATTAGCGGGCAAGCCGGGTTTCCTTTTTTGACCTCAACCCAGGATATGCTAATATTATCTTTACGGGACCCAGTTTATGTTTATCCAGGTGAGTTGTCGAACCAAATGGGGGTGATGCCCACCCCTTCAGATGCTACGAAGGTTGTTTCTATGTTCGATTCGTGGACGGAGAATTCTTTTAGGGAGTTTAGGGTATGTTGGGAACATAAATTTTCACGCCCCGTCGTTGTAGAGGGTGCTCGGCCGACCGACACTACATCCTTCCGGCAGGGTGTTTATGAGCACTCGTCAGGACAAAGCAAGTCGAAGGTTAGGAAGGCCTCGATGCTAGAGGATAAAGAGGCTATTCAATAAGACGTCGCTAAGCACCTGACCAAAGACAGTGTTACCGATCCTAGTGCCGTCAGTTCATCTACACAGGCCAAGACTGATGAGACTCGTATTGAAGGTGCTAGTGACGAGAGGAAACATGGTTGGCTGAGCTCGCCCCTGGCTAGTGCCATGGATGCTTGTATTAATAGGGGTCGATGGTGAAAACTCGACAAAGCATGCCCGGATGGCGATGGAAAAAGGTTGGACCGGTAGAGATCAGCCATTTCATATTATGTTCTATTAATTTGTATTATGTGGCGTATTATTACTAGTTTTTGTGGAGTTTTGACACGTTATCCTTTTCCCGAATAGTCGGGTTTCCGATGTTCGATGTAAAGGCCTCGACAAAGGCTCGATTTAACTGATTTTTATTGTTTTTAATGGGAAGCGCATTTTTTTCTTTTCTTTTCTTTTTTTTTATTTTTTGTGGTGGCTCGCAACTCAATTCTTCATTTTGCCAGGAGCGCCCTTTTGAATTTTCACTCCGTCCTCGGCTCACCCTTTTTTTTCTTTTTTCTTCTTTTTGACGGCTTGCAACTTGATTCTTCATTTTGCCCGGAGTGCCCTTTCGGGTTTTCACTCCGTCCTCGGCTCATCATTTTTTTAAATTTTTTTTACGACGGCTCGCAACTCGTTCTTTATTTTGCCCGGAGTGCCATTTCGGGTTTTCACTCCGTCCTCGGCTCGTCGTTTGTGCGTCATCATTGGAATCACTTGTTAAAGGGCCTCGGAAAAGGTTCCGGTTTGTATGTGAATCGTGTAATCGATTTCGTAATTTGGTTGGTTGTACCCGAAGGAGGGTTGCCTACGTATCCGCGTTTAGATGGAATCAAAACATGTTCGTAGTTCTTTTAAATGTGAGTGATTTTGCTTTAGACTCGCTATGCCAACTATCGATGCGAATTTTTTGGACATTTCGTCGTTAGAGGAGGCTAGTGTTTTCTTCGGGGGGGATGGTATTGACCTAATGTTGCTATTCAGGACATTTTCACCGAAGGGGTCCCTATGACATTTCACTTCTAGCTTGTAGACGGGCTTTCAATATTGCGGTGGCTTGCTATTATCTTTTTAGGATGCGCTAGTGCATGACGGTTAAGGTAATCCTCGAGTTTTGGACGTCGTGATGGGGATGGAACATGGACGATCGCCCTCTCTCCTCATTTTGGGCGAGCTTAGTCTAGGTCTTGATGCTCGTGTTCGGCTACACGGGACTTCTTTTCGGGGTTCTAGAATGATCTTGCAAGTATTGTAAGGCGCTACTTTTTTTTTTGTTGAGTTTCTTAGTGGTTGCTTTGTTTGAAACCTACTACAGTGACATTGTGTTGGGATTGGTGCAGGTTTGGCTATAGGAGAGGCTCGGCTTGGTGGACCCTCCTAAGTCTATTAAGGGTTATAACTATAAGGACTTCATGGGTCGCAAGATGGTGTATGCGTGGAACGCCGGCCATACCGAAAAGAAATGGCATTCTTATTTGGTCGAGGGGCAAGTGGCTATTAGATGGACGGTTTTATGGTTTCAGATTAGCGGGCAAGCCGAGTTTCCTTTTTCGACCTCAACCCAGGCTATGCTAATATTATCTTTACGGGACCCAGTTTATGTTTATCCAGGTGAGTTGTCGAACCAAATGGGGGTGATGCCCACCCCTTCAGATGCTACGTAGGGTGTTTCTATGTTCGATTCGTGGACGGAGAATTCTTTTAGGGAGTTTAGGGTATGTTGGGAACATAAATTTTCACGCCCCGTCGTTGTAGAGGGTGCTCGGCCGACCGACACTACATCCTTCCGGCTGGGTGTTTATGAGCACTCGTCAGGACAAAGCAAGTCGAAGGTTAGGAAGGCCTCGATGCTAGAGGATAAAGAGGCTATTCAAGAAGACGTCGCTAAGCACCTGACCAAAGACAGTGTTACCGATCCTAGTGCCGTCAGTTCATCTACACAGGCCAAGACTGATGAGACTCGTATTGAAGGTGCTAGTGATGAGAGGAAACATGGTTGGCTGAGCTCGCCCCTGGCTAGCGCCTTGAATGCTTGTAGTAATAGGGGTCGATGGTGAAAACTCGAACAAGCATGCCCGGATGGCGATGGAAAAAGGTTGGACCGGTAGAGCTCAGCCATTTCATATTATGTTCTATTAATTTGTATTATGTGGCGTATTATTACTAGTTTTTGTGGAGTTTTGACACGTTATCCTTTTCCGGAATAGTCGGGTTTCCGATGTTCGATGTAAAGGCCTCGACAAAGGCTCGATTTAACTGATTTTTATTGTTTTTAATGGGAAGCGCATTTTTTTCTTTTCTTTTCTTTTTTTTATTTTTTGTGGTGCCTCGCAACTCGATTCTTCATTTTGCCAGGAGCGCCCTTTTGAATTTTGACTCCGTCCTCGGCTCATCCTTTTTTTCTTTTTTCTTCTTTTTGACGGCTTGCAACTCGATTCTTCATTTTGCCCGGAGTGCCCTTTCGGGTTTTCACTCCGTCCTCGGCTCGTCATTTTTTTTATTTTTTTTTACGACGGCTCGCAACTCGTTCTTCATTTTGCCCGGAGTGCCCTTTCGGGTTTTCACTCCGTCCTCGGCTCGTCGTTTGTGCGTCATCATTGGAATCACTTGTTAAAGGGCCTCGAAAAAGGTTCCGGTTTGTATGTGAATCGTGTATTCGATTTCGTAATTTGGTTGGTTGTACCCGAAGGAGGGTTGCCTACGTATCCGCGTTTAGATGGAATCAAACCATGTTCGTAGTTCTTTTAAATGTGAGTGATTTTGCTTTAGACTCGCTATGCCAACTATCGATGCGAATTTTTTGGACATTTCCTCGTTAGAGGAGGCTAGTGTTTTCTTCGGGGGGGGATGGTATTGACCTAATGTTGCTATTCAGGACATTTTCACCGACGGGTCCCTATGACATTTCACTTCTAGCTTGTAGACGGGCTTTCAATATTGCGGTGGCTTGCTATTATATTTTTAGGATGCGCTAGTGCATGACGGTTAAGGTAATCCTCGAGTTTTGGACGTCGTGATGGGGATGGAACACGGACGATCACCCTCTTTCCTCATTTTGGGCGAGCTTTGTCTAGGTCTTGATGCTCGTGTTCGGCTACACGGGACTTCTTTTCGAGGTTCTAGAATGATCTTGCAAGTATAGTAAGGCGCTACTTTTTTTTTGTTTGTTGAGTTTCTTAGTGGTTGCTTTGTTTGAAACCTACTACAGTGACAATGTGTTGGGATTGGTGCAGGTTTGGCTATAGGAGAGGCTCGGCTTGGTGGACCCTCCTAAGTCTATTAAGGGTTATAACTATAAGGACTTCATGGGTCGCAAGATGGTGTATGCGTGGAACGCCGGCCATACCGAAAAGAAATGGCATTCTTATTTGGTCGAGGGGCAAGTGGCTATTAGATGGACGGTTTTATGGTTGCAGATTAGCAGGCAAGCCGGGTTTCCTTTTTCGACCTCAACCCAGGCTATGCTAATATTATCTTTACGGGACCCAGTTTATGTTTATCAAGGTGAGTTGTCGAACCAAATGGGGGTGATGCCCACCCCTTCAGATGATACGAAGGGTGTTTCTATGTTCGATTGGTGGACGGAGAATTCTTTTAGGGAGTTTAGGGTATCCTGGAAACATAAATTTTCACGCCCCGTCGTTGTAGAGGGTGCTAGGCCGACCGACACCACATCCTTCCGACAGGGGGTTTATGAGCACTCGTCAGGACAAAGTATGTCGAAGCTTAGGAAGGCCTCGATGCTAGAGGATAAAGAGGCTATTCAAGAAGACGTCGCTAAGCACCTTACCAAAGACAGTGTTACCGATCCTAATGCCGTCAGTTCATCTACACAGGCCAAGACTGATGAGACTCGTATTGAAGGTGCTAGTGATGAGAGGAAACATGGTTGGCTGAGCTCGCCCCTGGCTAGGGCCGTGGATGCTTGTATTAATAGGGGTCGATGGTGAAAACTCGAAAAAGCATGCCCGGATGGCGATGGAAAAAGGTTGGACCGGTAGAGCTCAGCCATTTCATATTATGTTCTATTAGTTGTATTATGTGGCGTATTATTATTAGTTTTTGTGGAGTTTTGACACGTTATCCTTTTCCGGAATAGTCGGGTTTCCGATGTTCGATGTAAAGGCCTCGACAAAGGCTCGATTTAACTGATTTTTATTGTTTTTAATGGGAAGCGCATTTTTTTCTTTTCTTTTCTTTTTTTTATTTTTTGTGGTGGCTCGCAACTCGATTCTTCATTTTGCCAGGAGCGCCCTTTTGAATTTTCACTCCGTCCTCGGCTCACCCTTTTTTTCTTTTTTCTTCTTTTTGACGGCTTGCAACTCGATTCTTCATTTTGCCCGGAGTGCCCTTTCGGGTTTTCACTCCATCCTCGGCTCGTCGTTTGTGCGTCATCATTGGAATCACTTGTTAAAGGGCCTCGAAAAAGGTTCCGGTTTGTATGTGAATCGTGTATTCGATTTCGTAATTTGGTTGGTTGTACCCGAAGGAGGGTTGCCTACGTATCCGCGTTTAGATGGAATCAAACCATGTTCGTAGTTCTTTTAAATGTGAGTGATTTTGCTTTCGACACGCTATGCCAACTATCGATGCGAATTTTTTGGACATTTCCTCGTTAGAGGGGGCTAGTGTTTTCTTCGGGGGGGATGGTATTGACCTAATGTTGCTATTCAGGACATTTTCACCGACGGGTCCCTATGACATTTCACTTCTAGCTTGTAGACGGGCTTTCAATATTGCGGTGGCTTGCTATTATATTTTTAGGATGCGCTAGTGCATGACGGTTAAGGTAATCCTCGAGTTTTGGACGTCGTGATGGGGATGGAACACGGACGATCACCCTCTTTCCTCATTTTGGGCGAGCTTTGTCTAGGTCTTGATGCTCGTGTTCGGCTACACGGGACTTCTTTTCGGGGTTCTAGAATGATCTTGCAAGTATAGTAAGGCGCTACTTTTTTTTCGTTGTTGAGTTTCTTAGTGGTTGCTTTGTTTGAAACCTACTACAGTGACAATGTGTTGGGATTGGTGCAGGTTTGGCTATAGGAGAGGCTCGGCTTGGTGGACCCTCCTAAGTCTATTAAGGGTTATAACTATAAGGACTTCATGGGTCGCAAGATGGTGTATGTGTGGAACGCCGGCCATACCGAAAAGAAATGGCATTCTTATTTGGTCGAGGGGCAAGTGGCTATTAGATGGACGGTTTTATGGTTGCAGATTAGCGGGCAAGCCGGGTTTCCTTTTTCGACCTCAACCCAGGCTATGCTAATATTATCTTTACGGGACCCAGTTTATGTTTATCCAGGTGAGTTGTCGAACCAAATGGGGGTGATGCCCACCCCTTCAGATGCTACGAAGGGTGTTTCTATGTTCGATTCGTGGACGGAGAATTCTTTTAGGGAGTTTAGGGTATCTTGGAAACATAAATTTTCACGCCCCGTCATTGTAGAGGGTGCTCGGCCGACCGACACTACATCCTTCCGGCAGGGGGTTTATGAGCACTCGTCAGGACAAAGTAAGTCGAAGCTTAGGAAGGCCTCGATGCTAGAGGATAAAGAGGCTATTCAAGAAGACGTCGCTAAGCACCTGACCAAAGACAGTGTTACCGATCCTAGTGCCGTCAGTTCATCTACACAGGCCAAGACTGATGAAACTCGTATTGAAGGTGCTAGTGATGAGAGGAAACATGGTTGGCTGAGCTCACCCCTGGCTAGGGCCGTGGATGCTTGTATTAATAGGGGTCGATGGTGAAAACTCGAAAAAGCATGCCCGGATGGCGATGGAAAAAGGTTGGACCGGTAGACCTCAGCCATTTCATATTATGTTCTATTAATTTGTATTATGTGGCGTATTATTATTAGTTTTTGTGGAGTTTTGACACGTTATCCTTTTCCGGAATAGTCGGGTTTCCGATGTTCGATGTAAAGGCCTCGACAAAGGCTCGATTTAACTGATTTTTTATTGTTTTTAATGGGAAGCGCATTTTTTTCTTTTCTTTTCTTTTTTTAATTTTTTGTGGTGGCTCGCAACTCGATTCTTCATTTTGCCAGGAGCGCCCTTTTGAATTTTCACTCCGTCCTCGGCTCACCCTTTTTTTCTTTTTTCTTCTTTTTGACGGCTTGCAACTCGATTCTTCATTTTGCCCGGAGTGCCCTTTCGGGTTTTCACTCCGTCCTCGGCTCGTCATTTTTTTTAATTTTTTTTACGACGACTCGCAACTCGTTCTTCATTTTGCCCGGAGTGCCCTTTCGGGTTTTCACTCCGTCCTCGGCTCGTCGTTTGTGCGTCATCATTGGAATCACTTGTTAAAGGGCCTCGAAAAAGGTTCCGGTTTGTATGTGAATCGTGTATTCGATTTCGTAATTTGGTTGGTTGTACCCGAAGGAGGGTTGCCTACGTATCCGCGTTTAGATGGAATCAAACCATGTTCGTAGTTCTTTTAAATGTGAGTGATTTTGCTTTAGACTCGCTATGCCAACTATCGATGCGAATTTTTTGGACATTTCCTCGTTAGAGGAGGCTTGTGTTTTCTTCGGGGGGGATGGTATTGACCTAATGTTGCTATTCAGGACATTTTCACCGACGGGTCCCTATGACATTTCACTTCTTGCTTGTAGATGGGCTTTCAATATTGGGGTGGCTTGCTATTATCTTTTTAGGATGCGCTAGTGCATGACGGTTAAGGTAATCCTCGAGTTTTGGACGTCGTGATGGGGATGGAACATGGACGATCACCCTCTCTCCTCATTTTAGGCGAGCTTAGTCTAGGTCTTGATGCTCGTGTTCGGCTACACGGGACTTCTTTTCGGGGTTCTAGAATGATCTTGCAAGTATTGTAAGGCACTACTTTTTTTTTTGTTGAGTTTCTTAGTGGTTGCTTTGTTTGAAACCTACTACAGTGACATTGTGTTGGGATTGGTGCAGGTTTGGCTATAGGAGAGGCTCGGCTTGGTGGACCCTCCTAAGTCTATTAAGGGTTATAACTATAAGGACTTCATGGGTCGCAAGATGGTGTATGCGTGGAACGCCGGCCATACCGAAAAGAAATGGCATTCTTATTTGGTCGAGGGGCAAGTGGCTATTAGATGGATGGTTTTATGGTTGCAGATTAGCGGGCAAGCCGGGTTTCCTTTTTCGACCTCAACCCAGAATATGCTAATATTATCTTTACGGGACCCAGTTTATGTTTATCCAGGTGAGTTGTCGAACCAAATGGGGGTGATGCCCACCCCTTCAGATGCTACGAAGGGTGTTTCTATGTTCGATTCGTGGACGGAGAATTCTTTTAGGTTGTTTAGGGTATCTTGAAAACATAAATTTTCACGCCCCGTCGTTGTAGAGGGTGCTCGGCCGACCGACACTACATCCTTCCGGCAGGGGGTTTATGAGCACTCGTCAGGACAAAGTAAGTCGAAGCTTAGGAAGGCCTCGATGCTAGAGGATAAAGAGGCTATTCAAGAAGACGTCGCTAAGCACCTGACCAAAGACAGTGTTACCGATCCTAGTGCCGTCAGTTCATCTACACAGGCCAAGACTGATGAAACTCGTATTGAAGGTGCTAGTGATGAGAGGAAACATGGTTGGCTGAGCTCACCCCTGGCTAGGGCCGTGGATGCTTGTATTAATAGGGGTCGATGGTGAAAACTCGAAAAAGCATGCCCGGATGGCGATGGAAAAAGGTTGGACCGGTAGACCTCAGCCATTTCATATTATGTTCTATTAATTTGTATTATGTGGCGTATTATTATTAGTTTTTGTGGAGTTTTGACACGTTATCCTTTTCCGGAATAAACGGGTTTCCGATGTTCGATGTAAAGGCCTCGACAAAGGCTCGATTTAACTGATTTTTTATTGTTTTTAATGGGAAGCGCATTTTTTTCTTTTCTTTTCTTTTTTTTTATTTTTTGTGGTGGCTCGCAACTCGATTCTTCATTTTGCCAGGAGCGCCCTTTTTGAATTTTCACTCCGTCCTCGGCTCACCCTTTTTTTCTTTTTTCTTCTTTTTGACGGCTTGCAACTCGATTCTTCATTTTGCCCGGAGTGCCCTTTCTGGTTTTCACTCCGTCCTCGGCTCGTCATTTTTTTTATTTTTTTTACGACGACTCGCAATTCGTTCTTCATTTTGCCCGGAGTGCCCTTTCGGGTTTTCACACCGTCCTCGGCTCGTCGTTTGTGCGTCATCATTGGAATCACTTGTTAAAGGGCCTCGAAAAAGGTTCCGGTTTGTATGTGAATCGTGTATTCGATTTCGTAATTTGGTTGGTTGTACCCGAAGGAGGGTTGCCTACGTATCCACGTTTAGATGGAATCAAACCATGTTCGTAGTTCTTTTAAATGTGAGTGATTTTGCTTTAGACTCGCTATGCCAACTATCGATGCGAATTTTTTGGACATTTCCTCGTTAGAGGAGGCTAGTGTTTTCTTCGGGGGGGATGGTATTGACCTAATGTTGCTATTCAGGACATTTTCACCGACGGGTCCCTATGACATTTCACTTCTAGCTTGTAGACGGGCTTTCAATATTGCGGTGGCTTGCTATTATATTTTTAGGATGCGCTAGTGCATGACGGTTAAGGTAATCCTCGAGTTTTGGACGTCGTGATGGGGATGGAACACGGACGATCACCCTCTTTCCTCATTTTGGGCGAGCTTTGTCTAGGTCTTGATGCTCGTGTTCGGCTACACGGGACTTCTTTTCGGGGTTCTAGAATGATCTTGCAAGTATAGTAAGGCGCTACTTTTTTTTTGTTTGTTGAGTTTCTTAGTGGTTGCTTTGTTTGAAACCTACTACAGTGACAATGTGTTGGGATTGGTGCAGGTTTGGCTATAGGAGAGGCTCGGCTTGGTGGACCCTCCTAAGTCTATTAAGGGTTATAACTATAAGGACTTCATGGGTCGCAAGATGGTGTATGCCTGGAACGCCGGCCATACCGAAAAGAAATGGCATTCTTATTTGGTCGAGGGGCAAGTGGCTATTAGATGGACGGTTTTATGGTTGCAGATTAGCGGGCAAGCCGGGTTTCCTTTTTCGACCTCAACCCAGGCTATGCTAATATTATCTTTACGGGACCCAGTTTATGTTTATCCAGGTGAGTTGTCGAACCAAATGGGGGTGATGCCCACCCCTTCAGATGCTACGAAGGGTGTTTCTATGTTCGATTCGTGGACGGAGAATTCTTTTAGGGAGTTTAGGGTATCTTGGAAATATAAATTTTCACGCCCCGTCGTTGTAGAGGGTGCTCGGCCGACCGACACTACATCCTTCCGGCAGGGGGTTTATGAGCACTCGTCAGGACAAAGTAAGTCGAAGCTTAGGAAGGCCTCGATGCTAGAGGATAAAGAGGCTATTCAAGAAGACGTCGCTAAGCACCTGACCAAAGACAGTGTTACCGATCCTAGTGCCGTTAGTTCATCTACACGGGCCAAGACTGATGAGACTCGTATTGAAGGTGCTAGTGATGAGAGGAAACATGGTTGGCTGAGCTCGCCCCTGGCTAGGGCCGTGGATGCTTGTATTAATAGGGGTCGATGGTGAAAACTCGAAAAAGCATGCCCGGATGGCGATGGAAAAAGGTTGGACCGGTAGAGCTCAGCCATTTCATATTATGTTCTATTAATTTGTATTATGTGGCGTATTATTATTAGTTTTTGTGGAGTTTTGACACGTTATCCTTTTCCGGAATAGTCGGGTTTCCGATGTTCGATGTAAAGGCCTGGACAAAGGCTCGATTTAACTGATTTTTATTGTTTTTAATGGGAAGCGCATTTTTTTCTTTTCTTTTCTTTTTTTTATTTTTTGTGGTGGCTCGCAACTCGATTCTTCATTTTTCCAGGAGCGCCCTTTTGAATTTTCACTCCGTCCTCGGCTCACCCTTTTTTTCTTTTTTCTTCTTTTTGACGGCTTGCAACTCGATTCTTCATTTTGCCCGGAGTGCCCTTTCGGGTTTTCACTCCGTCCTCGGCTCGTCATTTTTTTAAATTTTTTTTACGACGGCTCGCAACTCGTTCTTCATTTTGCCCGGAGTGCCCTTTCGGGTTTTCACTCCGTCCTCGGCTCGTCGTTTGTGCGTCATCATTGGAATCACTTGTTAAAGGGCCTCGGAAAAGGTTCCGGTTTGTATGTGAATCGTGTCTTCGATTTCGTAATTTGGTTGGTTGTACCCGAAGGAGGGTTGCCTACGTATCCGCGTTTAGATGGAATCAAACCATGTTCGTAGTTCTTTTAAATGTGAGTGATTTTGCTTTAGACTCGCTATGCCAACTATCGATGCGAATTTTTTGGACATTTCCTCGTTAGAGGAGGCTAGTGTTTTCTTCGGGGGGGATGGTATTGACCTAATGTTGCTATTCAGGACATTTTCACCGACGGGTCCCTATGACATTTCACTTCTAGCTTGTAGACGGGCTTTCAATATTGCGGTGGCTTGCTATTATATTTTTAGGATGCGCTAGTGCATGACGGTTAAGGTAATCCTCGAGTTTTGGACGTCGTGATGGGGATGGAACACGGACGATCACCCTCTTTCCTCATTTTGGGCGAGCTTTGTCTAGGTCTTGATGCTCGTGTTCGGCTACACGGGACTTCTTTTCGGGGTTCTAGAATGATCTTGCAAGTATAGTAAGGCGCTACTTTTTTTTTGTTTGTTGAGTTTCTTAGTGGTTGCTTTGTTTGAAACCTACTACAGTGACAATGTGTTGGGATTGGTGCAGGTTTGGCTATAGGAGAGGCTCGGCTTGGTGGACCCTCCTAAGTCTATTAAGGGTTATAACTATAAGGACTTCATGGGTCGCAAGATGGTGTATGCCTGGAACGCCGGCCATACCGAAAAGAAATGGCATTCTTATTTGGTCGAGGGGCAAGTGGCTATTAGATGGACGGTTTTATGGTTGCAGATTAGCGGGCAAGCCGGGTTTCCTTTTTCGACCTCAACCCAGGCTATGCTAATATTATCTTTACGGGACCCAGTTTATGTTTATCCAGGTGAGTTGTCGAACCAAATGGGGGTGATGCCCACCCCTTCAGATGCTACGAAGGGTGTTTCTATGTTCGATTCGTGGACGGAGAATTCTTTTAGGGAGTTTAGGGTATCTTGGAAACATAAATTTTCACGCCCCGTCGTTGTAGAGGGTGCTCGGCCGACCGACACTACATCCTTCCGGCAGGGGGTTTATGAGCACTCGTCAGGACAAAGTAAGTCGAAGCTTAGGAAGGCCTCGATGCTAGAGGATAAAGAGGCTATTCAAGAAGACGTCGCTAAGCACCTGACCAAAGACAGTGTTACCGATCCTAGTGCCGTTAGTTCATCTACACGGGCCAAGACTGATGAGACTCGTATTGAAGGTGCTAGTGATGAGAGGAAACATGGTTGGCTGAGCTCGCCCCTGGCTAGGGCCGTGGATGCTTGTATTAATAGGGGTCGATGGTGAAAACTCGAAAAAGCATGCCCGGATGGCGATGCAAAAAGGTTGGACCGGTAGAGCTCAGCCATTTCATATTATGTTCTATTAATTTGTATTATGTGGCGTATTATTATTAGTTTTTGTGGAGTTTTGACACGTTATCCTTTTCCGGAATAGTCGGGTTTCCGATGTTCGATGTAAAGGCCTGGACAAAGGCTCGATTTAACTGATTTTTATTGTTTTTAATGGGAAGCGCATTTTTTTCTTTTCTTTTCTTTTTTTTATTTTTTGTGGTGGCTCGCAACTCGATTCTTCATTTTGCCAGGAGCGCCCTTTTGAATTTTCACTCCGTCCTCGGCTCACCCTTTTTTTCTTTTTTCTTCTTTTTGACGGCTTGCAACTCGATTCTTCATTTTGCCCGGAGTGCCCTTTCGGGTTTTCACTCCGTCCTCGGCTCGTCATTTTTTTAAATTTTTTTTACGACGGCTCGCAACTCGTTCTTCATTTTGCCCGGAGTGCCCTTTCGGGTTTTCACTCCGTCCTCGGCTCGTCGTTTGTGCGTCATCATTGGAATCACTTGTTAAAGGGCCTCGGAAAAGGTTCCGGTTTGTATGTGAATCGTGTATTCGATTTCGTAATTTGGTTGGTTGTACCCGAAGGAGGGTTGCCTACGTATCCGCGTTTAGATGGAATCAAACCATGTTCGTAGTTCTTTTAAATGTGAGTGATTTTGCTTTAGACTCGCTATGCCAACTATCGATGCGAATTTTTTGGACATTTCCTCGTTAGAGGAGGCTAGTGTTTTCTTCGGGGGGGATGGTATTGACCTAATATTGCTATTCAGGACATTTTCACCGACGGGTCCCTATGACATTTCACTTCTAGCTTGTAGACGGGCTTTCAATATTGCGGTGGCCTGCTATTATCTTTTTAGGATGCGCTAGTGCATGACGGTTAAGGTAATCCTCGAGTTTTGGACGTCGTGATGGGGATGGAACATGGACGATCGCCCTCTTTCCTCATTTTGGGCGAGCTTAGTCTAGGTCTTGATGCTCTTATTCGGCTACACGGGACTTCTTTTCGGGGTTCTAGAATGATCTTGCAAGTATTGTAAGGCGCTACTTTTTTTTTGTTTGTTGAGTTTCTTAGTGGTTGCTTTGTTTGAAACCTACTACAGTGACATTGTGTTGATATTGGTGCAGGTTTGGCTATAGGAGAGGCTCGGCTTGGTGGACCCTCCTAAGTCTATTAAGGGTTATAACTATAAGGACTTCATGGGTCGCAAGATGGTGTATGCGTGGAACGCCGGCCATACCGAAAAGAAATGGCATTCTTATTTGGTCGAGGGGCAAGTGGCTATTAGATGGACGGTTTTATGGTTGCAGATTAGCGAGCAAGCCGGGTTTCCTTTTTCGACCTCAACCCAGGCTATGCTAATATTATCTTTATGGGACCCAGTTTATGTTTATCCAGGTGAGTTGTCGAACCAAATGGGGGTGATGCCCACCCCTTCAGATGCTACGAAGGGTGTTTCTATGTTCGATTCGTGGACGGAGAATTCTTTTAGGGAGTTTAGGGTATCTTGGGAACATAAATTTTCACGCCCCGTCGTTATAGAGGGTGCTCGGCCGACCGACACTACATCCTTCCGGCAGGGGGTTTATGAGCAGTCGTCAGGACAAAGCAAGTCGAAGGTTAGGAAGGCCTCGATGCTAGAGGATAAAGAGGCTATTCAAGAAGACGTCGCTAAGCACCTGACCAAAGACAGTGTTACCGATCCTAGTGCCGTTAGTTCATCTACACGGGCCAAGACTGATGAGACTCGTATTGAAGGTGCTAGTGATGAGAGGAAACATGGTTGGCTGAGCTCGCCCCTGGCTAGGGCCGTGGATGCTTGTATTAATAGGGGTCGATGGTGAAAACTCGAAAAAGCATGCCCGGATGGCGATGGAAAAAGGTTGGACCGGTAGAGCTCAGCCATTTCATATTATGTTCTATTAATTTGTATTATGTGGCGTATTATTATTAGTTTTTGTGGAGTTTTGACACGTTATCCTTTTCCGGAATAGTCGGGTTTCCGATGTTCGATGTAAAGGCCTGGACAAAGGCTCGATTTAACTGATTTTTATTGTTTTTAATGGGAAGCGCATTTTTTTCTTTTCTTTTATTTTTTTTATTTTTTGTGGTGGCTCGCAACTCGATTCTTCATTTTGCCAGGAGCGCCCTTTTGAATTTTCACTCCGTCCTCGGCTCACCCTTTTTTTCTTTTTTCTTCTTTTTGACGGCTTGCAACTCGATTCTTCATTTTGCCCGGAGTGCCCTTTCGGGTTTTCACTCCGTCCTCGGCTCGTCATTTTTTTAAATTTTTTTTACGACGGCTCGCAACTCGTTCTTCATTTTGCCCGGAGTGCCCTTTCGGGTTTTCACTCCGTCCTCGGCTCGTCGTTTGTGCCTCATCATTGGAATCACTTGTTAAAGGGCCTCGGCAAAGGTTCCGGTTTGTATGTGAATCGTGTAATCGATTTCGTAATTTGGTTGGTTGTACCCGAAGGAGGGTTGCCTACGTATCCGCGTTTAGATGGAATCAAACCATGTTCGTAGTTCTTTTAAATGTGAGTGATTTTGCTTTAGACTCGCTATGCCAACTATCGATGCGAATTTTTTGGACATTTCCTCGTTAGAGGAGGCTAGTGTTTTCTTCGGGGGGGGATGGTATTGACCAAATGTTGCTATTCAGGACATTTTCACCGACGGGTCCCTATGACATTTCACTTCTAGCTTGTAGACGGGCTTTCATTATTGCGGTGGCTTGCTATTATCTTTTTAGGATGCGCTAGTGCATGACGGTTAAGGTAATCCTCGAGTTTTGGACGTCGTGATGGGGATGGAACATGGACGATCGCCCTCTTTCCTCATTTTGGGCGAGCTTAGTCTAGGTCTTGATGCTCGTGTTCGGCTACACGGGACTTCTTTTCGGGGTTCTAGAATGATCTTGCAAGTATTGTAAGGCGCTACTTTTTTTTTGTTTGTTGAGTTTCTTAGTGGTTGCTTTGTTTGAAACCTACTACAGTGACATTGTGTTGATATTGGTGCAGGTTTGGCTATAGGAGAGGCTCGGCTTGGTGGACCCTCCTAAGTCTATTAAGGGTTATAACTATAAGGACTTCATGGGTCGCAAGATGGTGTATGCGTGGAACGCCGGCCATACCGAAAAGAAATGGCATTCTTATTTGGTCGAGGGGCAAGTGGCTATTAGATGGACGGTTTTATGGTTGCAGATTAGCGAGCAAGCCGGGTTTCCTTTTTCGACCTCAACCCAGGCTATGCTAATATTATCTTTATGGGACCCAGTTTATGTTTATCCAGGTGAGTTGTCGAACCAAATGGGGGTGATGCCCACCCCTTCAGATGCTACGAAGGGTGTTTCTATGTTCGATTCGTGGACGGAGAATTCTTTTAGGGAGTTTAGGGTATCTTGGGAACATAAATTTTCACGCCCCGTCGTTATAGAGGGTGCTCGGCCGACCGACACTATATCCTTCCGGCAGGGGGTTTATGAGCAGTCGTCAGGACAAAGCAAGTCGAAGGTTAGGAAGGCCTCGATGCTAGAGGATAAAGAGGCTATTCAAGAAGACGTCGCTAAGCACCTGACCAAAGACAGTGTTACCGATCCTAGTGCCGTTAGTTCATCTACACGGGCCAAGACTGATGAGACTCGTATTGAAGGTGCTAGTGATGAGAGGAAACATGGTTGGCTGAGCTCGCCCCTGGCTAGGGCCGTGGATGCTTGTATTAATAGGGGTCGATGGTGAAAACTCGAAAAAGCATGCCCGGATGGCGATGGAAAAAGGTTGGACCGGTAGAGCTCAGCCATTTCATATTATGTTCTATTAATTTGTATTATGTGGCGTATTATTATTAGTTTTTGTGGAGTTTTGACACGTTATCCTTTTCCGGAATAGTCGGGTTTCCGATGTTCGATGTAAAGGCCTGGACAAAGGCTCGATTTAACTGATTTTTATTGTTTTTAATGGGAAGCGCATTTTTTTCTTTTCTTTTATTTTTTTTATTTTTTGTGGTGGCTCGCAACTCGATTCTTCATTTTGCCAGGAGCGCCCTTTTGAATTTTCACTCCGTCCTCGGCTCACCCTTTTTTTCTTTTTTCTTCTTTTTGACGGCTTGCAACTCGATTCTTCATTTTGCCCGGAGTGCCCTTTCGGGTTTTCACTCCGTCCTCGGCTCGTCATTTTTTTAAATTTTTTTTACGACGGCTCGCAACTCGTTCTTCATTTTGCCCGGAGTGCCCTTTCGGGTTTTCACTCCGTCCTCGGCTCGTCGTTTGTGCCTCATCATTGGAATCACTTGTTAAAGGGCCTCGGCAAAGGTTCCGGTTTGTATGTGAATCGTGTAATCGATTTCGTAATTTGGTTGGTTGTACCCGAAGGAGGGTTGCCTACGTATCCGCGTTTAGATGGAATCAAACCATGTTCGTAGTTCTTTTAAATGTGAGTGATTTTGCTTTAGACTCGCTATGCCAACTATCGATGCGAATTTTTTGGACATTTCCTCGTTAGAGGAGGCTAGTGTTTTCTTCGGGGGGGGATGGTATTGACCAAATGTTGCTATTCAGGACATTTTCACCGACGGGTCCCTATGACATTTCACTTCTAGCTTGTAGACGGGCTTTCATTATTGCGGTGGCTTGCTATTATCTTTTTAGGATGCGCTAGTGCATGACGGTTAAGGTAATCCTCGAGTTTTGGACGTCGTGATGCGGATGGAACATGGACGATCGCCCTCTTTCCTCATTTTGGGCGAGCTTAGTCTAGGTCTTGATGCTCGTGTTCGGCTACACGGGACTTCTTTTCGGGGTTCTAGAATGATCTTGCAAGTATTGTAAGGCGCTACTTTTTTTTTGTTTGTTGAGTTTCTTAGTGGTTGCTTTGTTTGAAACCTACTACAGTGACATTGTGTTGGGATTGGTGCAGGTTTGGCTATAGGAGAGGCTCGGCTTGGTGGACCCTCCTAAGTCTATTAAGGGTTATAACTATAAGGGCTTCATGGGTCGCAAGATGGTGTATGCGTGGAACGCCGGCCATACCCAAAAGAAATGGCATTCTTATTTCGTCGAGGGGCAAGTGGCTATTAGATGGACGGTTTTATGGTTGCAGATTAGCGGGCAAGCCGGGTTTCCTTTTTCGACCTCAACCCAGGCTATGCTAATATTATCTTTACGGGACCCAGTTTATGTTTATCCAGGTGAGTTGTCGAACCAAATGGGGGTGATGCCCACTCCTTCAGATGCTACGAAGGGTGTTTCTATGTTCGATTCGTGGACGGAGAATTCTTTTAGGGAGTTTAGGGTATCTTGGGAACATAAATTTTCACGCCCCGTCGTTGTAGAGGGTGCTCGGCCGACCGACACTACATCCTTCCGGCAGGGGGTTTATGAGCAGTCGTCAGGACAAAGCAAGTCGAAGGTTAGGAAGGCCTCGATGCTAGAGGATAAAGAGGCTATTCAAGAAGACGTCGCTAAGCACCTGACCAAAGACAGTGTTACCGATCCTAGTGCCGTTAGTTCATCTACACAGGCCAAGACTGATGAGACTCGTATTGAAGGTGCTAGTGATGAGAGGAAACACGGTTGGATGAGCTCGCCCCTGGCTGGGGCCATGGATGCTTGTATTAATAGGGGTCGATGGTGAAAAATCGAAAAAGCATGCCCGGATGGCAATGGAAAAAGGTTGGACCGGTAGAGCTCAGCCATTTCATATTATGTTCTATTAATTTGTATTATGTGGCGTATTATTATTAGTTTTTGTGGAGTTTTGACACGTTATCCTTTTCCAGAATAGTCGGGTTTCCGATGTTCGATGTAAAGGCCTCGACAAAGGCTCGATTTAACTGATTTTTATAGTTTTTAATGGGAAGCGCATTTTTTTCTTTTCTTTTATTTTTTTTATTTTTTGTGGTGGCTCGCAACTCGATTCTTCGTTTTGCCAGGAGCGCCCTTTTGAATTTTCACTCCGTCCTCGGCTCACCCTTTTTTTCTTTTTTCTTCTTTTTGACGGCTTGCAACTCGATTCTTCATTTTGCCCGGAGTGCCCTTTCGGGTTTTCACTCCGTCCTCGGCTCGTCATTTTTTTAAATTTTTTTTACGACGGCTCGCAACTCGTTCTTCATTTTGCCCGGAGTGCCCTTTCGGGTTTTCACTCCGTCCTCGGCTCGTCGTTTGTGCGTCATCATTGGAATCACTTGTTAAAGGGCCTCGGAAAAGGTTCCGGTTTGTATGTGAATCGTGTAATCGATTTCGAAATTTGGTTGGTTGTACCCGAAGGAGGGTTGCCTACGTATCCGCGTTTAGATGGAATCAAACCATGTTCGTAGTTCTTTTAAATGTAAGTGATTTTGCTTTAGACTCGCTATGCCAACTATCGATGCGAATTTTTTGGACATTTCCTCGTTAGAGGAGGCTAGTGTTTTCTTCGGGGGGGGATGGTATTGACCAAATGTTGCTATTCAGGACATTTTCACCGACGGGTCCCTATGACATTTCACTTCTAGCTTGTAGACGGGCTTTCAATATTGCGGTGGCTTGCTATTATCTTTTTAGGATGCGCTAGTGCATGACGGTTAAGGTAATCCTCGAGTTTTGGACGTCGTGATGGGGATGGAACATGGACGATCGCCCTCTTTCCTCATTTTGGGCGAGCTTAGTCTAGGTCTTGATGCTCTTATTCGGCTACACGGGACTTCTTTTCGGGGTTCTAGAATGATCTTGCAAGTATTGTAAGGCGCTACTTTTTTTTTTTTGTTGAGTTTCTTAGTGGTTGCTTTGTTTGAAACCTACTACAGTGACATTGTGTTGGGATTGGTGCAGGTTTGGCTATAGGAGAGGCTCGGCTTGGTGGACCCTCCTAAGTCTATTAAGGGTTATAACTATAACGGCTTCATGGGTCGCAAGATGGTGTATGCGTGGAACGCCGGCCATACCCAAAAGAAATGGCATTCTTATTTCGTCGAGGGGCAAGTGGCTATTAGATGGACGGTTTTATGGTTGCAGATTAGCGGGCAAGCCGGGTTTCCTTTTTCGACCTCAACCCAGGCTATGCTAATATTATCTTTACGGGACCCAGTTTATGTTTATCCAGGTGAGTTGTCGAACCAAATGGGGGTGATGCCCACCCCTTCAGATGCTACGAAGGGTGTTTCTATGTTCGATTCGTGGACGGAGAATTCTTTTAGGGAGTTTAGGGTATCTTGGGAACATAAATTTTCACGCCCCGTCGTTGTAGAGGGTGCTCGGCCGACCGACACTACATCCTTCCGGCAGGGGGTTTATGAGCACTCGTCAGGACAAATCAAGTCGAAGGTTAGGAAGGCCTCGATGCTAGAGGATAAAGAGGCTATTCAAGAAGACGTCGCTAAGCACCTGACCAAAGACAGTGTTACTGATCCTAGTGCCGTAAGTTCATCTACACAGGCCAAGACTGATGAGACTCGTATTGAAGGTGCTAGTGATGAGAGGAAACTTGGTTGGCTGAGCTCGCCCCTGGATAGGGCCGTGGATGCATGTATTAATAGGGGTCGATGGTGAAAACTCGAACAAGCATGCCCGGATGGCGATGGAAAAAGGTTGGACCGGTAGAGCTCAGCCATTTCATATTATGTTCTATTAATTTGTATTATGTGGCGTATTATTACTAGTTTTTGTGGAGTTTTGACACGTTATCCTTTTCCGGAATAGTCGGGTTTCAGATGTTCGATGTAAAGGCCTAGACAAAGGCTCGATTTAACTGATTTTTTTTGTTTTTAATGGGAAGCGCATTTTTTTCTTTTCTTTTTTTATTATTTTTTTTGGTGGCTCGCAAATCGATTCTTCATTTTGCCAGGAACGCCCTTTTGAATTTTCACTCCGTCCTCGGCTCACCCTTTTTTCTTTTTTCTTCTTTTTGACGGCTTGCAACTCGATTCTTCATTTTGCCCGGAGTGCCCTTTCGGGTTTTCACTCCGTCCTCGGCTCGTCATTTTTTTTATTTTTTTTTACGACGGCTCGCAACTCGTTCTTCATTTTTCCCGGAGTGCCCTTTCGGGTTTTCACTCCGTCCTCGGCTCGTCGTTTGTGCGTCATCATTGGAATCACTTGTTAAAGGGCCTCGAAAAAAGTTCCGGTTTGTATGTGAATCGTGTAATCGATTTCGTAATTTGGTTGGTTGTACCCGAAGGAGGGTTGCCTACGTATCCGCGTTTAGATGGAATCAAACCATGTTCGTAGTTCTTTTAAATGTGAGTGATTTTGCTTTAGACTCGCTATGCCAACTATCGATGCGGAATTTTTGGACATTTCCTCGTTAGAGGAGGCTAGTTTTTTCTTCGGGGGGGGATGGTATTGACCTAATGTTGCTATTCAGGACATTTTCACCGACGGGTCCCTATGACATTTCACTTCTAGCTTGTAGACGGGCTTTCAATATTGCGGTGGCTTGCTATTATCTTTTTAGTATGCGCTAGTGCATGACGGTTAAGGTAATCCTCGAGTTTTGGACGTCGTGATGGGGAAGGAACATGGACGATCGCCCTCTCTCCTCATTTTGGGCGAGCTTAGTCTAGGTCTTGATGCTCGTGTTCGGCTACACGGGACTTCTTTTCGGGGTTCTAGAATGATCATGCAAGTATTGTAAGGCGCTACTTTTTTTTTGTTTGTTGAGTTTCTTAGTGGTTGCTTTGTTTGAAACCTACTACAGTGACATTGTGTTGGGATTGGTGCAGGTCTGGCTACAAGAGAGGCTCGCCTTGGTGGACCCTCCTAAGTCAATTAAGGGTTACAACTATAAGGGCTTCATGGGTCGCAAGATGGTGTATGCGTGAAAAGCCGGCCATACCGAAAATAAATGGCATTCTTATTTGGTCGAGGGGTAAGTGGCTATTAGATGGACGGTTTTATGGTTGCAGATTAGCGGGCAAGCCGGGTTTCCTTTTTCGACCTCAACCCAGGCTATGCTAATATTATCTTTACGGGACCCAGTTTATGTTTATCCAGGTGAGTTGTCGAACCAAATGGGGGTGATGCCCACTCCTTCAGATGCTACGAAGGGTGTTTCTATGTTCGATTCGTGGACGGAGAATTCTTTTAGGGAGTTTAGGGTATCTTGGGAACATAAATTTTCACGCCCCGTCGTTGTAGAGGGTGCTCGGCCGACCGACACTACATCCTTCCGGCAGGGGGTTTATGAGCACTCGTCAGGACAAATCAAGTCGAAGGTTAGGAAGGCCTCGATGCTAGAGGATAAAGAGGCTATTCAAGAAGACGTCGCTAAGCACCTGACCAAAGACAGTGTTACTGATCCTAGTGCCGTAAGTTCATCTACACAGGCCAAGACTGATGAGACTCGTATTGAAGGTGCTAGTGATGAGAGGAAACTTGGTTGGCTGAGCTCGCCCCTGGATAGGGCCGTGGATGCATGTATTAATAGGGGTCGATGGTGAAAACTCGAACAAGCATGCCCGGATGGCGATGGAAAAAGGTTGGACCGGTAGAGCTCAGCCATTTCATATTATGTTCTATTAATTTGTATTATGTGGCGTATTATTACTAGTTTTTGTGGAGTTTTGACACGTTATCCTTTTCCGGAATAGTCGGGTTTCAGATGTTCGATGTAAAGGCCTAGACAAAGGCTCGATTTAACTTATTTTTTTTGTTTTTAATGGGAAGCGCATTTTTTTCTTTTCTTTTTTTATTATTTTTTTTGGTGGCTCGCAAATCGATTCTTCATTTTGCCAGGAACGCCCTTTTGAATTTTCACTCCGTCCTCGGCTCACCCTTTTTTCTTTTTTCTTCTTTTTGACGGCTTGCAACTCGATTCTTCATTTTGCCCGGAGTGCCCTTTCGGGTTTTCACTCCGTCCTCGGCTCGTCATTTTTTTTATTTTTTTTTACGACGGCTCGCAACTCGTTCTTCATTTTTCCCGGAGTGCCCTTTCGGGTTTTCACTCCGTCCTCGGCTCGTCGTTTGTGCGTCATCATTGGAATCACTTGTTAAAGGGCCTCGAAAAAAGTTCCGGTTTGTATGTGAATCGTGTAATCGATTTCGTAATTTGGTTGGTTGTACCCGAAGGAGGGTTGCCTACGTATCCGCGTTTAGATGGAATCAAACCATGTTCGTAGTTCTTTTAAATGTGAGTGATTTTGCTTTAGACTCGCTATGCCAACTATCGATGCGGAATTTTTGGACATTTCCTCGTTAGAGGAGGCTAGTTTTTTCTTCGGGGGGGGATGGTATTGACCTAATGTTGCTATTCAGGACATTTTCACCGACGGGTCCCTATGACATTTCACTTCTAGCTTGTAGACGGGCTTTCAATATTGCGGTGGCTTGCTATTATCTTTTTAGTATGCGCTAGTGCATGACGGTTAAGGTAATCCTCGAGTTTTGGACGTCGTGATGGGGAAGGAACATGGACGATCGCCCTCTCTCCTCATTTTGGGCGAGCTTAGTCTAGGTCTTGATGCTCGTGTTCGGCTACACGGGACTTCTTTTCGGGGTTCTAGAATGATCATGCAAGTATTGTAAGGCGCTACTTTTTTTTTGTTTGTTGAGTTTCTTAGTGGTTGCTTTGTTTGAAACCTACTACAGTGACATTGTGTTGGGATTGGTGCAGGTCTGGCTACAAGAGAGGCTCGCCTTGGTGGACCCTCCTAAGTCAATTAAGGGTTACAACTATAAGGGCTTCATGGGTCGCAAGATGGTGTATGCGTGAAAAGCCGGCCATACCGAAAATAAATGGCATTCTTATTTGGTCGAGGGGCAAGTGGCTATTAGATGGACGGTTTTATGGTTGCAGATTAGCGGGCAAGCCGGGTTTCCTTTTTCGACCTCAACCCAGGCTATGCTAATATTATCTTTACGGGACCCAGTTTATGTTTATCCAGGTGAGTTGTCGAACCAAATGGGGGTGATGCCCACCCCTTCAGATGCTACGAAGGGTGTTTCTATGTTCGATTCGTGGACGGAGAATTCTTTTAGGGAGTTTAGGGTATCTTGGGAACATAAATTTTCAAGCCCCGTCGTTATAGAGGGTGCTCGGCCGACCGACACTACATCCTTCCGGCAGGGGGTTTATGAGCACTCGTCAGGACAAAGCAAGTCGAAGGTTAGGAAGGGCTCGATGCTAGAGGATAAAGAGGCTATTCAAGAAGACGTCGCTAAGCACCTGACCAAAGACAGTGTTACTGATCCTAGTGCCGTCAGTTCATCTACACAGGCCAAGACTGATGAGACTCGTATTGAAGGTGCTAGTGATGAGAGGAAACTTGGTTGGCTGAGCTCGCCCATGGATAGGGCCGTGGATGCTTGTATTAATAGGGGTCGATGGTGAAAACTCGAACAAGCATGCCCGGATGGCGATGGAAAAAGGTTGGACCGGTAGAGCTCAGCCATTTCATATTATGTTCTATTAATTTGTATTATGTGGCGTATTATTACTTGTTTTTGTGGAGTTTTGACACGTTATCCTTTTCCGGAATAGTCGGGTTTCCGATGTTCGATGTAAAGGCCTCGACAAAGGCTCGATTTAACTGATTTTTATTGTTTTTAATGGGAAGCGCATTTTTTCCTTTTCTTTTTTTTATTTTTTTTTTATTTTTTGTGGTGGCTCGCACCTCGATTCTTCATTTTGCCAGGAGCGCCCTTTTGAATTTTCTCGCCGTCGTCGGCTCACCCTTTTTTTATTTTTTTCTTCTTTTTGACGGCTTGCAACTCGATTCTTCATTTTGCCCGGAGTGCCCTTTCGGGTTTTCACTCCGTCCTCGGCTCGTCATTTTTTTAAATTTTTTTTTACGACGGCTCGCAACTCATTCTTCATTTTGCCCGGAGTGCCCTTTCGGGTTTTCACTCCGTCCTCGGCTCGTCGTTTGTGCGTCATCATTGGAATCACTTGTTAAAGGGCCTCGGAAAAGGTTCCGGTTTGTATGTGAATCGTGTAATCGATTTCGTAATTTGGTTGGTTGTACCCGAAGGAGGGTTGCCTACGTATCCACGTTTAGATGGAATCAAACCATGTTCGTAGTTCTTTTAAATGTGAGTGATTTTGCTTTAGACTCGCTATGCCAACTATCGATGCGAATTTTTTGGACATTTCCTCGTTAGAGGAGGCTTGTGTTTTCTTCGGGGGGGATGGTATTGACCTAATGTTGCTATTCAGGACATTTTCACCGACGGGTCCCTATGACATTTGACTTCTAGATTGTAGACGGGCTTTCAATATTGCGGTGGCTTGCTATTATCTTTGTAGGATGCGCTAGTGCATGACGGTTAAGGTAATCCTCGAGTTTTGGACGTCGTGATGGGATGGAACATGGACGATCGCCCTCTCTCCTCATTTTGGGCGAGCTTAGTCTAGGTCTTGATGCTCGTGTTCGGCTACACGGGACTTCTTTTCGGGGTTCTAGAATGATCTTGCAAGTATTGTAAGGCGCTACTTTTTTTTTGTTTGTTGAGTTTCTTAGTGGTTGCTTTGTTTGAAACCTACTACAGTGACATTGTGTTGGGATTGGTGCAGGTCTTGCTACAGGAGAGGCTCGACTTGGTGGACCCTCCTAAGTCAATTAAGGGTTACAACTATAAGGGCTTCATGGGTCGCAAGATGGTGTATGCGTGGAACGCCGGCCATACCGAAATTAAATGGCATTCTTATTTGGTCGAGGGGCAAGTGGCTATTAGATGGACGGTTTTATGGTTGCAGATTAGCGGGCAAGCCGGGTTTCCTTTTTCGACCTCAACCCAGGCTATGCTAATATTATCTTTACGGGACCCAGTTTATGTTTATCCAGGTGAGTTGTCGAACCAAATGGGGGTGATGCCCACCCCTTCAGATGCCACGAAGGGTGTTTCTATGTTCGATTCGTGGACGGAGAATTCTTTTAGGGAGTTTAGGGTATCTTGGGAACATAAATTTTCACGCCTCGTCGTTATAGAGGGTGCTCGGCCGACCGACACTACATCCTTCCGGGAGGGGGTTTATGAGCACTCGTCAGGACAAAGCAAGTCGAAGGTTAGGAAGGCCTCGATGCTAGAGGATAAAGAGGCTATTCAAGAAGACGTCGCTAAGCACCTGACCAAAGACAGTGTTACTGATCCTAGTGCCGTCAGTTCATCTACACAGGCCAAGACTGATGAGACTCGTATTGAAGGTGCTAGTGATGAGAGGAAACTTGGTTGGCTGAGCTCGCCCATGGATAGGGCCGTGGATGCTTGTATTAATAGGGGTCGATGGTGAAAACTCGAACAAGCATGCCCGGATGGCGATGGAAAAAGGTTGGACCGGTAGAGCTCAGCCATTTCATATTATGTTCTATTAATTTGTATTATGTGGCGTATTATTACTTGTTTTTGTGGAGTTTTGACACGTTATCCTTTTCCGGAATAGTCGGGTTTCCGATGTTCGATGTAAAGGCCTCGACAAAGGCTCGATTTAACTGATTTTTATTGTTTTTAATGGGAAGCGCATTTTTTCCTTTTCTTTTTTTATTTTTTTTTTATTTTTTGTGGTGGCTCGCACCTCGATTCTTCATTTTGCCAGGAGCGCCCTTTTGAATTTTCTCGCCGTCGTCGGCTCACCCTTTTTTTATTTTTTTTCTTCTTTTTGACGGCTTGCAACTCGATTCTTCATTTTGCCCGGAGTGCCCTTTCGGGTTTTCACTCCGTCCTCGGCTCGTCATTTTTTTAAATTTTTTTTTACGACGGCTCGCAACTCGTTCTTCATTTTGCCCGGAGTGCCCTTTCGGGTTTTCACTCCGTCCTCGGCTTGTCGTTTGTGCGTCATCATTGGAATCACTTGTTAAAGGGCCTCGGAAAAGGTTCCGGTTTGTATGTGAATCGTGTAATCGATTTCGTAATTTGGTTGGTTGTACCCGAAGGAGGGTTGCCTACGTATCCACGTTTAGATGGAATCAAACCATGTTCGTAGTTCTTTTAAATGTGAGTGATTTTGCTTTAGACTCGCTATGCCAACTATCGATGCGAATTTTTTGGACATTTCCTCGTTAGAGGAGGCTTGTGTTTTCTTCGGGGGGGATGGTATTGACCTAATGTTGCTATTCAGGACATTTTCACCGACGGGTCCCTATGACATTTGACTTCTAGCTTGTAGACGGGCTTTCAATATTGCGGTGGCTTGCTATTATCTTTGTAGGATGCGCTAGTGCATGACGGTTAAGGTAATCCTCGAGTTTTGGACGTCGTGATGGGATGGAACATGGACGATCGCCCTCTCTCCTCATTTTGGGCGAGCTTAGTCTAGGTCTTGATGCTCGTGTTCGGCTACACGGGACTTCTTTTCGGGGTTTTAGAATGATCTTGCAAGTATTGTAAGGCGCTACTTTTTTTTTGTTTGTTGAGTTTCTTAGTGGTTGCTTTGTTTGAAACCTACTACAGTGACATTGTGTTGGGATTGGTGCAGGTCTTGCTACAGGAGAGGCTCGGCTTGGTGGACCCTCCTAAGTCAATTAAGGGTTACAACTATAAGGGCTTCATGGGTCGCAAGATGGTGTATGCGTGGAACGCCGGCCATACCGAAATTAAATGGCATTCTTATTTGGTCGAGGGGCAAGTGGCTATTAGATGGACGGTTTTATGGTTGCAGATTAGCGGGCAAGCCGGGTTTCCTTTTTCGACCTCAACCCAGGCTATGCTAATATTATCTTTACGGGACCCAGTTTATGTTTATCCAGGTGAGTTGTCGAACCAAATGGGGGTGATGCCCACCCCTTCAGATGCCACGATGGGTGTTTCTATGTTCGATTCGTGGACGGAGAATTCTTTTAGGGAGTTTAGGGTATCTTGGGAACATAAATTTTCACGCCTCGTCGTTATAGAGGGTGCTCGGCCGACCGACACTACATCCTTCCGGGAGGGGGTTTATGAGCACTCGTCAGGACAAAGCAAGTCGAAGGTTAGGAAGGCCTCGATGCTAGAGGATAAAGAGGCTATTCAAGAAGACGTCGCTAAGCACCTGACCAAAGACAGTGTTACTGATCCTAGTGCCGTCAGTTCATCTACACAGGCCAAGACTGATGAGACTCGTATTGAAGGTGCTAGTGATGAGAGGAAACTTGGTTGGCTGAGCTCGCCCATGGATAGGGCCGTGGATGCTTGTATTAATAGGGGTCGATGGTGAAAACTCGAACAAGCATGCCCGGATGGCGATGGAAAAAGGTTGGACCGGTAGAGCTCAGCCATTTCATATTATGTTCTATTAATTTGTATTATGTGGCGTATTATTACTTGTTTTTGTGGAGTTTTGACACGTTATCCTTTTCCGGAATAGTCGGGTTTCCGATGTTCGATGTAAAGGCCTCGACAAAGGCTCGATTTAACTGATTTTTATTGTTTTTAATGGGAAGCGCATTTTTTCCTTTTCTTTTTTTTTTTTTTTTTTTTTTTTGTGGTGGCTCGCACCTCGATTCTTCATTTTGCCAGGAGCGCCCTTTTGAATTTTCTCGCCGTCGTCGGCTCACCCTTTTTTTATTTTTTCTTCTTTTTGACGGCTTGCAACTCGATTCTTCATTTTGCCCGGAGTGCCCTTTCGGGTTTTCACTCCGTCCTCGGCTCGTCATTTTTTTAAATTTTTTTTTACGACGGCTCGCAACTCGTTCTTCATTTTGCCCGGAGTGCCCTTTCGGGTTTTCACTCCGTCCTCGGCTCGTCGTTTGTGCGTCATCATTGGAATCACTTGTTAAAGGGCCTCGGAAAAGGTTCCGGTTTGTATGTGAATCGTGTAATCGATTTCGTAATTTGGTTGGTTGTACCCGAAGGAGGGTTGCCTACGTATCCACGTTTAGATGGAATCAAACCATGTTCGTAGTTCTTTTAAATGTGAGTGATTTTGCTTTAGACTCGCTATGCCAACTATCGATGCGAATTTTTTGGACATTTCCTCGTTAGAGGAGGCTTGTGTTTTCTTCGGGGGGGATGGTATTGACCTAATGTTGCTATTCAGGACATTTTCACCGACGGGTCCCTATGACATTTGACTTCTAGCTTGTAGACGGGCTTTCAATATTGCGGTGGCTTGCTATTATCTTTGTAGGATGCGCTAGTGCATGACGGTTAAGGTAATCCTCGAGTTTTGGACGTCGTGATGGGATGGAACATGGACGATCGCCCTCTCTCCTCATTTTGGGCGAGCTTAGTCTAGGTCTTGATGCTCGTGTTCGGCTACACGGGACTTCTTTTCGGGGTTCTAGAATGATCTTGCAAGTATTGTAAGGCGCTACTTTTTTTTTGTTTGTTGAGTTTCTTAGTGGTTGCTTTGTTTGAAACCTACTACAGTGACATTGTGTTGGGATTGGTGCAGGTCTTGCTACAGGAGAGGCTCGGCTTGGTGGACCCTCCTAAGTCAATTAAGGGTTACAACTATAAGGGCTTCATGGGTCGCAAGATGGTGTATGCGTGGAACGCCGGCCATACCGAAATTAAATGGCATTCTTATTTGGTCGAGGGGCAAGTGGCTATTAGATGGACGGTTTTATGGTTGCAGATTAGCGGGCAAGCCGGGTTTCCTTTTTCGACCTCAACCCAGGCTATGCTAATATTATCTTTACGGGACCCAGTTTATGTTTATCCAGGTGAGTTGTCGAACCAAATGGGGGTGATGCCCACCCCTTCAGATGCCACGAAGGGTGTTTCTATGTTCGATTCGTGGACGGAGAATTCTTTTAGGGAGTTTAGGGTATCTTGGGAACATAAATTTTCACGCCTCGTCGTTATAGAGGGTGCTCGGCCGACCGACACTACATCCTTCCGGGAGGGGGTTTATGAGCACTCGTCAGGACAAAGCAAGTCGAAGGTTAGGAAGGCCTCGATGCTAGAGGATAAAGAGGCTATTCAAGAAGACGTCGCTAAGCACCTGACCAAAGACAGTGTTATTGATCCTAGTGCCGTCAGTTCATCTACACAGGCCAAGACTGATGAGACTCGTATTGAAGGTGCTAGTGATGAGAGGAAACATGGTTGGCTGAGCTCGCCCCTGGATACGGCCGTGGATGCTTGTATTAATAGGGGTCGATGGTGAAACCTCGAACAAGCATACCCGGATGGCGATGGAAAAAGGTTGGACCGGTAGAGCTCAGCCATTTCATATTATGTTCTATTAATTTGTATTATGTGGCGTATTATTACTAGTTTTTGTGGAGTTTTGACATGTTATCCTTTTCCGGAATAGTCGGGTTTCCGATGTTCGATGTAAAGGCCTCGACAAAGGCTCGATTTAACTGATTTTTATTGTTTTTAAAGGGAAGCGCATTTTTTTTCTTTTCTTTTTTTATTATTTTTTTTGGTGGCTCGCAAATCGATTCTTCATTTTGCCAGGAGCGCCCTTTTGAATTTTCACTCCGTCCTCGGCTCACCCTTTTTTCTTTTTTCTTCTTTTTGACGGCTTGCAACTCGATTCTTCATTTTGCCCGGAGTGCACTTTCGGGTTTTCACTCCGTCCTCGGCTCGTCATTTATTTTTATTTTTTTACGACGGCTCGCAACTTGTTCTTCATTTTGCCCGGGGTGCCCTTTCGGGTTTTCACTCCGTCCTCGGCTCGTCCTTTGTGCGTCATCATTGGAATCACTTGTTAAAGGGCCTCGGAAAAGGTTCCGGTTTGTATGTGAATCGTGTAATCGATTTCGTAATTTGGTTGGTTGTACCCGAAGGACGGTTGCCTACGTATTCGCGTTTAGATGGAACCAAACCATGTTCGTAGTTCTTTTAAATGTGAGTGATTTTGCTTTAGACTCGCTATGCCAACTATCGATGCAAATTTTTCGGACATTTCCTCGTTAGAGGAGGCTAGTTTTTTCTTCGGGGGGATGGTATTGACCTAATGTTGCTATTCAGGACATTTTCACCGACGGGTACCAATGACATTTCACTTCTAGCTTGTAGACGGGCTTTCAATATTGGGGTGGCTTGCTATTATCTTTTTAGGATGCGCTAGTGCATGACGGTTAAGGTAATCCTCGAGTTTTGGACGTCGTGATGGGGATGGAACATGGACGATCACCCTCTCTCCTCATTTTAGGCGAGCTTAGTCTAGGTCTTGATGCTCGTGTTCGGCTACACGGGACTTCTTTTCGGGGTTCTAGAATGATCTTGCAAGTATTGTAAGGCACTACTTTTTTTTTTTTGTTGAGTTTCTTAGTGGTTGCTTTGTTTGAAACCTACTACAGTGACATTGTGTTGGGATTGGTGCAGGTTTGGCTATAGGAGAGGCTCGGCTTGGTGGACCCTCCTAAGTCTATTAAGGGTTATAACTATAAGGACTTCATGGGTCGCAAGATGGTGTATGCGTGGAACGCCGGCCATACCGAAAAGAAATGGCATTCTTATTTGGTCGAGGGGCAAGTGGCTATTAGATGGACGGTTTTATGGTTGCAGATTAGCGGGCAAGCCGGGTATCCTTTTTCGACCTCAACCCAGGCTATGCTAATATTATCTTTACGGGACCCAGTTTATGTTTATCCAGGTGAGTTGTCGAACCAAATGGGGGTGATGCCCACCCCTTCAGATGCTACTAAGGGTGTTTCTATGTTCGATTCGTGGACGGAGAATTCTTTTAGGGAGTTTAGGGTATCTTGGGAACATAAATTTTCACGCCCCTTCGTTATAGAGGGTGCTCGGCCAACCGACACTACATCCTTCCGGCATAGGGTTTATGGGCACTCGTCAGGACAAAGCAAGTCGAAGGTTAGGAAGGCCTCGATGCTAGAGGATAAAGAGGCTATTCAAGAAGACGTTGCTAAGCACCTGACCAAAGACAGTGTTACCGATCCTAGTGTAGTCAGTTCATCTACACAGGCCAAGACTGATGAGACTCGTATTGAAGGTGCTAGTGATGAGAGGAAACATGGTTGGCTGAGCTCGCCCCTGGCTAGGGCCGTGGATGCTTGTATTAATAGGGGTCGATGGTGAAAACTCGAACAAGCATGCCCGGATGGCGATGGAAAAAGGTTGGACCGGTAGAGCTCAACCATTTCATATTATGTTCTATTAATTTGTATTATGTGGCGTATTATTACTAGTTTTTGTGGAGTTTTGACACGTTATCCTTTTCCGGAATAGTCGGGTTTTCGATGTTCGATGTAAAGGCCTCGACAAAGGCTCGATTTAACTGATTTTTATTGTTTTTAAAGGGAAGCGCATTTTTTTTCTTTTCTTTTTTTATTATTTTTTTTGGTGGCTCGCAAATCGATTCTTCATTTTGCCAGGAGCGCCCTTTTGAATTTTCACTCCGTCCTCGGCTCACCCTTTTTTCTTTTTTCTTCTTTTTGACGGCTTGCAACTCGATTCTTCATTTTGCCCGGAGTGCACTTTCGGGTTTTCACTCCGTCCTCGGCTCGTCATTTATTTTTATTTTTTTACGACGGCTCGCAACTCGTTCTTCATTTTGCCCGGGGTGCCCTTTCGGGTTTTCACTCCGTCCTCGGCTCGTCCTTTGTGCGTCATCATTGGAATCACTTGTTAAAGGGCCTCGGAAAAGGTTCCGGTTTGTATGTGAATCGTGTAATCGATTTCGTAATTTGGTTGGTTGTACCCGAAGGACGGTTGCCTACGTATTCGCGTTTAGATGGAACCAAACCATGTTCGTAGTTCTTTTAAATGTGAGTGATTTTGCTTTAGACTCGCTATGCCAACTATCGATGCAAATTTTTCGGACATTTCCTCGTTAGAGGAGGCTAGTTTTTTCTTCGGGGGGATGGTATTGACCTAATGTTGCTATTCAGGACATTTTCACCGACGGGTACCTATGACATTTCACTTCTAGCTTGTAGACGGGCTTTCAATATTGGGGTGGCTTGCTATTATCTTTTTAGGATGCGCTAGTGCATGACGGTTAAGGTAATCCTCGAGTTTTGGACGTCGTGATGGGGATGGAACATGGACGATCACCCTCTCTCCTCATTTTAGGCGAGCTTAGTCTAGGTCTTGATGGTCGTGTTCGGCTACACGGGACTTCTTTTCGGGGTTCTAGAATGATCTTGCAAGTATTGTAAGGCACTACTTTTTTTTTTTTGTTGAGTTTCTTAGTGGTTGCTTTGTTTGAAACCTACTACAGTGACATTGTGTTGGGATTGGTGCAGGTTTGGCTATAGGAGAGGCTCGGCTTGGTGGACCCTCCTAAGTCTATTAAGGGTTATAACTATAAGGACTTCATGGGTCGCAAGATGGTGTATGCGTGGAACGCCGGCCATACCGAAAAGAAATGGCATTCTTATTTGGTCGAGGGGCAAGTGGCTATTAGATGGACGGTTTTATGGTTGCAGATTAGCGGGCAAGCCGGGTATCCTTTTTCGACCTCAACCCAGGCTATGCTAATATTATCTTTACGGGACCCAGTTTATGTTTATCCAGGTGAGTTGTCGAACCAAATGGGGGTGATGCCCACCCCTTCAGATGCTACTAAGGGTGTTTCTATGTTCGATTCGTGGACGGAGAATTCTTTTAGGGAGTTTAGGGTATCTTGGGAACATAAATTTTCACGCCCCTTCGTTATAGAGGGTGCTCGGCCAACCGACACTACATCCTTCCGGCATAGGGTTTATGGGCACTCGTCAGGACAAAGCAAGTCGAAGGTTAGGAAGGCCTCGATGCTAGAGGATAAAGAGGCTATTCAAGAAGACGTTGCTAAGCACCTGACCAAAGACAGTGTTACCGATCCTAGTGTCGTCAGTTCATCTACACAGGCCAAGACTGATGAGACTCGTATTGAAGGTGCTAGTGATGAGAGGAAACATGGTTGGCTGAGCTCGCCCCTGGCTAGGGCCGTGGATGCTTGTATTAATAGGGGTCGATGGTGAAAACTCGAACAAGCATGCCCGGATGGCGATGGAAAAAGGTTGGACCGGTAGAGCTCAACCATTTCATATTATGTTCTATTAATTTGTATTATGTGGCGTATTATTACTAGTTTTTGTGGAGTTTTGACACGTTATCCTTTTCCGGAATAGTCGGGTTTCCGTTGTTCGATGTAAAGGCCTCGACAAAGGCTCGATTTAACTGATTTTTATTGTTTTTAATGGGAAGCACATTTTTTTCTTTTCTTTTTTTATTATTTTTTGTGGTGGCTCGCAACTCGATTCTTCATTTTGCCAGGAGCGCCCTTTTGAATTTTCACTCCGTCCTCGGCTCACCCTTTTTTTCTTTTTTCTTCTTTTTGACGGCTTGCAACTCGATTCTTCATTTTGCCCGGAGTGCCCTTTCATTTTTTCACTCCATCCTCGGCTCGTCATTTTTTTTAATTTTTTTTACGACGGCTCGCAACTTGTTCTTCATTTTGCCCGGAGTGCCCTTTCGGGTTTTCACTCCGTCCTCGGCTAGTCGTTTGTGCGTCATCAATGGAATCACTTGTTAAAGGGCCTCGGAAAAGGTTCCGGTTTGTATGTGAATCGTGTAATCGATTTCGTAATTTGGTTGGTTGTACCCGAAGGAGGGTTGCCTACGTATCCGCGTTTAGATGGAATCAAACCATGTTCGTAGTTCTTTTAAATGTGAGTGATTTTGCTTTACACTCGCTATGCCAACTATCGATGCGAATTTTTTGGACATTTCCTCGTTAGAGGAGGCTTGTGTTTTCTTCGGGGGGGATGGTATTGACCTAATGTTGCTATTCAGGACATTTTCACCGACGGGTCCCTATGACATTTCACTTCTTGCTTGTAGACGGGCTTTCAATATTGGGGTGGCTTGCTATTATCTTTTTAGGATGCGCTAGTGCATGACGGTTAAGGTAATCCTCGAGTTTTGGACGTCGTGATGGGGATGGAACATGGAACATGGACAATCACCCTCTCTCCTCATTTTAGGCGAGCTTAGTCTAGGTCTTGATGCTCGTGTTCGGCTACACGGGACTTCTTTTCGGGGTTCTAGAATGATCTTGCATGTATTGTAAGGCACTACTTTTTTTTTTGTTGAGTTTCTTAGTGGTTGCTTTGTTTGAAACCTACTACAGTGACATTGTGTTGGGATTGGTGCAGGTTTGGCTATAGGAGAGGCTCGGCTTGGTGGACCCTCCTAAGTCTATTAAGGGTTATAACTATAAGGACTTCATGGGTCGCAAGATGGTGTATGCGTGGAACGCCGGCCATACCGAAAAGAAATGGCATTCTTATTTGGTCGAGGGGCAAGTGGCTATTAGATGGACGGTTTTATGGTTGCAGATTAGCGGGCAAGCCGGGTATCCTTTTTCGACCTCAACCCAGGCTATGCTAATATTATCTTTACGGGACCCAGTTTATGTTTATCCAGGTGAGTTGTCGAACCAAATGGGGGTGATGCCCACCCCTTCAGATGCTACTAAGGGTGTCTCTATGTTCGATTCGTGGACGGAGAATTTTTTTAGGGAGTTTAGGGTATCTTGGGAACATAAATTTTCACGCCCCTTCGTTATAGAGGGTGCTCGGCCAACCGACACTACATCCTTCCGGCATAGGGTTTATGGGCACTCGTCAGGACAAAGCAAGTCGAAGGTTAGGAAGGCCTCGATGCTAGAGGATAAAGAGGCTATTCAAGAAGACGTTGCTAAGCACCTGACCAAAGACAGTGTTACCGATCCTAGTGTCGTCAGTTCATCTACACAGGCCAAGACTGATGAGACTCGTATTGAAGGTGCTAGTGATGAGAGGAAACATGGTTGGCTGAGCTCGCCCCTGGCTAGGGCCGTGGATGCTTGTATTAATAGGGGTCGATGGTGAAAACTCGAACAAGCATGCCCGGATGGCGATGGAAAAAGGTTGGACCGGTAGAGCTCAACCATTTCATATTATGTTCTATTAATTTGTATTATGTGGCGTATTATTACTAGTTTTTGTGGAGTTTTGACACGTTATCCTTTTCCGGAATAGTCGGGTTTCCGTTGTTCGATGTAAAGGCCTCGACAAAGGCTCGATTTAACTGATTTTTATTGTTTTTAATGGGAAGCACATTTTTTTCTTTTCTTTTTTTATTATTTTTTGTGGTGGCTCGCAACTCGATTCTTCATTTTGCCAGGAGCGCCCTTTTGAATTTTCACTCCGTCCTCGGCTCACCCTTTTTTTCTTTTTTCTTCTTTTTGACGGCTTGCAACTCGATTCTTCATTTTGCCCGGAGTGCCCTTTCGTTTTTTCACTCCGTCCTCGGCTCGTCATTTTTTTTAATTTTTTTTACGACGGCTCGCAACTTGTTCTTCATTTTGCCCGGAGTGCCCTTTCGGGTTTTCACTCCGTCCTCGGCTCGTCGTTTGTGCGTCATCAATGGAATCACTTGTTAAAGGGCCTCGGAAAAGGTTCCGGTTTGTATGTGAATCGTGTAATCGATTTCGTAATTTGGTTGGTTGTACCCGAAGGAGGGTTGCCTACGTATCCGCGTTTAGATGGAATCAAACCATGTTCGTAGTTCTTTTAAATGTGAGTGATTTTGCTTTAGACTCGCTATGCCAACTATCGATGCGAATTTTTTGGACATTTCCTCGTTAGAGGAGGCTTGTGTTTTCTTCGGGGGGGATGGTATTGACCTAATGTTGCTATTCAGGACATTTTCACCGACGGGTCCCTATGACATTTCACTTCTTGCTTGTAGACGGGCTTTCAATATTGGGGTGGCTTGCTATTATCTTTTTAGGATGCGCTAGTGCATGACGGTTAAGGTAATCCTCGAGTTTTGGACGTCGTGATGGGGATGGAACATGGACGATCACCCTCTCTCCTCATTTTAGGCGAGCTTAGTCTAGGTCTTGATGCTCGTGTTCGGCTACACGGGACTTCTTTTCGGGGTTCTAGAATGATCTTGCAAGTATTGTAAGGCACTACTTTTTTTTTTTTTGAGTTTCTTAGTGGTTGCTTTGTTTGAAACCTACTACAGTGACATTGTGTTGGGATTGGTGCAGGTTTGGCTATAGGAGAGGCTCGGCTTGGTGGACCCTCCTAAGTCTATTAAGGGTTATAACTATAAGGACTTCATGGGTCGCAAGATGGTGTATGCGTGGAACGCCGGCCATACCGAAAAGAAATGGCATTCTTATTTGGTCGAGGGGCAAGTGGCTATTAGATGGACGGTTTTATGGTTGCAGATTAGCGGGCAAGCCGGGTATCCTTTTTCGACCTCAACCCAGGCTATGCTAATATTATCTTTACGGGACCCAGTTTATGTTTATCCAGGTGAGTTGTCGAACCAAATGGGGGTGATGCCCACCCCTTCAGATGCTACTAAGGGTGTTTCTATGTTCGATTCGTGGACGGAGAATTCTTTTAGGGAGTTTAGGGTATCTTGGGAACATAAATTTTCACGCCCCTTCGTTATAGAGGGTGCTCGGCCAACCGACACTACATCCTTCCGGCATAGGGTTTATGGGCACTCGTCAGGACAAAGCAAGTCGAAGGTTAGGAAGGCCTCGATGCTAGAGGATAAAGAGGCTATTCAAGAAGACGTTGCTAAGCACCTGACCAAAGACAGTGTTACCGATCCTAGTGTCGTCAGTTCATCTACACAGGCCAAGACTGATGAGACTCGTATTGAAGGTGCTAGTGATGAGAGGAAACATGGTTGGCTGAGCTCGCCCCTGGCTAGGGCCGTGGATGCTTGTATTAATAGGGGTCGATGGTGAAAACTCGAACAAGCATGCCCGGATGGCGATGGAAAAAGGTTGGACCGGTAGAGCTCAACCATTTCATATTATGTTCTATTAATTTGTATTATGTGGCGTATTATTACTAGTTTTTGTGGAGTTTTGACACGTTATCCTTTTCCGGAATAGTCGGGTTTCCGTTGTTCGATGTAAAGGCCTCGACAAAGGCTCGATTTAACTGATTTTTATTGTTTTTAATGGGAAGCACATTTTTTTCTTTTCTTTTTTTATTATTTTTTGTGGTGGCTCGCAACTCGATTCTTCATTTTGCCAGGAGCGCCCTTTTGAATTTTCACTCCGTCCTCGGCTCACCCTTTTTTTCTTTTTTCTTCTTTTTGACTGCTTGCAACTCGATTCTTCATTTTGCCCGGAGTGCCCTTTCGTTTTTTCACTCCGTCCTCGGCTCGTCATTTTTTTTAATTTTTTTTACGACGGCTCGCAACTTGTTCTTCATTTTGCCCGGAGTGCCCTTTCGGGTTTTCACTCCGTCCTCGGCTCGTCGTTTGTGCGTCATCAATGGAATCACTTGTTAAAGGGCCTCGGAAAAGGTTCCGGTTTGTATGTGAATCGTGTAATCGATTTCGTAATTTGGTTGGTTGTACCCGAAGGAGGGTTGCCTACGTATCCGCGTTTAGATGGAATCAAACCATGTTCGTAGTTCTTTTAAATGTGAGTGATTTTGCTTTAGACTCGCTATGCCAACTATCGATGCAAATTTTTTGGACATTTCCTCGTTAGAGGAGGCTTGTGTTTTCTTCGGGGGGGATGGTATTGACCTAATGTTGCTATTCAGGACATTTTCACCGACGGGTCCCTATGACATTTCACTTCTTGCTTGTAGACGGGCTTTCAATATTGGGGTGGCTTGCTATTATCTTTTTAGGATGCGCTAGTGCATGACGGTTAAGGTAATCCTCGAGTTTTGGACGTCGTGATGGGGATGGAACATGGACGATCACCCTCTCTCCTCATTTTAGGCGAGCTTAGTCTAGGTCTTGATGCTCGTGTTCGGCTACACGGGACTTCATTTCGGGGTTCTAGAATGATCTTGCAAGTATTGTAAGGCACTACTTTTTTTTTTGTTGAGTTTCTTAGTGGTTGCTTTGTTTGAAACCTACTACAGTGACATTGTGTTGGGATTGGTGCAGGTTTGGCTATAGGAGAGGCTCGGCTTGGTGGACCCTCCTAAGTCTATTAAGGGTTATAACTATAAGGACTTCATGGGTCGCAAGATGGTGTATGCGTGGAACGCCGGCCATACCGAAAAGAAATGGCATTCTTATTTGGTCGAGGGGCAAGTGGCTATTAGATGGACGGTTTTATGGTTGCAGATTAGCGGGCAAGCCGGGTATCCTTTTTCGACCTCAACCCAGGCTATGCTAATATTATCTTTACGGGACCCAGTTTATGTTTATCCAGGTGAGTTGTCGAACCAAATGGGGGTGATGCCCACCCCTTCAGATGCTACTAAGGGTGTTTCTATGTTCGATTCGTGGACGGAGAATTCTTTTAGGGAGTTTAGGGTATCTTGGGAACATAAATTTTCACGCCCCTTCGTTATAGAGGGTGCTCGGCCAACCGACACTACATCCTTCCGGCATAGGGTTTATGGGCACTCGTCAGGACAAAGCAAGTGGAAGGTTAGGAAGGCCTCGATGCTAGAGGATAAAGAGGCTATTCAAGAAGACGTTGCTAAGCACCTGACCAAAGACAGTGTTACCGATCCTAGTGTCGTCAGTTCATCTACACAGGCCAAGACTGATGAGACTCGTATTGAAGGTGCTAGTGATGAGAGGAAACATGGTTGGCTGAGCTCGCCCCTGGCTAGGGCCGTGGATGCTTGTATTAATAGGGGTCGATGGTGAAAACTCGAACAAGCATGCCCGGATGGCGATGGAAAAAGGTTGGACCGGTAGAGCTCAACCATTTCATATTATGTTCTATTAATTTGTATTATGTGGCGTATTATTACTAGTTTTTGTGGAGTTTTGACACGTTATCCTTTTCCGGAATAGTCGGGTTTCCGTTGTTCGATGTAAAGGCCTCGACAAAGGCTCGATTTAATAGATTTTTATTGTTTTTAATGGGAAGCACATTTTTTTCTTTTCTTTTTTTATTATTTTTTGTGGTGGCTCGCAACTCGATTCTTCATTTTGCCAGGAGCGCTCTTTTGAATTTTCACTCCGTCCTCGGCTCACCCTTTTTTTCTTTTTTCTTCTTTTTGACGGCTTGCAACTCGATTCTTCATTTTGCCCGGAGTGCCCTTTCGTTTTTTCACTCCGTCCTCGGCTCGTCATTTTTTTTAATTTTTTTTACGACGGCTCGCAACTTGTTCTTCATTTTGCCCGGAGTGCCCTTTCGGGTTTTCACTCCGTCCTCGGCTCGTCGTTTGTGCGTCATCAATGGAATCACTTGTTAAAGGGCCTCGGAAAAGGTTCCGGTTTGTATGTGAATCGTGTAATCGATTTCGTAATTTGGTTGGTTGTACCCGAAGGAGGGTTGCCTACGTATCCGCGTTTAGATGGAATCAAACCATGTTCGTAGTTCTTTTAAATGTGAGTGATTTTGCTTTAGACTCGCTATGCCAACTATCGATGCGAATTTTTTGGACATTTCCTCGTTAGAGGAGGCTTGTGTTTTCTTCGGGGGGGATGGTATTGACCTAATGTTGCTATTCAGGACATTTTCACCGACGGGTCCCTATGACATTTCACTTCTTGCTTGTAGACGGGTTTTCAATATTGCGGTGGCTTGCTATTATCTTTTTAGGATGCGCTAGTGCATGACGGTTAAGGTAATCCTCGAGTTTCGGACGTCGTGATGGGGATGGAACATGGACGATCGCCCTCTCTCCTCATTTTGGGCGAGCTTAGTCTAGGTCTTGATGGTCGTGTTCGGCTACACGGTACTTCCTTTCGGGGTTCTAGAATGATCTTGCAAGTATTGTAAGGCGCTACTTTTTTTTTGTTTGTTGAGTTTCTTAGTGGTTGCTTTGTTTGAAACCTACTACAGTGACATTGTGTTGGGATTGGTGCAGGTTTGGTTATAGGAGAGGCTCGGCTTGGTGGACCCTCCTAAGTTTATTAAGGGTTATAACTATAAGGGCTTCATGGGTCGCAAGATGGTGTATGCGTGGAACGCCGGCCATACCGAAAAGAAATGGCATTCTTATTTGGTCGAGGGGCAAGTGGCTATTAGATGAACGGTTTTATGGTTGCAGATTAGCGGGCAAGCCGGGTTTCCTTTTTCGACCTCAACCCAGGCTATGCTAATATTATCTTTACGGGACCCAGTTTATGTTTATCCAGGTGAGTTGTCGAACCAAATGGGGGTGATGCCCACCCCTTCAGATGCTACGAAGGGTGTTTCTATGTTCGATTCGTGGACGGTGAATTCTTTTAGGGAGTTTAGGGTATCTTGGGAACATAAATTTTCACGCCCCTTCGTTATAGAGGGTGCTCGGCCAACCGACACTACATCCTTCCGGCATAGGGTTTATGGGCACTCGTCAGGACAAAGCAAGTGGAAGGTTAGGAAGGCCTCGATGCTAGAGGATAAAGAGGCTATTCAAGAAGACGTTGCTAAGCACCTGACCAAAGACAGTGTTACCGATCCTAGTGTCGTCAGTTCATCTACACAGGCCAAGACTGATGAGACTCGTATTGAAGGTGCTAGTGATGAGAGGAAACATGGTTGGCTGAGCTCGCCCCTGGCTAGGGCCGTGGATGCTTGTATTAATAGGGGTCGATGGTGAAAACTCGAACAAGCATGCCCGGATGGCGATGGAAAAAGGTTGGACCGGTAGAGCTCAACCATTTCATATTATGTTCTATTAATTTGTATTATCTGGCGTATTATTACTAGTTTTTGTGGAGTTTTGACACGTTATCCTTTTCCGGAATAGTCGGGTTTCCGTTGTTTGATGTAAAGGCCTCGACAAAGGCTCGATTTAATAGATTTTTATTGTTTTTAATGGGAAGCACATTTTTTTCTTTTCTTTTTTTATTATTTTTTGTGGTGGCTCGCAACTCGATTCTTCATTTTGCCAGGAGCGCCCTTTTGAATTTTCACTCCGTCCTCGGCTCACCCTTTTTTTCTTTTTTCTTCTTTTTGACGGCTTGCAACTCGATTCTTCATTTTGCCCGGAGTGCCCTTTCGTTTTATCACTCCGTCCTCGGCTCGTCATTTTTTTTAATTTTTTTTACGACGGCTCGCAACTTGTTCTTCATTTTGCCCGGAGTGCCCTTTCGGGTTTTCACTCCGTCCTCGGCTCGTCGTTTGTGCGTCATCAATGGAATCACTTGTTAAAGGGCCTCGGAAAAGGTTCCGGTTTGTATGTGAATCGTGTAATCGATTTCGTAATTTGGTTGGTTGTACCCGAAGGAGGGTTGCCTACGTATCCGCGTTTAGATGGAATCAAACCATGTTCGTAGTTCTTTTAAATGTGAGTGATTTTGCTTTAGACTCGCTATGCCAACTATCGATGCGAATTTTTTGGACATTTCCTCGTTAGAGGAGGCTTGTGTTTTATTCGGGGGGGATGGTATTGACCTAATGTTGCTATTCAGGACATTTTCACCGACGGGTCCCTATGACATTTCACTTCTTGCTTGTAGACGGGTTTTCAATATTGCGGTGGCTTGCTATTATCTTTTTAGGATGCGCTAGTGCATGACGGTTAAGGTAATCCTCGAGTTTCGGACGTCGTGATGGGGATGGAACATGGACGATCGCCCTCTCTCCTCATTTTGGGCGAGCTTAGTCTAGGTCTTGATGGTCGTGTTCGGCTACACGGTACTTCCTTTCGGGGTTCTAGAATGAACTTGCAAGTATTGTAAGGCGCTACTTTTTTTTTGTTTGTTGAGTTTCTTAGTGGTTGCTTTGTTTGAAACCTACTACAGTGACATTGTGTTGGGATTGGTGCAGGTTTGGTTATAGGAGAGGCTCGGCTTGGTGGACCCTCCTAAGTTTATTAAGGGTTATAACTATAAGGGCTTCATGGGTCGCAAGATGGTGTATGCGTGGAACGCCGGCCATACCGAAAAGAAATGGCATTCTTATTTGGTCGAGGGGCAAGTGGCTATTAGATGAACGGTTTTATGGTTGCAGATTAGCGGGCAAGCCGGGTTTCCTTTTTCGACCTCAACCCAGGCTATGCTAATATTATCTTTACGGGACCCAGTTTATGTTTATCCAGGTGAGTTGTCGAACCAAATGGGGGTGATGCCCACCCCTTCAGATGCTACGAAGGGTGTTTCTATGTTCGATTCGTGGACGGTGAATTCTTTTAGGGAGTTTAGGGTATCTTGGGAACATAAATTTTCACGCCCCTTCGTTATAGAGGGTGCTCGGCCAACCGACACTACATCCTTCCGGCATAGGGTTTATGGGCACTCGTCAGGACAAAGCAAGTGGAAGGTTAGGAAGGCCTCGATGCTAGAGGATAAAGAGGCTATTCAAGAAGACGTTGCTAAGCACCTGACCAAAGACAGTGTTACCGATCCTAGTGTCGTCAGTTCATCTACACAGGCCAAGACTGATGAGACTCGTATTGAAGGTGCTAGTGATGAGAGGAAACATGGTTGGCTGAGCTCGCCCCTGGCTAGGGCCGTGGATGCTTGTATTAATAGGGGTCGATGGTGAAAACTCGAACAAGCATGCCCGGATGGCGATGGAAAAAGGTTGGACCGGTAGAGCTCAACCATTTCATATTATGTTCTATTAATTTGTATTATGTGGCGTATTATTACTAGTTTTTGTGGAGTTTTGACACGTTATCCTTTTCCGGAATAGTCGGGTTTCCGTTGTTCGATGTAAAGGCCTCGACAAAGGCTCGATTTAATAGATTTTTATTGTTTTTAATGGGAAGCACATTTTTTTCTTTTCTTTTTTTATTATTTTTTGTGGTGGCTCGCAACTCGATTCTTCATTTTGCCAGGAGCGCCCTTTTGAATTTTCACTCCGTCCTCGGCTCACCCTTTTTTTCTTTTTTCTTCTTTTTGACGGCTTGCAACTCGATTCTTCATTTTGCCCGGAGTGCCCTTTCGTTTTTTCACTCCGTCCTCGGCTCGTCATTTTTTTTAATTTTTTTTACGACGGCTCGCAACTTGTTCTTCATTTTGCCCGGAGTGCCCTTTCGGGTTTTCACTCCGTCCTCGGCTCGTCGTTTGTGCGTCATCAATGGAATCACTTGTTAAAGGGCCTCGGAAAAGGTTCCGGTTTGTATGTGAATCGTGTAATCGATTTCGTAATTTGGTTGGTTGTACCCGAAGGAGGGTTGCCTACGTATCCGCGTTTAGATGGAATCAAACCATGTTCGTAGTTCTTTTAAATGTGAGTGATTTTGCTTTAGACTCGCTATGCCAACTATCGATGCGAATTTTTTGGACATTTCCTCGTTAGAGGAGGCTTGTGTTTTATTCGGGGGGGATGGTATTGACCTAATGTTGCTATTCAGGACATTTTCACCGACGGGTCCCTATGACATTTCACTTCTTGCTTGTAGACGGGTTTTCAATATTGCGGTGGCTTGCTATTATCTTTTTAGGATGCGCTAGTGCATGACGGTTAAGGTAATCCTCGAGTTTCGGACGTCGTGATGGGGATGGAACATGGACGATCGCCCTCTCTCCTCATTTTGGGCGAGCTTAGTCTAGGTCTTGATGGTCGTGTTCGGCTACACGGTACTTCCTTTCGGGGTTCTAGAATGATCTTGCAAGTATTGTAAGGCGCTACTTTTTTTTTGTTTGTTGAGTTTCTTAGTGGTTGCTTTGTTTGAAACCTACTACAGTGACATTGTGTTGGGATTGGTGCAGGTTTGGTTATAGGAGAGGCTCGGCTTGGTGGACCCTCCTAAGTTTATTAAGGGTTATAACTATAAGGGCTTCATGGGTCGCAAGATGGTGTATGCGTGGAACGCCGGCCATACCGAAAAGAAATGGCATTCTTATTTGGTCGAGGGGCAAGTGGCTATTAGATGAACGGTTTTATGGTTGCAGATTAGCGGGCAAGCCGGGTTTCCTTTTTCGACCTCAACCCAGGCTATGCTAATATTATCTTTACGGGACCCAGTTTATGTTTATCCAGGTGAGTTGTCGAACCAAATGGGGGTGATGCCCACCCCTTCAGATGCTACGAAGGGTGTTTCTATGTTCGATTCGTGGACGGTGAATTCTTTTAGGGAGTTTAGGGTATCTTGGGAACATAAATTTTCACGCCCCGTCGTTGTAGAGGGTGCTCGGCCGACCGACACTACATCCTTCCGGAAGGGTGTTTATGAGCACTCGTCAGGACAAAGCAAGTCGAAGGTTAGGAAGGCCTCGATGCTAGAGGATAAAGAGGCTATTCAAGAAGACGTCGCTAAGCACCTGACCAAAGACAGTGTTACCGATCCTAGTGCCGTCAGTTCATCTACACAGGCCAAGACTGATGAGACTCGTATTGAAGGTGCTAGTGATGAGAGGAAACATGGTTGGCTGAGCTCGCCCCTGGATAGGGCCGTGGATGCTTGTATTAATAGGGGTCGATGGTGAAAACTCGAACAAGCATGCCCGGATGGCGATGGAAAAAGGTTGGACCGGTAGAGCTCAGCCATTCCATATTATGTTCTACTAATTTGTATTATGTGGCGTATTATTACTAGTTTTTGTGGAGTTTTGACACGTTATCCTTTTCTGGAATAGTCGGGTTTCCGTTGTTCGATGTAAAGGCCTCGACAAAGGCTCGATTTAACTGATTTTTATTGTTTTTAATGGGAAGCGCATTTTTTTCTTTTCTTTTTTTATTATTTTTTGTGGTGGCTCGCAACTCGATTCTTCATTTTGCCAGGAGCGCCCTTTTGAATTTTCACTCTGTCCTCGGCTCACCCTTTTTTTCTTTTTTCTTCTTTTTGACGGCTTGCAACTCGATTCTTCATTTTGCCCGGAGTGCCCTTTCGGGTTTTCACTCCGTCCTCGGCTCGTCATTTTTTTAATTTTTTTTTACGACGGCTCGCAACTCGTTCTTCATTTTGCCCGGAGTGCCCTTTCGGGTTTTCACTCCGTCCTCGGCTCGTCGTTTGTGCGTCATCATTGGAATCACTTGTTAAAGGGCCTTGGAAAAGGTTCCGGTTTGTATGTGAATCGTGTAATCGATTTCGTAATTTGGTTGGTTGTACCCGAAGGAGGGTTGCCTACGTATCCGCGTTTAGATGGAATCAAACCATGTTCGTAGTTCTTTTAAATGTGAGTGATTTTGCTTTAGACTCGCTATGCCAACTATCGATGCGAATTTTTTTTTTTCTTTGTTTTTTTTTTTGCAGGTTTTCACCCTAATTCGAAGATCAGGATGAGGTTGTCAGGATGTCTGTGGATAGTATCGCTTGAGTTGGTCCATGTTTGCTGGGGTTGAGAATTCTTGACCGTCTAGGTCGGTGAGGATTACAGCGCCCCCCCGAGAGTATTTTCCTAACAAGGTAGGGGCCCGCCTAGTTTGGTTTGAACTTCCTTCTGGGATCGACGGGAATGGGTGCTCTAATGGATTTGACTACTAGGTCTCCCTCATGTATGTTTCGGGATTTCACTCGTTTGTTAAAGGCACGTTGTATGCGTTGTTGGTAAGCTTGCCCGTTGGACAATGCATGTATTCTACGCTCGTCTAAGAGTACTAGCTCATCGTACTGTTTTTGGTTCCATTCTTCTTCGGGGATGCCGCTTTCGGCTAGTATCCTTAGCGAGGGTATTTCTAGCTCTACGGGTTGTACGGCTTCAGAGCCGTAGGTCAAGTAGTAAGGGGTCCCTCCGATGGGTGTTCGGTAGGATGTTCGGTACCCCCATAATGCGAAGGGTATTTTGTTCGGCCAATCCCGGTAGTTTTCTATCATTTTCTTAAGGATTGTGGTAATGGTTTTGTTCGCCGCTTCTACGGCCCCGTTTGTCTGAGGTCTATAAGGTGAGGTTTTGTGTCTCTGGATTTTGTATTTGTCGAGGAGTTTTTGGGTGTTGGCCCTGAAATGATCCCCCTGATCACTGATGATTTCGTGAGGTATGCCGTATCGGCAGATGATGTTATTTTGTACGGTGTAAGAGACGGCTTCTACCCACTTGGTGAAGTAATCGGCGGCCACCAGTATAAAACAGTGTCCGTCGGTACCGGCTGGGTGTACCTTTCCTATGATGTCAATTCCCCAAGTAAAGAAGGGCCAGGGCGTGGTTATGGTATGGAGAGGATAGGGTGGTAGGTGTTGGATGTTGGCGAATATTTGGCAGTTATGGCAGTGACGGACGTGACGTCGACAGTCTGCCTCTAGGGTAATCCCAGTAGTAACCTAGTCTCATTATTTTTCGTGCTAATAGGTGTGCTCTGATGTGCAGTTTGCACTCTCCGTCGTGTACTTCTTCCTTGACTCTTTTAGATTGGGTTTTATTTATGCACCTAAGGAGGACTCCTTGTGGGGTTCGTTTGTAGAGTAGTCCTTGGTTCAGGACGTAATCGGCGGCTTGAATTCTTAAGGCTCTTTTGTTTTTGGTGTTTGTGTTGGGTGGGTATGATCCGTTGGTTTTAAAATCTAGGATTGCTTTGTACCAGGGTTCCTCGGAGGTATCGTCGGTTTCGAGGTTATGGGTGTAGGTCGGTTGTTCGCTTCTCTCTACGCAGATAGGCATGGAGAAAAGGTGGTCGGGCATGTTTATTAGTGAGGCTAGTTTGGATAAAGCGTCGGCGAATTGATTTTCTTCACGGGGTATGTGTATAAAGTCGACTTCGTTGAATTCACTGGATATTATTTCTACTTCGGTTTGGTACGGGGTTGGATTTTCGCTGAAAACTTTCCAGGTGTCCGTGGCTTGGTTGACTATTAGGGATGAATCTCCGTGTACTCTAAGGTTCTTATCTCCTAGAGTTACGGCGGTTTTTTGTCCTATTAGGCAAGCTTCGTATTCGGCTGCGTTGTTGGTGATAAGTGTCGTTTGTAGTGCCTATTTTGTGGTCTTTTGGTCCCATTTTCCTTGTGGAATCGCTCCTTGGGAGCGATTTATGGGCTTCCTATGCTTCCTTTAGTTCGTTTCAGGTTCCCGAGACCGATTTGGAAGTGTTGGAGCGATTCCGACTCGATACATGCACATTTTGGAGCCAACGGAGTAAAGGAACGATGCCTCGATGCCTTGGAATCTACCCCGAGACCTTGGGGCCCAATACCGAGCCTCCAAGACCCGATCCCGAGTCCCGAGAGTCGATGGGAAGCCCATGAGAAGCAAGAAGGGACAAAAAAGTTCATATTTGAGGCCTACAAGACTCATCCCGGACGGGTATGGCCTCATCCCGTCCGGGATGAAGGTGCAATTGAAGGAGCTGCTGTCTGTGGCTCATCCCGATAGGGAGCAGTTCATCCCGATCGGGACCACCTCATCCCGATCGGGACCAACTCATCCCGACCGGGATGAGCCCAGTTCAGCCCCGCATTGTTTCCTTCCTTCTCCTTTTCATTTGTAACCGTATATATACCCTTCCTCTTGTAATCTTATGTTATCTTAGGCTAAATCCTTAAAACCCAATACTACTTTAGGTTAGATTAGATTAGATTAGTGTAGATTAGTCGATAATTAGTAGTTAATCTTAGATTAGTACTTGTATTAAGGGAATTCTTCAAGATCTTCTCCAAGCTTGACAACCTTGGATGTTTGTGTTGGGTTTTCTTCATTAATGCAAGTTTTGTTCTTTCTCCTTCACTAGTTTGGTATAATCCTCTTCTCTACTTCTATTAATTTTGTTTATGTTATTCAAGTTTCAATCTTTAGTTCTAGATTATTGTTTTGTTCTTCATACTTGTTAGTTTGTTTATGTTTGTTTTGATGTTTGTGTTAATCCATCTTGTTCTTGTTAGTTATAGTTTGATTATGCTAGAGTAGTATTCTTGCTAGGGTTAGTAAGGTGATTAGGGTGTTAATTGGGTGATTAAGGGTTGGTTAGACATGTTGGTGGAAGATTTGGGTTTCCTCTTGTTTGATGCACATCACATGTTTGTTGAATTGCTTGAATGACTAAGTATGTACGAATACTTGTTTTCTTGCCTTTCTTTCGTGGGTATTAGTTTGTTTGTGGGTTCGGTCCCCTCACTAAGTTGCGAGAGCCCGGTGAGGACGACCTCTAGGCCGGTCTAAGTAGCGAGAGCCCGGATTCGACCTAGGACCATAGCGCGCTAGAACCCCGTTTGTCGTGTGTGTCGCCGAGATGGGTTCTAGGTGAAACCTCTAGGTGGGTCTAAGTTGCGAGAGCCCGGACCAACCTAGATTACCCTACTACCTCCTTCACTCTAGTTCTCCCTCGACCATTCTGTTACCCCTTTGACCCCGACCTAATCCTAGCCCGTTTTCCTTTGTTTGCTTTCTCCTTAGACTTAGTTTTAGTCTAGTCTTCTCCCTCCTTTCATTCTTTAGTTTAGCTCGTTGACTTAGTCTTGTATTTAGGCGACCTTGGTCTAGACTTTACATTACCGTCCCCGTGGATTCGACCCGACTTACCCTATCTACCGTAGGAGTAGCCGGTTATATTATTGACGGTTGGGATTCCACGACAAATCCCTCCCATCAATTTGGCGTCGTTGCCGGGGACGGTGCTAGTTTAGACTTAGTTTTCCTATTTGCTTGACTTTGTCTTTGTGTTTGTGTTTTTCTTTTTCTTTTTGTTACTTTGCTTATTGTGTGTGTGTGGTTTATTTCTCTCTTGTCTAGTGCCCAAAAAGCACTAGACTTCTCACGTTTGTTCTTAGTCTACAGTTTGTGCTTAGAGGCGGTGATTATCTTCTTCTTGCAACTCAGAGCCGCTTAAACGGACGGTTGCTAGAATGAGTGGTTTCCAACCGGGTATGGACTAAGATTTTCGAGCAAGCATGGGGTTTGATCTAAACTCCACACACTCGGGAGCCGATATGAGCTACCACTCTTCTTCCATGAACCAAATCCATGACATGACGTCCCCCTACCATAATCAAGCTTCTTGGGGTAATCAAGAGGGGTATGATCCTCAAGAGTATGGAAATGGCTACCAACAAGTGAATGATTATCACTCCTACGACCATGGTGGCTATTACTCGAGCTATGATTGTGAACCCACCATGTTCAATCAAGATTCACCGTATGGAAGCCAATACCCCCAAGACCCACAATATTACCCTCCACCCCAACCACAATATGAACCCTATGACCCACAATACTACCAATCACCCCAACCTTGCTACCAACAATATGATGCCCCACCATTTGGGCATCATCAAGATTATCAAGGACCTTTACAAGACCCCAATGACCACCAATCGTCGAACTTGGAGTTTCATCAATCCATGCTTCAAATGCAACAAGAAATGGCCATCCAATTGCAAAAGAATAAGGAATTCTTGGCCCAAATTCGAAGGGGAAATGAGGCGAGGAATGCTCATTTAAAGGCATTAGCGGTTCAAACCGTTATGTCTTTATCCCGAGCATCACATTTAGATGGAGGGTGCCCACTTGAGAGAGAGGAGCAACCTAATCATGAAGCCGCCGATGTAGTTCCCTTTGAAAGAGAGATTTGCTTTGAAGAACCTCAATCGTCTACCCAAAAAGAGACGAATGAGGAGATGACTCTTGGTGAAGGCATCGTTGGTGAGGAATTGGTGGAGGATAGTGAGTGGGATGGTTTGGTGGAGTTTGTAGAGTTGTTGGGTGAAATTGTTAGCCTCGAGTTGCCCTTGTCCGAGAACGTGGATAGGCATCATGAGCCCCTTGCTAGTACACCGAGAGGTGACTTGGAAGAGATTGAAACCGCCGGTAGAAGTTTTGATCCTCTCCTCCAAGATGATGTGGGGCCGAGTGATGAAGATGGGGAACCATAGCTTAAGGCAATTGTGGGGGTGTGCAACGAGGAAGTAAGGCCAAAACCGCTTTTTGTGCCTTGTTTCTTGGAGATGAAGCTTGCTAACGATTGGAAGCGATGCCTAGGGAGGAAGAGATCGGTTAGGCTCGTAGGATGGAGAGACCCCAGAGACTACTTTGAAGATGATGTCGGGTCTTGGGATCCCTACTTCTTGCCTCCTCCTTGGAGGCCGTGGAGGTCGGTTAAGCTCGAGCGCTTCTTGGGCCTTCACTATGATGTCGGTAGCGCGTTCGACTTGCTCCTCCATGCCCTTGAGGGCTACGGTTGAAGAATGGAGTTCACCATCCTCGGTTTGACGGAGTTCCTAAAAGAACCGTCATGTTGTGAAGTGAAGGTGACTTCTAGAACGGAGTGGTTGATGATGGAGTTTGGTTTGCGAGCGAGGAAGTCGGTTTTTGAAGCTTATGATAATCTTTTGGGCTTAGGGAAAGCAAAGAAGACTCATCCCGACCGGGAAGAGGGCTTCCCGACCGGGAAGGATGAGGAATCCCGACCGGGAAGGAGCCATCCCGATCGGGATGAAGGTGCTGAAAATCGGACTCACTGGAGTGCGTTCCCGATCGGGACGAGAGCTTCCCGATCGGGAAGGGTTTATCAACCCGATCGGGACCATCCATCCCGACCGGGATGGTCCCCTTTGACTCCACCCATCCATTTTGCCCCCTCCCAACCTCCCTACTCCTCTTTGTTCCTATCATATGACCCGTACACCTCACTTTACACACCGAGATCCACATCAAATCCCACCCCCTACCATTACTATCCCAACCATGCGGTTTTATCAAGCTTGACGGAGGATGACAACGAAGACAACAAGCAAGCGCCTATATTGATCTATGAGACGATGGAGCGAGTGAGTTACTAGCCGATTTGTTTGGGTAACTATCCTTACTTTTCCGTCTTTTATTGCTTGTTTTCCTTTGTTTATTCCCTTCCCCTTGTACACTTATGTGTCTTGATGTCATGGTGGCCTTCGAGGCCTTGGTATATGTTGCTCCCGACTCTCGATGATGTGATTACATCGAGAGTCATTTTCAAAATCCAAATTTTTACAAGATTTTCACTTTCTTTTTGCGGATTTAGTCGGATTTAGGCGGAATCCGGGCAAGGTGACTTGATTACACCTAGCCCTCCCCTCCCATTTCCTATTATTTCCTTCTTTTTATTTCTTCCCCCATCCATATCTTTTTCTCGTCTCGGCCCATGGTGACTTGACTACACCCCGGCCGGACACCTTCTACCTTTTCTTCACTTTATTTTTGATTTTTAGCTTTATTTTTGTAGTTTCTTTTTCTTTCTTTTGTCTCTCCGCACCCTACGATCGAGCATGAGGACATGGCTCGATTTAAGTGTGGGGGAGCGATATTCTAGTATAGTTTAGTCTATTTTCTTAGTTTTTCCGAAAAAAATCTTAAAAATACCTAAAAATTTGAAAAAATTTCACAAAAATCAAAAAGATTTTATCTTTTGTGTTTTCATTTTTGTGTCTTTGCGTCGTATATTCGTTTGTGTGCGTGTTTTGCTTCCCTTTTTCCTTATAGGTCGCTTAATCACTGCTAGCTTTGGAGAGTTTTCAAGGCACCCGGTAACATCTTTTCAACCCTTTTTCCTCTTTGTTTCTTGTGGAGTTTGGAGGAGATATGTGTTGTGGTGAGCTCGGGTGGAGCTTTGTAAAGTTTGTGGAGGATTGGTTGCTCATTTGGAAGTTCGGGGTGGTGTTTGTTCCCTTGTGTGTTTATTTTGTTATGTTTTGTTGTTGTCGCCTTTTGTCTATTTTTCTTTCGTTCGTTTTCGTTGAGTCTTTGTTTTGTGTTGTGTTGTGTGTCTTGTGCGTAAACCGTTTTCGAAAACCCGGTTTAGAGGCTAGAGTGTGAGTTTCTATTTTCCCTTCCTAGTAGTGTAAATCGAGTCTTGGACTTTAATCTAGTAGAATGACCTTAAATCAATGATTTCGTTGGTCCTTTACCTTGAGTCCACCTAGCTTACTAGGGATTTACTATGGGATTTGCATTTTGACCATTATGACCACCCACGGTGTGAAAAGGCCTTGGTTACCGAGTCTTGTCCCCTAGGTGACCGTGTTTAGGATTGTTTGATTAGTCCAAGTTCTCCACTTTTTGTGGGTTTGAAGGGAAAGCGCGCTCCCGACTTACCCATTCACCTACCTCCTACACACACCCTCACAAATAAAATGCAATTTGTTGATTTCTCTCTTTCTCAATTATCAAAGGAATGCCAAAAATGCCAAATCTTGCCAAAAGGGCAAAGAAAAGAAAAGAAAAAGAAAAAAAGAATGAAAGAAAGAAAAGAATGAAGAAAAAGAAAAGGCACAAAAGCCAAAAAGAAAATAGAAAAGAAGAAAAAGAAATGGCATGGCAACAAACAAAGCAAAAACGTCAAAAGGAAAGAAAATGCCAAAAGAAAACCCGTCTCACAAAAAGAAATCCCCACAAAAATAAGCCTTTTTCCGACTTTTGCCGTGAAGAGCCTACCAAAGGACCGAGTCCCGAGGAAGGATGATAGCGGCATTAGTCGGTCTCCCCTCATTTTGCATATTTCCACCTTTTTACTTGGACTAGTTTGGCGGTCTTGGACACGGGACGACCCTCTTGGCTCACGCTAAAGGGGGCGGGGTCTCACTTACCTACAGTGTCGACTAACACCGTGGTTCTCCACTTTTCCACTCCGCCGACCGTCCCGTACTACGTTTTTAGAAAGTTAGGAGGACCTAGGTAAGTTACCAACGTTTTTATTGCTTTATCGTCATACTATTAGGGTTTAGTTCACCCCGGTTTGTATTGCTAGCTTGGGAACGTCGTCACTTACCTCGAGTCCTAAACCGGTGTTTCATTCACCGCTTTTATAGGGAAGCGGTATTTCTTTTGTTTTGGGTGCAACCGTCTATGTGTTTGTTTGTGTGTTTGTTTGTTTATGTGTTTTGTGTCCGGTTGCACCCACAGTTTTGTCGCAAGATCCAACTTGCCTTGCGGAGTTCACTTTTCCTCTAAGTGCACTCACGTGAGTTGAAGGGGCGTAGGGTGCGCTAATACCCACTCGGATAGTTTAGTAGTAGTATGTGCTTACTCGAGGGCGAGTAAGGGTTAAGTGTGGGGGAGTTGATAAGTGTCGTTTGTAGTGCCTATTTTGTAGTGTTTTGGTCCCATTTTCCTTGTGGAATCGCTCCTTGGGAGCGATTTATGGGCTTCTTATGCTTCCTTTAGTTCGTTTCAGGTTCCCGAGACCGATTTGGAAGAGTTGAAGCGATTCCGACTCGATACATGCACATTTTGGAGCCAACGGAGTAAAGGAACGATGCCTCGATGCCTTGGAATCAACCCCGAGACCTTGGGACCCAATACCGAGCCTCCGAGACCCGATCCCGAGTCCCGAGAGTCGATGGGAAGCCCATGAGAAGCAAGGATGGACCAAAAAGTTCATGTTTGAGGCCTACAAGACTCATCCCGGACGGGTATGGCCTCATCCCGTCCGGGATGAAGGTGCGATTGAAGGAGCTGCTGTCTGTGGCTCATCCCGATCGGGAGCAGTTCATCCCGATCGGGACTACCTCATCCCGATCGGGACCAACTCATCCCGACCGGGATGAGCCCAGTTCAGCCCCGCATTGTTTCCTTCCTTCTCCTTTTCATTTGTAACCCTATATATACCCTTCCTCTTGTAATCTTATGTTATCTTAGGCTAAATCCTTAAAACCCTAGACTACTTTAGGTTAGATTAGATTAGATTAGTGTAGATTAGTCGATAATTAGTAGTTAATCTTAGATTAGTACTTGTATTAAGGGAATTCTTCAAGATCTTCTCCAAGCTTGACAACCTTGGATGTTTGTGTTGGGTTTTCTTCATTAATGCAAATTTTGTTCTTTCTCCTTTACTAGTTTGGTATAATCCTCTTCTCTTCTTCTATTAATTTTGTTTATGTTATTCAAGTATCAATCTTTAGTTCTAGATTATTGTTTTGTTCTTCATACTTGTTAGTTTGTTTATGTTTGTTTTGATGTTTGTGTTAATCCATCTTGTTCTTGTTAGTTATAGTTTGATTATGCTAGAGTAGTGTTCTTGCTAGGGTTAGTAAGGTGATTAGGGTGTTAATTGGGTGATTAAGGGTTGGTTAGAGATGTTGGTGGAAGATTTGGGTTTCCTCTTGTTTGATGCACATCACATGTTTGTTGAATTGCTTGAATGACTAAGTATGTACGAATGCTTGTTTTCTTGCGTTTCTTTCGTGGGTATTAGTTTGTTTGTGGGTTCGGTCCCCTCACTAAGTTGCGAGAGCCCGGTGAGGAAGACCCCTAGGCCGGTCTAAGTAGCGAGAGCCCGGATTCGACCTAGGACCATAGCGCGCTAGAACCCCGTTTATCGTGTGTGTCGCCGAGATGGGTTCTAGGTGGAACCTCTAGGTGGGTCTAAGTTGCGAGAGCCCGGACCAACCTAGATTACCCTACTACCTCCTTCACTCTAGTTCTTCCTCGACCATTCCGTTACCCCTTTGACCCCGACCTAATCCTAGCCCGTTCTCCTTTGTTTGCTTTCTCCTTAGACTTAGTTTTAGTCTAGTCTTCTCCCTCCTTTCATTCTTTAGTTTAGCTCGTTGACTTAGTCTTGTATTTAGGCGACCTTGGTCTAGACTTTATATTACCGTCCCCGTGGATTCGACCCGACTTACCCTATCTACCGTAGGAGTAGCCGGTTATATTATTGACGGTTGGGATTCCACGACAAATCCCTCCCATCAGTTGGTAACGGGGAAGTCTAGTTTGACTGATTGTAGACACCCAGATTTGGACCTGGTGGCCGCAGAAGTGCCTAACAAACACCCGATGACGATCGGACTGCAACGCGACGCGAATTCGCGATGTTTTAGATAGTTTTTCTATAGAACTGATCAAATAAATTACTCGGAAAAATTAAACTAACATATTGGCAGCCTTAGTCGTGTCGTTACGATCGCATAGACACTAATTAGAGTCAATTCTGAGACCGTGACCCCGAGCCGGTACCGAAACTCGAACCGAGTAAGCACCACGCCAAGCGAACCCCGGATGCACACCCGAGGCCCGCTAAGCACCACGGCGGTAGGTCAAGGGAGAAGAAGCCTTAACCCCCTAGCAATGAATAATACGTACCGCTCTCGGTTTTGGAAAGTGTCAAAATCGTATCTTCAAAATCTGAAGCGCCTCACCTTGCGCGCCTGAGTCTTCACACGCCTAAACCCAGGCGCCTGAGTTTTGGTGCGCCTGACCTTAGGCGCCTATCTGGGTTACGAGGGCCGAAAAACACCTATAAATACCCCCCTCCATCCCCTCATTTCGACACACAACTTCTTCAATTCTCTTCCCTCTTCACTCGTAAAGAGTTTCTCGCTAAGGGCTCGAACTCCGACACCCGAGGCAAACGATCCACTCGATCGTAGTTCCGATGAAAGCGGCATCGACGCTACTCCTCACCATCGAGCACTCCACTCGATCCCGAGGTGTCTGTGTTCGACTAGCTATAGTTTAGTAACGGAATTCTGTCGGATAAGCCGCAGAATCAGCCAATAGTAGCGGAGCTCTGCCGGAGTAGCCGCATGAAGGGTCAACATAACGGAACTCTGCCAAAATCACCAGGCAAACTAGGAGGATCCGTCTTTTGGAGCCGAGTCGTCACTAGGTTGTCGTCTAAACAAAACTTTACATTCTTGCACCTTCTTTTATTATGCACTACGATAATACTAGACATGGACATTAGGTCCACAAACACATACTAAAACATGTAACGTCCCAACTTCAACCGCAAACACTAAAATACACTAAATAGACCCGAGTAATTCTGAGATCCGTTCTCAACTATTTATGCATCGTGTCCCATTAAGTGTATACTCCGAGGGTGCAACTCCTCGTTACGTGATTTACTTACGTTCGCATTTACAGTTTTCGTATGATTTATTGCCTTTATGACCTTTTAATCGCATGATAAATCACCTAACACGGAGATTAAAACGTAAATAAACTAAAACTGAACAAAGCGATGGTCGGGTTCCTTATTAGTCTCGGTGCTCGCCATGTATGGTGCGACGCATCTGTACTAATACCGAACCGACGCATCTTAAGCAGAATACCAGGTAAGGTATATCACGAGAATGACTAATATCCGTATTATCGCGTTAAAAATGATTTGCTAATATGTATATATTAGTACTCTCTACCCTCTTACGTGCATCTTTATATGGCCTGCTTGTCACGTGAAATCGCATGCAAAGAATGTAAGCACAACTACTTCGATGACAAAACTTACTTGTCCTTAAACAACCGACGTAGCAAAAGATATTGGGTGAAAACAACGGATGTTACAGTATTTCGCCACGACAAAAGAACGAAGTTATCAGCCAAGCGATTGATTAGTAGAGGCCGCTATAGTGCGGTCGGGATTGGGTGTCGATATTTATCGGATGTTGGCTTCTCAATACGTACCCTCACCCTTTACTCAGAATCGACGGTTTCCGGATGTCCGAAACCATTGGCAATGAGAGTCATTCCAGGCATCGAGTGCTTAAGGGTATAATTCTTTATCTTTAGGTCCCGAGCCCCTTAGCTTTGAGCCGGCTAAGAATCAAAGTTGACTTGAACGGTTTCCGAGTCCCCATAATTGACTTGGTCGCGACTCCACAAATCGGCAACGAATTCAGTTCACTAAAAAGGTCGCCTTACCAAAAATAACGGTCTTTAAACATTTACAATCACGACTCGATCGATTCCAAACGTGAACACGGGTGCCCGCACCCGTCTAGTACATGTCTGGATCGTCATCCGAATCAATGACCGTAAAATGGCCCCGTAAGCAGGATCGGACCGGCCCCCGACGGTGAGGGGGCCGCGTGGGTGGCCGCCGCCATACATTGAAAAACCGGGTCGGTCCTGCGCGGGCGCGCGCGGGGTTCTGGGCGGTGCAGACGGACATCCACAGTTTGGCGACTCCGCTGGAGATTTGGAAACAAGTTTCCAGCGGTGGTTTAACTTGAACGAGGTCGGTGAAGCTCATTTTCAAAGTTCCTAGTTGTGGTCACTACAGGTTTTAGCCCTAAAAAGCCCACCCTAACCAATATCAGGACCAATCGACCTCTTCGCGGTAACATCCTTAGGGACACACGGAGAGATCGTTGATTAACGCTCTGGCCGCCTAACGCGTACCTCGCGGGAATACTAAACGGATAGTTCTGAACGGACGGTATGACACTCGTTTCCACAGATGATTTGTCAATACCTAAGTAAAGACTATTCGTGGGCAGTAGCCTACCCTAACCTACCCGTGTCTGCATCCTGCATGACTGTATGCATTCATAGTTATGTGTAGCGTGTTTGAACAACTCAAATAAAACACTAAAAATCTGGATTCAACCACGCCAACATATTCAACCGCACCCAACTCCGTTTTCGAAAAGGTCATTTCCAGGATTGTTGTTTTAGCGCCGATATTCCGGCCAAGTCTAAATGATTTTCGAAAACCTTTTAAAAGCACCATCATCATGGCTGATTTTTTTCAAAGGATCTTTTTATTAAAGAGAAAAAAATGCCATCACTCTGACCAAAGTAAAGCAACGAATACCATTAATACCACCGAGACTCCCGATCAATGGGATTGAGGCACCTCAAACGGTTACATTTTATTTCAAAAAAAATTAAAATTTACGCACATACCGTTAACACAACCGAAGCTTCAATTAATGAAGTCAAGGAATCCGAAATGGTCACACTCACAAAACATCATTTTCAAAACGTCATCACCAGACATCACGTTTTGTCACAAACACCGCATACACCATGAATATCGAACTGACTAATTAATAGTTGTTTCGGTAAAAACACCGCGTCATCATTTTCAAAACAGGTTCCCCTAAGAACCATCCTCATTTCAAAAAAAACATCACGATTTACACATTTGCCGTCATCGAATCTTCGACACACATATAGCAACACACTCTCATGTCACAAACGATGTCACCACACCATCGTCACCGTAATTTTACAAATCGTCCTATTCAAAAAAAACTTTCTCTGCAAAGCTGAATCATTTTCAAAAAGAAATATATCAAAATTCTTTGATCCTGAGCCGGGACCGCGATTAACTTCTTACGTCGTACAACCGTGTGATTAACTATTTTTTTTTAGTTACTAGGGTCGCCTCTACTCGAGGTCTTACATTTTGGGTCGTCTCATCTCGAGAAGTCCTCTTTAAATCTCACCCCCGAGATTAGTGTCAAACGTCTCGCTCTAGAGACAGGTCTCCATTAAGCGTTTCGCCAAATACACCGAGAGTCTAAAGCACCTGAGTCCCTAAGCCAATGACCACACACGCGCGCGAGTCAACGGTCTCGTCCCGTGTCGCTCGATTAAGAGTATCCCTCGAGCCTCTTACGTAGTCCGGTGGATCCGTTCTGATCTTTTGATCCTTTTCCACAGAATCACTCCCCAATATGTCGATAGATCCAAACACCATCGAAACCATCCGCAACGATGTCAATACCCTAACCAAATTGGTCCGCAACATCCAAACTTCGGTAACCCATTTGACTTCCTCCGTCCGTCACATCGACAGCCGCCTCAATTTCCTTGAGAGTAGGGACACAGAAAGTGAAACGAACGCCAATTCGGGCAATTACCATGCCCAAGAGCCTATCCAGGATAGACCATCCCAATGCTCCGCGCGATCGAAGCTTCCTAAAGTCGATACGAAAAGAACACCAAGACCTTGCGAAACCATATCCAACAAAGTAGAAAGATCACCTAGGGAGTTTACCCCAATCAATTCATCTTACACTGAAACACTTAAGTGCCTAGTCGATCAAGGGTTGCTCTTGCCCATGGGTTCCACTCCGGATCCACCAGTCGGCAGACGAGGCAAAAGTTGAACCCCTAATGCTTATTGCATATATCAACAATGTAACGGGCACAATACCGAATCCTGCTATCGACTCAGACATGTCATACAAGACATGATTGAAAACGGGACGATTTCCATCCCTCCACCCAAGAAACCAAACAATACCGCGAACCTTTTTAATGTTTACACTATCTTTGATGACACCATCGGTTGTTCCCACTTCAACCCTATAGAGGAGAATGCCGTAAATATCAAGGAAGATGCTGAAAACAAGAATCCACGGGCGTCCACCAAGACGAGTGAATATGTGTCCGAGTCAAAGTCTAGTACGTCTTAGGGCCTAGATCTAATAACATAACAAATGTCTTTTTGTTTCTCGCATCGAGTCAGGAGGTGCGAGGGGATCTGTCCTCCACCTCCCCGAAAACAATATCTCGGGCGTGTAGCCTGCTTATTACTATCAATAAAAAGAAATAAACTTTTCTTCCTTTATAATGCGCCTCGACAATCGCTTGATTTAATAACGCACTTTCTCGCTTAAAACTCGATATTATGCCTTTTATCGATAACAATCAAACATACCTCAAAACAACGAGGAATTTAAAAAATCGAGATCCCGTGTTCTCTTTTTACCTATCCCATGTCTGGTGTAGAAAGCCACATAACCATCCCTTAGAACAAGCATTCCCGAATCCTATGACAAATCTAGATAGTCTTTTAGCTTGTGATCAAAGACAGAATGCAAACCCATTTCCCACAATAAATGTCCCTTGAATAAAGACCGACCAATTCCTACCATAGGTGCTAGTCTGACAAAAACAAAAAGAAGTCTGAAATGGCGAAAAGGAGCCAAAGAAAAAAATGAAACCAAGGCCAAACTAAACCAGCCCAATTCAATGATCAAGACCAAACTCAACGGTCAAAATGAAACTCCCAATCATTCAATTCGACTTTAAGTGCAAAGTCCGAACAAAAAACGAAAAGAGAGAAAAAGAAAAACGAACAGATTCGCCAGCTAGCACCAAATATTAGCCTCCCTACGTTACAACACTTAAGACCTTCCCAAGACACTTGTTAGGAGATAGTCCTAAATTTTGAGGATTCAAGCTCAATAGGATAATCCCAACCGTTAGGGCCAGACATGGAAATCAGATCCCGCGTAATTTACATCCCGCCTGATTGAAGTCTGAGTCATTTTTACTTAGCTTCCCCTTTCTTACCACATTACGAAACTTTAGCCCATAGCCATAACTCCACAAAAAATCAAGCTCCATATTTTGATATATCAAAACCACTTACTACCTTGCTCCATATTCCAAACCACCCAAGCTAGTCACCCCGACCCAAATACGGTATCTCGGTAAATGTCACTTTCAAGGGGTCACACCCAACCACTCCACCTTAGTTCTTTAACTAGGGTGAATACACTCTAAATATCTCACATCGATAATTGGCATAACAAGTCTAAAGCAAAATCACTTACACCTATAATGAACTATGAACATGGTTTGATTCCGTCTAAAACGGATACGTAGGCAACCCTTCCAAGGGTACAACCAACAAAAAATATCAAAATCAATTACTCGATTCACATGCAAGTCGGAACCACCCCTATGTTTCGATTAACGAGTGATTTCAATGATGAAGCACAAATGACGAGCCGAGGACGGGGTGAAAACCCGAAAGGGCACCCGGGGCAAAATGAAGAAACGAGTTGCGAGGCGTCGTTGAAAAAAAAAAGCAAAAAAAAAAGAGCGGAAAAAAAAGACAAAACAAAAGGTGAGCCGAGGACGGGGTGAAAACCCGAAAGGGCGCCCCGGGAAAAATGAAGAATCGAGTTGCGAGCCACCACAAAAAATAATAATAATAATAAATAACAAAAAAATTGCTTCTCATTAATGCAACATCAATTGAATCAAGCCTTTGTCGAGGCCCTTTACATCGAGCATCTAATATCCGGCCACCCCAGAAAATGACAACATGTCAAGCAAAACCCTACAAAAAGTTAATACGAATACGCCACATAATATCAATTAATACAACATAGTAATAAACGGTTGAGCTCTGCTGGTCCAACTTTCCCTTTCCCTTACCGGTCGGATGTGCTTGTTTGGGTCTCTCACTATAGACCCTGAACACAAGTTTCCGTCATCTCAGCCAAAGGCGAGTCCAGCCGATCCATTTTCCCTTCACTCACATTTTCAATATGGGTCTTGTCAGTCTAGGCTCATCTAGATGAACTGACGAATGCTAGGATCGGTAACGTCGTCTTCGGTCGGGCGCTTAGTGACATTAGCCCACAAAGCTTCCTTATTCTGTAGCAAAGTCATCTCCACAATCCTTCACCTCTCACTCAAATCCGACAACCCCGGACATCAGGAAAGACCTCCTGAAGTTGCTAAACCTCTTTCCAAAAGTCGAAATGCCCGTGCAAGAGTGACATGTCCACACGGACAACACATTTCACCTGTCGGATCCACCAGACTTAGACGTCCTTTTTATTTTCTTTTTAGGGGGATAAGATACCCACCTAGGCGTGTTGTCGCCTTTAACGACATCGTCAATCCGTATTTGTAGCCTAGTACGGGACTATCATTAAAGTATATAAAAGTGGTTTACTTTTTTGAAAAGTGGTCTAGGCTTTTTCTTTTTGCCTCATTTTAAATATCAATGTCAAAACAACTACACTCATCTCCTAATACACTCGGTCAGAGCACATTAACACTTTACATCTTGCCCGTCTCGAGTCAAAACATTTTAATCGACGTACTATCTGATCCGGTTCCCGGCTCAAGCTAACGCATTTCAAAACATCCGAAAGGAACTGTTTTCGTACTCCCATGCAATGCCAACGCACCCTAAACTAAGATTAAATCACAAATAAATTAACACGAAGTGATTACTTGTCGATCTAGGTGGACAATTCGCCAAACTAAAACGCAAGACTAATCCAACTAATTCAAATACTAAAAATCTCAAGAAAATATACAAAATATACAAATCCATACACAAATCGAGTTCATAAGACTAGGGAGGACCCCTAGAAGCCGCGTCAATGGCTATCACAACCTCACAAATATTGTCGTCCCAACCAAGATTCTCCAGATCCAGAAGAGGAGCCTCACTACCATCCATTCCCGACAACATGTCTAGGGTAACCGTCTCGGGGACTCCTCGAACCTCCTCGGTAGCACCTGTAGCGTGACCCGTAGCCTTAGCCTCTGCCTCCCTCTCAATCTGATGCCTAGCCTCACCCTGCGCGGAGGTCTCGCCCAGAGACCGAGCCAGCTTCTCCTTAAGGTGAGCAATCTCGTTGGCCCGAGATTGTAGGAACTGTCGCGCTTCAACCACCTCCACCTCAAGCTCGGTCACCCGAGTCTCCAGCTGCCCCACCATATCCGTGACATCCTACAAGTACACCTAATCCTTAGGAAAACACGCAAACAGCCTAGAAAGCCATTCTAGTCACGCAAACTCACTGATCGAGGTCCTGAAGTGTCACGGGAAATCCTCGAGGCATAGGCCCGAAAGCAGTTGGCGGCCTGCCACAACAGCCGATGGCAAGCTGATGAAACCTGAAAGGTGAAACCACGGAAGTTAGACAAACCAATCCTAACTCTTAGAACCCACTCCCAAAATGAAAGCCAAAACTTACCCGGTATACCCGGTCACGTCACTCTATCCCAGCGTCCATCTCATCGGCAGAACACGGGGGGAGAGGCTCAGTGAACGTTATCCTGGCCGCATCCACCCTAAGCAGCGTCAAGGGGAATTCTGGGGGCTAAATAGCATCAACTGGATTGGCGGCTGAGAGAGCAGCAAATCGGTCGGTCAAGGGCAAGTAAACACTAAACCATGAAACGAACATTAGAATCAAAGATTAAAACCTTACCACGAGGCGGTGGCAAGCTAGCCGCTGGCTGACATGAGATAGATAGGAGGCACCAGGAGCGCATCGCCTTCTTTTACAAAACCGAGCGAAACAACGTAGGAAGAAGCATGCTCTTATAGCTCCGAAGCCTCAACTTCGCAGCCACATACCAAGGCAAGCCCTCATAATTGGCCCAAGGGCGGACATCAAACTGCACAAACAAAATTAGCACTTCAACAACCCTAAATCCACGATAAATGCCAAATAAAGCGGGGCATAAAGAGAAAACATACATTCTCGAGGCGTAGCTGGTTGACCAGCACGTTCTCCGACGGGTAATGGCTGATTGTACTCTTAGGCTGAGCCAACCTCCACTCGATCCCCGCCGGAAATCTCGTCGGATGAACCCGCACCATTTTAGGTTCCAAACAAGGGAAGTAGGAATAGATCCAAGCCTTTAAAATCCCAAAACACCTTTAGCAAAACTTAGCCAAAACTAAGAAAAACCTAACATGCAAAAGCGGGAATAACAACTAACCTCCAGTACAATGCCTGGACCCACGATAGGCAAGGCTGAGGCCGACTCCACCTCCAATGGCGTCAAATGACTTGGAACCAACGATTCATCTCCGCAAAAGCCACGGTTACCCAATCAAAACGTCCTAGCTGAGCCAGATCAGCCAGGAGAGGCAAAATACTAGTACTGAACCTCTCGCCCTTATCCGAGAAGTGGGTCGATCCTAGGAAGTACCACAACCACAACCGGGCGTCCTGCTCCGGCGTGTTGGGTACTCGACCCTCTAACACCGCCACCTGCTCGAAGTGATCGGTGATGTACGAGCTCACCAAAGCATGAGGCACATTATATACCTCACGCTCCAAACAATCCCCGATGAGGCCCCGCACCTCATCACTATCTAGCCTGGGGCCCTCGGCAGCCCACCCAATCCTCTTCGGACGCCAGGGTAAACCAATAATCACCCCAAAATCCTCTAAAGTCATCCCGACCTCCCCAAAGGACATATGGAAGGTCGAGGTAGTATCATGAAAACGATCTACCATCGCTCTAATCACCATAAGGTTGCACTTAGTCTTGCAACAAACCAACCGGACCCACTACTCGACCACAGAACCTAGAGCAGTCCTCGCGATAATTCCCTTTACCGCGGGGGTCAACTTTCTAGAATAAATCTCGAGACATGTAGTAAAGCCTGAGAAAGTCCTCATTGGACCTGGGAACCGCAAACAAAAGCAATACAAGTATAAACGAAACAAACCAAACCCAACCCGAGCCAAAATCCAAATTTAACTAATAAACACGAATAGGACACTCACCAGACCCTTCACGATGCGATGAGAAACGTTTAGATCAGGACGAAACAACAACTGATGACCATCCCAGCCCCGAGCCCACTCGGGATCCTCGTAGCCAATCTCCTCATTCTCCGGTGCGGGAGCCGGAACATAGGCCCTCCTAGCAAATGTCTCGGGAAGCCTACGCTTCCTCACGCTATTAAAATCGGCCTCATTTATGGCCTTCGGATCACGACGCTGAGATTAAATGCTCCGTCGTCTCTTGCGAATCCCGCGGGGAATCTGTGAGCTCGTCCCGGCGGCCTCGCCACTAGCACCAACCGTGGAAGCTCCCTCAGGACGCTCGGTATCACCTCTAGCTGTAAAAACGAACAAAACACGAAAAACCCATGCCTCGGGTCAGGTTAAAGCAGCTTAAACAGGCCAAAATAGGGTCAAAATCTCGGATAAGGATATTAAAATTCCGATAAGGCCGCTAATACCCATTTTCGTTCCCGGTCACGATGGAAGTGGTTTCGGGAAAATCCGGCATCGTTAGGACACCTTTTGGTCCGTCGTAAGACACACAAAACCTCACAGAAGGCCCTAAGAGCCATCCTAGCCCATAAAAATCGACAAGGGAGCTACCAATATTCTCACAAACACTAATTGAGCAAGATTATGCAAAACAAATGCGGGAATACACGGGAAAATGGTCCCTAACCCTAGAATCTCGAACCTATCACTATAGAAAGCCATTGTCATACCTCAAAATCCCCTAGTCAACTTCCAATCACCCTAACAAGCTCTAATCGACCCTAATTTAACAATGTGATTAAGTACAAGTATCAAAACTTAGCAAATTAAAAACCCCCAAATCAATTTCTTAGGGTTTCAACAAAACAAACTCACAATCACCCAAATCAAGCAAAACCGACAATAAACGAACGAAGAACGCTTACCCGGAGTCGACATTCTCACGTATGGCGGAAATCGAGACGAAATTTGGCTAGAAAAATCAAAAAAGCGATATTGGGGAGAAAGAGGAGACGCGTTCGGTTTTTGGGACGAATGAACGAATCGCCCCAACCTTCGCCAACTTAAACAAACCCGACCCACAGAAACCCGACCGCCTCAACCTGACGCGCTAAAATCCTGAATCGCTCGGGGCTAGGCGCCTGAAGACTGGGGCGCAGATGTATGCGCGTCTGAATATTCCAGCACAGACTATGACGGAAACAAATGAGGCTTAACATCCGATATACACGAAACACGCACCCTTTAAGACAAGCAAAATAACAATGACGAAGCTATTACTAATCGATATCGATAAAGCACGATAATGAAACAAGCATAAGAACCACACTTAGCATGAACGCTGCACTCGAGCACATAATAAAAACGAACCAAACCAAGCCTATCTAAGCAAACTCCTAACGAATCCAAATGCATAACAAACCAAAGCAAAGCAAAAGCAAACCCGAACAAAATAAGACAAACCCGAAAAACAAAAGCCACTTAACTAAAGCAAATAAACAACATCAATTTTTCGCCTAACGGGTCTTAGTTATCCGAGAGGCATAGGAGTCCTATACCTCCACAACAATTTTTGCCTAACGGGTCTTAGTTATCCGAGAGGCATGGGAGTCCTATACCTCCACAGCAATTTAATTCGAGTGGAGACCAATGCCCTCGAAGAAGTCTTATACCTCCACAACATTTTTAATTCGAGTGAAGACCAACACCCTCGAAGGAGTCTTATACCTCCACAACATTTTTCATTCGAGTGGAGACTGACGCCATCGAATGTTTTATATTGCTTTGTTTTGTCCTAGGGGTCATAGGCATCCCGAAAGACAGTTGTTCGAGTGGAGACCGACGCCCTCGAATAGTTTATATCGTTTTATTTTATCCTACGGGTCAGAGGCATCCCGAAGACAAGTGTTTAAGTGGAGACTGACGCCCTCGAGCATTTCATATTGCTTTGTTTTGTCCTAGGGGTCATAGGCATCCCGAAAGACAGTTATTCGAGTGGAGACCGACGCCCTCGAATAGTTCATCTTGTTCCATTTCATCCTAGGGGTCATAAGCATCTCGAAGACAAGTGTTCAAGTGGAGACTGATGCCCTCAAACATTTTATCTCGCTTTATTTTGTCCAAGGGGTCATAGGCATCCCAAAGACGACCGCTCGAGTGGAGACTGACGCCCTCGAACGTTTTATTTTTGTTTCATTAAGTCCAAGGGTTCATAAGCATCCCAAAGACATTTGTTCAAACGGAAGCCAACACATACGAACATTTTTTCGCATCTACGCTTAACGCGTCACTCACAAACAAGCCATTCAAAATTGAACAAACTTTTAAGCAATCCGAAAAGGCAAAACACACGAGCATGAAGAACTGAGAACAAGATGAAAAGCACCGGCCCGGGCCCTAGCAAGCAACCGCAGGCGAAGAGGTCAGGTATGATTTCTAAGCCTTGGCTGGCGAGCCTCAACACGCACTACTACAAATGTTGTCGTAGACATCACCTAATACACATGTGATTTTAAAAAAATCTGATGTATAGTATTTATACATAAGATTATTTGAAATATCCGATGTTTATTATAGATATGTAGACATCACATCATTGTAAAATCACATGCCCATTGGTTAGCATGTACTTGTTCCATTAATAGTCATCTAATAGTATTATAACCGATGTCTATTCTTACAAAACAGTATATAGTACACAACATGTATAACACAGGTCTATTACTCTAAAGTAGTCCAAAATTGTGGCGCATCACAATTATGTTTCTAATTATTTTATATGGAGCTGTCAAATTTTGATTCGACCATTTTTTTAGGGTCATGGTCTGTAAAGTTTAACCGTGACTCGAATGAGATGACATGTAGTTAAACTTATTAAAATATTAAATGCATTCATCGACCCGTATTCCGACCTAACTCGAACCGTAATCCGTACCGTAACCCGTACTTACTCGCCCAAATCCATTTAATTTGATAGTTTATTTCTAATGTACCTAGAGCCGGCAAAAGCTGACCCGTTCCGACCCGCGAAACCGATGCGACCCACCCGAGAAACCCGATCCGATAGAACCCGAACTTTTAATGAACCGAAACCGACCCGACTCGATCAATTGACAAACTGATAACCGATACAACCTGAAATACTATGAACCGAACCTGACCCGTCCCGACCTGAAGGCTAACCGCGAACCTGATAGGACCCGAAATGACAAGACTTGAACCGACTTGTGACCCAATCTGACTTGACCCGTAACCCGATTAATGTATTATTTTGAGTTCATGTATCTAACATTCGAAATAAAAAATTATAAATGACTTAATTTGAATACAACACATTGACCTGATTCGTTATTTTTACTCGAATTGACTTGATTAGTTGTCTAGCCCGAATTAATCCGATTCATTGTCTAACCTTAACTGACCCGATTTATTGTATTACCTGAATTGACCCGATTATTTTCAAAACTAGACCCGAAAATACACTAAAGTGACTCAACTAACTCATGGAAGACTCGATGATTTAACCGAATAGACCCGATTAGATAAATCGACCCGAACCAGAACCGATCATTGACCCGATATAACCCTATTTATTAGATAACCAACTCGAACCATAACTGATCCGTTACGATTTTTAATCCGAGTAAATCCGACCCGTAAGCGACTAGACTCAAACCTGACCCGACCCGACAAAGTATACTGACCCGTTCAAACCTGAACCCGGGATGACTCGACCCATAACCTATCCGAGTGACCCGATTGCCACCTCTAAATATACCGCGTCTGTAACAGTTACTTCTCCGAATTTTCTTTCTTTAATTCAGAACTACCGCCGAAATACTTCTCATACTAATATTTTCTCTCCACTGAAATTAAATTCCTAAACCTCTCCTAATCTCTTTCCTATTCTTGCTCTCCTAATATCTGCCTCCACCGTGTTGAATTTCCTGCTCCTATATAATTCCCTCCACCATTAGTTCAATTGCTCACAAATTAATAAGAATCCTGCAACGACGATTAACGCACTATAGTCTCATAGGTAATTTTTCTTGGTTAATTTAATTTAATAAAATTTAGGGTTTAGAGTATTAAGAATTTTTGGTTTAAATTGATATTCTCATTCCTGTCATGGCAGATTATGTGAATGATTCTTTGTTTTTGTTATTAATTTTTGTCTTTTCATTGGTAATTTTGATGTACTATAGAAAATCATAATGTTAAATGTCACAGATTGTATATACTTATGGTTAAGTGGTTAAGTGGAGGTTTAAACAGGTTAAGAAAATCATAGATTTAGAAAATCGATGATAGACTTAGAAAATCATAATGTTAACGGGTAATACAACAGGTTAAGTGGAGTTTACCTATCTGGAAGCCTATCTCATTTAGTATCTGGAGCCTATCTCATTTAGGGACTAAGGTTGGATAGACTTATGGTTTAATTAAAAATTGTAGGTGGAATTGAAAGCTAAAAAATTGTAAGTGTTGGGTCGGACTCAGGTGTTAGAATAAACATTGTGTTTAGTTCGGGTTAGGGTGGGTCAATTCGTGAAACGAGTGTAACACTGGTGTTCAACTGGGGTGTACTGTTGGGTCGGTCTCGAGTCAGGTTATTTTGGTCGATTCTACGTAGAGAGTGTTTGTTTGATTGGTCTATTCTTTGTCCTTGGAGGCTAGACCCCTTATTTATGATGCTAATTTACAAAGTATTAAAATCGAGGAGTTGACTATTACTAGCTCTTGTCCCATATGCCATGGTGTGTATTTTCTTTTAATGTTAAAACTATTAGTGTTTCTTTGTTTTAATTTCCCTACATAATGTAATCCTTCAATGCTATTTATCAAATTCATGAAACAAGTAACAACTAGAATTCAAACTCTTTTATTCTTGTTCAGGTAGGTAGAGGAAGTTTGGTAACATATAAAAGCTTGCTGCTCTGCTCGTGCTACCCACCGCAAGGCTTTCTCAGACAATTTTCGTCTTACTCCGGTATCATTTCTTTACCTTTTACCCAAATCAATACATCCCCAATAATTATCTTACAAGTACATAAATTTTCTCTACAATGATCGTACTCCGTCTTTCTGTTTATTCTGTCAAAATGAGAGCTATCACTATGTATGTTTTCTTTTGAGAGTTTTCTTTTTCGTGAGCTTATAATTCGTAACTTTCGTTTCTTGCCTAGTAGACTATTTTCAACATTCCACTTTCAAAGAAGCAGCAAGTTATCACTATGGCCAATAGTAGGTGGACAAACTTCAAGTCGACATTGACTTCCTTATATGTGTACAAAAAGCCACTAAAAAAGAGAAAGTTGCCTACTGACGATGATCAACTACACAAATATCCGTACATCAAAGCTGAAGTTTGGAAGAGATTTAAAGAGACCCGTATGACTACTGAATTTCAGGTGACTCACTGCCTTATTTTATGTAATATCACGAAGTAATAGTTAAAGCTTCTTTTTGTTCGGTGTATACATTGACAGTGAACTAATTATATTTTTGTAAAAGGTGGCAAGTAAAATTGCGGCAGAGAAACAAAAGAAGAATGCATATCCGCATAGAATGTCACGTGGAGGATATCGAAAGGCAAGATGTAATCTAGAAAAGAAGTTGCTTGCTAAAAGGTTAAGGGATAAATCGGATGATCAGTCCCCTCTAACCATAGAAAGAGGTGATTTATGGATAGAGGGAAGACTTAACAAAGATGGTGAATGTCTTAATCCAGAGACTGAAGTAGCAATTGAAAAAATTGTAAGTACTCAAGCTCTTCGTAAGACAAATTTGATTTTAAATTGCCTTAAAGTCGATCGTTGAATTTTTTTTACAACATTCAGTTAAAGAGCAGGTCGCACAAGGAGAATTTGCCCCTAATGGAAAGGTTGACATACTTACTAAAGCACTTGGAACCGACGAGCATTATGGTCGTGTGAGAGGTGTTGGTGGAACGGTGGGGCATAAACAATACTTTGGTAAAAACTCATATAACCGAGGTCAAGGAATATCCAAGGAGTTCTTAGACACGTTAACTCAGTTAATCACAGAGAAAGTAAGCAATGACATGCTAAAGAAGTTTGAGTCTATCGTCGAGAAGAGAGCACTAGATGCCTTTGAAATATCTAGCAAAAGTGGAAACATTAGTGATTCGATTGAAACTGATAATATTTTACATATGACCAATAAAAGTGGGAAATATAATTACGAAGTCCATGAAGTTGATCCATTTGCTGATATATCGGAAAAGGTAATTAAGTATATTTCTACCAAAAGGTCTAACTATTATATTTCAGATGCAATATTTAGAGTATAATTTGTGGTTTTTTGCTCTAAGGGACTTGAATGTGAGCTTGCTGTGAATCACATTGGGATGCGAAAGGTGGCACTCGGAAGAGTTTTTCGGACTCCAAGTCAGAATTCTAGATCTCATGGTATTGCATTTCGTGAGAACGAGTTGAGGGTGTCAATTGAAGTAGTAATGGAGGGGGAGGAGGATGCACCATTACCTCTGCCAACCGAAGAATTTTCAACTGTGGGCGAGGCAATTGGTTCTTTTGTTCGATGGCCAAAGACTCTAATCATTATTGGGCATCCGAAGGTATTTCTGAACTTTTACTTACATTAATTGAAATGGTTATAAATTAAATGATTTGCTTTAGGAAACATGTAGAACGGGTTGTTGAATGAACAGTAAGAAGGGAAGTACCCGAATTTATGCGTATAATAGGAATTGAAATAATATAGAAATGCTGATAGAAAGATAGGAATTTGTTCATCCGATGAGATTTCAGGTGTGTTTTTGCGCATGTCAGATGGTTTTAAATTTTACCAGTTCTATATACGAGTCGAAAAAATAACATCACATTCCATGTGCTACGTATGTGCTGTTTGCATAGCAGGGCAAAGCACATAGGCTGTTGTAATGCTTTTGCATTAACATTAAGTTTCATTAAGCTTTTGTAATGCACACAGGCTGTTTGCATTAACCTCACCATCAAAATGTATAATGTTGCCATCTATATATAACTTTCTATTGCTAAAAACATGTATGGTATGTAATTATAATATGTATTTTTACCTTTTAAATTGAAGACACATCAGGAAACAAGAACCGAGAAGTCAATGAAGTTGAAGAAGGGAAACCCAGAAAAGCCCGAAAGTGAGATCTCGATGAAAGTGCACAGTACTAAAACCAAATCTAATGAGTCATTTGCTACATCAAACAATATTGGAAAAGAAATGTTGGATAAAAACAACGGATCTAGAAAATTGTTGTCTAAGGTAGTAAGTATGATGGATGATGGTAAAATATCCAATCTTACTTTGAGTAAGGATATTATGGGCTATGAGAATACTATTTCTCTCACCAAGGATGACTTCAGTCAACTGTTGAATATGGGAAACCTCAATGTGGCTTGCATTCAAACTTTCCTTATGTAAGTATATATTCTTTATTCAAAATTGAGAGAATTAAGAGGGTCTCTAAGGTACTAATAAAGATTTAATTCTTCTGTATATTATAGGTACTTACGTAGTATTTGCGACACAAATATATATGGGTTCCTTTGTCCGCAAATGATATCTTCGATAGGTCATGATGCCGATGAATCCGCAACATATATATCTGATTGGATGAATAAAGAGAGAAAACCGATTTACTTGGCTCCATATTACAAAGAGTAAGTCTAGTACTTTTTTAGTAATATTGTCTTTGTTTAATTATAGAGATAAAAAAATTCAATATTGGTGATTTCATCGATATTGATGAAGCTGATTGTATTGATACAGGGAACATTGGATGCTTGCTGTATTAGATATCTTTGAGCATAATTATGTATATTGGTTTGACCCATTAGGATGCTTACAGCCTCCGGGAATCAAAACTTTAATTAATTCGTGAGTTCATGTCTATTTTTTTTCACATTGTCCACGTAAAAACTACATTTGTACTTGTAGAGCTCTCACCTTTTTTTCTTTTTTCTCTTTCATTTTCCTTATTTATTATAGGTCTATACGAGTATACGGTTATAGTGGAGGCACTAGAAAGAGTACAAAATTGCCGACGTGGGTGAAACTTGGTGTAAGTGTTAGTAAAAATGTGCTGATTTTTTGCTTTACTTAATACGCATAACTGCGACTTTTTCATTGATTTTATTGTGTATGTCGTTTTAGTGTCCTCGCCAGTCAGGTATGCACGAATCCGGCTATTGCATAATGAGGTACATGATTGAAATTGTCACTCGTGCTAATCCGATAAGAGCTATAGATGAGGTGAGAACTATTGTTTGACATATATTTTTATGTATGCTAATCTAAATTTTTGTAAAAAAAATTACACGCTTATTTTAAATTATATTCTTATATTGTCTAAATTGTTTGGCTTCCAGTATTTTCAAGACACTATATCATATTCTCAAGAGGAAATCGACGAGGTTCGAGACTTATGGGCGGACTACTATCTTAACATTTAATCTTCGGATGACAATTTGTAGTCATAGATTTTATGATGGATTGGATGTATTGATATATTCGGAGTACACTTACGACGATTTACCATTTAATTATTATTGATAATGAAATGATGACTTTTCAAAGATGAAACATTTTTGGGTTACGATGTTACGAAATCAGCGTTTCTCAGTTACGATGTTTATGTGTAAATGAATCACATAACGTTACTTGGATGTATATTGCGAGATAGACTTCAGATCAAAGGAAAATAGTTGTCAAAGCATGTGAATTAAACATCTGATACAGGAGGAGCAGATGTCTATTTTACTTAAATAGACATCAGAGTTTTGAAATAATATGATGTGCATAAGTTACATACACAACGGATATTTTAAAATTTGATGTCTATTATATTAATAGACATCAGTTTTAAAACTGCTGTATAAACTTTTCACAATAGATGAGTGCTAACTTAACATCAGTTGCGCCTATGATGTCTGTTAGTCTAAAAGTCTGATGTGTATGACAACATTTGTAGTAGTGACGTAATCCAATGGACTTAAAACGACCCGACCGGACAGCCACCAGGTCGTAATCCTCTATTGACCTCGGTGGCTATACTTTGACTTTCGCCTTCTCTAAGCCTCAGTCAAAGTGAGGGCTTCTGTAGACACCCAGATTTGGACCTGGTATCTGCAGAAGTGCCCAACAAACACCGGATGACGATCGGACTGCAAAGCGACGCGGATTCTCGATGTTTTAGATAGTTTTTCTATAGAACGGATCAAATAAATTACTCGGGAAAATAAAACTAACATATTGGCAGCCTCAGTCGTGTCATTACTGTCGCATAGACACTAATTAAAGTCAATTCTAACACCGGGATCCCGAGTCAGTCCCAAAACTCAAGCAGAGTCAGCACCGTGCCAAGCAAACCCCGGGATGCACACCCGAGGCCCGCTAAGGACCACGGCGCTAGGTCAAGGGAGAAGAAGCCTTAACCCCCAGGCAATGAATAATACATACCACTCTCGGTTTTGGATAGTATCAAAATCGTATCATCAAAGTCCAGAGCGCCTCACATTGCGCGCCTGAGTCTTCACACGCCTAAACCCAAGCGACTAAGTTTTGGTGCGCCTGACCTTAGGCGCCTATCTGGGTGACGAGGGCCGAAAAACACCTATAAATACCCCCATCCATCCCCTCATTTCGACACACAACTTCTTAAATTCTCTTCCCTCTTCACTCAAAAAGAGTTTCTCGCTAAGGGCTCGCACTCCGACACCCGAGGCAAACGATCCACTCGATTGTAGTTCCGATAAAAGCGACATCGACACTACTCCTCACCTTCGAGCACTCCACTCGATCCCGAGGTGCCTGTGTTCGACTAGCTATAGTTTAGTAATGGAATTCTGCCGGATTAGCCGCAGAATCAGCCAATAGTAGCGGAGCTCTGCCGAAGTAGCCGCATGAAGGGTCAACAGGAACGAAACTCTGTCAAAATCACCAGGCAAACTTGAAGGATCCGCCTTTTGGAGCCGAGTCGTCACTAGGTTATCGTCTAAACAAAACTTTACATTCTTGCATCTTCTTTTATTATGCACTACGATAATACTACACATGGACATTAGGTTCACAAACACATACTAAAACATGTAACGTCCCGAATTCAACCGCAAACACTATAATACACTAAATAGACCGAGTAATTCTGAAATCCGTTCTCAACTATCTATGCATCGTGTCCCGTTTAGTGTATACTCTGAGGTTCGAACTACTCATTACGTGATTTACTTACGTTCGCATTTACAATTTTCGAATGATTTATTGCCTTTATGACCTTATAATCGCATGCGAAATCACCTAACACGGAGATCAAAACGTAAATAAACTAAAACTGAACAAAGCGATGGTCGGGTACCGTATTAGTCCCGGTGCTCGCCATGTATGGTTCGACGCATCTTAAGCAGAATACCAGGTAAGGTATATCACGAGAACGACTAATATCCGTATTATCGCATTAAAACTGATTTGCTAATACGTATTATATTATTACTCTCTACCCTCTTACGTGCATCTTTTCATGGCCTGCTTGTCCCGTGAAATCGCATGCAAATAATGTAATTTCAACTACTTCAACGTCAAAACTTACTTGTCCTTAAACAACTGACGTAGCAAAAGGTATAGGGTGAAAACAACGGATGTTACAGTATTTCCGCCACAACAAAAGAACGAAGTTATCAACCCACCGATTGATTAGTAGAGGCCGTTATAGTGCGGGCGGGATAGAGTGTCGATGTCTATCGGATGTTGGCTTCCCAATACGTACCCTCACCCCTTACTCAGAATCGACGGTTTCTGGATGTCCGAAAACATTGGCGATTAGAGTCATTCCAAGCATGGAGTGCTTAAGGGTACAAGTCTTTATCTTTAGGTCTCGTGCCCCTCAGCTTTGAGCCGGTTAAGGATCAAAGTTGACTTGAACGGTTTCCGAGTCCCCATAATTGACTCGGTGGCGACTCCACAAATCGGCAACGAATTCAGTTCACTAAAAAGATCGCCTTACCACACATAACGGCCTTTAAACATTTACAACCACAACTGGATCGATTCCAAACGGAAACACGGGTGCCCGCACCCTTCTAGTTGTGGACATGATATAGGTCCGCCCGACGCGGCCACGTGCGGGTTTGGGCGGCGAAATGTTTCCCGTGTGAGATGGTTCTCGGGTTGAAATTTAAGTCGAATTAGGAGTCGCCGCCGAACTTTGTGGGAGTTCGGGCCCATTCGAACCCACTCTATATCGTTGTGGACCATGCACAAAGTACGGTTCATTTCGATTTCAGAGTTTATGGTGTTCGTCCCTTTGCATTGCGATACCGATATCGTCATTATCGGTTATCGTATTGAATGACTCTCGTGCGCCAATGATTTTGGACATCCGGAAACCGATGTTCTGAGAAAGGGGTGAGGGTACGTATAGAGAAGCCCACTAAGGACACCCAACCCCGCCCGCACTTAGCGGCCTCTACTAAGACATCGTTCGAGTTTATAATACGCGCGCTAGTAATCCGGTAAAATGTTATGGAAACAACGTTTTACAAGATATAAATATCGAATGGGTTGCTACGTCATTTTAATGCGTCTCGGTTCACTTCAAAGTGATTTAGCATGCGATGTTCATTTGTAAACGGTAAATCGCAAATAAATAAAAGCAAAATAAAATAAATCGGTTACAAGCTACACAGGCGGAAATACAACCCAGACAAAACGAAATAACGAGCAAAGTCGAAACAAACGATATAATAACGGTAATAATAATATGAATTACGTATGGATAATTTATAAAATGCAATGCATGGTTTCGAAAAGATGTAGGCACGTGATAGTCTTTATACGCGTCGATCGAAGTCGTTAAATATTTTACGAGGCAAAAATGACGTTTAGAAACTCACGTCGCAGTCCAAAAGGGGACCACTCGATCGAGTCATGGATAGGACTCGATCGAGTGACCCTATCACAGACCCTCTGCCTCGTTTTTGGAGTGTCACTCGATCGAGTGGCCTATGGCACTCGATCGAGTGCCTCTTGTTTGAGCTGCTGCTCAGTTTCGAAATGGTGGCAATTTCGAGACTTATAATTTTCTTGAAAACGATTGCCAACCTAGTCGAATATAAAAATGGCATAATTTATATTCGGCTCGATTTTCGGTACCGGTAATGTAATCCCCTAGAAATTTTAACGCGATACAGTGGCGGAAACACTGTAGAGTCGGAATTAAAACACGTTGTAACTATGTCTTAGAAAAATTAAAATGGTAAAGTCAAACAATAGGCCTTAAATAAAATGGCCAAAATTTAAAACAATCCACGAAAGGGGTTTGAACAATCCATAAGACATAATTATTGAAATAAATAAGCAGGATCCACACTGCTCGCTAGCCCACACTCGGAACATGCATACCTGCGATGTTAAAACATAATAGCCACAATCAGTGGGGAGCAACCTCAACGTTCTCCCAGCCGTATGACAGGATTTTAAAACTGTAATTACTACTATAGAAAAATAGTAAAAATGAAAACAGTAAAACATTATAATGAAAATAAGATTTTAGTGAAAAACTTCACGTATCGAAATAATATAATCAAAATGGGTCACCGAAGAAAACATAAAAATATTTGCCAACCTGCAAACCAATTTATATCGATAATAAATAAAATAATCAAAATCGCGTTATGGATAGGATTAATGTAGAATCTAGACTTTCACTAGGACAATACTAAAATCTAGTTTCGAGAACCTAGTCAAAACAAATTAAACTTTGGTCTCTAACTAGGCAACTCAACTATAACAGGACTGCGTGCAGCGAGGTCCTGGCTTAAGTAGTGCACACCCCTCCTGGATACAAACCATATCCAGTTCAACCCGACGCGACTTACACGATGCGATATCTAAGTTTAAGGTAAACATACACCCTCCTGAACACAAACCATGCTCAGTTCAACGACCAATGTGTCTCAACATAGACACACCAGCTTTATAGTTGATGGCAAAACGTACAGCCTAGACTATATTAATCTAAACCCACACTTTTCCTTATTCCATAACTCCAAAACAAGCCATTATCGATAATTAAAAGATGTATTCAATAATATAAACCATAAGAGAACAAAAGGAAAAAGAACCACTTTCAGAAAGAGGAAACTTTCTACTTTAGGAAACTTCTATTTTTAGAAACTTACTAAAAATAGCATAATAGCAAAATATTATTTTAAACTAATACAACATTTTTAGTAAACAATATAGATTTATAAAACTAGTACTTTCGGCCTTAATGATATTAATTCTTAAAACGAGAACATTTGAGTTAATGAAAATATTGAAATATCACACAAGTGTTTATAAAATGATTAGAAATGTCTTGATTACTTTAATACTACTAATCAGGGTGTTTTTCAAAATTTACAAAACTAAAATTCCCTAATTATTATTAGTTTCGACAATACGATTTATAAATAGGATTTTACGGCAAAAATGTCAAATTAAATCTTTTAACGTCTTTTATTTAATTAAACCATTGAATATATTTAGAATATGTTAAGGGATGATTTAACTCTTAAAGTTTCAGATTTAAATACTTCCAAGATTGCTGGAAAAATAATTCTTTTAGGTAAGACGAAGAATTTTAACGATAAAGCACAATTTGTCCGAAAACCAATAATTATTAATTAAAGACTTTAATAAATAGTACAAAAATTACGTAAAATAGTTAAAATATATTTATGGACACTCTGTCCAGAAAAGAAAATTTTCCAGAATCTTAAAACTCGGTATTTAAAGGGTTTTCTCGTTAAGCGTCTAATCTCGACAATAACGATTAATAAAAATAGTAATTACAAAACGATTTAAGTATTAATATCCAAAAATTATTATTAGACTTAAAAATCATGATTTTCCAGAATATAAATTTTCCAGATTTTTTTTCCAAAATTCCAGATTCAACAAATTCCAACAAAACCGTCATTTAAACCCGTTTTCACAATTAACGATTTCATTAATAAACTTATCGTTCCTAACATTTTATTAAAGCACTAAAAATCATAAAAATACATTTTAATATGAAATCATCAGAACCATAATTTTTTCCAGATTTAAACCAAAGACAAGAAATCGAGAATTTAAACGACAAACACGGTTTTAACGATAAACGATGATTTAAAGTGATTAAATAATTCATCCACTTAACAATCCCGAAAAATTATAAACAATTCAGAAAATTCTATTTCATCATAAAGTTTCACCACGTCAAAAATCAGATTAAAATAAAATGTTTAGGTACTAGAACTAAAAATTGGCTTTTAATCGTTTTTGTCCGTAAACGGTAATAATTCAATAATCGATATTTAAAATATCATAAAAATCCTAAATTATTATAAATCATCAAAAATATCAATTTTACAGAATATAAACATATATTACATGTTTAGGCCGAATATTATGATTTTACAAATTAATATAACAATTTAATCGTTAATCTCGTAAAAGCGATAAAAATACAGAAACATGCAAATTTTCAACTTTTAAAAATTTTCCAGATTTGGTGACATACATATATTGTCAAAATAAAACATAAAAATATATACATGCAAATACACAATTAAAATCATGAAATACCGAGTAACATCGACGTTACCTCTAGTCCAAATCAGAATCGATAATATACTCGTCAGCCTCGGGATCGTCCACGAATCCTTAACGAAGGAATTGGAAAGAGGATTGATTCGACGATGAATATGAGACGATTAGGACTCGAATTAAACAAAAATATGCCTAGGGAGGAGGGAGAAAGTGCTCGGCCACAAGGAAAGAAAAAAAGATGTTGTAACAACAATTTTTTGTAAATGCACAAATGAATGTAAATGAGGAGGAGGTTACTAAAGTTAAATGAGCATAAATGGAATTAAGGTGGATGAAGAATCCAATGTGCTTATTAGTATAGGTTGACCGGCCAAAAAGGATAAGGGAAGGAATGAAAAGTTTGAGTATTAAAGCCTCAATTCAATGACAAGAAAAGGATCTTATGTTTACGGTTTAAAGTGATAAAATGAAACGTGTTAGTAAAACGTAGTTAAATTGCGACAAGAAGCTTCGTCGGACCAAAATATGAGGAAAAGGTCTCAAATGATTTATAAATTGATAAAAAGAAGAATAGTAAAATAGTTAAAGGCATTTCAAAGCAATTCGAGTAAACCTCGCGTAAGAAAATAATTATTCGCGAACCTTCGTAATAAAATTATTAACGACTAAATACTTGTAAATAAAAATATTTACTAGTTGAAAATATTATATAAACGTATTCAAACATTTTTAGGAAAAGGAATAACTTAAATCCGAGTTTAAAAATGTCAATTCGAATAGAAATAGAATTCCTCGCGGAAATTTAATTAGTTGACGAAGAACCAAATAAATGGATTTGAAAAGAATTAAAATCTTTAAAATTAAAAATAAAAATCATTAAACTCAAAAATTAAAATAGAGCTTAGTAAAGTGATGAAATATGAGGCCGAAAAGTGACAGAGTTAAGACGGAGTCCTAACGGAAAGAATAAAAGTGCTAGGAAAAATAGCGGGTGTTACACGTAACATTTTTATGATTACGGGACCTTCAACGGGATTTTTTAAAAAAGTGTTTTAAAATCGTTTTAAATCGGATTAGGATGAGGTTGACACCCTCCGCGTCACGATGTCATAATCATTCCTTTCGGATCGTGTGACTATCGATTTTGCGTCAATGGGTCTCATACCAATCTCGAAAATGGTATCGGACATGTTCAACTACGAACGACCACGATCACGTTACGCCCTTGAGTGCTTAGGGCGGCGCTCCTCGAAAGGGCGCCACCACCGTTGCTATTCGTAAAGGAATTAAACGGACTTGGGGCGGTAGTCGTAGTTAAACGCGTCCAATCCGAATATGGTTTATAAGTTTATATGTACGCGGTATTATTTAATTATAACGATAATGAATCAACGATAATAAAAAAAGGTTTGATTGCAAAAATATAAAATGGTTAGCAACAAAATAAAAATGTTAGTATTAGGAATAATGTCGTTATTATCAACTAATTAATATGCGCATGAATATACATAAAAAAACGGATAAAAAGAAAGGAGAAAAAAAAGATGTCGGCGTTGAATGTTACACCCTCAACCTACATGTTTTTGCTTCTCGGAATAGGGCTTGTCAAATGGTGGCAAAGTCATGGGAGCGTCAAGGTACGTAGGAGAGTTATGGTGTGTTTGGTTTGTAGGGATAATTGCTCTTTTATTTTAACGAGTTTCGATCTCGGAATGTATGTAAATGTGTGTGTATATGGAGATGTCGAGATGGTGGTGATTGATGGACGAAATGTGGCTGAAAGTATGAGGGTTTGAAGGTGGTGAATGCTTAAAAAAAAGTTGTCAAATGTTGTGGGGTGACGGGGTATTTATAGAACAAATACCCCGGTTCAGGGCCACTCGATCGAGTGGCGCGGGTGTACTCGATCGAGTGCCCGGTTTAAGTCCGGTTCGGCCGGTTCATGGCTTTACTCGATCGAGTGGGCCAGAACCACTCGATCGAGTGGGTCAAACCGGTTGGAGGCTAAATAGGGGAAGATTTGTTGACTTTTTTGAATTGATTTGGTAGTTGAGGCTAGCTTCTAGAAGCGCACTTGGCTAGTTTATGTGTCGGATTCGTCTTTGACCGGGTTTTGACCCGGTCGCTAATAGACGATTTTATTTCCGGTGACAGTTTTGACCCAAATTAGTCTCACTTTATTGGAAACGGCCCACTAGGCCTGAATTTCAGGTCGGTTTTGTGAGATTTGTACTTCACTAAAAGCCAATGCCCTACATTACTGATTCTGAGCCCATATTCGAGCGCGTTAAAGCACGTTTGCGTCTGATCATCATCGGGTGTTATTTGGAAACTACTTGTAGACACCCGCATTTTGACCGCCAGGTGTCTATAGTAGGTCCCGCCAAACATCCGATGATGATAGGACGCAAACATGCTTTAATGGACTCGGATATGGGCTCGAAATCATGGACATTTGGTTTAGGCTTATTACGGAGTACAAATCTTACAAAACCACCTCAAATCCAGGCCCAGTGGGTCGTTTCGAGTCAAATGAGACTAATTTGGGTCGATTCCGACACTAGGGGTAAAACCGTCTTTTTACGACCGAGTCAAAACCCGGTCGAAAAATATTCTCGAGACACACGAGTCAGCCGTGACACCTCACACAGATGATTCGGTCCCAAATACTACAAAAATCAGCTTTCATAAATATTAAACAAATCCGTTTAAGGATAGAATTCGATCTCAAGTAGGAATTCTATCCGAAAACCGAAACAAATCGCCAACCAAGCTCAAACACTCGGCCAAACAGCCGATACACTCCCCAACCAGACGAGTTACTTGGCTTCTCCACCAAGAAACGAGACTTTCGTTCCCTTTCGAACTCTCGTGTTTCCTATCCAAACCAGTATTTCTTGTCACACAAGCAAGACTACCTCGACTCCCATAAATAGGACCTCATATTCAACACAAAACACACAATTTCAGACACGATTTCACACAATAATTTCAGCAACCAAAATACACATCAATTATTCATAAACTTATGTAGTAAAATAGTACAAAGCAAATCCCGACATAATCCCGAAGAAGTCTCGACGTACCGACGAAACTCCCCCCACTCGGCCGAACCCGACGCCTCACACACATAAAATCGCACCACCCTAAACTCACACACATCATCTCGACGCTCCCGTGCCTAAGCCACCGTCCGACGAGCCTTATACCGAGAAAACGAAGCATTAGGTTGAGGGTGTAAATCAAACCCGATTCTTCTCCTTTCTCTCTCTCTCTCACACACGTCTTTTTCCTCTTTTTTCGTCCGTCACTTTTTTCTTTACGGGTCGTCGGTCATTTCGTATTTTTAATATTGGTCGTTTGTCGCGTATTTTTTTTTATTTCTAATAATCGATACTAAAAAAAAGCTATTTTCATATAACGTTCTTAAAATACGATACTGATTCTCTAATCGAATATCGTATCTACGAGAACTAAATTAATTAATTCTCGTTGATGCTAACAAAATCATTACATCTTTTTTTAAAACAAAATTCGATGATTTTAAACGCGGAGAGAATTAACACCTTTTTCGTTCAAAATTCTTTTTTTTTACTTTTCGTTCAAAACACACTTTTTTCAAAACCTTTTCTAAAAACATTCCGACTATTCGATATCGATTTCATAATCGAATATCGAATACGACAAATATCGAAAATATAAATCGAGTATAAATTAATCCATATTTGTACGCGATTTATAGAAATTAACGATTTTCGACAAATAAAAAAACCGAACAGGCTGCCACGCGAGTCGCGCGCCTGTCAGGCGACTCGCGCAACAGCCTGATTCGCCGGGTCCTTTTTTTCGTTTCCTCGTTTTCTCTTGTTTGTAGCCTTTTATTTGTTTTTATCGTTTTATTAGACTAAAACGACTTCACATGCTCAAAATAACTTTGACGTTATTAGTTTAATATGCATTAAACGGCTTAGCAACCCATTTTATTTTTCTCACATGCTTAGGAAAATAATGTTTGCATATCATTCAACCGTCGAACTAACGCGTGTACACCAAAAATGAACGATATCTTAGTAAAGGCCGCTAAGTGCGGGCGGGGTTGGGTGTTCTTAGTGAACTTCACAACACGTACCCTCACCCCTTACTCAGAACCATGGTTTACGGATGTCCGAATCCATTGGCAACGAGAGTAATTCAATACACGATATCCGATAATGTCGGTATCGGTATCATAATGCAAGGGACGAGCCCAATAAACTCTGACATCGGAAATGGGCCGTATTTTGTATACGGCCCACTACGACATAGAGTGGGCTCGAATGGTTCCGAATAACCACAAAATTCGGTGGCGACTCCTACTTCGATTTAAATTTAAATTTGACCATCTCATATGGAGATTCATTCGCCTCCCCAAACCCGCGCGTGGCCGCGTCGGGGTGGACCTATGTCATGTCCACAATTTGGCGACTCTGCTGGAGATCAACTGATGAGTCACTTACCATCGGCATCCCTAGGGTGAGACTCGAAAAGAAATCGTTCGAATAGTAATGTACACGTTTTAGTTCAATGGTTCATGCATAACCCAATCTTTTCCGGGCCGGTTACTTGTGACCGACGTCCCACTATACCACGGTGCGTTCCTAAATGGACCCACTAAAGACTTCGATGGCGGAACTCGCATGGGTTTTACGGTAGGTTCTAAGACCAACTCGGCTTAGGAAGAACGTCCTGATTTGCGAGAAAGCTATCGTTGTTGGTATAGACCCTATTCGACCGACCGAGACTTTGACTAAGAGCATACATGGCGTCATTATACTGTTTCCGTGACTACATGCTACTTGATCCATGTCTCGTCTTTTCAAAAACCGTCATTTTCAAAAACTTGCATCTTTTTCGAAAATTATCCATTTTTCAAAACCCGGAAAGCTACCGAATTTAGGACTTATGATTTTTGACTTAAAATAGCCTATTTTTAGCCGGTACGCAGTCCAAACCTTTTCAAAAAACCAAAATCTCGGCCCGGTAACACTTTTTTTCGATTTTCAAAAAAAATCGGGCCATCCTATCCGACTTTGCTCGGTTTTCAAATCCAAAATCCTCCTTTCAAAGCTTTCTTCTTCTTAGGACTTCCCGTATTTAGCAGTGTCGTGTCTTGTCATAAGTTGTTAGAGTCCATAGTCGCGAAAACCAGGCTGTTGCGCGAGTCGCCTGACAGGCGCGCGACTCGCGTGGCAGCCTGTTCGGATTTTTTTATTTGTCGAAAATCGTTAATTTCTATAAATCGCGTACGAATATGGATTAATTTATACTCGATTTATATTTTCGATATTCGTCGTATTCGATATTCGATTATGAAATCGATATCGAATAGTCGGAATGTTTTTAGAAAAGGTTTTGAAAAAAGTGTGTTTTGAACGAAAAGTAAAAAAAAGAATTTTGAACGAAAAAGGTGTTAATTCTCTCCGCGTTTAAAATCATCGAATTTTGTTTTAAAAAAGATGTAATGATTTTGTTAGCATCAACGAGAATTAATTAATTTAGTTCTCGTGGATACGATATTCGATTAGAGAATCGGTATCGTATTTTAAGAACGTAATATGAAAATAGCTTTTTTTTAGTACAGATTATTAGAAATAAATAAAAATACGCGACGAACGACCCATATTAATAATACGAAACGACCGACGACCTGTAAAGAAAAAAGTGACGGACGAAAAAAGAGGAAAAAGTTGTGAGAGAGAGAGAGAGAGAGAGAGAGAGAGAGAGAGAAAGGAGAAGAATCGGGTTTGATTTACACCCTCAACCTACATGCTTCGTTTTCTCGGTATAAGGTTCGTCGGACGGTGGCTTAGGCACGGGAGCGTCGAGATGATGTGGGTGAGTTTAGGGTGGTGCAATTTTATGTGTGTGAGGCGTCGGGTTCGGCCGAGTGGGGGGAGTTTCGTCGGTACTTCGAGACTTCTTCGGGATTATGTCGGGATTTGCTTTGTACTATTTTACTAGATAAGTTTATGAATAATTGATGTGTATTTTGGTTGCTGAAATTGTTGTGTGAAATCGTGTCTGAAATCGTGTCTGAAATTGTGTGTTTTGTGTTGAATATGAGGTCCTATTTATAGGAGTCGAGGTAGTCTTGCTTGTGTGACAAGAAATACTGGTTTGGATAGGAAACACGAGAGTTCGAATGGGAACGAAAGTCTCGTTTCTTGGTGGAAAAGCCAAGTAACTCGGCTGGTTGGGGAGTGTCTCGACTGTTTGGCCGAGTGTTTGAGCTTGGTTGGCGATTTGTTTCGGTTTTCGGATAGAATTCCTACTTGAGATCGAATTCTATCGTTAAACGGATTTGTTTAATATTTATGAAAGCTGATTTTTGTAGTATTTGGGACCGAATCAGCCGTGTGAGGTGTCACGGCTGACTCGTGTGTCTCGAGAATATTTTTCGACCGGGTTTTGACTCGGTCGTAAAAAGACGATTTTACCCCTGGTGTCAGAATCGACCCAAATTAGTCTCATTTGACTCGAAACGACCCACTGGGCCTGGATTTGAGGTTGGTTTTGTAAGATTTGTATTCCGTAATAAGCCTAAACCAAATGTCCATGATTTCGAGCCCACATCCGAGTCCATTAAAGCATGTTTGCGTCCTATCATCATCGGGTGTTTGGGGGGACCTACTATAGACACCTGGCGGTCAAAATGCGGGTGTCTACAGAGCCCCCACTCTGAATGAGGCTTGGACAAGGCGAAAGTCAGAGTAGCTACCAGGCCAATCGAGGATTAAGACCTGGCAGACTTCCGATCGGGTCGTCTAGAGTCCATTAGACTTCCGTTGGTGGGGCTCGCCAGCCATAAGATAGAAATCATACCTGGGTAGAAATAATGCCGTGGGGACTTTTCTTAAAAGGTCTTGGGTATGTCTCTTTACAGACAATCCCCATCTTGAAATTGCGTGGGAGTTTGCCTTGGAGGCTATGGGTGTGTCTGTTTACAGACACGTCCCATCTTAGAATTGCGCGGGAGCCTCCATTGGAAGCTGCGGATGTACCGCTTACTGATACATCCGATTCTTCAGTAAAAATGTTGCTTGAATTTTCACTGAGACTTTGAGAATTCTTCGGGAGTCTTGGGATACCTGCCTGTTTTGCATGCAACATTCAGATAAAACATCGACTCACGCTGGGGAAGAAAATGATTTTTTTTGATTGATTTTTGGAAAGAAAATGCTAAAAAATTTTGAAAATTTTTGGAAACGATGAAAATTTTTGATTTTTTTTTTGGAAATTAGAATGCTTAGGATGACTTGATTCCCGATCAGATTCTGACACGGACTTCTAAAATCCTCTGGTTAGGCCTGTATGCCTAGATGAAGTGTGATAAAAATTCCTATTCCCGGGGTGACTAGGAAAGGGATTTTCTCAAATGGCTAAGTTTTGCAAATTTTAAAATAAGAATTTGGAGAGAGACATGCCGACAGACTCGACTCTGGATGTGACCGGACGAGTAGGTAGACACGACTGGACTCTCTAAGGGTTGGACCGTGACTCGGTAGGGGATGGGCCACCTAAGATGACAAGACTCTTAAGTTGTGCTATTCCGTAGCCTAGGCAAGTGGAAACATGGTCGAATCCTAGGAACGGGAAAGATATGTTATAAGACTGTTTCCGTACGACAGGGCTTTGTGGTAGCAATGCCGTAGACTGGTGTTCTTTTGAATTTTTTTTTTGGGCATATTCCCAAAGTAGGTATTGCTTCGAGTCCTGACAGATTCTCGTCTTCGACTGAGCCGAGTACTAGGACACACTATAGAAAGGAGGCTAGATTTGAAAGTTTTTGGATTATGTGAGGGGATGGAGAACTTCTGCCGAGGAGAAGCCCCCGAGACAACAAAGCCAGCTGTTGAGAACATGATAGTGTCGTGACTGGAATGATGGTGCTTTTTTTGAATTAGTGTCAATGTGGGTGGTTGTGCCTCTTTTGAAAGGCTGCCTACGTATTCACGTGTAGTGAAATCAAACCAAGCCGTAGTTCAGTGTTGAAAAATGTATTATGGTGCCTAGTTTATTAGGGCTTTGTGTGTAACTAGCCATAGCAATGGTGTAGGCTAGGTGCATTCCCAATGATGTCTTGACGAAAGGGCTAGAATAGTTAGGATGTTGATCCTGTGACTGTGAGCATTTTCCGGGGTAGCCCCCAGAGATGGTGTGAACTATTTGGGCATGTTCTATGCCGACCGCAAGTTGAATTCCCGTGTTTGGGGTTGGTCACTGGTTTAGATATTTTTTGGAAATGTTGTGCTAGGAAGTAAGTGGCTTTGATGATTCGAAATATGGAGCTCGATTTTGTGGAGCTAAGGCTTTAAGGGTAAGGTATTGTAATGTGGTAGAAAAGGGGGAAGTCGAGTAATAATGACTCGAACTTCGATCGGGGTAGGTTTGATAATGCGGGGTCTGATTTCCATGTCTGGCCCTAATGGTTAGGGTATCCTATGGAGCTTGAATCCTCAAAAATCCGAGTTGTCTCTAGCCTAGGTCTCGGGAAGGTCTTGAGGGTTGTAATGTGGGAAGGCTAGATGTAATGCTAGCTGACCAGCTTGATTGTTTCTCCCCTATTTGATGGTATGGGTTTTGATAATTTTGAATTGACCGTTTCACTTGAGTTGATCGTTAACTACGGTCATGGGTTTTTGAATTCTTTGGGTTGACCTCTTAGCCCCGGTCATGGGATTCTTCATTTGAGTTGACCGTGTTTGGTCGAGGGATGTTGATAATTCTTTTTTTGATCATGGCCAGCTTTTTTGTTTTGGCCTTTTGCTTTTTCCTTGGACTTTTGATTTTTTTTTTTCAACTTTTTTTTTATCGGTCAGACTAAACACATAAGGTAGGGATTGGTTAGTCTTATTGGATGGGTGTTTATGGTGGGAAATGGGCTTGCCTCCCGTCTTGAACCCAAACTAGGAGACTACCTAGATTTGTCATAGGATTTGATACCGCTCCTGCTAATGGTCGTTATGTGACTTTCTATGTCAGACATGGAATAGGTAAAGGAAAACACGGGTTCGGTTTCCTGCAAGCATTATAGATGTGCCTGTAATAGTCACGTGCATGTGCTCACAGTGTATGACGGTATTCATCATGTTCTCGGAAACACATAAGTAAAGTATATATGGGAAATAGAATATTGAAAGATGACAGAATGCAAATAACTCTGACTGTGATTTGGAAATGAGGATGTAGGGTATCGTAGACTCGAACTCAGACTTATACTCGAATCAAATCCGGACTTTCGGACGCTCGGTTGGTTGTTTTTGTAAGGTCTTTAATTGGAGAGAACAACAAGTGCCATGACGCGCCTAAACTCGGCTTTGCGCAAATGCAAGAGAGGGAGTCAAACTAGACATGGCCCGGGGTGACGGGAATGACTAAGACTCTTGGACTGGGATACACGAACGTTGACCTAGACAAAGTAACGACCGCGAATTAGACTCGAGATGCGGAAGGGTGAGTCCGAAAATGGGGCGACCGTGTTTGACCGTGTCGCGTGCTTGGCCCAACCGTGGTGACCTAACCCTAGGTGACTCGAGTGTTCTTAGCATAGGTACGACTCGAAGAAGGCATCATAAGGACGCCGGTGTAGGATGGATGTGGGGTACTCCCTAGGGTGACCATGGTTGACTGCTCGGGTGGAGGACAGCCCCCGAGTGAGACTAAATACTCTGATAGGACTCAGATGATGTGACATCTAAGTGACTCAAAAGTGGGGTATGTGTGACAACACGTGTAAGACATGACCCTTAGAGCAACCGTGGTTGATCGCTTTACTACTGAAGGGTAGCCCCCGAGTGGGGGTGAAGACCGACTCCTAGACGGGTGACTCGTGGACGGTGGGCCTTCCTTAGGATTTTGGCAAAATGGGCCTAGTCCTGTGTGAAGAAAGACCTACGTGTGAGCTATTCCCCAGACTTTGGACCCTAAAGTGTAAGTGGTCTTCCCTTTGTAGGAGTTTGTCCTACGTAGATGGGCCGTGCCTTGACAAATAAGGCGGACTTGGATGGGGTGGAAACCCGTGATGTAAGATCGACGGAGTTTCGAGGCTATGGACTCTAACAACTTATGACAAGACACGACACTGCTAAATACGGGAAGTCCTAAGAAGAAGAAAGCTTTGAAAGAAGGATTTTGGATTTGAAAACTTTTCAAAACCTTTTTTTCGTTTCCTCGCTTTTCTATTTTTAATTCTTTTCGAACCTTATATTAAAATGCGACTTCCGCGACATATTTCGATAAAATACTTTTTTTTCGACCTCGGTCAACACGTGTTAATCCATCATGTGTCATTAAAACTTTTTTTTTCGAGTCATGCATATTTTTATTCACATCTTTATTCGATTTATTTAAACGTTACTAACTCGTTTTCTCTTGTTTGTAGCCTTTTATTTGTTTTTATCGTTTTATTAGACTAAAACGACTTCACATGCTAAAATAACTTTGACGTTATTAGTTTAATATGCATTAAACGGCTTAGCAACCCATTTTATTTTTCTCACATGCTTAGGAAAATAATGTTTGCATATCATTCAACCGTCGAACTAACGCGTGTACACCAAAAACGAACGATATCTTAGTAACGGCCGCTAAGTGCGGGCGGGGTTGGGTGTTCTTAGTGAACTTCCCAACACGTACCCTCACCCCTTACTCAGAACCATGGTTTCCGGATGTCCGAATCCATTGGCAACGAGAGTCATTCAATACACGATATCCGATAATGTCGGTATCGATATCATAATGCAAGGGACGAGCCCAATAAACTCTGACATCGGAAATGGGCCGTATTTTGTATACGGCCCACTACGACATAGAGTGGGCTCGAATGGTTCCGAATAACCACAAAATTTGGTGGCGACTCCTACTTCGATTTAAATTTCAATTTGACCATCTCATATGGAGATTCATTCGCCTCCCCAAACCCGCGCGTGGCCGCGTCGGCGTGGACCTATGTCATGTCCACACTACTATAGACACCTAGCGGCCAAATGTGGGTGTCTACACTAGTTCAAGTCCGAATCGTCATCCGAATCGAGGTCCGAAACATCGCCCCGTACGGGAGATCGGACCGGCTCCCGACCGGGAGGGGGCCGCGTGGGTGCCCGGCACCATACATTGAAAAACCGGGTCAGTCCCGCGCAGGCGCGCGCGGGGCGCCGGGCGGTGCGGACGGACGTCCACACTGATATGGGTATGTGATCGCCTATTGGTTATGGGCGTGTTATTTTGAGGGGTTTGTTGTGGGTTGAACCAAGGGTAGTTATCTCCTGATTTCCTCTCTGGGTGAAATTATGGTTGGCCGTTTGTTGTGACCTTTATGCTTTTAGTTAATTGTTATCGATAAATGGCATAGTATCGAGTTTCAAGGGATAAAGTAAGTTATTAAAAGAAAATCAAGTGATTGTCGAGGCGTGTATGTTTGTAAAAGTAAAGATTTGTTTTATTGATATAGTAATAAACGGGCTAGATGCCCGTGACTTTGTTTGATGGGAGGTGGAGGGCACGTCCCCTTGCACCTGCCGGACTCGATGGGTTAAGAAAAGAAAAGGAAAAAGTTTATTATTTAAAGCCTACGCCCTATAGACACACTAGACTTTGACTAAGACCGACTTCGCCTCTAAGCATCGATACACTACAAAAAAAATAGCCATAGCAAGGGATTTTCGCAACGGAAAATCAATCCCTTGTAAAATAAGTTTTTGCAAGGGACTTGCAACGGAATATGAAAACTTGCAACGGATCGTACACTTTGCAACGGTTTTGTAGCCGCCAAAATATTTTCCCTATACCGCGTAAAGTTGCAACGGACTATAGTTATTTGCAAGGGAAAATCCGTTGCAAGTTCAGAAGTTGGAACGGACAATCCGTTGCAAGTCCGTTGCAACCTTTTATAAATTAAACCCATCTGCTCCCTCTCCCTATTTCATTTAACTTAAAAGCATTAAAACCCGAAACCCCCAATTTCCCTACCCTATTCGACCCCCAACCCTAAACCCTCGCCTGACCCCTCCCCTCTCCGGCTACCACTCCCTCCTTTCTCACGGTTCACCGGCACCTCCCTCCTCTGCCAGCGCCGGTCATCTCTGCCACGAATCTCCTCTCCGGCTCTCCTCCTCTTCACACTCCCTCTTTTTCTTTTTCTATTTTCGTTTGTTTCTTCAATTCTGGTTTGTATATAGTGTATATATTTGGTCTATATTGAGTTTCTGGACAAATTCGGAATCTTAGATTAAGAAATCATTGATCTAAGTCGGTTGTGCAATATACTTGCTGTTACAATTGAGCTTAATTTTGTTTAGCTTTTTTTTATTAAGAGTACATGCTATTGCTAATCGAGGTTTAATTCCGAAGAATTGTATTGTTCTTGTTCAATTTTGTTTCTACTACAGCATGCAACTGAGTGTATGAAGTATTTCCGTATGGTTTTTTGGTCACACATTGAGTCCAGCTCTATGTTTTGGGTTTGTTACCTGAACGCAGCTTACAGATGTTTGTATAGTAAACTAAGACGGAAACCTTATTGAAGAGACTTGAACGAGTTTTCTGACTCCAAAAGTTGAATTCAAGGAATTTACTTTTTGTTTGCTTTTCACAACTAAGCTTAGTTTGTTAAGTCACCTCTCTGATAAGAAAGTACTCCGTAACTAACATATACACTATATACAATATGTTTCTTCAATTCTGGAGTAAATGGAAAGTAAGTGTGTGCGTGTGTAGGCCGGTTAGGAACTTCAAAATGTAATTGGTGGAGTAATAGTTTATAGTAATAGTTTAAGGTAATAAAAAGGGAAATTTGATGCGTAAGAGACAAATTTGTAGGCACTTTTCTTGCTGTTCTTACAACTAACAAAATTATATTTATCGCAACTAACAAAAAGAGGCGATTTGTAGGAACTTCAAAATTATGTTTCTTTACTGGTTGATTTCTTCTTCTTTGCTTAGTTCTTATCATCTCTCGTCTCTACTATATATGCTAGTACGGAGTAGTTTACAAAGATGATGGAGAGTAATAAACAGTACGGAGTAGTTTACAAAGAGTAATCTATCCTTTTTTTGTTTTTCCTGTCAGATGAAACACGTTAATGTAAATTTAGTACTTGAACGAACGTCTTATAATGATTAAATGCTCTTTTTCTGTGGTTTCTCTCTTTGACGAACGTCTCAGATGAAATATATAAAAAGGGAAGACATTAGATTAATACTTGGAGGTGATTTAAGAAGCTGTGTGGGTTGATCGAGGATGAAGGTAATTAATACTCGTATAATGGAGCTAACGGATAAGAACTGATCTATATATTTGGAGCAGTGTTGAGGATGGAGACCGGGGAAATAGAAGAAAGCATATATTTGTCTTGCCCGACTTACTTAATGACTCATCAATCATCACTCATCACCAAACAAACACTACAAGAGAATTGTAGTTTAGTTACTAATTTAGCAATTGCCTAAAATTCAGTCGCTAAATTTATAAATTAGATACTACTTTTGAGACATAAATATATTTAGTCTCACTTTTAGAGATTAAAATATAGTGGTAGCTAATTACGTCGCTATTATAGAGACTAAATAAAGTCGATAACAAATTTGGTATCTAACTTAAGTATTTAGATACAGAAAAACGTCATTAGCTAAAGTCGTCTCTATATATATCGACATAAAATTGCGAATAATGTATTTAGTTTTTATATAGGAGAACAAAAGTAAATTCGTAAATAAGTGTAGTAGTTATTATAGAAACGAAACCAAGTGAGTAGCAATTTTAGTATCTAATTTAAATTCTTAGCTACGGAAATAAATTGATAGCTAAATTTAGTTGTCGGTTGTTGCTATCATGTATTTTTTATAATTATTATGATATTTTTTTTATATTTTTTAATATATGTATATTATTATTGGAGTATTACAAAAATATCTTACAATCCACATTTTAATGATTAATTTTACCTTTAAGTATACATTCATTGTCCGAATAAACATAAATCATCAAGTGGCCCAATGATTTGAATGTTGGTCAAGTGTTTGAAGGTTATGGGTTCGATTCCTCTTGCGAACATAAATCATTAATTTCTATACAAGAGGCGGTGGTGTGGTACCTAGTTTAGTGACCTAGGGGTAGCTCTACGTGCTGTGTTCAATATTCAGTGTGGTAAGGTGTGGGCTAGCTCGGGTGATGTGGCGGGGTAGGGGTATGACGTGTATTTCTTCTTTTTTAGTGGCCAATTTAGATACCAAAAAATTGCGTCGCTAATTTTGCTACAACTGAATCGGTCTCTAAGTTCGTCCCTAAATTAGCTACTATACAATTTGCGGTCACTAATGTAGCTACTCGAATTTTCGTCTCTATTATTGTCTCAAAATTTGCTACCACGCTTTCGTCGCTAATTTTGGTCGCTAATTCAGTAGCTAAATTTGCGACAAGGCGTTTAGCTACTAATGAAATTTAGTCGCAAATTCGGTCTCTAAGCTAATTAGCTACGGAATATTGAAGATTTGCTAGTAAAACCTCCGACTCTAAAGTGACTTTACCTTGTAGTGAAACATGATGGCTTAGATTGGAGTTCAAATCTAAACAAACAAACACAGACAAAGAAGCCTCGTATAATATGCTTTCTTCTTATAATCTGGGCGGGTGGGTGGGTGCGTACAGGTACACCTTAATTTGTTCAAACTCTCTGCCTTTCATCACATTTTGATTCATCTGGGCAGTAATAGTAATTATGGACTTTATGTGCCTTTCATATGCTTTCATCCATGACTAATAGTGAGTATCAGTTTATTAATCCCTTGATATGTTTTTTCAATCAATGGGCAGAGATTAGATACAGTATTCCAATAATGTGGGTAATAGTATGAATGTTCTTATTTGGTCAACCCATCAATAATGTGCGAAAGCTGGTGCATAAGGATGGTTTTCTTTCTTCTCTTGTTATTTGACTTTGGAGCTTTTTCTTTTTAGAGTTAGACCATCTTTGTTGGAGACTATGAACACTTTCATTGCCATGATAGGGCTAAGAACCTCCAAACGGACCTTTATTTATGGATGTAAATGCCTCTTGTTCTTAAACTAGGCAATGCTATCTCCCTCTCCGACATCCTCGCCTTTCCCTAATGCCATTTCCAGTTTTTTTTTCATCTTCTATATTTCCAGGGTGCTGCTGCTTTTACTTTTTTTTATTATTATTTTTTCTGTAATTTCAGGTTGCACGACGCCATAATTTCAGCTGGTACTAGCGACCGGCGAGCTGCTCTTGCTGGAGTTCCTGTTGTTGACGCATTCCGTCATCCGCCGTCGATTAGGTATATTTTCTAATAGTCGATTGAATTTTCTTCCTCATTGTTTTTGTGAAGTGTGTAATGACATTGTTTTTGTTTATGGATTTATACAAATTATAGTATAGTTGGATGCACTCCTTTGATTTCTGTATAATTCTGTACAGATCTCTAATTAAAATTACGTCAATTGATTTCAGTAACTCGATATTTCTGTATGGAATAGCTGGAGTTTCGTCAATTAGAAAGCTAATTGACCGGCAAAGCTTATAGCGGTTTGCATAGTGCCAAATAATTGAAGCAAGGAGTATGTGCCAATAGAATTGATATGTATCACATAAATATGAATAAACAGAATAGGAAGAGCATACTTACCTCGGAATAGGAATATGTATGCCCATCCAACTTCTTAAGATTGTATGGATTAGTTTTAATCAGGGCTCGGTAATCTTTTACTTGTCCCTTTTTTGTTGTATCACATAATTGATATGTGTACTTATAGGAAAAGTTGATAATCAAACAACTAAGAGTAGTGTAGTGATTTGGTATTGTTAGAGCATACAAGAGGCCTAGTGTTCGAGCCTTGCTGGGTGTGTTTTCCCATTGTCTTGTTTTTTCAATATTCCTACTTCCTACTTTTCATCCTTTCGCAATTTCAATTTTTAACCTTATCGTTTACGAGTATTCATTTTGAATTATCCATTCTTAACTTTATTAGTTTTGTAAGTAATTTGCTTCGTTTCATATTTTTTAAAATTTTAATTACCCATTTCAATTGTTAACTTTTTAAATTCATTTTGAATTACCGTTTTCGAATTACCCTTTTTAATTCATCTCGACCCCTTTTCTTGTACTCATTTTGTGTTTGTTTCCTAATTTGCCTATTGACTTGTTTCTAGAATACGAAGTTTCTTCGATTGGAAGGCTTTAACTTTCGGCTTAATAGATGTACTTTGTTTTGACTTTATGTTGACAATGCAATGAGTATATATATGAAGAATTTAAAGTCTTGATCTTATTTTTATTTTTATTTTTATATTTTTCACAATTTTATTATTCGTAATTTTTTTAATAGTGCACCCCATTCATAATCTTCTTGATTTGCCCCTTATCTAACATATACGGTGTTTACATATAATTAAATTTATAGTGCACCCCATTCATAATCTTCTTGATTTGCCCCTTATCTAACATATACGGTGTTTACATATAATTAAACATATAGTATTTCTCTTGCATGTATATTGTTCCATTCGACATTTGCATTGCATCTTGTTCCGTGTAATTAAACTAATGTTCGTACATGAATTTAAGTTTGTGGGGTAAGGGCCCCATAAGGTTGAATAAGGTCGTTGCTGGTTGTTTGTTGTCCATTATTTGTTGTACGTTTTTTGTTATTTGTTTGTTGTTCGTTCTCGATGTATATTCAAAATGAAGAGATCAGAACGAAAATGGATGTACGAGCGAACAGATTCTAATAAAAAACTGATGAGTGAATTTGTAAGCGATGTTAATGAGTTCATTAATTACGTAAAGCAACAAGACGACTTCAAAAAACACAAAGTAATCAAGTGTCCATGTTCAAAGTGCAAGAATAAAGTCTTTTTAGTTGAGCAAGAGGTAAGAAAAAACCTTGGCCAAAAGGGGTTCATCGATCACTATTATGTGTGGGATTGTCATGGGGGGAAATACGAGCTTCATGAATCTATTGGGACAACTTCTGGTAATCCATATCGAGATATGGTGGAAGATGCATTACGTGAAAGAGTTGACCAAATTAGGGAGGAGAGTTCCAACTCTGAAGTGGTTGATGAGTCCCCAAATGCCGAGGTTGTAGGATTTTTCGAAATGTTAAAACGTGTCGAACAGCCCGTATATGAAGGCAGCAATCTTTCCTTATTGCAGCTAGCTTCAAGAATTCTCACTTTAAAATGCGAGTTCAATTTGTCTCGTAGATGTGTGGATGCTTGGTCGGCATTACTCACAGATCTTATGCCTCGCAACCATGTTAATCCACGTGACTTCTATGAAGTTAAGAACGTACTCAAAACTCTTCAACTTCCTTATCAGACGAATATGCTCCTAATTGGAGTAAAGCTTCAGATGACATTAAGAAACAATGGTGGAATTGGTTTCAGGTTAATCGATTTTTTTATTAAAGTAAATGCTCATATATTCTATAAAATACTAATTATTTAAATTAATTGTATCTTTTATTGTTGCAGAAAAATGCTTGGTTTGATGAAGAAGACGGCGATGTAGTATGGGATGCGTGGCGAACGACTATTATGAAAATGTTAGTTTAGCTGGTCAATCGTGCATACACTAGTTCAAAAAAGCCAGATTGGATGACTGCTGAGGTGTACGCCAAAATAAAGGGTCGGGCAAACTACATGTATAAAGTTTGATGTAGGGTTCATTTACATGTATAAAGTTTGTAGAGTCACACATATTCTTTTCAAAATGATACGTAGCTATATGAAGTATAAATAACTTTTAAAATTAAATTGTAAGTTAGTATATATGTATGATAATGTATTGAATATGGAAAACTAAGTAAGAGTTTGATGTCCAAATATTTAACTTATAGGAAAAAGAGACTCAAGAAGGTCCAACGGCCATTGAAGTGCTCGAGAAAGCAAAAAAAACATCCAAAAAAGGGTTGGGTGAGCAAAAAAGCGAGCAGATTAGCTGTAAGTATAAATAAGAAATATAAAAAAAATTATTTCAGTCATTGATCTAATGAAAAAATAATAGATCTTATAATATTTTCTCGTATAGGACTTATTCCATAAAATAAAGGCTGAAGTAGAGGGTAAGGGGGCTACGGTGATCCCAGATGACTTGTTCTTTAAATTTCAAGATGGGTTTGATAAGAAAGGAAGGGTATACGGGCTTGGAGATGCTACATGTCACATATACGAGCCAGCTCGAGCCTCCACGGGCAGCTCTGACTACTCAAAGGGCCTAATTGGGAGATTAGTAGCCCAGAAAAAAGAAGGGGATAAAAGAGTGGAGGCAATAGAACAATTCTTGTCTCAGCTATCGGAGAGAAACTTTAACCCAAACTGCAATTCCATAAACCGTCCCCCTGGATCAGGAAGTGATGGTGATGATGATAGTGGTGGTGGTGATAATGCTAGATTAGCTTCTTTCCCTAACTTTACCCCGTATATCCCAATCTGTTAGTGTGTTATGTTGTTTAGTAGTCTTTGGTGTAAGTTACCATTGACAAGTTTTCAATGTTTTAAAAAGAATTGTGACGTATACTTTGATCTACTTCAAGTACTTTATGTTTGTTGAATTTAGTAAGGGCAATGAAGTTATATTTTCTTGAGTTATCTTATTAGTATTGAAGATTTTGAAGACAAATTTGGATATTTGTTGAACAGTAAACACATGTTGTTTGTTGAATGTTTTATGAAATCTTGGCATTTTAGGGAGCCAAAAACAGGCAGCGGGTGCGTTAGTACAGCATATTTGCAAAGGACTTTCCCTTGCAAATTCCTTGCAAACCTTGAGTTTTGCAAGGGAAACACCAAAATGAAAATTGTATATGGGAGTTACTTCCCTTGCCAATCTGTTGCAAATTAAAAGTTTGCAAGGGACTTGCAAGGGATTATATTCACGCTTGCAAGGGACATCCGTTGGAATTCCGTTACAAACTTTTAATTTGCAACGCATTTTATTGCATGCAAAAAACGCTACTTCCGTTGCAAGTCCGTTGGAAACTACCTTTTGCAACCACTATTTGCGAGGACATGATTCCGTTGCAAATCCGTTGCAAAAGTCAAAACTGAATGTGGGGCTTTTGCAACGGATTTGTCCCTTGCTATGGCTATTTTTTTTCTGTAGTGATACTCCCCCCACGAAAGAGCACTTTGATGGTGCTGCTCATCTTTACAACCATAGCCGCGCTTGCCTTGTCACTAGTTTCCCCGATGGTAAGTTGCGCTGTCTGCGCCTTCGCAGGGGGAAAGGTTTCGGCATCCACCAGGTCTTGGATGTCGTGTATGAGGCGGTAGCAATCGTTTGTATCGTGCCCTCTACCCTTATGATATAGGCAGTAGGCACTAGGGTCCCAGTTTGCACCGCCGGCTTCACGAGGTGGGTCCGGAGTAGGGATGAGTTGCGACAAGTGCCAGTCATTGTTGGCAATCCTAAGAGCCTCGGCGTAGGTAATCCCTAGATCTGTCAGGCTCCTAAAGGGGCGTCCCCCTAGGGGTGAGACGAACCTAGCCGGTCTGAGCCTCATCTTTTTTCTAGGGATGAAGGGTTTTTCATCCTCTTCCTCTTCGGGGAGGTTTTGTGTTTTGTAGGCGGCACCCTCGAGTTTGCCGAGTTGGAGTAGAATATTGTTATGGGCGGCGGTTATTTGGGCCATGTTGTTTTGGAGTTCTCTGAAAAGCCCCAGCATGGTGTTGAGTGGTTCGAGGTTGTTGTTGGAGGACATTTTTAGACCTGCGAGGCACCACTGAAGATGAGATTGGGTCTTTTTGGTGGCCCAAGGACTCGAGGAATGCTCATAATCGAGCGACACGGAAATGAGACCCTTGATTTGCGCGTGTTTGCAGTCATCGTTTAGGGACTCAGGTGCTTTAGACTCGTAGTGTATTCGGCGGAGCACCTAATGAATCTATGTCTCTAAAACGAGACGATATGACGCAAATCTCGGAGATGAGATTTTAAGAGGACTTCTCGGGATGAGACGACCCAAAATGTAAGACCTCAAGTAGAAGTGATCCTAGCAACTAACACAGACAGCTAATCACACGATTGTACGACGTAACAATTTGATCGCGATCCCGACTCAGGATCATAGAGTTTGGATTTTTTTTTGAAACAGATGGTTTTTGAAAATAAACTTCTTCTGAAAACGAGAGTTTGCAAAAATCGGTGCCATGATGGCTAAGTGACACCGTTCGTGATATATACGTGTAAAGTGTTGCTATGCGTTTGTCGGGAACTGAACGACAACAAAAGTGTTTAGGGTGGTTTTGCAAAAGGAGCGCGGTTCTAAAGGAACCGGTTTTGAAAAGAATGAGGTCGTGTTTCTACCGAAACAACTATTAATTAGTTAGCTCGGTGTTTGTGGCGTGGACGGTATTCGTGATGTTCGTGATGGTGTCTTGGAAAGTGTGACTAAACTCTTGTTAAGGGATTTAAGTAGTGAAAGGTGTTTTTTGAGGGTGTAACCGTTTTGGGTTTCTTAACTTCATTGATTGAAGTTTTGGCCGTGTCAACGGTATGTGCGAAAAAATTTATTTTTTTTGAAATAAAATGTAACCGTTCGAAGTACCTTGACCCCGTTAATCGGGAGTTTTGGCAATATTAACGGTATTTTTTGTTGGCGGGTTTTATTTTGGCCAAGGTGATGGTGCTTGTAAAACAGTCTTTTGAAAGATCTGTCGTGATGACACATTTTTTTTTTGAAAAGAAAAGTTTTTCAAAAAATTATTTTAGATTGGCCGGAACATCGTTTATTTTCTTTGAAAAGAGAGATGATTGATTTTTTTTTTTTCGAAAACGGAGTTGGGTGCGGTTGAATATGTTGTCGTGGTTGAATCCAGATTTTTAGTGTTTTATTTGGGTTGTTCAAACCCGCTACACATAAATAGGAATACATACACTCATGCAGGATGCAGACACGGGTAGGTTAGGGTAGGCTACCGCCCACGAATAGCCCTTGCTTAGGTGGCGATGATGGTAAGGATTCGTCACGTCCCTAACCGTCAATAAACTACCGATTACACCTAGTGGGTAGCTAGGGCAAGTCGGGATCGTATCCACGAGGACGGTAAAGCGAAGCTTAGACTAGGTCGGCCTACAACAAGACTATGCTACCAAACAAACACAAAGAAACGATAAATGGAAAGCTACGGTGGAGGAGAAGTGGGAACTAGACTAACACTAGAGACTAACTAAACAATGAAACTAATGGAATGATGACTAACTAAGGAGATGAACTCAAATATGGAAGAAAGTGGGGTAGGTCGGGTTCATAGGAGTAGAAGGGTAATTGGGGTGATCAAGGGTATAGGTGTCTCCTAGTTGCTAGGGTCGGTCCGGGCTCTCGCAACTTAGACCGATGTCAAGGTGGGTCCGGGCTCTCGCAACTTAGACCCTAGTCCGCGCTCTCGCGACTAAACTATTCTCAACATTTCCACATCATAGACAAACAATGAGAAGATGAGCACAAGTATGGGAAGCATGACCACTACAACTCATACAAGCATATCAACAAACACATAGAATGCCCACAATGTGACTAACAACAAAGATTCACCCTTTTCCCTTAATCAACCCTAATCATCCATAATCTACCTTTAATCCCCCTACTAACCCCACAAGATCACTACTCACTCATTATCATGGTCAAACTAACAATCATAAGAGAAAACAAACTCACAAACCAAACATCCTTAATGAATAACAAGAATACTAACAATAACAATATGAAAAGATTCAAACTAGATTAAATAAACAAGATTAAGAGTAGAGATGATTATACCAACACTATGGATATGAAAAGATGCAATCTTGTATAAATAAGAACCCAAATAGAATCCCAAGGTTGTCAATCTTGGAACAATCTTCAAGAACTTCTTAATACAAGAACTAATTACAAAGATTAACTAAAGATTAACTAAGATTAAAGGAAGATTAAAACTAATGAGTGAAAGTAAATCTAGGGTTTTAGGGTTTTTGAGAGGCTTAAGAAATGCTAAACTATGATAAGATGTGTTACTAATACAAGAAGGGAGTATATATATGGGTACAAGAATGAAGGAGGAGAAAAGAAAAGAAGTCGTGCTGCCAGCTCTTCGTCCCGACCGGGACGGGATCATCCCGACCGAGACGGCCCTGTCATCCCGACCGGGACGGGTTGGTCCCGATCGGGATGGGCTCACAGTGGCCCTCTTCACAGCGCACCTCATCCCGAACGGGATGAGGGCATCCCGAACGGGATGAGGCCATCCCGAACGGGATGGGTCTTGTAGGCCTCCCTTAAGAGCTTCTTTGGTCCCTCCTTGCCTGTCATTGGTTTCTCGCCGATTCTCGGGACTCGGGATCGGGTCTCGGAGGCTCGGGATTGGGTCCCAAGGTCTCGGGGTCGATTCCAAGACGTCGAGTCATCGTTCCTTTACTCCGTTGGCTCCAAAATGTGTATCTATAGAGTCGGAATCGCTCCAACTCTTCCAAATCGGTCTCGGGAACCTGAAACGAACTAAAGGAAGCATAAGAAGCCCATGAATCGCTCCCAAGGAGCGATTCCACAAGGAAATGGGACCAAAACATAGTGAAAAAGGCACTACAAACTACACTTATCAACTCCCCCACACTTAACCCTTACTCGCCCTCGAGTAAGCACAAACTAACTACTAAACTAGCCGAGCGGGTATTAGCGCACCCTACGCCCTTTCAACTCACGCGAGTTCACTTAGAGGAAAAGTGCACTCCGCAAGGCAAGTCGGGTCTTGCGACAAAACCGCTGATGCAACCGGACACAAAACACACAAACAAACAAACACACAAACGAACACTTAGACGGTTGCACCCAAAACAAAAGAAATACCGCTTCCCTCTAAAAGCGGTGAAAGAAGCACCGGTTTAGGACTCGAGGTAAGTGACAACGTTCCCAAGCTAGCAATACAAACCAAGGTGGACTAAACCCTAATAGTATGACGATAAAGCAACAAAAACGTTGGTAACTTACCTAGGTCCTCCTAACTTTCTAAAAACGTACTACGGGACGATCGGCGGAGTGGAAAAGTGAAGAACCACGGTGTTAGTCGACACTGTAGGTAAGTGAGACCCCGCCCCCTTTAGCGTGAGCCAAGAGGGTCGTCCCGTGTCCAAAACCGCCTAACTAGTCCAAGTAAAAAGGTGGAGAACATGCAAAATGAGGGAAGACCGACTAATGCCGCTATCATCCTTCCTCGGGACTCGGTCCTTTGGTAGGCTCTTCACGGCAAAAGTCGGAAAGAGGCTTATTTTTGTGAGGATTTCTTTTTGTGAGACGGGTTTTCTTTTGGCATTTTCTTTCTTTTCGACATTTTGATTTGTTTGTTGCCATGCCATTTCTTTTTTTTCTTCTTTTCTATTTTCTTTTTGGCTTTTGTGCCTTTTCTTTTTCTTCATTTCTTTTCTTTCTTTTATTTTTTTTTTCCTTTCTTTTTCTTTTCTTTGCCCTTTTGGCAAGATTTGGCATTTTTGGCATTTCCTTGACAATTGAGAAAGAGAGAATTCAACAAATTGCAATTTTATTGTACGGATATGTGTGAAAGGTGGGGAAATGGGAGAGTCGGGGAGCGTCCTTCCCTTCAAACCCACTAAAAGGGGAGAAACTTGGACTAATCGAACGATCCTAAATACGGTCACCTAAGGGACGAGACTTGGTAACCAAGGCCTTTTCACACCGTGGGTGGTCATAATGGTCAAAATGCAAATCCCGTAGTAAAACCCTAGTAAGCTAGGTGGACTCAAGGTAAAGGACCAACGAAATCGTTGATTTAGGGTCATTCTACTAGGCCTAAGTCCAAGACTCAATTTATACAACTAGGAAGGGAAAGTAAAATCTCACACACTAGCCTCTAAACCGGGTTTTCGTAAACGGTTTACACACACGACACACAACACAACACAACTCAAAATTAAGACATGACAAAGAATGAAATAAAAAGAAACAAAGGAAACAAAAAACAAATCATAACAAAACAAACATACAACAAACACCACCCCGAAATTCCATACAAGTCACCAAATCATCCACCAATATGCACAAAGCTCCACCCGAGCATACAACATCACAATCTCCTCCAAACTCCACAGGAGACAATGAAGAAAAAGGGATAAGATGTTACCGGAAGTCTTTAGAGCTTTCCAAAGTCATCGGCGATTAAAGCAACCTATAAGGACAAAAGGGAGGCAAACACGCACAACAACACAAATATACGACACAAAGACACGAAATGAAAACACAAAAGAGAAAATCTTTTTGATTTTTGTGAAAAATTTTTTCAAATTTTTAGGGTTTTTAAAGGTTTTTTCGAAAAAGGGAAAAAATAAAACTGACTACGATAGAATATCGCTCCCCCACACTTAAACCGAGCAATGTCCTCATATGCTCAATCGTAGTGTTCGGAGAGACAAAAGAAAAAGAAAAGAAACTACGAAAATAAAGCTAAAAATCAAAGAATAAAGTGAAGGTAAGGGTAGAAGGCGTTCGGCCGGGGTGTAATCAAGTCACCAAGGGCCGAGACAAGAAGAGATATGGAAGGGGGAAGAAATAAAAAGAAAGAAATAAAAGGAAATGGTAGGGGAGGGCTAGGTGTAATCAAGTCACCTAGCCCGGATTCCGTCCAAATCCGACTAATTCCTAAAAAGGGTGAAAACTCATGTAGAATAGGATTAATCGATTGACTCCCGATGTAATCACGTCGTCGGAAGTCGGGAGCAACCAAACTACGGCTTCGAAGGCCACTAAGATACCATGACTCAAGGGAAGGAGGCAAACAATGAAAAACAAGCGATAAAAAGATGAAAAAGTAAGGATAGTTACCCAAACCGAGCGGCTAGTAACCCACTTGCTCCATCGTCTCGATGATCATTAGAGGCTCGTCGCTTGTCTTCTCGGTTGCCATCTCGCTTCACACTCAAGAAGGACTCATGGTAGGGATGGGATTTGATGCGAGAGTCGGTGTAAAGTGGATAGGAAATGGAGTGAGTGCATGTCAATGAAGTAAATGAGGCAAATGATAAGGCTAGGATAGCTAGGGAGGTTGGGAGGGGGCATAAAACGGTTGGGTGAAGTCAATTGTCGAAGAAGAAACACAAAGGGGGAGTAGAGGACCGTCCCGGTCGGGATGGTTGGTCCCGGTCGAGTTACCTCACTCGTCCTGGTCGGGACGTCCTCATCCCGGTCGGGACGGACCCACAGCATGCTCGAAATTTGGTACACCCATCCCGATCGGGACGACACCCTTCCCGGTCGGGATGCATCACCCTTCCCGGTCGGGATGGGCCTTCTTCAACTTCCACAATCCCAAAAGCTTGCTCCAAGCTTCAAAAACCCGATCCTCACTCTTACTACTCAAGCTCTATCACAGCCATTCCCCTCTAGGAATCATCCTCGCTTCATACCTATCAAACAAACTCGAACTCGACATCAAACTCTCTCCCTCGCATCGCTCATCAATAATCCAAGCAACAAGAATTTACAAAAATCCAAAGATATTACAATAAGAGAATATATACAATGAGACGGTTCTTGTGGAACTTCGTCAAACCAAGGATGGTGCTCTCTTCAATCTTTTTCAACAACCATAACTCATTCCATCTCCATCAAGGGCACGTAAGAACAAGTCGAAGGACCTAGCAAAGTCTTCAATTAGGCTCGAGATATAACCGTTCACAAACCAAGGCTCTTCATGACCTTGCATTGACGTTCCCGGGGAATCCCGATCTACTAAGTTCAATGGCTTGAACTTGTACTTGCGATCCTTCGGGATATACCCAAACGTCCAACGATCCTCATGTGGCCGCAAGGGAGACTCATCTTGCTCCTTGTCATTGCATTTGTGACCTAACCCATGATATGGGCTCTCATCCTCCTCCAAATCGGAGTCATCATCTTCAAGTACATAAGAGTACTTCTTCAAGCTTTGTCCCGGATCTTTCCCTTGATCGATGTCTTCCGTGGCATGGATCACATTACACGTCTCGGTCATAGGCGAAGTGTTGCCTTGGAGGTCGAACACTAACTCTTCGTCGCCCAGTTGAAAGGTAATCCTACCCTTCTTCACATCGATCACGGCACCGGCGGTGTGTAAGAATAGGCGTCCAAAGATGATGGGAGTGTTAGCATCCTCCGGCATGTCAACCACAATGAAGTCGACCGGAATGAAGAATTTCCCTATTCGCACCGGCTCATCCTCTAGCATTCCCAATGGTCGGTTAAGAGATTTATCGGCCATTTGGAGTGTAATGGACGTACATTTCAACGCCTTCATCCCTAGTCGGTAACAAATAGAGTAGGGAATGATGCTTACACTCGCGCCCAAGTCACATAATGCATTCTTGATCATGAAATTGCCTATGGTGCAAGGGATCGAAAAACTACCCGGATCCTTAAACTTCGGAAGCGTGGAACCTTGGATAAGCTCGCTCACCACCCTCGTGAACGCTACGGTCTCTTCCTTGTCGACGGATCTCTTCCTAGCTAAGATTTCTCTCATAAATCTTCCATATGCCGGGATTTGGGTAAGTAGTTCGGTAAACGGGACGCTAACATCCAATTTCTTCACGATGTTAAGGAACTTGTCATAGTGAGTGTCCACCTTAGTCTTCATTTGCCTTGATGGGAAAGGCAACTTGATTTGAACCTTGTTTTGCTCAATATGGGTGGACTCCTCACTTGACACTTTCCCTTTACCCTTGTTTTTCTCTTGAAGTGGGGGAGGGTTGTCTTCTTGGGGTTTTTCAATTTCCCATAAAACTTGCTCCTCAATTGGATTTTCATAGCTTTCATCGTCTTGAGAGGGGGGTATGACTTCTTGTCTTGGTTCTTGCTAACTAGGGGAAAAAGGGGGTTCATAGGACGTACCACTCCTCGTAGTAATAGCATTTACATGCTCAAATTTCGGTGTTTCGCCTTGAGGAGGTAGTTGCCCCTTTTGTCTTGTAGAGATCTCCGAAGCAAGTTGAGATATTCGGGTATCCATCGACTTCGCATGAGCATCTCTTGCTAGGTTGTCCTTTTGGACGTAAGCAAAGAACTCTTGTTGATTTCTTGCCATCTCTTGAGTACTCCTATGCATATCCATTATATACTTTTGTACATCGAAATCTCGTGGTGGAGATGATGGATTATGTGGAGTATCGGTGAGGGCTAATGGAGTACCATAGTCATGAATAGGAGACCGGCTCCTAGGCTTACTTTGTTGTTGATTACTTTGATTTGCTTGTTGTTGATGATGGTTCCCTTGGAACCCATGAGAGTTACCTTGATGATGGCCTTGATTGTTGCCATGGTTGTGGTTTTGATACCCTTGAAAATTTTGGTTTCTTAGGAAACCGCCTTGATTGAAGTTCCCTTGTTGGAACGCTTACTTGTTGTTGAAGTTGCCTTGGTTATTTTGCTTGAAATTGTTGAAGGGTCTTGGGTTACCCATATAACCTTGGTAACCTTCATTGTTGTCCCGTAAGGGAGGTGGAACATAGGGACGATGTTGTTGTTGATGTTGAAAGGCTTGTTGTTGAGGGACTTGATTGGAAGCTTGGTATTGGTTAGAGTAGGAGGCACCTTCCTTGAACGCTTGAAAGGCGTTCACTTGCTCAATACTTCCTCTACAATTCATAGGGTCATGACCAACGATTCCACAAGTGTCACACATCCCAAAATAGGGCAAAGGAGGTGCAAATCCCAAAGCACTCACTTCTTGAATAGGTTGATGGTGTGAGGAACTAGTGCCTTGGACTTGGTTGAGGCGGCTTTGGAGCTTCTTGTCAATAGTCTCCATGTGTGTTTTCAATTGAGCTCCAAGATCGATGCTCAATTGTGTAATGGCATCAATCTCATGCTTACCTCCCCGATTTGCCTTCCTAGGCCTTGAGTATTGTGAATTATGCACCGCCATCTCTTCAATCCTCGACCAAGTTTGGTCATCCTCTACTTCGATAAACCTACCGTTAGATCCCATGTTGAGTATGGCTCTTCAGTCTTCATATAACCCGTTCCAAAATTGTTGTACGAGGAACCATTGTGATAAACCATGGTGTGGACAAGAACGGATCAAGGCTTTGAATCTTTCCCACGATTCATAGAGGCTTTCATCATCACGTTGTTGGAAACCCGTGATAGAAGCTCTCAATAGATTTGTCTTCTCCGGGGGATAGAATTGTTGGTAGAAGGCTAAGGCTAGCTTCTTCCAAGTGTCAATACCAAGTCTTACTTTGTCCAACCCCTTGAACCATTGCTTCGCTTTACCAATAAGAGAGAAAGGAAATAATACCCACCGGATTTGGTCTTGAGTTATTCCCGTTTGCGAAATAGCGTCACAATAGTCCGAACATGTGTTGATGAGGATCTTCGGTTGGTAACCCACTAAATTGACTTCTCTCGACCAATTGGATAAATTGCGTTTTCGCCACAAAATTCCCTGTATATGCCTCCGGTAAAGTGGATGGACCCGGCAAAATGTCTTCCGTGAAGGTTGAGTGAGAAGAAAACTTAGGCATGATTGGATATAAGGGAGAAGATGGTGGTGTAGACGGTGTTGATGTAGATGAAGAGGGGGAACTAGGAGAAGAAGAGTTACCGAAGGGATTGATGAAGGTCCCTCCGGCCGTCTCTCGAGGTGACTCGCTAAAGTTGGCTCCTTGGGCTTGCCCTTGATGAGTATTGCTTGCACTTGGTTGAGAGATCCTAACCCGGTTAATCGTCCGTTGGCGAAAGGCTCGAAAGAGTCTCTCCGGCTCTGGATTAAAGAGATAGAAGTTGCCTCCCCTCCTAGGCATACACTACACACTAGAACAAACGTGAGAACACCTAGTGCTTTGTGGGCACTAGGCAACGACAATAAACAAGCACAACTAGAGATAAAGAGAAAAGAAAGCTAAGAAAAGAAGAACTAGAAAATATTCACAAGAGAAGATGGGAGAACACAAAGAAGGGTAACTATGTCTAGAAATGAGCAAACTAAGTCTAAACAATGCACCGTCCCCGGCAACGGCGCCAAATTGATGGTAAGGATTCGTCACGTCCCTAACCTTCAATAAACTACCGATTACACCTAGTGGGTAGCTAGGGCAAGTCGGGATCGTATCCACGAGGACGGTAAAGCGAAGCTTAGACTAGGTCGGCCTACAACGAAACTATGCTACCAAACAAACACAAAGAAACGATAAATGGAAAGCTACGGTGGAGGAGAAGTGGGAACTAGACTAACACTAGAGACTAACTAAACAATGAAACTAATGGAATGATGACTAACTAAGGAGATGAACTCAAATATGGAAGAAAGTGGGGTAGGTCGGGTTCATAGGAGTAGAAGTGTAATTGGGGTGATCAAGGGTATAGGTGTCTCCTAGTTGCTAGGGTCGGTCCGGGCTCTCGCAACTTAGACCGATGTCAAGGTGGGTCCGGGCTCTCGCAACATAGACCCTAGTCCGCGCTCTTGCGACTAAACTATTCTCAACATTTCCACATCATAGACAAACAATGAGAAGATGAGCACAAGTATCGGAAGCATGACCGCTACAACTCATACAAGCATATCAACAAACACATAGAGTGCCCACAATGTGACTAACTACAAGGATTCACCCTTTTCCCTTAATCAACCCTAATTATCCATAATCTACCCCTAATCCTCCTACTAACCCCACAAGATCACTACTCACTCATTATCATGGTCAAACTAACAATCATAAGAGAAAACAAACTCACAAACCAAACATCCATAATGAATAACAAGAATACGAACAATAACAATATGAAAAGATTCAAACTAGATTAAATAAACAAGATTAAAAGTAGAGATGATTATACCAACACTATGGAGATGAAAAGATGCAATCTTGTATAAATAAGAACCCAAATAGAATCCCAAGGTTGTCAATCTTGGAACAATCTTCAAGAACTTCTTAATACAAGAACTAATTACAAAGATTAACTAAAGATTAACTAAGATTAAAAGAAGATTAAAACTAATGAGTGAAAGTAAATCTAGGGTTTTAGGGTTTTTGAGAGGCTTAAGAAATGCTAAACTATGATAAGATGTGTTATTAATACAAGAAGGGAGTATATATATGGGTACAAGAATGAAGGAGAAAAGAAAAGAAGTCGTGCTGCCAGCTCTACGTCCCGACCGGGACGAGATCATCCCGACCAGGACGGCCCTGTCATCCCGACCGGGACGGGTTGGTCCCGATCGGGATGGGCTCACAGTGGCCCTCTTCACAGCGCACCTCATCCCGAACGGGATGAGGCCATCCCGAACGGGATGGGTCTTGTAGGCCTCCCTTAAGAGCTTCTTTGGTCCCTCCTTGCCTCTCATGAGTTTCTCGCCGATTTTCGGGTCTTGGAGGCTCGGGATTGGGTCCCAAGGTCTCGGGGTCGATTCCAAGGCGTCGAGTCATCGTTCCTTTACTCCGTTGGCTCCAAAATGTGTATGTATAGAGTCGGAATCGCTCCAACTCTTCCAAATCGGTCTCGGGAACCTGAAACGAACTAAAGGAAGCATAAGAAGCCCATGAATAGCTCCCAAGGAGCGATTCCACAAGGAAATGGGACCAAAACATAGTGAAAAAGGCACTACAAACTACACTTATCAGGCGACAAGTCACCCAGGGAGGTGAGTGTCGTACCGTCTATTCGGACCATTCGCTTGGTTTATCCGCGGGATGCGCGTTAGGCGGCCGGAGCATTAACCGAGGATCCCCCCACGTGTCCATAAGGATCTAACCGCGAAGGGTCGATTGGTCCTAATATCGGTTAGGGTGGGCTTTCTAGGGCCAAAAGCTGTAGTGACCACAACAGGAAACTAGGAAATGAGCTTCACCGACCTCGTTCAGGTTACACCACCACTGGAAACTTGTTTCCAATTCCCCAGCGGAGTCGCCAAACTGTGGACGTCCGTTTGCACCGCCCGGCGTCCTGCGCGCGCCCGCACGGGACCGACCCAGTTTCATCGCAGCGGCTACCCACACGGCCCCCTCCCGGTCGGGGGCCGGTCTGATCTCGCGTTCGGTGCGATGTGTCGGACCTCGATTCGGATGACGATTCAGACTTGTACTAGAAGGGCGCAGGCACCCGTGTTTCCGTTGTAATCGATCGAGTCGTGGTTCACTACAAAAAAAATAGCCATAGCAAGGGACAAATCCGTTGCAAAAGGCTCTAATTCCGTTTTAAAAGGCCATTTTGCAACGGATTTGCAACGGATTTGTGTCCTCGCAAATAGTGGTTGCAAAAATGACCAATTCCGTTGCGAATCCCTTGCAAACTGCCATTTGCAACGGACTTGCAACCGAAATAAAGTCGATTGCATGACAATAAAGTCCGTTGCAAAAGACAAAACTTGCAACGGATTTGCAAGGGAATGTCCCTTGCAAATGTGCTATATTGGTGAATTCATTGCCCGTTTTTGGCTCCCCAAATTGCCAAAATTTCATAAAAACATGCAACAAACAACATATGTTTACAATTCCACAAATACTCAAATACAACAAACAACATATCATAAATATATTTATATATATACTAATCCCAAAATGTATACAAATTTACATTGGACGGAAAACTACATTGGTAACGTACAATAATGCATTATAACATCAATATCTCCTAAAATATTATGTTTCCAAAAAAAAATACAAATTAATTTAAATATCCACTTCATTGATGCAACGACGTTCCAGAAATGACATTGATCTTCTTCGGTGATCTGTAAATAGGAATGAACAATAGAGATTTAAGATTGATACATATTGACTATAGAAATAACATGGAAAATAATGGCAAATGTTGGAAAATTATCTTTACATCCTAACTCCAATATATAAGAATAATTTTTTTTAACCACATTGTTCAAAGCCTCGAACCAACAACTATTATACCTCGATCACGCTAGTTAGAAATACTATATGTACTATAGAAAAGAGAAAAATAACATACTTCGCAAGTATAACACATCTTTTGTACTACTATTTTATGTGTGCATTATTTAGCTCCGTTGATTCCTATAGCATAAGAATTAAGAATGAAGCTGGATTAGTGAAACTATTGGAAATATGAAACTAATTCAAAGATACCTTCGTACAAGGTTTAATAAGAAGAATTAATTTATACTCCGTAATAGAAATTAAGGAATACAAGAGAAGTAGTGGATAAATATATTCATTCTTCAATCCTTGAATTGTTGTCAACACATGTTAATGGACTTAAACGCCTCCATGAGAATTAGATATTAATGGGACAAAAAATAATTATGGCAAGCCATCTTGAAAAATATGAACATGGTAAGAGATTAGTAAGACATGACTCGGTAATCATAAATTCAAAGACAAAAATTGAGGTTTTTAGAATTTAAAAATAAATAAATTAGGTATGAACGGGAGATACACATGAAGAGGTAACAATAAGACCATGTCAAAAGTAAGAAGAGACAACAAATTTAACTAATCAAAACAAGATAGAATGTAGAAAGTTTAACTATTTGTCTAAACTTGAACCGAAGTTGCTGCTCAAAGAACCCCAACAACATCACCAACCAACTCACGACCTTCAAGTCCTGTCATTGACACACTTAAGTCACTTGTTCGGACGTGGCCCCTACTATTTTCTGAGAATACGAATGGGGCTGACAAAGATAAATTGAGAGTATAACATACACAGACACATACAAAAATGCAAGCATGAAGTTGAAAACAGTAGCTAAGAGTAGCTAAGTGATTATTTACAAATTGCAATCCATTCAAACTCTATAGCTCTAATCCTGAGGAATCTATCTCATATGAGGATAACAACAAACTTCACTGAGCACACATTGAAGGATTGAGAAATAATAAAATTACAAAAGAGCTTGATTAAGTAGTCTTACTTGTTGTTCCGGAATCAATGCTTGCAACTTTGAGCAAAGGTCCTACCAGATTAAAAAGTTAATAAGAAACTAAGAATCAAAATACTCAATCTGGTTATTGAGGAGTGAATTAGGGCTGAAGTTAGGAAAGAAATGCAGGAGGTAGAACGGAGGGTTTGGCTTCTCTAGTAATTGTTACGATAATACTCCATAACACATAACATAGTTATGGCAAATCAAAAATTGAAATAAGAAGAAGCAAGTATACCTAATCGATATATTACTCCACCAATTACATTTTGAAGTTCCTAACCGGGCTACACACGCACACACTTACTTTCCAGTTACTCCAGAATTGAAGAAACATATTGTATATAGTGTATATGTTAGTGACGGAGTACTTTGTTATCAGAGAGGTGACTTAACAAACTAAGCTTAGTTATGAAAAGCAAACAAAAAGTAAATTCCTTGAATTCAACTTCTGGAGTCAGAAAACTCGTTCAAGTCTCTTCAATAAGGTTTCCATCTTAGTTTACTATACAAACATTTGTAAGTTGCGTTCAGGTAACCAACCCAAAACATAGAGCTGGAGTCAATGTGTGACCAAAAAGGCATACTGAAATGCTTCATACACTCAGTTGCATGCTGTAGTAGAAATAAAATTGAACAAGAACAATACAATACTTCGGAATTAAACCTTGAGTAGCAATAGCATGCACTCCAAATCAAAAAAAGCTGAACAAATTTAAGCTCAATTGTACAATAAGTATATTGCACAGCCGACTTAGATCAATAATTTCTTAACCTAAGATTCTGAATTTGTTCAGAAACTCAATATACACCAAATATATACACAGCCAAATATATACACAGACAAAGTCATTGAAGAAACAAACGACTATCAATATACACCAAATATACTCAACTCCCGTCTTTTAAATTCCCATATTCTTCTCATTACAAACCAGAATTGAAGAAACAAACGAAAATAGAAAAATAAAAAAGAGGGAGTGTGAAGAGGAGGAGAACCGGAGAGGAGATTCGTTGCAGAGATGACCGGCGCCGACAGAGGAGGGAAGCGCCGGTGAACCGCCGGAAAGAAGGGAGCTTGCCGGAGATGGGAGGGGTCAGGCGAGGGTTTAGGGTTGGGGTCGAATAGGGTAGGTAAATTGGGGGTCTCGGGTTTTAACTTTGTTTTGAGTTAAATGAAAGAGGGGGAGGGAGCAGCGAGCAGTTGGGTTTAATTTGTGAGAGGTTGCAACGGACTTGCAACGGACTGTCCGTTGCAACTTCTGAACTTGCAACGGATTTTCCCTTGCAAATAACGATAGTCCATTGCAAGTTTACGCGGTATAGGGAAAATATTTTGGCGCCTACAAAAATTGTTGCAAAGTGTACGATCCGTTGCAAGTCCCTTGCAAGTTTTCATATTCCGTTGCAAGTCCCTTGCAAAAATTTATTTTACAAGAGATTGACTTTCTGTTGCAAAAATCCCTTGCTGTGGCAATTTTTTTTTGTAGTGGTTGTAAATGTTTAAAGATCGATATGTTTGGTAACACGACCTTTTTAGTGAACTGAATTCGTTACCGATTTATGGAGTCGCTACCGAGTCAATTATGGGGACTCGGAAACCGTTAAAGTCAACTTTGATCCTTAGCCGGCTCAAAGCTGAGGGGCACAGGACCTAAAGATAAAGACTTGTACCCTTAAGCACTCCATGCCTGGAATGGCTCTCATTGCACGGGATCTTAAGATCGAGTGGATCGTTTGCTTTGGGTGTCGGAGTGCGAGCCCAAGCGAGATACTCTTACAAGTCAAAGAGAGAAGGGAAATGAGAAGTTGTGTCGAAATGAAGGGGGTGGAGGGGGGTATTTACAGATGTTTTCGGCTCTCGTCACCCGGATGGACGCCTGAGTCCAGGTGCACCAGAACTCAGGCGCCTGGGTTTAGGCGAGTGAAGCCTGAGGCGCGCAAAGTGTGGCGCTCGGGATTTTGAAGATACGATTTTGATACTTTCCAAAATCGTGAGGTGCGCGTATTGTACATGTCTTGGGGATTAAGTCTTCCCCGCCTTGACCTAGCGCCGTTGCGCCTAGTGGGCCTCGGGCGCGCGTCCCGAGGTTCGCTTGGCGCGGTGCAGACTCGGTTCGTGTTTCGGGACAGATTCGAAATCCCGGTGTCGGAATTGTCTCTAATTAGTGTCTATGCGACCATAATGACACGAGTAAGGTTGTCTTGATGTTAATTTAATTTTTCCGAGTAATTATTTGATCCGTTCTATAAAAAAAACTATCTAAAACATCGCGAACCCGCGTCGCGTTGCTGTCCGATCGTCATCAGGTGTTTGTAGGGCACTCCTGCAGCCACCAGGTCCAAATTTAGGTGTCTACAATATCACATTTTTAATACATCCGTGCGATTTTGCACGGGTCAAAACTAGTTATATATATTTGAAGTTTTTTTCGAGCGATCTCATTTGTCCGTTTCATCAAAACTCAATTTAGGAAAGTATGCCAATAAATAATAAAAAAAATCTAGTGGAAATATTTTAATTATTATAATATGTATTTAATCATGTGATGTTTTACAATTTTTAGGCAAAAACCTTTAAAGTTCATTTTTTTTAAAATATCGTAAAAAAAATTATAAAAATGAAATAATTAGATTCTTGGTAGAAAATGCTTTTATTAGAGTATAAATTTCATATTATTTGTTTCATATTATTTACTCGAAAAGGTGATGAATTTATTACATATAAAGATAGTAAAGTTATCCCCAATCGACAAATTATAATAAGATGATAAAATTATATAATATAAATAAGAGTAATCCTCCGTCCTGAGACATCCACCAAAAATCTATTGAGTATTAAAGAACTCTTAAAGATTATAAACCTTAAGTAATTATCCCTCATCCAAAAATTATGATGAGGTTATGAAATTCTATATTATAAATAGGAGTAAACATTGTTTGTAAATTCGACAAAAAAAACTTGAGTCTTTAACAAGCTCTTAATAAGAATACAAACTTAAAATTATCTTACATCGATAAAATTAAAATACGGTGATGAATGCATATTATAAATATGACTAATCATGTGTTCTTTTGACTCTTAAAAAGAGCTGTTAAGATAGTAATTTATCTCATATCGAAATATTTTGATAATGAAATTATATATTATAAATAAGACTAATAATTCATTCTTAGATATCAATAAAAAAAATTGAGTCTTAAAAAGTCTCTTCATAAGACTACAAAGGCTACAAACTTAAGTAAAATAATCGCACATCCAAAAATTATAAAAAGGTGATGAAACTTTATATTATACGGAGTTAATAAGAAATAAGAGTAATCAATTACTCCTATATAAGAAGACGGTGACACTCTATCTATAACACCCCCATTTACCCAGGAGCCTTATCAAAACATTCCCGAATAAATAAAGATGTTAACATCTTGGTTTCCCGAAGTAGTAGGTCATTATAAAACAACATAGAATGCCAAACCGACCATCTGAGTTATACATTTAACACTCATTAACTATTACAACTCTAGTTACACAACGAAATCTATACAATCTATATAAACAGGAATGCATATGCATTAACCCGTGCTACGACCAGGGTCATAATCGCGCTCACCCCAATCCCGTACATGCATCCCAGCATCCAAACACATCATTATTTACATAACCTATATTATAGAGTGCTCCCCAATTGATCGAAAATACCAATTGGATCATCACATGCCCCCAATAAAATAGGGTAACAATTTAGACAGAGAAAACAGTTAGAACATGCTAATATTATAACATAGGTACGTAATATAAAACATCCAATCTCAACCGTTACAGTACCATCATCGATACCAATCAAAAATATCATCTCCACATTCTCAGTATCATCACGGAACCAATAAATAATCTCATCTCAACATTCTCAGTACCATCCTAGTACCAATCAATAATCTCATCTCAACTCTTCTGGCAGGTCTTTTCATTCCGAGTGTGCATACCCCCCACAGGTTCAACAACCAGCGAGGAGAAATCAGGGAGGGGACCGTGATCAAGGGCCCCGGCTAGGTCTAAAGCTAGCCTCACCAACTCCAATATATCAATATTCATCAATCATTCTCCCATCATTATTCCACAGTATTCTCATTAGCACGATATCACATCGTACTCGCAGCTCATACATGAGTAACAATATTAACGTATTCCAAGTAAGGAAAATCTTACCTAGTTAGCAGGTCACCACCGTGTCGATAGTACAGATCACCACGGAAATTCTACGAAGTACAATCCTAATATAAAATATTACATACTTAAATTAATGTTAATCGTAACGTAATTAATTATAAAATAAAACCCGACAATTACTTAGTTATCTTGTATCATTATGTAACCGATACTACGCTAACTATTCCTCCACCACAATGCTAGACCCATGACAACTACCTCCACGTATTATAATAACTATTATTATTATTATTATTATTATTATTATAATTAACCCATGACTACATTACTAGACCACAGCCACAATAGCACAAAATTAACACAGCACTGCGAGACCCCCGAAATAGCACTAAACGATGCACCACAAGCCCGTCATAACAACGACACAAAACGGCCACGACCCGACAACAGAAACCATGCAGGAATAACCATGACAAACCGACGACAACAATAATAATAACTCGACACCAATAAGATAACCGCAACCACAAACCATCCACAAAAAAAAATTGATTTATGATGTGACTCATGGAATTAGGACACTAACTATGATGAGGGCATAAAACAGTTATGAACGATGTATATAAAGACTCATACCGTGTCTACGGATGATCGTAGGTTGAAGATGGACAAGACTTAAAAAGGCGAAGCAACCAGGACCACGACTTAACCACATGAAGATGGCGGTGGGGGAGGGGGTTGATGACGGTGGGTCTCGGCTTGAGGTGGGATGGAGTTTGTTGGTGGTGTTGATGATGCTGCCAGGAGGGACGAACAGAAGAGGAAGAAGGAGGCGGGTTTGCCTAAGGCAAACATGAAATGGTTGCAAAAAGGGTGTGTTGTACGTGACTCATCAAATTAAGTGGGCTCATGTGTCTCACGAAATGAAGTGGGCTCGGGAATGGATTTTTAAGCTCGAATTTACTCTTATAATTACGTAAACTAATATTCCCCCAACTCGGTTAGACACCAATAATATATAATACTACCCATTAATGAGACCCGAGTTAAATAGAAAATACTCAAAGTATGCGATTGGTATTACACTACTAGTGTTATACCCGTGAAATATTTCACGGGCTGTGGTTCTAATATTGTTTACATGGGAGAGTCTTTACGCATTTGTGAAAAACAGTAAACAATAAGCATAGACTAAACAATGCATTAAATTTTGAACAATAAGTAGACAATGTACTACGGAGTATATATTAGTACGGACAAAATTGAACGTGGTTTGTTTTATCATCTAGATCGTAACCGGAATATAGAAGTGCGGGACTTAATAGATTGCGTTAAAAATAATTTGTATATTCGTTTCTGCCCTGTTGTGTTTTGGACTGAACAGCATAGTAATGCATCATACGTATGGTGTGGCCCAAATGTCGAGATAGGGTGGGCTTAGTAACAAAGTTGGCAAGTCATTCGGCCCAAAGAAACACTGTCCAGAAATGCCGCCCCTACGAAGATAATTTGCTTCAACGAAACAGTAAGTGTAATAATCCAGAATGTCGAGTATGCGGTGAGTGACATGAAAATAACGGCGCTGAAATTTATTATTAAATTTACTGAATGAACAAAACTTCTGAACTACTCTATAATAAATCGTCTTTGTAAGTAGTATGGTAGACAAAAGCAAAAGGATATTGTCAACCGTTTTTCGGGTTTATTAGTGATGCATTCCAATACGGACTTAAGTTAACTGATGGTACAAATAATTACACCTACAGTAATACACCATAGGGCTGTTCAGAAACCGGTCCAGACCGACCAACCGGACCGAACCGGACCGGCCGGTCCAGACCGAACCGGACTGACCCCCAACCGGTCCGGTCCCCGGGTCCTCTTTTTCTGCGTTTCCGGTTTCCGGTCCGGTCCGGGCTAAAAACCGGAAAAACCCGGTTCGGACCGTAAGACCGGAATTCACTAACAGTCAACAGATTCTCGATTCTCCAATTTCCAATTTTCCAATTTTCCAGAGTTTGAAAAAATTATTCAACTCATCAAATTTAATTCTTAAAAATTTCCAATATTCTCAAAATCATAATATTTAGTAAATTCGAGAGTTTGAATTAGTAAATCGTAATATTTGCCAAATATAATCTCCCTTAACTACAATACTTCATCTTCATCAACCTAATTCCTAAATAATTTATAAATTCCTCTATGCTAAACATACTAAAATAATTAAAATACTATACAAAAATAACAAAATTACTAATTCACTTAATCACTTCTAGAATCTTTAAAATAATTCTTGAATCTTGACTTGTTTCTCTAAGTCTGCCACCGGCCCACCGCCCTCCGCCCTCCGTGGACTGTCGACGCCGGACGCCGGACCTCGAACTCTCGAAGTTTCAACCCAACTAACAGAGTAACAGGTAATTTAGTATTCGTTTGGTTGTTTGACTTGTTTCTACGGGTTGAATGGTGGTGAATCTGGTCATTTTGTTTGTAAATATATTTTTTTGGCCATGGTTTTTTCATAATTGATATTGTTTATTGTGTAATTTGTGTTGATTGTTGAATACCCGAATCAGTTGAATGATTGAGTTTTGGTTGAAAAGTTGTGATGAGTGATGACTGATGAGTAGGGGCGTAGTCACAACTCAAAAGGGGAAGGATAGTTTTTATATATTTTGTTTGTACTACTACTGTGCTGTACAGCCTGTGCGTGAGTCGGTGAGTGCGTCTGACAGAGTGACATTGCAACAAATAACAATTGCAACATTTGCAACTTGCAAGTGGTCCTGTACTCCTGTTTCACTGTTTGTTAATTACATTTTTTTTGTTTTTGACGAATTTCTTAGTTTTTGTTAATTATTTTTTTTTTTACGAATTTGTTAGTTTTTGGTAATTACTTTTTTTTTGACGAATTTTTTAAGTGCAAGTGGCAAGTTCTGATTTTGTTAATTATTATTTCAGAATAATGTCGAGCTCGGTTTCGAATAAAAGACGGCTTGAACCTGATTTGGAAGAGGTCGTAACGCAAGAGCCGCTCACATCGGACTTTGACGAGAATATAAATGTTTCTCAGACAAAACCAGAAACAGCTTTATTGCCTGTCAGGCCGAAAGTCCCAGGACGCAAGTACGACGATGGTAAATCTAGTAGGAGATCTGCTTATTGGGTGCATTTTCGTGAGTACGACGACGAGGGAGGTAAGCGAAGAGCTGAATGTATTTATTGTGAAAATAAAACTTTTGCAGCTGATAGTAATATAAATGGTTCCAAAAATATTAGAAATCATTGGATTGTATGCCCCGCTAATCCTGATGCTCCTACAAACAAGTCTAAAGGGAAACTAAGTCAGTTAATTTTCGATAGGAGTGAAAATGAAGGGGAAGGTCAATTGAAAGGGTGGGTTTTGAATCTCGAGGAGGTTAGAGATGCAGTTGTTTACATGATCATAGTGGACGAGTTACCATTTCGGTTTGTTGAGAAAACTGGTTTCAAACGTCTTATGCATGTGACTTGCCCTACATTTCGTATCCCATCTCGTGTCACTATAACTCGCGATTGTTATCAAATCTTTTGTAATGAGAAAACTAAATTGATCGAGCATCTTAGAGTTTCATGTCAAAGGGTATCTTTTACCACTGATACATGGACTAGCATTCAGAAAATCAACTACATGTGTGTAACTGCTCATTATATCGACAATGACTGGAAGTTGCATAAGAAGATCATTTGTTTTTGTCCTATCTATAGTCACAAGGGTAAGGATATAGCAAACCTTCTTGATGGTTGCTTCAAATCCTGGGGTTTAGATGATAAAGTCTTTACTTTGACTGTTGATAATGCTAGTTCTAATGACACTGCTTGTTTGGAACTAAGAAAAATTCTTCAAAATAAGCCTAATACAGTTGGGAATGGGGATTATTTGCATATGAGGTGTGTTGCGCATATTATCAACCTTATTGTGTGGGATGGTTTGAAAAAGAACAAGGACTCAATCAGTAAGGTTAGGTATGCGGTTAAATTTGTTAAAAGTTCTCCTGCTAGAGTGCAATTCTTTAAGGATGTTGCAAAGAGGTATACACAATCTGAGAAGTCATTATCTCTTAACGTGCCTACTAGATGGAACTCTACATTTGATATGTTGGAAACCACTTTGAAATTTAAGGATGTATTTGGTGATGTAAATGTTCCAGTTAACCCTTCAGGAAATGAACTTGGTTCAGATGATGTTGATGAGTTTGGGAATCCTATTGAGGTAGAACAATCTGGTGCTCCTAGTGACCATGATTGGGTTGTAGTTGAATCGTTGATGAAATTTTTGAAGGAGTTTAAAGTTTTGACTGAAAAAGTTTCTGCTTCATTGTATGTGACTAGCGATTCTAGTTTCTTTTTCATTGCTCGTGCACTTCATCAGTTAAATAAATTTAGTGATAGCGATGATGATGACTTTAAAGCTATGTCATGTGCTATGAAAAAGAAATTTGACAAGTATTGGGGAGATGTTGAGAAGATGAATGTCTTGGTTTATATTAGAGCTATTCTTGATCCGCATGTTAAGTTAGTAGGTTTGAAGGTTGCTTTCACTAGTTTTTATGATGCGCCTAAAGTTGAAGAAATGAGCAAGCTAGTGTATACTAAAGCAATGGGGTTATTTGATGAGTATAGGAGATTATACGCTCCTTTGGCTCCTCAAAATGATGAGAGTACACATGTTGTGGGTAGTAGTGTTGGTGTTGGACATGATGATTCCTTAGATTTCAAAAAAGCTATTGAATGCCAAGTTCGGAGGACAAGGTCGAATAGTGGGTATTCAAAATCCGAGCTTGATAGATATTTGGAGGAAATACTTGGGGAGCACGAAGAAGATTATGATGCGTTGACATGGTGGAGACTGAACGCTCCTAGGTACCCTATTTTATCACGTTTAGCACGTGACGTTTTAGCAGTGCCTATTTCTACTGTAGCTTCAGAGTCCTCTTTTAGTGCCGGTCGTCGACATCTATCACCATTTAGAAGCTCACTGACCCCAAAGGTAATATATATATTTAAACATTTTAGTTCTTATTTATTTCTTCTACTCTTTTTTAATTTTCTTTGAATGTCTATTGAAGACTTTAACCACAAAAATTTATTATTTTATGTCAACTAAGATTGTTGAAGCACTCTTATGTACACAAGATTGGATTCGGCCAAGAAATGATAAAGGGCTTAACATGGAAGAGAAGTTAGAAGAACTTGAAAACCTTGAAAAGGGTATTTCCGAACTTATAGGCTTATTTAGTTACTTCTATTAAATTTATACATTATTATTCTTATTGCCGACTTACTTAATATTTTCCTAACATAATTTGTCAATTTAATTTTATATAGATTTGACGAATACGACAATAGTTGATGAAGAAGATGTCGTTGTCCAACTTTGAAGAGTTGAAGACCGAAGACCTCAAAGATTCGAAGATTTTATTAGTCTCGTCAATCGTCATTATTAAATTTTAAGAATACATTATTAGTTTCGTATTTTATTTTTAGCTTGGACTTTGCTATTTAGTTCTCAATTATTTATGAGTTATGACTACGTTATTTAGGTACTCATTTATAAACAATGTACGTTGGAACGTTGCATCTTAACCAAATTCTTACAAGTTACAATTAGCCGTACGTAACCACGCGCCATCCGGGTCGACCGGTCCGGTCCGGGTTAAGACCGGTCTGACCGGTCCGGTCCGGGTTAAGACCGGTCTGACCGGTCCGGTCTAACACACGACCGGTCCGGGTTTCGGTTCTGGCTCGAGCGACTGACCGGTCTTCGGTCCAACCGGGTCTGGTCCGGTCCGGTCCGGTTCCGGACCAGTGAACACCCCTTACACCACATGGAGTCAATCGAATAGTCACTACCAACCTAAGGGTAATTTGAACTTTGCATAAGTCAATTTAAGAGTTACAATCAATTGAGCTTCTCATTTAACCAAGAGTAAAAATAATTTAACTTGCATGCCCATCCACATTCTCCACCTCAAGAAGGAAGAGAAACCTCACGATCAGTTATTGTTAATTATCGTCGATAATCAATAGACATGTACAGACAGTTGATGTGGCCTCCTAGATGCATCATAGATAACCTGCCCTACGACGTCCAAGATGGGTGGTACATTTGCCAAAATTTGCACATTCTGAAAATGAGACTAATCTACTTGGGGTATGATGTGGTTAGATTAGATCCATGTATATCGCTGACACTTGATTTTGAAAGGGCGGTCGTAGTTGAGTTCGGAGCGAGGCTACCAAACTACTTCAAAGCCTTCAAACATCAAAGGGAGTTCGAGAATGAAGGGAAGACGAAGGAGGATATGGTAGGGCAGTTGAATCACCAAGCCGGGCCGCACTGCTGGGTCGCTTCTTGGGAGGACGAAAAGTACCTTTCGACGGGCACTGACTACCGTATGGTGCCAATCTGGTGTCATTACGTTGGAACGTACTTGGGCGAGGCGGAGGAGTTTGGGACCTATGGACATGTGATTGACGCTTTGAACGAAATCTACCGCAATTTCTATGTCGATTAAGATCATAGGAATAGGTTTTTTAATTGTAGTGCATAGGAATTTGCATGCAACAAATTTGTACTTTGTAATTTGCAATGGAATATGTGGGTTAATTGTACGTTGTTTAAATTTCAGTGTTAACCGCAAGAAAAATCGGACGGCAAATGGTTGCCGAAGTATTGGTTATATTAGTTCGTATTGCGAGCCGATAACGATTGTAGAACTAAATTTTTATTTCCACGTTTGAAACGGTGGCGTTATACCGATTAGAGTGTGGGAAAATGGGACGTATTAAAGTAGTAATTGGGTACGGGATTGTGGGATAGGGAAGGTGGTAAGTTTATTATGAGTTGGAACATCAAAAGGTTACGCGTCATTAATTGGAAATAAAAAAACGTACGATTTGATACCGCTGTAATAAACAGTCGTACGCGTACATCGTCGTACGCGTACATCGTCGTACGCGTACATCGTCGTACCGATAACTAAACGGGTTACGAAATACGTTTGCAGTGATGACGATGAAGATATTCGGGTGAACAAATCTTGCGCAGTACTTAGAATACAGCAAATATAACATAAAACTAATGATGAGAACTACTAAATTTTTCAACTACTGGGTTACTTTTTGACACGTTTCACGTAGTAACTACCCACAATTACTGCATCCTACATTTACCACTTGCACTAAGTTTACACCCACATTCAACTGCCATCACCAATTCAGTCACTTTGGAAAGCAAAGCATTCAAATCTACGTAATAATAATCGAACATCAATAGGTTTTTAGATCTCAAATATAACGACATTACAGAAACCATGAACTCTGCAACTGAGAAATCGAGAAACAGAGTTGAGGATAACAATCTAGAGTCAATGGCATGCAAATTGGTGTATCCACCAACTTGCATCATGCACAACCTACCATACGAAACGGTAGACGGAAAGGTGAGCGGTAAAAGTTTCACATGCGTGAGGGATGAACTTATCAGCCTGGGGTATCCTGTGAGGAAAATCCACCACGTGTAGTAAGGGAAACCTGGAATTTTCAAGAGGGCTATAGCAATAGAGTTCGTGACTGGCGAGAGAAGGTACAGGGATGCATTCAAGCTTCAGAAATGCTTCGAGAGAGTGGGTAGGGCGAGGTCTGATTTCGAGCCAAGCGTGGACAGAATGTTGGGGCCTCACTTGTGGGTCACAACTTCTGCAGACATCGGACTGTTCAAAGAGGGGAGGAACTGCATATCGGTTGGGGTTGATTGGAAAGCACTAGGATACGGAGATGCAGCCGGTGACAGCGTCTCAACGTACGTGTGCATTTATAATCTGCTGAAGAACCACTGCCCCGGATTCTACATCTAGAAGGTAACTCCCGCTCCATGAATCAGTGTTATGCTTTTAACAAAAAACTTAAACTACCTATCTCATTTAGTATTTCAACTATCTTTGGTGTGTGAATTTTCATTGCAATTTATTGTGCGGTTTGTAATGGATAATATACGGCTAAGTATGGCCTGTTAAACAATCGCTTGGGTGCGTGTACACCTGAATATTTTGTCCAAAACTTTGAACAGTGATTAATTATGGTAGAATATGTACAATTTCAGTTTAATGGGCATCCATGAACTATATTTGCGTACTTAAGCTGGTATTTAGCAAACCTGCTTGCAGTCCCAATGTTACATTATGGGAACTCAACTCGGTAGAAGAGTACGCAAGAAATAAAGCGTACTCATGATCTGCAAGAAGATGTTTGTTAATGTTAGGAAACTGGACTCTAACAAAGTGCAGATCATTATTAAGTTACTGGTCGTTTGAAGTAGTAGTAAGGAGATATAACCACGAAAATGAAGGTACGATTGCCAAGTAGTATTTAGAAATCGTATCGGAATTGATAGCAACAGAGTATGTGAATTACTTAATCTAATTACATGAGTTTAGCCTAGCAACACGTTATATAAGGACCCAGATTGAAAAAATAGATAGAGCAGTTTCATCTGACATTGTAGAAGATTTCCTTGTAAACAACATTAGTTCTCGTGTAGGAAGTATACTGATCTTCATCGACAATTAGAACCTTAAGACCACTCTTACGCGTGACCTTGGACAAAGCAACGTATAACTGTCCGTGCGTGAAAACTGGTTTCGGTAAGAACAGTACGACACTGGAGAGCGACTTACCCTGGCTATTGTTGATAGTCATTCCAAAACAGGCAGAGATAGGGAATTGCCTTCTATCGAATCGAATGGGGAGTTTGTAAACTAACTCAAAGATGGCAAATACTTTAACTAAACGTTGAGAGTCTGACTAATTGTAGAAGTTCAAATATTTTAGCGACAGTACACGTTTCATAATGACTTACATTGAAAGAACAGTCAGTGAATCTTTCATCTGACATTAGAGAAGATTTCTCTGTATACAACGTTAGTCGTCGTATTTGAAACATACTGATCTTCATCAACTATAAGGACGTTAAGGCCCTTCTTACGCGTTACCCTCGACAATGCGACGTATAACTAACCGTGCGTGAACACTGGCTTCGGTAAGAACAGGCCAACGCTGGACAGCGATTGACCCTGGCTCTTGTTTATCGTCATGGCAAAACAGACGGCGATCGGGAATTGCCTTCTGTCAAACTAAATGGGGAACTTTGTTTCGTCGGAAGGTGACATCTTGATTCTTGGGATATAAACCTGCTGACCTTTCCTGCTGCCAGTAATGATCGTGGCCTCCAATATCCGATCTCCCAATTTGGAAATCAACAATCGAGTTCCATTTCATAGTCTATTAGCCTGGTCCAGGTTTCTTAACAGCGTCACGATGGCACCAACTTTCAGTCCCAATTCATGAGCAGGAAGCCCCGAACATCTAATTGAATTAAGGAATTCGGTAGAATAAATTTCGAGTACATGATGGCTATTCTCATTGATTATTTCGTCAGAAGACAAGTAGACAACTTCCCTCTCAGGAATGAGAGATAGTACATACTCGTTAACCTTCTCAACCACGTCATTTGTCGGTGCGAGGACTGCGCGGTTCTGAAGCCAATCTGGGTTCTTGTAATGATCCAAAAGATTTGGGTAAGTACTATCAACAATTGCGGCAATTGGGTAGTCCCCTGGATGTATGACGATATCGGGCGGCAGCTCGATGTTGGCCACACCATCGTTTGGACCACCTGCTAATCCGTCGCCAATGCTTAACAACCACTCTGAGAACAACCTAATTTCCTCGGCATCAGAATCAGCAGCTCCGACCTGCAACCTCATGTTGGTTGTCAGTCGTAGAACCTACATAACAAAGCAGATGGGTAAGTTCCAAATAAGTAGACATACGGTGCATAACAATAATTTGAAAAGTGATAAAGATTACTACTGGTATTTGGTTATATACTTTTATGTCTCTCCAAATGCGTGAAGAACAAACTGCGGAGTAAACAATATCCTCGCGACTTCGTTTTGGAACAACGGGTAGTATTTGCCTGAAATCATCACCCAATATAACGACCTTCCCACCAAAAGGCTTCTCAGAATTATACGGGTTGACACAACGCATTATACCTCGCAAACATTTATCCAGAACCTCAAAACAATATCGACTTAACATGGGCGCTTCGTCCCAGATTATAAGCTTAGCTTTAATGAGTAACTCCGCTAGGTCGGAACCTGGCCTAATGCCTGGACAGATTGAATTCTCGTCCACATAAATAGGAATGCTGAATCTGGAATGAGCTGTGCGTCCCCTAGGTAGTAAGATAGCAGCGATACCACTGGACGCAACAGGCAGAGCTATATCACTCTTACTCCTCAAGGCCGCACATAGAGCATTCCAAATAAATGTCTTGCCGGTTCCTCCGTAGCCGTAAACGAAGAAAAACCCTCCACTGGAGATGCTTACAGCGTTAATTATCTCCAATTCTGAAGCCCCAATTCGTTTCTTCTTTCTCCGTGTATTAACCATTATACGTACAGCCTCAGTTGCGCTTCAGTATTGAAAGATTGGCGGATAAATAAGATAAACTCAATGTAGTGTATTGATGGAAACTGAGTTGCAGCAAAGGGTTATGCATAGATGCATATAAAAACATCTACATTGGGAACACCCAAAAAGAATTTGCAAGGCCTGCACATGAATAGGAAAAAATGACTATTAGAATTCTGTAAATGGGACTTCGACATTGCTTCATTATGATAACTAAAATTTCCGTGCTGATATATTAACAAATGCGGATGGAAAATTATAATTGCTTGAAAGCAGTACACAGTGAATAACAAAATTATACACGGGTGAGTAACCTCCGGAGGCAGTGGAAGCACCGCTGCTCGGTACTTATGGGAAAATGTAGAGTGCCTTGGATTTAGAAATGATATTTCATAATTATAACAATGTACAGGTAAAGTGTAAATATGAGCGATTGCATGATTGATGACTGAGTTAAAGAAGCACAAAATAAGTCAAAGATCGCTCCGAAGTAGTTTAAAATTACTGGCAGTTTAAGTACATGAAGCTATGTAAAGGTTTATAAAATGAGGATCAGTTGGAAAATACCATATCTGAATAAATGGACATTGCTACATAAGTTGGATAAAGTTGATTAATCCAAGAATACAGCGACTGCATAATAAAACTGATGACGCTACGTATTTATTTGGCATTCTCGAAACTGAAAACGATGTAACGACGTAGATACTTTGATATGATAGTATACGTAATAAAACTGGAGATACTTTGAGCAACATTAATAACGATGTAGTTTCATTTTGATTAGTATAGGGGTTTAAAACAGAAAATATTATATCACAGAATTGGGAAGAAGTAGTCGTGCGAAGAAATTAAAATAAGGAGTGGGACGGAAAAGAAGCAAGCGAAACTAATATAACAAAGAACGCAATGGAAATGTTGTAAACTGATACAGAAAGAAGTGGTCTTAAATAGAAAAAACGTGATGTGTAAGGCTGATATATTACGATAACATTGATGGAGTCGTATCGATAAATAAGATAAAATCCAATCAAAATGAATTTGTAGTGCAAAAGTACAGCACAGATTTGAAATGAAAACGTCAACTACTGTTGGGTAAAATAATCATGAAGACTTCTCCTTCTTGACAGGGACAAAATGCTTGGTCGCGGACTCAGAATCCACTGCATCAATAAGCTTAATATCCAAGCGGTGAGCACTACGCTTTCATGGAGTAAAAACAGAGGATGTAGAGCCTGTTTCGCAGTCGATGACCTAATAAAAGCAGAGTACAATGGGTTACTAAAATGGTTACATCTACAACACATCAAAGAAAATGAGGTGTGATCGATGAACATCATGTACCTCGGTGGGCATTGGATTGGAATGAGCATCGTTTTCCAGGTTGACAGAAGTGGACGCTGAGTTTCTCTGGTGTACAACATTCACAGAAATATATGAGGAACTTGAAATGAAAACTTAGAAGAGTGATAAAAGAAATTAAAAGTCATGACATGAGATACCTTCAGAAGATCTAAATTCCTCGTGGTCAAATTGTAATCGGCGAACTCGAGCTACAGTATTTAACAAAGGGTTATTAAACTTGAAATCATTACGAAAGAAAATAATTCGGCGATTGAAAATGATAGGAAATTAGTTCAAACCTGCAGCGCAACCTCGCAAGTCATATTCCAGCGATATATCTTGTCAGCATCATCGGTCATCCACTGCACAGTGTATGAGTTGGAAGAGTTTTCAACATTAAACCTTTGATCAACCTTGACCTTGAAGAGAAATCGCTTGTCCAGGAAGTCGTTGAACTCATCAGAGAATGAATCACCTACCCCGTCCTGCATTATCGGGAAAATCAAAGTAGGTGGTAATTCTAAGGTTGCGTGAGTTTAATAGAAGAACTAATAGTAATCCGTGTAACCTTCTGTATCTTCGCCAGCAGATCAGTGGCGCTGAGTGGAATGAATTCAGTCACTTGAGAATCGAACACAGAGAATTGACACTCAATGCCAGTAAAATCTCTAACAACAAACTTCAACTGGTACCTGGGGAAAATAGTTCGCATAAATACATGGTGAAGGTAGACTGATAAGATGAAGAACAACCTGTGACCAGGTGGGAAAAAAATTAATACATGTTTACCATGGTTGTGCGACCTGATTTGTTCCCATCACAGCCAGTCCTAGTACAGATCCAATTACCTCTTTCGTTGGGAACGACCTTGGAACGACATTGCTTACAACTGTGATAGTACCACCCATAAGTGCTGTCAAGATCAACAATGTATGCGACAGTATAGAAAGATCCAGCCTGTCGAGTGAATAAAATTAAGTGAGCAACGAGAAAGAACGAATAAATTGAAGTGAATGGTTAAAAACAATTACACAGAGTGTAATACCTTTTCATTGCTACAAAGTTGTTTGATTGTGATAACTTCGCTGGCACTCAACTGAAATTCCTTTTTCTGCTCTCCGGAGTCTTCCAAAATCTGAAGGGAATTGCTCGGAGCTTGCGAAGAGAGACTGTGTACTTAAGTGGATTAAATTTATGTGTGGTTCAAATATGAAAAGTGAACATATGACATAGAATGAGAATAACATTGCAACGAATTAAGTTAGAGTATTACAACCTCTCCTGAAATGCGTCGACTTCTGGTATTCGGGTTAACCTTAACAGTAGTTGCGTTGAATGTGGTTTGAACACGCCAAGAATCTGCTCATTTTGGTAAAAGGTTAATGGAGGTTAATACAGATCAGAAGGTTAATGGAGTATGATAAGGAAATTGCAGAAGAAAACATCAAAATAGAGCATACTCTCATAAATCCTGGGCTCGACACAACGAAAAACAATAACCTTCGAATGATCCGGATTTGGGAGAGCTTGCAACGCATCAGGGAGATCGATAGCATGGGGCAACCACAACGTGCAAATAAGAACTTCACCGCTGAAAAAATCAGTGACATCTATTGTTGTTAAGAAATAAGAACTATAGTTGTTGACATCTATAGTTAAAAATAGTGACATAAAATGAGTGAATGAGATCGCATATTTTAATAATAACTTACTCAACATCTTCTAGCTTGATGTTCCTGCATTTGAACCCATTTTTTGTTTCTATCATACCACCTATCTCATATAGCTTTCCGACAACATCTAAACACATGCGAAAGATTATAACTTTGACTTGATGAATGAGAATATGTTTAACTGAATGCACGGTAGTTGAAATTTGTTCCAAAATTACCTATGTACTGCCCGGACGAAGTTCTACCACCAAGAATGTCTTCGAATTTTACGAAACGATAACAATTGCTGGGTATCATTTGGTTGTTGGGCAAATGCGTAACTTTGGTTGAGAATTCCACATTCAACCTGCAAGGATGCAATGTCGCCTTGTCTTTTCCGGTATTAGATACAACGGTGAGGCTTCGAATGTTGTATGCCTCACCAGCAACGAAATAACCCTTATTCTTATGAATCAACGACTTTTAAATTGACACTTGAACCAATTCATTCTAACAAAACAAACAGAGTATCGACATGAGATCAGAAAATTCGATACAACAAAAACATATACAAAACTGGAAAACAACGGCAAATACAAAACAGCTAATTTGCATTCAAATACTACCTTCTCATCAATGAGTAGTAGCTCAACAGCTTCGACCTTCATCTTGTCAATGTACTCCGGTCTGCTCCACCGATATACGACCCACACGTCAATATCTCTCAGCCGCACACCTTGACATTATGAGGAGAATGTTTCCTTGGTCAGATCGCACGTGGATGAAGACATAATGAGGGAGAGAAAGTGTGGACATGACATAGGTCCACCCCGACGCGGCCACGCGCGGGTTTGGAGAGGCGAATGAATCTCCATATGAGAATGGATCGAATTGAAATTTAGGTCTTTGTGGAGTCGCCACCGAATTTTGTGGTTATTCGGAACCATTCAAGCCCACTCTATGTCGTAGTGGTCCGTATACAAAATACGGCCCATTTTCGATGTCAGAGTTTATTGGGCTCGTCCCTTTGGATTTGATACCGATACCGACATTATAGGATATCGTGTATTGAATGACTCTCGTGCGCCAACGGTTTTGGGCATCCGGAAACCGAGGTTCTGAGTAAGGGGTGAGGGTACGTGTTAAGAAGCCCACAAAGGACACCCAACCCCGCCCGCACATTAGCGGCCTCTACTAAGAATTCGAATGACTTTCCAATACGCGCGTTAGTAAAACGGGAAAATGATATGCAAAGATTATTTTCCTAGGCATGTGAGAAATTGAAAACGAGGGTTTCTATGTCAATTTAATGCAATTAATTCTACGTCAAAGTGGAATTTTAGCATGCGGGTTCATTTAGTACAATAAACGAGCAAAAAATTAAATTAACAAAAGAAATAACAAACGCGTTAGTAACGATGTAATGATTAACCGAATAATAACGGTTTGTGCAAATATGAGATGCGATGAAAAGGATGCGAATATGAGATGCATGGTTTGAAAAGGTAGTAGTACACATGATTAATTAAGCACGTGTTGACATAAATCGCAAATTACTACCGGTTTTTGAAAATAGAATAATGTACGATCTATTGTGTTTAATCGTTATGGGTCACTCGGTCGAGTGGTTGATGGACTCGATCGAGTGGACCTGTAAAAGACGATTCTGTTTGCGCTACAGACCGTACTCGCCCGAGTTACTGACCAACTCGGTCGAGTACGTGGCCACTCGATCGAGTCATTGTGAGAGTTGCTCGAGTGGTGGTCGTGACATGCATTCTGACTCGATTTTGTGATGTCACTCGATCGAGTGACTAAGGCACTCGGTCGAGTGGCATCTGTACGAATTGTAATTCGCTTGCAATTTTATACTGATTTTCGAATTTGCTTTAGATTTTTGATGAATCGACGATTTTACCGAATTGGGCATAAGTATTGCATGACCTATATATGCTCAATTCGGGTTTTTGTAAATCATTGATTTTATTAAACCGAATATAAATATTGTTGAATTTATACCCTATTCTAAATTCGAATACCCATAGTATCCCATATTCGATTATTGAATCGATATGGGATATTAGAGTGAAAGAAAAAAAGATAAATTAATTTTAGTCGCTTTAAGTTAATTATCGTGATATGAACAAATCACGTTAATTAATTCATATGACTTGATTGTTAGATTCGATATCCAATTATGGAATGGTATCGAACCCAAAATCGACGCTTTACTTGAATAAAAAAACTTGATTCCCTCGACTTCTCTGACATCGAAATAAATCCCTAGGGATTGTGATGTCGGATCCGTGTCAACGGGTTTCGACCCTTATTAAAATTGATTTTAAAAAATGATGAATGTAAGATTAATGATGATGATGATAATGACGAGAAATAATAACGAATTGTTGTTTAAGTTAATTTATCTCAATAATCAAATAGTCGGGGTATCGGGATAAGCGACCGACGACGCGTGTGCAGTACACTTGTATATGCGGTTTTCCTTATCCCGGTATCCTTCTTATTCGACACAAATCGATAAATATTTGAATGCTTTGATATTAGTAGTATTATCGATATTATGATGCAACGGGAATAAATAAAAAAACGAAAGAAGACGGAGAAAAAGAGACGGACGACGAAGAGAAAAAGGAAAAGAAAGAGAGGGTTTTGACACCCTCAACCTACATGTTCTTGTCTCGGTGCGGACTCGTAATCGTGGCTTCCACACAAGAGTCTTCGAGGTTTTACGTAGGTTAAGTTGTGGTGGCTCGGGATTGATTCCTAAAACTAGGTTTAGGGTTTTGCTAGTGTCGAATTTCTAGGGTTTGATTAGGGTTTGTAAAAAACGTAGTATGTGTGTGTATGGTTGCTCTAGGGTTTTTTAGGGTTGTAAAAAGTTGTGTTATGTGTTGCATGGGGGTTGCTTATATAGGCATGGCTAGGGCACCGGTTTAGTGTTACTCGACCGAGTATGGGGCTAACTCGGTCGAGTGGCCCGTGAAGCCTGCCGTAGGGCTTGAAACACGCCCACTCAATCGAGTGGGTGGGTCACTCGATCGAGTGGGTGGGTCACTCGATCGAGTGGCCCAGTCGGGTTTCCCGGGTCCATTGTTTTGGACCTTGACTTTGAGTTTGATGGGTTTTATGCTTGACTTGGACTTTTGATAATGTGAGGGGCTGTTTTGCGTGTCTCGGAAACGATTTTGACCGAGGTTGACCCAATCGCAAAAAGTCGGTTTTATTTTCGGTGTCGGTTTTGGCCCAAATTAGTCTAGTTTGACTCGGAATGATCCACTGGGCCTGGATTTGAGGTCCGTTTGGTGAGATTTGTACTCTGTAAGTATGTTAGCCAGCGATTAATGGATTTGAGCCCGTATCCGAGCGCGCAGAAACACGTTAGCGTCCGATCATCATCGGGTGTTTTTTGGAAACTGGCATAGACACTTGGCAGTCAAAATGCGGGTGTCTACAGAGCCCCCACTCTGACTGAGGCTTGGACAGGGTGAAAGTCAGAGTAGCTACCAAGCCCGTTAAGACCTGGTAGACTTCCGTTCGGGTCGTTTATAGTCCATTAGACTCGCGAGCCATAAGATAGGAATCATACCTGTGCTGATGATAATACTCCGTGGGGCATTTGGACTTGTCGCGTAAGTCCTGGGTGCGCCTGTGTGTATGCCCATCCCGTGAAAATGCTGGGGAGATTTAGAGGTTTGCATGTCCTTGTTTGAGTCGTACCTGTATAAGTCACATAAAAATGTACGCAACACGTAGGTAGTAAAATGACTCGTGCTGGGGAAAAAAATGATTTTGAATTTGAAATTTTAAAATTTTAAAATTTTGGAATTTTTTAAGGAATTGACTCCTAAAGAAATTAGGAAAGTTCGAGATGAATATTTCCATGCTAGTATCGGGACTAGGCTTGTGGGTTAATTCCCTTTTGGAATTAGGAAACTTTTCCTAGAAGTGATATGGAAAGAGATTTGCAAGGCTAATGCTATATATAGCCCCCTATGCTCTTGATTTTCTTCATAATTCCGTCACAAGAAAATCTTTTATTTCCCTTAAGGCAAAAAGAAAGTCTCTTTATCCTCTTAAGAAATCCATCATGGGAATCGATAGATTGAGTGTTATGTTGCAGGCGTGGTCCCGACAGTTTAGGGATGCCGATAGGGTGGTCTTGAACCAGACGGGTATAACTCAGCTGTACCCGTTCCGTCAGATGGTGGTCGACCGCTATTTCTTGGATGCGTGTTTGACTTATTGGGATGACATATATCATGTCTTTGCCTTTCCTCGGAGCGAAGTCTTCCCTTTACCTGAGGACATTGCTGCGATAGGAGGGTGGAACCCAATGCTTCGGCCCGCCGTCCCGTATTCAGTCTATGACCCAAAGAGGAAGCTGAGGGAATTTCTGGGGCTATCCCATAACGAAGTGTCCCGTATGATGAAAGGTGGCAATATTTCTTTGATCGATTTGGCTGAGAAATTCATGAACCCGCATGATGTCCGGGTGAGGTCAGCCCATAGCCGTAGGGTCTTTTCTTTTTGCATGCTCCATGTTTATGCTTTTGAAGGTCACATGGACTTGTTATCTTGTATGGGTAGTGCTCGTCTCATAACGGTGGTGGACTTGATGGAGACTGAACATAGTCCGGCTTGGTTAATCACGGGCGAAATCATCCAAGGATTAGACAACCGCAAGAGGGACCCGTCCGTTCGACTTACCGGAAGCACCCGTTTGTTGCAAGTATGTCGAATTTTTATCTTCTTTTTTGCTTTTTCGATTTTTGAATTTTTTCGAGGATTCGGCTACTGCAGTGGGCACTCGATCGAGTCACCCTGGCACTCGATCGAGTGCCTTCGTAGAAAGGCTTCTGTTCACTTCCAGTGACGCCACTCGATCGAGTCACCCTGGCACTCGATCGAGTGTCGTCTGTTTTGCCTCGAGATCTAATGCCCTTGTTTTCTTTTTCAGATTTGGCTTTATGAGAGGCTATCGGTGATAGATCCCCCACTTGATGCTAGTAACTACCGCCATAACCAGCTGATGACGAGGAGACGGGCCATCGATTTTTCTCGCCTGATTAGCCAGAAATATTGGGATGAGGTGCTATCAATCCACGGTGGGCGGTTGATTCGATGGGTCGTGCCATGGTGGCCCATCCAAGTTTGGTCAGGTTTGGACCCGAGGGAGAGGGCCCGCTACCAAGTCATCTTGTCTTTCAACCAAACGGTTCATCTTTACCCGGATCGCATACTAAGGCAGTATGGACGAACTCAGCGGATACCAGAAATAGAGGCAATTGTGAGTGACCCTACTCAATTGACAGATGTGATGTGTGATACGTGGATGCAAAGATGGTACACCCGGCATACTTGGCCCGTTCCCAAGTCTCGCCACTCGATCTGGGTTTCAGACTCATATGTGAAGTGGACCAAAGCAGGTGATGCCAAAGCCCGAGCTGCATTGAAGGTTGATGAAGCCTTTGACCTGCTGAGAAGGGAGCAAGCTAAAGACAACAGGGGGGTTTTTGATGAGGGAGACACTCCGGCCACCCTATTTCGTCTAATGTTAGGTCAGAAAAAGAAGACTAAGACTCAAGCTAGAGGGTTAGTGCTAAAGGTGCTGACTTGGAAAGGAGACTGGGCCCTAGACTAGCCGTGCAGGATCGACTTGGCCCACGGGATAGGCTACCCGAGCATGTGCGAGCCCGACTTGGGCCGAAGACTGTGATTGAAGTCCCGTCGTCAAAGAAGCGGGTTCGTGCTAAGGAGGTTTCCCTAGTATAGGGAACGCTCATCCCCACCTCGACGACCTCGGGCTCCACGCGACCCGAAGGACAAGGGAAAGGGGAAGATGCCGGGATATTAGTCTCCTAATTTTATTATTTGAATATTATTATTACTTTTGTGGTGCGTTTTTGTGTTTTCGCCGTGTTTGGCGTTTTTTTTTTTGATTCCCGAATTTATCGAGATATTAATAAAGACGTATTATTGAATACCGTTCCTGTCTTCTCGTTTATTGCAATGGTTGCACCCTTTTGAGGGGTTGCCTACGTATCCACAATTAGCAGAATCAAACCAAACGTAGTTCGAAATTTGATTTGATTGATTTTTTGCAATTTTCGAAATACATCAAGATTATTAATTCGAGATGTGCGACGGTAGAATAGTTAATTCTAACTTATTGACTTGTCTAAAATTTTGAAAAATTATAAGAAAGACTAAGTTTTATAAATTTTTGCAAATGACATTGAGATTGGGCTTATGGGTAGTAGCGCTTCAGCTGGTCCAAGTTGGTCGGGTTGACGAACTCGTTACCGTCCAGGTCCGTTAGCATCACCGCTCCTCCCGATAGGATTTTCTTGACTAAGTATGGCCCAGCCCAATTGGGTTTCAATTTTCCCCTTGGGTCAACCGGCAGTAAGGCACGAACCGATTTTAGGACCAAATCACCTTCTTTGATTTTTTTGGGCCTAACCCTTTTGTTGAAAGCACGTTGGATTCTCTTTTGATACACTTGAATATTATTGAGGGCCCGGGACCGCCGTTCATCCAAAAGGACTAGCGAATCGTATCGGGCTTGGACCCAATCCGCTTCGGGTACCTGGCTTTCAAGCAATATTCTTAGGGATGGTACTTCCAGCTCGACTGGTTGGACTGCTTCCATTCCATATGTCAGGTAATATGGAGTTGCTCCAGTTGCGGTGCGAATTGAAGTTCGGTATCCCCATAGGGCGAAGTGTATTTTGTCGGGACAGTCCCGATAATTCTCAGCCATCTTTTTTTGTATGGTGACAATTGTTTTGTTGGCCGCTTCTACCGCGCCATTTGTTTGGGGTCGGTAAGGTGAAGACGTATGCCTCTGAATTTTGTATTTCACCAGTAACGCAGTGGTTTCAGCTTGAAAGTGGGTCCCGTGATCACTGATAAATTCGTGAGGGATCCCGTATCGGCATATGATCTTATTTTGGATAAATTTGGCCACGTGCTTGGCGTTCAAGACACGGTATGACTCGGCTTCAACCCATTTGGTGAAGTAGTCGATGGCCACCAAGATGAAGCAATGTCCTTCTGTTCCGGAAGGATGCACTTTCCCAATTATGTCAATTCCCCATGTCGAAAATGGCCATGGTGATGTCATGGTATATAATAGGGAAGATGGCATATGCTGTACATTACCGAAGATCTGACAGTTATGGCAGTGCTTGACATATAACTGACAGTCTGTTTCCATGGTGTTCCAGTAATACCCGAGCCTCATGATTTTACGGGATAGCATATGGGCGTTCATATGCGGACCGTTTTCACCGTCATGGACCTCGGCCATGACCTTTTCGGCTTGTATTTTGTCGATGCATAGGAGGATCGAGAGCCCCCTGTGCATACAATTGTCCGTCATCAGTACGAACGAATTGGGTTGCCAATCTTCGTAGGGCCTTTTTGGCCCGATTTTCAGCTCCAGCGGTATTCTCCCATTGTCAGGTAGGTTAGGACGGCTTGATACCAAGGTTCTGTGTCAGTTATCTCGATATCTTGAATGGCATGAATGTAGGCCGGCTCGGACCGTCTTTCGACATAGATCGGCATGCTGGTCAGGTGATCCGGGATGTTCAGTAAAGATGCTAATTTGGAAAATGCATCTACAAACTGATTTTCCTCTCGGGGCAGGTACATATACTCTACCTTTTGGAATTGTTTCTCTAGAACCCGTACTCGCGCTTGGTAGGCCACGAGATTGGCGTTCCGAGTTTTCCATTTTTGGAGCGCTTGATTGATGACCAATGATGAATCACCATGTACCCGGAGGTTTGTTACCCCTAGATCAGCGGCGGCTTGCAACCCGTGAATGCATGCTTCGTATTCGGCTGCGTTGTTGGTCACGTCGAAGTCCAACTTGATGGATAAGGGAGTGTGTTCCCCTCGGGGTGAGATTAGCAGGATTCCGACCCCAAATCCTCGGAAGTTGGATGCGCCGTCAAAATACAAATCCCATGTCTCGGTATCGGTATGGAATATGTCTTCATCAGGAAAGGCCCATGTATCCGTGTGGCCTTCTTCGGATATCGGGCTGTCAGCGAGGAACTCGGCTACTACCCGGCCTTTGATCAGTGGTGGTGGCGGTCCGTTGATAAGTGGCTCCTGCATTAATCAGCCCAAATGGCATGACGGTGTAACAGTAAGTACCCCAAGGTGTGATGAAGGTACTCTTACTCATATCCTCTTCTGCCATTTTAATTTGATTGTATCCGGCATACCCGTCCATGAATGATAGAAGGGCATGGTCGGCCGTATTATCCACCAAAATGTCGATGTGTGGTAACGGAAAATCATCCTTTGGGCTAGCTTTGTTTAGGTCCCCGAAGTCCACGCATACCCGCACCTTGCCGTCCTTCTTGGGTACTGGCACGATGTTGGCAACCCAGTCTGGATATTGAGACACTTGTATAAAACCCGCTTTGAATTGTTTATCGACCTCTTCCTTGACTTTAAGAGACCATTCGGGCTTCATTCTCCTGAGCTTCTATTTTACCGGTTTGCACCCATCTTTGATGGGTATTCGGTGTTCTGCTATTTATTGATCTATTCCCGGCATGTCCTTGTAGGACCATGCAAAGACGTCTTTAAATTCTAGGAGGAGGTCTGTGAACTGTTGTCTCTCCTCTGGTTCTAAAGATAGGCCCAACTTAAGCATCTGGGGCTCTAAAGTGGTTCCCACATTGATGGACTCGGTTTCTTCGATCACCGGATCTCGGGATTCCCTTTGCTCGTGCTGCTCGACCTGTTCGTCGGGTTTCTCAATGTCATTGCATATAAAATTTTTGAAATTGAGGAAATTTTGGAAATAAGACAAGTCGTAAGCAGAACGGTGTTCGTTATTATTATTGATGGTAAATTTGGAAAATAGCTCGAATAGAGCTGCCATCTGATCGTTGGTCAGTGGCGGGATAGGGAGAGGTCTTGGGACAAGCCCCGAGACCTCAGTGGCTAAGGGAAGAGAGATTACAGACTCGACTCCAGCACCAGACCCTCTAAACTCGGACTCAGACTCCGACTCTGACTCTAACTCGGACTCGGACTCGGTATCCGGCATGTCTCCCTCGCCGGTGGTCAGCTTGTAGACCCGTCCTTCTTGACTGTCGGTCCATTTGACGGTCTTCCTCCAAGCCCTTGTCTCGGTGTTGGCGCCGACCTCGGTGATTAGCTTGGTTGGGTCGAACCGATCGCTGCGGAGGATCAAGTTGACCAAGTCATCTTTTGGAGCAGGGGCGGTCTTGTCTTCTCCAAATAAGAGCCCCACCACGGGCTCAGAGTCACTTTCACCCTTCTCAGACTCTGCTTGGATGATGGTGAATATATCATCGGGGATATGGTTGCATTCCCGAGCCATTTTGGTCTCGGGATATGTGATGGTGGGTTGGTAGAGGTCCACTTGAATGGCTCCGAAGACTGGGGTGACAAATTTGATTACATATGCCCGGCCCACATTCTCCGAGCTTATAGTATATCCTAGCCCGAGTCGGGACTCTGCATTGTCTAGGACCTCGATGATCTTCCCTGCCGGAAGATATGGTCTTGAGGTAGCTCCGGGTAGGTAACCCAGATTTTGTAGCATCGTGTCGATGCTAGGGGCGAAGTAGGGTTTGAAGGGATATTCCTCCTCAATCATACACACGAAGTCGAATCCTCGTGGTTCGGCCCGGTTTGTGGCATTACAGCTAGCCACGGTCATCGGGGTCGCCTCCAGTGTGATGACACCGTCTATAAGGGGCATGTTGACTTTTCGGTGGACGGTAGATGTCACGGCCTTGACTGCGTGGATCCAAGGCCTTCCTAGCAAGAGGTTGAACGATGAGGTGACATCTATCACCTGGAATTCCAGCTCCTTTTCGATTGGACCTGTTATGATCTTCAATTTAACGGCCCCGGCGACTGGCTTTGGGCTTCCGTCGAAAGCCTGAATAGTTTGCGCTGTCGGGAGATAGTCGGCATTAGGGGTAGGACATTCACGGCCGATCCATCGTCGATAAGGGTCATCAGGAGGTACTTACCCTTGCAGATGACCGTGATATATAGGGCCAGATTATGGTTGGGCCCAAATGATGGCAGATCAGATTCGGCGAAGGTTATGAGTGGACCTTTGTTCTTGGACTTGCCCTTGAGGTAGGGCATGATAGTAGCTACCATTTCAGCAGGGGTAGCTTCTGAATCGACCATGATTTCATCGAGAGCCTTAGTCGGTGCTTCCCGATGAGCTTGTGAACTAACCAGTAGTTGCCATATGGTTAAGTCAGCTCGAACCCTCTTCATTTGTTGGACCAAGGCCGTGTCATTGCTTGGCTCTTCGGAGGTAGACCCCATCCTGGCAGGTTCAGTGACGGGTGTTGGAGTGGCGCGCCCAACAGTGGCGAGGTGGTTGGTGGCCAAGGCTTTGGACTTGGCTTTTCGGACTTCTTCTCTGGTGACGCGGACAGCTTCCCCTTTAGCCAGGTACACATCGTCCTCATCATCAAACCATATCCCGTTGATTTGTGGGATAAACGGGGAAATGAGGTGAAAACAGTCAATTACCTCTCCTGTAAATATGGCATGGGGGTTGAATGGGTTTTCTTTGTTGCTCGGCTTGTCTCCGGGCAACGGGATTTTCCTGCTCTCGATAAGATCTTGGATTAGATGCTTTAGTTTCCAACATTTTTTAGTATCGTGTCCGTTACCCCGGTAATACTGACAGTAGGCTTGAGCATTATAGTATTTGGGCCTCTTCTCTGCTGGAGGCTCTGGAGTTGGGCCTATTGGTTGGATCAGACCCTTCGAAGATAGCCTTTGTAAGGCATAAGTATAGGTAGTCCCTATATCTGTGAATACCCAATTTGGTGTATTCTTTTTGGATGAGGTGTCGAGCAGATTTACCTCGTCAAAGATGCTGCGGGTTGCAGCTACAGGTGTGGGCTTGTTTGTAGATGAACTCGCCCCCTGATAGCCCTTGGTAGAGGCCTTAGTCAGGTTCTCTAACCTTAGGTCATCCTCGATCCTGGTGCCCATTTCAGTAAGGGCGGCGAAATTGGGGACGATAGCATACCGGAGATGGACCCGGTAGGATGGGAAGAGGTTCTTGACAAAGGCCTCCACCAGCACCTTTTCGCTGGGCTTATCAACCATCTTTACACTCTCGGCCCGCCATCTTTGCAGATACTTGGTGAACTCTTCTTTGGGCTCTTGGGCCATCACTTCCAGAGTACGCATTGTAGTCTGGATTTCAGTATTGTCGGCGTAATTCCGCGCAAACTCGGTAGCCACATCGTCCCAAGTTTTGTATTTCTTGGAATCGAGATTGTAGAACCAGGCCTTAGGATGTTTCTCCAAGGAGGAAGGGAACAAGTGCTTGAACATAGTTGACTTCACCCCCTTGACCGCCATGAAGTCTTTGAAAGCCCGGATGTGGTGAACCGGGTCTTCGGTACCCTCAAACATAGGAATTCCTGTTAAGTTGAGGTTGGCATGTAGCTCGTCATTCAGAGGTGAATAAGTGCTAGCATTTTCGGTGTGGATTGAATTGTTCGTCGATAGGTGGACCTGTTCTTGGAGCCTACGAACAATACTAACCAGCTCGGCCATGGGCCCGACGGGCTCACCTCCTTCGGTTGGGACCGTCTTCTCTACGGTGCTGAGGCGGGTGGATAGAGTCGCTTGATTGGCCTGGGTGGCGGCCAGTTGAGTTTCAATCTTGGTCAAATCATTTTTCAACTCGTCCATTTTGCGTTGATGTCTGATTTGGGGTGGCCTGTCTGTAATAACACCACGTAATCAGAAACTTGCCCAACATCCCGGAATAGAAATTACATCCCGAACAAGACTAAAAAGGGAAATGACTCGAAAAAGACACCTAGACGGGTGACTTGTGAAATGTGAGCCCTCCTTAGGATTCGGCGAGTGGGCCTAGTCCTGTTCGAAAGAAGGTTCACGTGAGACATCCCCAGACTTTTGGACTCGATTGTGTTGACGGGCCCTCCTTTGTAGGGATTTGTCCTACGTAGTTGGGCCTTGCCTTACTCTAATAAGGCGGACTGGGAAAGGGAAGAAACTCGTGATGTAAGATCGACAGAGTTTCGACGCTACGGAACTTGACAGCTTAAGACACGACCCGACACTGCTAAATACGGGAAGTCCTAGAAGAGGAAGGTTTTGAAAATTGATGGTTTTTTGAAAAGGGACCGAGTGGACTCGGTGAATGGCCCAAATTTCCGAAAAAAGGACGAAAAGTCATAGGGCCACGGGTTTTGAAAGTTCGAGCTTTGATTTGGGCAGCATACCGGCTAGAAAATAGGCTATTTTGAGTAAAATCATAAGTCCTAAATTCGGTATGTGTCCCGGATTTTGAAATTGAATAGTTTGAAAAAGATGCAATTTTGAAAAATTGACGGTTTTTGAAAACGACTCGGAAACCAAGTAGCACGTAGTCACACAAGCATTATAACGACGCCATGTATGCTCTATACTAAGTCTCGGTCGGTCTATAAGGGGTCTATACCAGTGTACATAGTCTAGACGTTGATCGGGACGGACTTCCTAAGTCGAGTTGATCTTAGAACATGCCGCGAAACCCACTCGAATCGACTATGGACACCTTTTGACATATCCATATTGGAGTACATCAACGGTATAGTGGGACGTCGGTCGCGAGTACCGGCCCGGGAAAATATGAATTATGCATGAACCGTAGAACTAAAACGCGTATTGTATTTGTCAAACGATTTCTATTCGAGTCTCACCCTGAGGATGCTAATGGTAAGTCACGCATCAGTTAATCCCCAGTGGAGTCGCCAAATTGTGGACATGACATAGGTCCACCCCGACGCGGCCACGCGCGGGTTTGGGGAGGCGAATGAATCTCCATATGAGAATGGATCGAATTGAAATTTAGGTCTATCTGGAGTCGCCACCGAATTTTGTGGTTATTCGGAACCATTCGAGCCCACTCTATGTCGTAGTGGTCCGTATACAAAATACGGCCCATTTCCGATGTCAGAGTTTATTGGGCTCGTCCCTTTGCATTTTATACCGATACCGACATTATCGGATATCGTGTATTGAATGACTCTCGTGCGCCAACGGTTTCGGGCATCCGGAAACCGAGGTTCTAAGTAAGGGGTGAGGGTACGTGTTGGGAAGCCCACAAAGGACACCCAACTCCGCCCGCACATTAGCGGCCTCTGCTTAGAATTCGAATGTCTTTCCAATACGCGCGTTAGTAAAACGGGAAAATGATATGCAAAGATTATTTTCCTAGGCATGTGAGAAATTGAAAAAGAGGGTTTCTATGTCAATTTAATGCAATTAATTCTACGTCAAAGTGGAATTTTAGCATGCGGGTTCATTTAGTACAATAAACGAGCAAAAAAATAAATTGACAAAAGAAAAAACAAACGCGTTAGTAACGATGTAATGATTCAACGAATAATAACGGTTTGTGCAAATATGAGATGCGATGAAAAGGATGCGAATATGAGATGAATGGTTTGAAAAGGTAGTAGTACACATGATTAATTAAGCACGTGTTGACATAAATCGCAAATTACTACCGGGTTTTGAAAATAGAATAATGTACGATCTATTGTGTTTAATCGTTATGGGTCACTCGGTCGAGTGGTTGATGGACTCGATCGAGTGGACCTGTAAAAGACGATTATGTTTGCGCTATAAACCGTACTCGCCCGAGTTACTGACCAACTCGGTCGAGTACGTGGCCACTCGATCTAGTCACTGTGAGACTTGACCGAGTGGTGGTCGTGACATGCATTCTGACTCGATTTTGTGATGTCACTCGATCGAGTGACTAAGGCACTCGGTCGAGTGGCATCTGTACGAATTGTAATTCGCTTGCAATTTTATACTGATTTTTGAATTTGCTTTATATTTTTGATGAATCGACGGTTTTACCGGATTGGGCATAAGTGTTGCATGACCTATATATGCTCAATTCGGGTTTTTGTAAATCATTGATTTTATTAAACCGAATATAAATATTGTTGAATTTATACCCTATTCTAAATTCGAATACCCATAGTATCCCATATTTGATTATTGAATCGATATGGGATATTAGAGTGAAATAAAAAAAGATAAATTAATTTTAGTCGCTTTAAATTAATTATCGTGATATTAACAAATCACGTTAATTAATTCATATGACTTGATTGTTAGATTCGATATCCAATTATGGAATTGGTATCGAATCCAAAATCGACGCTTTACTTGAATAAAAAAACTTGATTCCCTCGACTTCTCCGACATCGAAATAAATCCCTAGGGATTGTGATGTCGGATCCGTGTCAACGGGTTTCGACCCTTATTAAAATTGATTTTAAAAAATGATGAATGTAAGATTAATGATGATGATGAGAAATAATAACGAATTGTTGTTTAAGTTAATTTATCTCAATAATCAAATAGTCGGGGTATCGGGATAAGCGACCGACGACGCGTGTGCAGTACACTTGTATATGCGGTTTTCCTTATGCCGGTATCCTTCTTATTCGACACAAATCGATAAATATTTGAATGCTTTGATATTAGTAGTATTATCGATATTATGATGCAACGGGAATAAGTAAAAAAAACGAAAGAAGACGGAGAAAAAGGGACGGACGGCGAAGATAAAAAGGAAAGGAAAGAGAGGGTTTTGACACCCTCAACCTACATGTTCTTGTCTCGGTGCGGACACGTAATCGTGGCTTCTACACAAGAGTCTTCGAGGTTTTACGTAGGTTAAGTTGTGGTGGCTCGGGACTGATTTCTAAAACTAGGTTTAGGGTTTTGCTAGTGTCGAATTGCTAGGGTTTGATTAGGGTTTGTAAAAAACGTAGTATGTGTGTGTATGGTTGCTCTAAGGTTTTTTAGGGTTGTGAAAAGTTGTGTTATGTGTTGCATGGGGGTTGCTTATATAGGCATGGCTAGGGCACCGGTTTAGGGTTACTCGACCGAGTATGTGGCTAACTCGGTCGAGTGGCCCGTGAAGCCTGCCGTCGGGCTTGAAACACGCCCACTCGATCGAGTGGGTGGGTCACTCGATCGAGTGGCCCAGTCGGGTTGCCCGGGTCCATTGTTTTGGACCTTGACTTTGAGTTTGATGGGTTTTATGCTTGACTTGGACTTTTGATGATGTGAGGGGCTGTTTTGTGTGTCTCGGAAACGATTTTGACCGAGGTTGACCCAATCGCAAAAAGTCGGTTTTATTTCCGGTGTCGGTTTTGGCCCAAATTAGTCTTGTTTGACTCGGAATGATCCACTGGGCCTGGATTTGAGGTCCGTTTGGTGAGATTTGTATTAATGGATTTGAGCCCGTATCCGAGCGCGCAGAAACACGCTAGCGTCCGATCATCATCGGGTGTTTTTTGGAAACTGCCATAGACACCTGGCGGTCAAAATGCGGGTGTCTATAGAAAGAGATGGAAAACTTTGGTATTAAGTTGTTCAAAGATGCTCTGGAATTTGAAGCTAGAGAAAAAGGCAAAACATGATGACTACATTGGAGAACTACAGCACGGTTTTATAGCATAAAACAGAGGATGACTCGATGTACACCTTCGATGGAGACGAAGAGCCGTGAATTCACTCTTGGAACATTGAGCAGACGGTTACCTAGGCAGCCATGAGTAATGATGCACTCGAGAATGTATGTACGTGTGTAGTTGTGTAGGTTGATCGCTTCCCTATGATGATTAAGAGGATGGATTGAATGAGCATTGGAATGTGAAGATGAATTAAAGCTTGCTTCGGTAATGCAAGCTATTGACTTTCACCGAGTTGATTGATGGATCATTGAATGCAAATAAGGCTTGATTACAAACTACCTACACACACTAATACACTAAACTATACTTGAAACAACCAAGTGCAAAAAATTGGGTCTATTCTCAAATGGGAAGCAATGGTAGTGCCATGTAGGATTAAATGGACATTGATTTAATATAAAGAAGATTATACAAATAAAAGCAATCATTCCTTCAAATTATGATGAGGTGATGAAATTTTATATTATAAGTAAGAGTAACATTCGTCCTTAAATATCTAATAAAAAAACTTTTTAGTCTTAATAGAAGCTCTTAATATGACTACAAAGTTATGTAAAATAATCACACATCAAAAAATCATAATGAGGTGAAGGAATTCTATTATATAAAATAATCATTCGTTCTTAGCTTAGATGTCACCAACAATCTTTTGAGTCTTAAAAAACCACATAAAACTATGAACTTATGTGAAATTATCTCACATCGAAAATATGATGAAGTTTTAAATATATATATATATATATATATATATATATATATATATATATATAGAGAGAGAGAGAGAGAGAGAGAGAGAGAGAGAGAGGATCTGATGAGTCCTCCTCCTTAGGTGAGTCTGTCCCGTAATTATAGACCACAGGATATGATAGCATCGTGCGCGCTAAATTCATCCACGTCGCCCACTAATTCAAACATCTTTATCTTTTTTGTTCGTCACCTTCACAAAGCTTAGTAGCCTACCCACTTCATTCCAATCAAATCAATTTGTTCATATCTCTGTCTCATTTTCTTTCATTCTCTAATTCTTTTAATAAGAATTGTATGGAAAATCATTACAGTTATTAGGATTAAATCATTCATATTTAATCAAAGTTTTCAATTTAATTTTTTTCCCAAATTCAGACAAACCCTAGAAAATTCCCAATGAGTGAGAATAAAATCAAATAAATTACTCTGTATAGTAATAGATTGATGATATTGTACAGGAATTTGTAGCAAGTGATTTGATAAGGTAATTTTTCATTATATAATAGATTATTGAAGATATAATTATATCACTCTGTATAACAATGTTTAATATTTTTTTTGATGCTACGAAGTGTGATTTAATCAAGTTTCTAATGTAATGTAATTAAAAACTCCTTAATATATTATATTACCATATTAGCTCAATTGGTTGAGCATCGTGTAACAGCACGAATGATCGATGTGGATTCAAATCTCATGTAGGCTATCTTACTTCATACTACCTCCGTCTCGTTCATCTTTTGTACTTTTATTAAAAAAAAATCACAATGAAACTTGTACTACCATTTTCTATGAATATTCTCACCATTCTAAATTTTATAAATGTTGTAATCTTATACTTTTCTTAAAATTTTCAAAATAACTTGTTTTCGTAACTTTGTTAATTGTTATCGTAAATACTGTCACTGTAACATTTTTACTGTAGTAGTGTCACAGTAAGATTGTTACTGCAACAGTAGTGCAACATTTAATATTACTGTGATAATGTTACGGTAGTTAAATATTATTAATTATTAATTATAAAGAAAAAATCCTAAAAGTTCACGGCAAATGTATTTTTAACCCTGTTAATCACATCAATTGTTAACAATATTACACATATGTTTTTACAGTAACGGGGTCACTGTAATTGTTTTACGATAACGGTGTCACTGTAATATTGCTACTGTAACAATTAAACATGATGCAACAATATTATTGTAAAACATATTTACATGTGGGTTAACATATTAATTGTTTATGGACAAAAACATATACAGAAGTCAGAAAACATCAAACCTTAGATATAATGTAATAGGGGAATTTAGTTGACTAACAATAAAAATACAAAATTGGTAAAATTTCTAAAAAAAACTAGATAATTACCATAAAAATGATGGAATAATCAATTACGATTGAAAAAAAAAAACGTATCACAGAGAATAAATAAACTAATTGAAATTTGATTTAGAATGAACAATTCATAAAAATTAGACAACTTACTTCGGAGAATTTATATTTTACTCTATTAATTAAGAGCAAATTTTTAGCAGTGTCAAACAAAAACTCATCCAGCAAATTGTAATTTGATCTTACAATTAAAATGTTGATAATATGGAACGTGATATACCTTAATAGTTAATTTTAAAAAAAAAATATTGGGTGAGATGCTAGCAAATGGGTATGGTAAGTATAGTTGATTTTAATTTGAAGAAAAAAGAGAGAGAAGTTTGAGATCAAACTAAATAAATCTATTGATAATGATTTAATCACAACCATTAATCTGATTTGATTGTGTGGCTCTGATTTGCGGAACAAACTCATTTAAAGAAGACCGACTCACCAGATGGAATTCCTATATATATAGAGAGAGTCGAGATCGGGTGAGAACTCATACTATGGTGAGAACTGTGAGAAACCTTTATTTCAGCCTTTATTTTTTTACGTGAAATCTAAATTGAAGTTGGCAGGGTCTCTCTCTTCTTTCCCTCTATTCCTTCGCCCCCTTCCTTCATCAATTCACCAAAAATTGAAGAACAATTTCACCAAAAATTCACCATAAATCAATCTTCATTCATAAATTCAAATCAATTAAACGAGGTTTGTTATCTAATCTGAATAAATTAGGGTTAGGGTTAGGACAATCAAGCTGCTGACAGGACTGGTAATGCCGATCTCCTCAATCTCGTCACTTTATTGGTTGGCAATGTTGGATTGATCTTCACCAAGGGAGATTTGAAGGAAGTCCGAGAGGAGATTGCCAAATACAAGGTCTGATTTTGCCTAATTTCTAGTCTTCAATCCACATTTTTGTTGCCTAATTTCTTTCAATTTTGCCCAAATTTAAGAAATAATGCATACGGACTATAAACCCTAGAATTAAATACTATGTAATTGAATTTTTAATTATGTTATTGATACAGGTGTTGTGTCATTGCTGTGATGTATTCCTGCCTAATTTCTATCGATTTTGCCCAAATTTAAGAAATAAAGCACACGGACTATAAACCCTAGAATTAAAATGGTACGCTAAAATTGAAAAAGAGTACGCTGAAATAGAAAAAGGGTACGCTAAAATTGAAAAATGGTACACCGAAATAGAAAATGAAAAAGGATACTCTAAAATAGAAAAAAGATAAATGAAAAAACAATTTTAGGCTCATCTTGACTGAGAGGTTGATTTTGTTTGTCCAGATCACTAGAGAAACGATAAATCTTTTGCAATAAATTGTTTGATGCATTCATCAGGGAGAATAGGATTTTTAGCTTTTAATTAATTACGGAGTATATCTTCAAGTGTGTAATAATTGAACGCATTCTTCAATATAGAGTTTGATTCTCTTTATTATTGTTTTCTATCTTATGATTTTAAGGCCTCATTTTAGATTTACAGGGGAAAACAAACTATCGGGTGAGCAATGCGACTTAGAGTATCTTCTGATCCAAATGCTTACCGGGTTCTCTTTTATGAGGTGGGGGCGTGTATTGAATGATTTTAAGAGTTGTAGTGCATTAGTGTTGAAAATGTTCTAAAATCAACATGTTTAAGTAGACGGTGGAGAAAGTGTAAGTGAACGGTGAAAAAATGTAATTAGACAAGACTTACTAGCCTTCCAATACGGCTACCATGCGACTTACTAGCCTTCCGATTGGATTAAGATGATTTTGATTCATAATAACGCTTACATTTTGTCGGTTACTATCCCACAAGAGACTTAACTTACTATAGCCTTCTATTTGAATTAAAATTCAAAAAAGTACGCTTGAATTGATAAAGGTACACCAAAATTCAATGAGGGTACACCAAAATTAAAAAAGGGTACACCAAAATTAAAAAAGAGTACACCAAAATTCAAAAAGAGTACGCTAAAATTGAAAAATGGTACGCTAAAAATAAAAAAGGATACGCTAAAATTGAGAAGGGGTACACCAAAATTAAAAAATGTACGCTAAAATTCAAAAGTTAGGGTACGCTAAAATTGAATTGAAAAGGGATACGTTAAAATAGAAAAAGGGTAAGCTAAAATTGAAATTGAAACAAAGTACGCTAAAAGTAAAAAAGGGTACGCTAAAATTGAGAAGGGGTACACCAAAATAAAAAAATGTACGCTAAAATTCAAAAGTTAGGGTACGTTAAAATTGATTTGAAAAGGGGTACGTTAAAATAGAAAAAGGGTACGCTAAAATTGAAATTGAAAAAAATGTACGCTAAAAGTAAAAAAGGGTACGCTAAAATTTGAAAATGGTACGTTAAACTTGAAATTGAAAAAGCGTACACCGAAATTTAAAAAGAGTACACTAAAATTGAAAAAGAGTACGATAAATTTAAGAAAGGATACGCTAAAATTAAAAAGGAATACACCATAATTAAAAGAGGGTACGACAATGGTATGCTAAAATTGAAAAAGAAAATTAAATCGAGTAGGACTTGAAAAAGAAGTGTTGTATTCCATATAAAATCTGTACAAAAGCAAATTAAAGAACAATATTTTAGATGAACTCCTAAGTCAATGAGGAAATTTGGAAAAAAAAAAAAGGATAGCTGAGATTATTGAAATTATGTTTGCCGACGATAATACAATTTTTTTTTTTTTGGGAAAATGTAAGAATTTTGTATTAATAATAAATCAAATCATGTACAATAGTTCGTAATTCTTGTAACATAATTCCTATCTCGACTAGACAGTCTGCCCTTAGGGACACTGCGGATGTACATTTGTAACTCTTTAATGATCATATGACTCACTTTTCCTGGACTCATAATACTTCCTTCCATCCTGCTTCTATTTCTTTGTTTCCAGATGGCATAAATCATCGTATTTGTAGCTGCATTCACAATCTCGCGCTTCAGTTTTGAGCCGTTCACGGTATTACGCCATGAATTGCTCAAATTTTCATCAATCCGAACTCCTGTCCAATTCTCGATTCTTTCCCTAACCTTCTTGCTGTAAATACATTTACAAAATAAATGTTGCAGCTCCTCTGGACAATCATAACATAAGAAGCATCTGTCGTCAGTTGTAATTTGTAGCCCGTGCAATTTTATGTTGGTGTTCATAGCCTCGTGTTGGTGTAACCAGGCAATCATTCGATGTTTAGGAATAGTCCACTTTCCCCACACCAATCTGAACCAGTCGACTTCATCCTTCTTCTCCCTGCACCATTGATAGCCTTTAGCTGTAGTATATTTATTCCTCTGGTTCCATTCATTATTCTCATACCCAGCTTTAAAACCTTCTTTGACTTGGCAAATCTTCCTCCATCCCCAACTCGACTCAGTGCTTGGCTTATAATTGAGCCAACTCTTCCCTTTAAGATATATCGAGTGGATCCACTGTACCCATAATTTGTCCGATTGATCATAAATCCACCACGTCATTTTCCCTATTGCAGCCCTGTTCCAATGATAATTTTGAATAAGGTTGAGACCTCCTTCTTTAACAGGGAGACAAACCTTACTCCATGCTACCAATGGAGTTCTTGTATACGTAGTGCTTCCCTCCCAGAGATATGTCCTGCAAAGGGCATCAATCTGCTTGATAACTCCTGAGGGGATCACAAAAATTGTAGCCCAGTAATTGTGGAGTGTATTGAGAACGGACTTGATCAGAACTAGTCTTCCTGCGTATGATAATTTTCGGGCCCCTAATCGCCTTATTCGCTCCGTGATCTTCAAGATTAGCGGCTGACAGTCACTAGTCGTAAGTCGAGAGGCTTTGATAGGAACTCCCAAGTATTTAAATGGGAGCTCACCCTCTTTGCATCCTGAAATTGCGAGTATGTCCTGCTTCTGTTGAGTCGACACTCCATTGAAGTAAATATTTGATTTACCCTTACTAAGCTGAAGTCCTGATGCTTCCGAGAAGGTTGCGAATGACCGAAGGAGAACCATCATAGAGCCTATATCCCCTTTGCTAAACATGAGCAAGTCATCGGCAAACATTAAATTCGCCAATTTCATTTGTTTGCATAGCGGGTGGAATCTGAATTCTTCCTTTGCTGTGGTGAATTTCAAAATTCTCGTCAAGTATTCCATGCAAATGGTAAAGAGAAGAGGTGACAAGGGGTCCCCTTGTCGAAGTCCTCTTTGTCCATGAAAGAAACCGAAGGATTCGCCATTAAGCTGTAACGAGAAGCTAGCAGTCTTAACACATTGCAGCAGCATATTGATGAACCGTGTGGGCATCTTTATCTGAATGAGCATTTGTTCGAGGAAATCCCATTCTACAGTGTCGTACGCTTTTTGCATATCCATCTTAATTAAACATCTCGGGGACACCGTTTTCCTTTCGTACAGTCGGACTAGATCTTGACAAATCAAGATATTCTCGATAATACTCCTCCCTCTTATGAATCCACCTTGCACAGGTGATATAATATCAGGTAAGACTCGTGCAAGTCTGTTACAAAGCAGCTTAGATATGCATTTGTAGATCGTATTGCAGCAAGCTATGGGTCTGAACTGAAGCACAGTAGTGAGTCTCTCAACCTTAGGGATGAGGGTGATGGCAGTTGAGTTAATCTGCTTCAGTAACTTGCCTGACTCAAAGAAGTCTCTTATGGCTGTACACACATCTTCTCCTACGATCTCCCACGAGTCTTTGAAAAATTTACTCGAGTAACCGTCCGGACCCGAAGCCTTGTCATTAGGAATCCCAAACATAGTCTGTTTTATCTCCTCACAAGTGACTGGACTCAAAAGGATTTCCTCATGCTCCAATGTGCACACAGGTCCCAAATTAACAATATGAGGAGCTACAGCTACAGTACTCTTCCTTTCACCAAGTAGACTTTTGTAATAATCAAGGAAAGCTGTTTGTATGTCCTCAGCAGATGTGTGAATCATCCCTTTGACATCCTCAATTTGATTCACATAGTTTCGTACTCTTCGAGCTTTCAATGAACCATGAAAGTACGCGGTATTGCTGTCTCCTTCTTTAAGCCAATGCGCCTTCGTTTTCTGACTGAGATATGATATTCTGGATTCATTATAATGCCTAAGCTGTATTGCCGCCTCCATTTCAGCCTTTACCAAATCATTATTCCCCGGCGCCTGTACCAACTGTTTCTGAATGTCCAACAATTTCACCAGAGCCTGATCTGCTCTTTGTTCAATCTCATGGAAGTCTTCCCTGTTCAGTTGCTTGAGAGATAGCTTTAATCGTTTAAGTTTTTTGGCTACTTGATACATGCTTGTACCATAAATTTCCTGTCTCCAAGACTCCATGACAATACTCTCAAACTTTGGCGACTGACTCCATATATTATAATACTTAAAACTTCTCTTACATGTCGGTTGAGGCTTCTTCCTGGAAATGATACATGGAGAATGATCGAACAAACCCTCAGGTAAGAAATTAGCACGATGCTCCTCAAACATTGTAAGCCATTCTTGATTCGCTAAGGCTCTATCGAGTCTACTATATACTCGTTCTTCAGGGCGCCTTTTATTGTTCCAGGTAAAAAAGGCTCCATCTGCAGGGCAGTCAAGCAGCTCGCACTGATCAATACACCTCTGAAATGAGATCGCTTCATTAATCTGAAATCCCCCTCCAAGCCTTTCTTCAGCCTTCAATACACAATTGAAATCTCCTACCATAATCCATGCTCCACTAACTGTACTGGCAATATTCATAATGTCTCTCCATAGCACTTCCCTTTCTTGGATATCATTAAACGCATACACAAATGTTACTTCAAAACAGCATTGTTGTTGCAGGTCACGCACCACGCAGTGTACCAGTTGGCTAGTATATAAACGAGCCTGTACAGCACAATGTTTAGGCTCCCAAAGGACCCAAATTCTACCCCCTGGATGCTTGTGGCTATTAGTAGTAATACACCACCTATAGAAGCCCTCATTGACAGCTTTATTATTATTATTAGGTTTGATCTTTGTTTCTAGCAGGCCAAACAAACTAACTTTATTCTCTATCAATAACTTATTAATTTCCACCTGTTTTTTCACCCTATTCATCCCCCTTACATTCCAAAATCCCCAAATCATGATTGTGGATTGGGAGTCGGGTTACCTACATGATTCAATCTCTTTAACAGTGGGCTACCTGTTAACATATCAGCATAAGTTGGAGAATAGGCAGCAGAACTGCTACAATTCTCCATTCCTTCATCCTGCTTTTCACCATCTTTCTCCTTCACAAATGTATCCCTTCCTGGTAAAGAGCCCGATTCCACAGTCTTCGACATCACATAATTGATGATTCTTGCTGGTGGTTCAATAATGTTCTCACTGGGGTCGCTTTTTCCAGAATGATCTTGTATTGATGGCAGAATTACATTGGATGTCTTCTTAACAATCGGTTTCCAGACCTTAGCCTGTACCTTTTTATTTTCTGACGCATGACACTCCTTTTTTTCATGTCCCATTTTCCTACATCCATTGCACAGGACCGGTTTCCAATCATATTCAATGTTCACCTTCACTATCACCTCGTGTTCATCCTAAACTGTATATGATCCGGAAATTCCTGCCCCAATTTTACTTCTACCATTACTGGAGCAAAACCTACCCTTGTCTTCTGCATAGTAGGTTCATCTTTCTTCAAATATCGTCCAATTAGTCCAGCTATTTTCTCAAGACTAGCTCCCCAGAATTTCAGGGGAAGCTTATGTAGTCTGATCCACGTTGGCATGACCTTGACATCCTCCTTCTCCAAGTCGATATCGGGTTGCCATGGCTTAATTACCATTGGTTTGTTATCGAACATATGATATCCAGCCTGCAGTACAATATTTTTCATTGCCTCCGTAGCAAATCGAACCAGGAACACTCCGTTAGGCATAAAAGATATTTTGTCGATCGAGTGGTGTTTCCAAATTCGCCTGAGGAATCCCTCCATTACTGGCCATGGTGGATTAGCCCCAACAATGAAACCATAAATAGCAGTAGACCAGTAATCGATTTCAGGCTGCACGTCCTCCATAGTGATTTGTAGAATCTCAGTATCTTGTACCTCTATCACTCGTTTACCCTGCCGTGTAAACCATGTCTCGTCCTTCTCCTCCATGTTAGGATTATCATCTGCTGTCATGTTAACCTCTTCCAATCCTAACTCCTCATCATCATCATCATTGTGCAGATTATATGCCGGGATACCCATGATTTCGTGCATGCTTTTTTCCTTCCCAGGCACATCTACGTCCGGTTTGTTAATACTATTACTATTACTATTGTAATGAAATAATGAATTTAATCGAATAAGTTAACTCATAAAATAATTAATTTTAAAAAAAATTAAAAGTTACTTAGGTTACTGGGGTCTCAATTGTGATGAATTGATGGATTGAAGAAAAGTCAATTGAAAAATTGATGGATTGAAAATTGGATTCAATGGTCGATTGAAGAATTATGGATTAAAGGATTACGGGTCGAAGAATTTTGTAGAAGGAGTTACGACCTTACGGGTTAAAGGCTCAAGCAATTGTGATTAATTGATGGGATTGAAGGATTTTGAAGGATCCAACGAATGAGATTGAACACTATGATCTAATGGCTCATATTATAGTTCTCATGGTTCTCACTGAAGGAGTGGTTCTCACATGAACCTAAATCTATATAGGGGTGGGATCCGGTGCGAACCAATGTTCGGTGTCAACTATTCCTTACGGTGCGAACCCCACTTACACTTCTTTGAACTTCCACTTACACTTTAAAAAATACAAAAAAAAAAAAAAAAAAAAAAAAGGAGTGGTCCGGCCGGAATTTTTTTTTATTTTTTTTTTTGCTATTTTTTTTAAGAAGTGTAATTGCCTCATTTTCTTGTAGGTTAAACTCCACTTACGCTTTTTAAGGGTCCACTTACACTTCTTAAGAAGTGTAAATGAAGACTAAAAGAAGTGTAAGTAGAGACTATAGAAGTGTACTTGTCTCATTTTCTTCTAGGTTACGTTTTTTAATGCTCCACTTACACTTTTTAATGCTCCACTTACACTTCTTAAAAAGTGTAAATGGACACTAAAGAAGTGTAAATAGAGACTATAGAAGCGTAATTGTCTCATTTTTTTGTAGGTTACCCTTATAGAGAATTGATGACATCAATGTAGAGTATTTAATAAACAGAAGAATTGGCTATGTTGATTGCTGATGCAACATTTATTAGTATATAGTAATAATACAGCAGGCAGGCAGGGTGGTCATACAATTTGGCATGACTTCTCCTTCATTCATTTATGTGAATGTGAATGTGAAACGAATCCCTTATTTGATTAATATCAGGCTCACCCCCACCACCACCAACCATGGATTGCAATGCAAATAAGTTATGATCATAATTAAGAATCGGGTTTAAGCTGTAAAAGCTTTTCCAAGCCTTAGATAAGATGGATGCTCGAGCAGAATCTTGTGGAGGAAGGCAAGATAATATGTCGAGGATAATAGGCTCTGGCAAGTCGGAAATGTGATCTATCTTCTCAATACTGTCGTCTACGGATACGGATGTCATCCTCTTCAACCTCACCTCACCTCTGCTAAGCAAATGTTCTCATCATATCATATTCAAATTCTTCAGCTCAAACACAAATAATTCAAAATTCCAAAACAGCAGATTCCAATCCAACTAATTACATACAGTAAGCTTCTAAAGATGAAAGCTTTCACAAAAAAAACCAGCAGATTTCAATCGAACTAATTGCATAAGACAGTAAAGATGCAAGCTTTCAATGTCAATCAAAGTAATTACATAAGAAGATGGTAAAGATGCAAACTTACTGATAAGTGTAGTTTGTAGGGCTTATTTTGTTGTGTTTTGGTCCCGTTTTCCTTGTGGAATCGCTCCTTGGGAGCGATTTATGGGTTTCTTACGCTTCCTTTAGTTCGTTTCAGGTTCCCGAGACCGAATTGGAAGAGTTGGAGCGATTCCGACTCGATACATACACATTTTGGAGCCAACGGAGTAGAGTAACGATGACTCGATACCTTGGAATCGACCCCGAGACCTCGGGACACAATCCCGAGCCTCCGAGACCCGATCCCGAGTCCCGAGAATCGACGAGAAACTCATGAGAGGCAAGGAGGGACCAAAGAGCTCTTAAGGGAGGCCTACAAAGACCCATCCCGTTCGGGATGGCCTCATCCCGTTCGGGATGAAGTGAGCATGAAGCGCGGCTACTGTGAGCCCATCCCGATCGGGAAGGTGGCATCCGGACCGGGATCGACCTCGTCCCGACCGGGACCACCCCGTCTCGGCCGGGATGGGCCTGCTGCTGCACGCCTTGCTTTCTTTTCTTCTCCTTTCATTCTTAAACCCTATATATGCCCTTCCTCTTGTAATATTATGTTTTGCACTTCATTAGACCTTAAACCCTAGACTACATTAGGTTATATTAGATTAGATTAGTGTAGATTAGTCGGTAATTAGTTGTTAATCCTAGATTAGCCCTTGTATTAAGGAATTCTTGAAGATCTTCACCAAGATTGACAACCTTGGATGATTATTTTGGGTTTTCTCTTTTATACAAGTTTTCATTCTTCCTTTCATCCTCTAGTATGGTATAATCTCTTTTCCTTTCTCTTTATCTTTGTTTTGTTATTCAAGTTTGAATCTTTAGTTGATTATTTTGTTCTTGTTCATTGTTATTACTAGTTTGTTTATGTTTGTTTGGTTTCTTATGTTAGATATTCTTGTTCTTGTTAGTATTAGTATGATTATGTTAGAGTAGTTTTTTGCTAGGGTTAGTAGGGTGATTAGGGTGTTGATTGGGTGATTAAGGGTTTGTTAGAGATGTTGGTGGAAGATTTGGGTTTCCTCTTGGTTTGGTGCACATCACTTGTTTGTTGAAATGCTTGAATGACATGTATATGTGAATGCTTGTTCTTCTTGCCTTTCTCTTGTGGGTGTTAGTTTGTTGTGGGTTCGGTTTCCTCACTAAGTTGCGAGAGCCCGGTGAGGACGACCCCTAGGTCGGTCTAAGTAGCGAGAGCCCGGATTCGACCTAGGCCACCATAGCGCGCTAGAACCCCGTTTGTTGTGTGTGTCGCCGAGATGGGTTCTAGGTGGAACCTCTAGGTGGGTCTAAGTTGCGAGAGCCCGGACCAACCTAGATCACCCTACTACTTCCTTCACTCTAGCTCTCCCTTGACCATTCCGTTACCCCTTTGACCCCGACCTAATCCTAGCCCGTTTTCCTAGTTTGTTCTCCTTAGTCATAGTCTAGCCTTCTCCCCCTCTTATCATTCTCATTGTAGCTTAGCTCGTTGACTTAGTCTCGTATTTAGGCGACCTTAGTCTAGACGCCTCTTACCGTCCCCGTGGATTCGACCCGACTTGCCCTATCTACCATAGTTAGGATTAGACGGTTATAATATTGACGGTTGGGATTCCACGACAAATCCCTCCCATCAATTTGGCACCGTTGCCGGGGATGGTGCTAGTTTAGGCTTTGTTTTCCTATTTGCTTGGCTTTGTCTTTGTGTTGTGTTTTTCTTTTTTCCTTCTGTTACTTTGCTTCTTGTGTGTGTGTGGTTTATTTCTTTCTTGTCTAGTGCCCAAAAAGCACTAGACTTCTCACGTTTGTTCTTAGTCTACAGTTTGTGCTTAGAGGTGGTGACTATCTTCTTCTTGCAACTTAGAGCCGCTTTAACGGACGGTTGCTAGGATGAGTGGTTTCCAACCGGGTATGGACTACGATTTTCAAGCAAGCATGGGGTTTGATCTAAACTCCACATACTCGGGAGCCGATATGAGCTACCCCTCTTCTTCTTTGAACCAAGGGTATGACATGACATCCCTCTACCATAATCAAGCTTCTTGGGGTAATCAAGACGGGTATGATCTTCAAGGTTATGAAAACGGCTACCAACAAGTGAATGACTATCAATCCTACGATCATGGTGACTATTACTCGAGTTATGATTGTGAGCCCACCATGTTAAATCAAGATTCACCTTATGGAAGCAAATTTCCCCAAAACCCACCATATTACCCTACACCCCAACCACAATATGAACCCCATGACCCACAATACTACCAATCACCCCAACCTCACTACCAACAACATAATGCCCCACCCCTTGGGCATCATCAAGATTATCAAGGAGCGTTACAAGACCCCAATGATCACCAATTACCCGACACGGAGGTGTTTCAATCTATGCTTCAAATGCAAAGGAGCATCCAAGAAACGGCCATTCAATTGCAAAAAGAGCAAGATGAATTCATGGCCCGACTTCGAAGGGAAAACGAGGCGAGGGATGCTCGATTAAATGCAATAGCGGTTAAAACCGTAATGCTTTTATCCCGAACATCACAATTAGATGAAGGGTGCCCACTTGAGAAAGGGGAGCAACCTAGCCATGAAGCCGCCGATGTAATTCCCTTTGGAGAAGAAATTTCCTTTGAAGAACCTCAATCGTCTTCCCAAAAAGAGACGAATGAGGATTTGACCCTTAGTGAAGGCAACATTGGTGAGGAGTTGGAGGAGGATAGTGAGTTGGATGAGTTGGTGGAGTTGGTGAGGATGTTGGGTGAAATTGTTAGCCTCGAGTTGCTCTTGTGCGATAACTTGGACAAGCATCAAGAACCCCTTGCTAGTACACCGAGAGATGGTTTGGAAGAGATTGAAACCGCCGGTAGAAGTTTCGATTCTCTCCTCCATGATGATGTGGGGCCGAGTGATGAAGATGGGGAACCACAATTTGAGGCAAGTGTGGGGGTGTGCAACGAGGAAGTGAGGCCAAAACCGCTTTTTGTGCCTTGTTTCTTGGAGATGAAGCTTGCTAGTGATTGGAGGCGATGCCTAGGGAGGAAGAGGTCGGTTAAGCTCGTAGGATGGATAGACCCCGGAGACAACTTTGATGATGACGTTGGGTCTTTTGATTCCTACTTCTTGCCTCCTCCTTGGAGGTCGTGGAGGTCGGCTAAGCTCGAGCGCTTATTGGGCCTTCACTATGATGTCGGTAACGCGTTCGACTTGCTCCTCTATGCCCTTGAGGGCTACGATTGAAGAAGAGTCTACCATCCTAGGTTTGACAGAGTTCCTAAAGAACCGTCATGTTGTATATTCCCTCTTCCTCTTCTTTAGAGTACTTGTGCTTGTATTTGTGATTTTTGTTTCTAGGACTCTTTTGTTTTTGTGGGATTCTTGTAATTGTTTTGGTATTTTGATGAGCGTTGTGAGGGAGAGAATTTGATGTTTTGTTTGAGTTTATTGTGATAGGTGAAGTGCATGTGATTCCTAGAAAGGAATGGTTAATGATGGAGTTTGGTTTGCGAGCGAGGAAGTCGGTTTTTGAAGCTTATGATAAGCTTTTGGGCTTGGGGAAAGCAAAGAAGACTCATCCCAACCGGGAAGATGGCTTCCCGACCGGGAAGGATGAGGAATCCCGACCGGGAAGGAGCCATCCCGATCTGGATGAAGGTGCAAAAATTCGGACTCACTGGAGTGCATTCCCGACCGGGACGAGAGCTTCCCGATCGGGAAGGGTTTATCAACCCGATCGAGACCATTCATCCCGACCGGGATGGTCCCCTTTGACTCCACCCATCCATTATACCCCCTCCCAACCTCTCTACTCCTCCTTACTCCTATCATATCACCCGTACACCTCACTTTACACCGAGATCCACATAAATCCCACCCCCCCCCCCCCTCACACCTTTACCACCTCTACCATGCGGTATTATCGAGCTTGAAGAGGGATAGCAATGATGAAGACAAGCTTTATGCCTTTAACGATCATTGAGACGATGGAGCGAGTGAGTTACTAGCCGATTGGTTTGGGTAACTATCCTTACTTTTCCGTCTTTTATTGCTTGTTTTTCTTTGTTTATTCCCTTCCCCTTGAGTCATGGTATCTTAGTGGCCTTCAAGGCCTTAGTAGTGGTTGCTCCCGACTCTCGATGACGTAACTACATCGTGAGTCATTCCAAAATCCAAATTTTACAAGTTTTTCACTCTTTCTTTTTGAGGATTTAGTCGAATTTAGGCGGAATCCGTGCTAGGTGACTTGATTACACCTAGCCCTCCCCTCCCATTTCCTTTTATTTCCTTCTTTTATTTCTTCCCCCTTCCATATCTTTTTCTCGTCTCGGCCCATGGTGACTTGACTACACCCCGGCCGGACACCTTCTACCCTTTTCTTCACTTTATTTTTGATTTTTATCTTTATTTTCGTAGTTTCTTTTCTTTTTCTTTTGTCTCTCCGCACCCTACGATCGAGCATGAGGACATGGCTCGATTTAAGTGTGGGGGAGCGATATTCTAGTATAGTTAGTTTTATTTTCTTAGTTTTTCGAAAAAATCTTAAAAATCCCTAAAAATTTGAAAAAATTTCACAAAAATCAAAAAGATTTTTCTTTTGTGTGTTTTCCCTTTGTGTCTTTGTGCCGTGTTGTTTGTTTTGTTGTGTGTTTGCCCTCTTTTCTTTATAGGTAGCTTGAAACACCGCTAATTTTGGAGAGCTTTCATGACGTCCGGTAACATCTTCTATCCCTTTTCCTTCTTTGTCTCTTGCGGAGTTTGGAGGAGATTGTGATGTGGTGTGCTCGGGTGGAGCTTGTACATACTTGTGGTTGATTTGGTGGCTTGTTTGTAAATTTGGGGTGGTGTTTGTTTGATCATGTGTTTGTTTCATCTTGTTTTTGTTTTGTTGCTTTTGCTTCTTTTTCTTTCGTTCGTTTTCGTCGTGTCTTTGTTTTGTGTTGTGTTGTGTGTCTCGTGCGTAAACTGTTTTCGAAAACTCGGTTTAGAGGCTAGCGTGTGAGTGTCTACTTTCCCTTCCTAGTAGCATGAATCGAGTCTTGAGCTTTAGTCTAGTAGAATGACCCTAAATCAATGATTTCGTTGGTCCGTTACCTTGAGTCCACCTAGCTTACTAGGAATTTACTACGGGATTTGCACTTTTGACCATTATGACCACCCACGGTGTGAAAAGGCCTTGGTTACCGAGTCTCGTCCGCTAGGTGACCGTGTTTAGGATTGTTTTGATTAGTCCAAGTTCTCCACTTTTTGTGGGTTTGAAGAGGGATCGCGACCCCCGACTTACCCATTTACCTACCTCTCACACATATCCACACAATAAGATGTAATTTGTTGAATTCTCTCTTTCTTAATTATCAAGAAATGCCAAAAAAGCCAAATCTTGCCAAAAAGGGCAAAGAAAAGAAAAGAAAGAAAAATGAAAGAAAGAAAAGAATGAAGAAAAAGAAAAGGCACAAAAGCCAAAAAGAAAATAGAAAAGAAGAAAAAGAAATGGCATGGCAACGAACAAATCAAAATGTCAAAAAGAAAGAAAATGCCAAAACAAAACCCGTCTCACAAAAAGAAATCCCCACAAAAATAAGCCTTTTTCCGACTTTTGCCGTGAAGAGCCTACCAAAGGACCGAGTCCCGAGGAAGGATGATAGCGGCATTAGTCGGTCTTCCCTCATTTTGCATTATTTCCACCTTTTTACTTGGACTAGTTAGGCGGTTTTGGACACGGGACGACCCTCTTGGCTCACGCTAAAGGGGGCGGGGTCTCACTTACCTACAGTGTCGACTAACACCGTGGTTCTTCACTTTTCCACTCCGCCGATCGTCCCGTAGTACGTTTTTAGAAAGTTAGGAGGACCTAGGTAAGTTACCAACGTTTTTGTTGCTTTATCGTCATACTATTAGGGTTTAGTCCACCTTGGTTTGTATTGCTAGCTTGGGAACGTTGTCACTTACCTCGAGTCCTAAACCGGTGCTTCTTTCACCGCTTTTAGAGGGAAGCGGTATTTCTTTTGTTTTGGGTGCAACCATCTAAGTGTTTGTTTGTGTGTTTGTTTGTTTGTGTGTTTTGTGTCCGGTTGCATCCGCGGTTTTGTCGCAAGACCCGACTTGCCTTGCGGAGTGCACTTTTCCTCTAAGTGTACTCGCGTGAGTTAAAAGGGCGTAGGGTGCGCTAATACCCATTCGGCTAGTATACTAGTTAGTATGTGCTTACTCGAGGGCGAGTAAGGGTTAAGTGTGGGGGAGTTGATAAGTGTAGTTTGTAGTGCTTATTTTGTTGTGTTTTGGTCCCGTTTTCCTTGTGGAATCGCTCCTTGGGAGCGATTTATGGGTTTCTTATGCTTCCTTTAGTTCGTTTCAGGTTCCCGAGACCGAATTGGAAGAGTTGGAGCGATTCCGATTCGATACATACACATTTTGGAGCCAACGGAGTAGAGGAACGATGACTCGATGCCTTGGAATCGACCCCGAGACCTCGGGACACAATCCCGAGCCTCCGAGACCCGATCCCGAGTCCCGAGAATCGACGAGAAACCCATGAGAGGCAAGGAGGGACCAAAGAGCTCTTAAGGGAGACCTAGAAAGACCCATCCCGTTCGGGATGGCCTCATCCCGTTCGGGATGGCCTCATCCCGTTCGGGATGAAGTGGGCATGAAGCGCGGCTACTGTGAGCCCATCCCGATCGGGAAGGTGGCATCCGGACCGGGATCGACCTCGTCCCGACCGGGACCACCCCGTCTCGGCCGGGATGGGCCTGCTGCTGCACGCCTTGCTTTCTTTTCTTCTCCTTTCATTCTTAAACCCTATATATGCCCTTCCTCTTGTAATATTATGTTTTGCACTTCATTAGACCTTAAACCCTAGACTACATTAGGTTATATTAGATTAGATTAGTGTAGATTAGTCGGTAATTAGTTGTTAATCCTAGATTAGCCCTTGTATTAAGGAATTCTTGAAGATCTTCACCAAGATTGACAACCTTGGATGATTATTTTGGGTTTTCTCTTTTATACAAGTTTTCATTCTTCCTTTCATCCTCTAGTATGGTATAATCTCTTTTCCTTTCTCTTTATCTTTGTTTTGTTATTCAAGTTTGAATCTTTAGTTGATTATTTTGTTCTTGTTCATTGTTATTACTAGTTTGTTTATGTTTGTTTGGTTTCTTATGTTAGATATTCTTGTTCTTGTTAGTATTAGTATGATTATGTTAGAGTAGTTTTTTGCTAGGGTTAGTAGGGTGATTAGGGTGTTGATTGGGTGATTAAGGGTTTGTTAGAGATGTTGGTGGAAGATTTGGGTTTCCTCTTGGTTTGGTGCACATCACTTGTTTGTTGAAATGCTTGAATGACATGTATATGTGAATGCTTGTTCTTCTTGCCTTTCTCTTGTGGGTGTTAGTTTGTTGTGGGTTCGGTTTCCTCACTAAGTTGCGAGAGCCCGGTGAGGACGACCCCTAGGTCGGTCTAAGTAGCGAGAGCCCGGATTCGACCTAGGCCACCATAGCGCGCTAGAACCCCGTTTGTTGTGTGTGTCGCCGAGATGGGTTCTAGGTGGAACCTCTAGGTGGGTCTAAGTTGCGAGAGCCCGGACCAACCTAGATCACCCTACTACTTCCTTCACTCTAGCTCTCCCTTGACCATTCCGTTACCCCTTTGACCCCGACCTAATCCTAGCCCGTTTTCCTAGTTTGTTCTCCTTAGTCATAGTCTAGCCTTCTCCCCCTCTTATCATTCTCATTGTAGCTTAGCTCGTTGACTTAGTCTCGTATTTAGGCGACCTTAGTCTAGACGCCTCTTACCGTCCCCGTGGATTCGACCCGACTTGCCCTATCTACCATAGTTAGGATTAGACGGTTATAATATTGACGGTTGGGATTCCACGACAAATCCCTCCCATCAATTTGGCACCGTTGCCGGGGATGGTGCTAGTTTAGGCTTTGTTTTCCTATTTGCTTGGCTTTGTCTTTGTGTTGTGTTTTTCTTTTTTCCTTCTGTTACTTTGCTTCTTGTGTGTGTGTGGTTTATTTCTTTCTTGTCTAGTGCCCAAAAAGCACTAGACTTCTCACGTTTGTTCTTAGTCTACAGTTTGTGCTTAGAGGTGGTGACTATCTTCTTCTTGCAACTTAGAGCCGCTTTAACGGACGGTTGCTAGGATGAGTGGTTTCCAACCGGGTATGGACTACGATTTTCAAGCAAGCATGGGGTTTGATCTAAACTCCACATACTCGGGAGCCGATATGAGCTACCCCTCTTCTTCTTTGAACCAAGGGTATGACATGACATCCCTCTACCATAATCAAGCTTCTTGGGGTAATCAAGACGGGTATGATCTTCAAGGTTATGAAAACGGCTACCAACAAGTGAATGACTATCAATCCTACGATCATGGTGACTATTACTCGAGTTATGATTGTGAGCCCACCATGTTAAATCAAGATTCACCTTATGGAAGCAAATTTCCCCAAAACCCACCATATTACCCTACACCCCAACCACAATATGAACCCCATGACCCACAATACTACCAATCACCCCAACCTCACTACCAACAACATAATGCCCCACCCCTTGGGCATCATCAAGATTATCAAGGAGCGTTACAAGACCCCAATGATCACCAATTACCCGACACGGAGGTGTTTCAATCTATGCTTCAAATGCAAAGGAGCATCCAAGAAACGGCCATTCAATTGCAAAAAGAGCAAGATGAATTCATGGCCCGACTTCGAAGGGAAAACGAGGCGAGGGATGCTCGATTAAATGCAATAGCGGTTAAAACCGTAATGCTTTTATCCCGAACATCACAATTAGATGAAGGGTGCCCACTTGAGAAAGGGGAGCAACCTAGCCATGAAGCCGCCGATGTAATTCCCTTTGGAGAAGAAATTTCCTTTGAAGAACCTCAATCGTCTTCCCAAAAAGAGACGAATGAGGATTTGACCCTTAGTGAAGGCAACATTGGTGAGGAGTTGGAGGAGGATAGTGAGTTGGATGAGTTGGTGGAGTTGGTGAGGATGTTGGGTGAAATTGTTAGCCTCGAGTTGCTCTTGTGCGATAACTTGGACAAGCATCAAGAACCCCTTGCTAGTACACCGAGAGATGGTTTGGAAGAGATTGAAACCGCCGGTAGAAGTTTCGATTCTCTCCTCCATGATGATGTGGGGCCGAGTGATGAAGATGGGGAACCACAATTTGAGGCAAGTGTGGGGGTGTGCAACGAGGAAGTGAGGCCAAAACCGCTTTTTGTGCCTTGTTTCTTGGAGATGAAGCTTGCTAGTGATTGGAGGCGATGCCTAGGGAGGAAGAGGTCGGTTAAGCTCGTAGGATGGATAGACCCCGGAGACAACTTTGATGATGACGTTGGGTCTTTTGATTCCTACTTCTTGCCTCCTCCTTGGAGGTCGTGGAGGTCGGCTAAGCTCGAGCGCTTATTGGGCCTTCACTATGATGTCGGTAACGCGTTCGACTTGCTCCTCTATGCCCTTGAGGGCTACGATTGAAGAAGAGTCTACCATCCTAGGTTTGACAGAGTTCCTAAAGAACCGTCATGTTGTATATTCCCTCTTCCTCTTCTTTAGAGTACTTGTGCTTGTATTTGTGATTTTTGTTTCTAGGACTCTTTTGTTTTTGTGGGATTCTTGTAATTGTTTTGGTATTTTGATGAGCGTTGTGAGGGAGAGAATTTGATGTTTTGTTTGAGTTTATTGTGATAGGTGAAGTGCATGTGATTCCTAGAAAGGAATGGTTAATGATGGAGTTTGGTTTGCGAGCGAGGAAGTCGGTTTTTGAAGCTTATGATAAGCTTTTGGGCTTGGGGAAAGCAAAGAAGACTCATCCCAACCGGGAAGATGGCTTCCCGACCGGGAAGGATGAGGAATCCCGACCGGGAAGGAGCCATCCCGATCTGGATGAAGGTGCAAAAATTCGGACTCACTGGAGTGCATTCCCGACCGGGACGAGAGCTTCCCGATCGGGAAGGGTTTATCAACCCGATCGAGACCATTCATCCCGACCGGGATGGTCCCCTTTGACTCCACCCATCCATTATACCCCCTCCCAACCTCTCTACTCCTCCTTACTCCTATCATATCACCCGTACACCTCACTTTACACCGAGATCCACATAAATCCCACCCCCCCCCCCCCCCCCTCACACCTTTACCACCTCTACCATGCGGTATTATCGAGCTTGAAGAGGGATAGCAATGATGAAGACAAGCTTTATGCCTTTAACGATCATTGAGACGATGGAGCGAGTGAGTTACTAGCCGATTGGTTTGGGTAACTATCCTTACTTTTCCGTCTTTTATTGCTTGTTTTTCTTTGTTTATTCCCTTCCCCTTGAGTCATGGTATCTTAGTGGCCTTCAAGGCCTTAGTAGTGGTTGCTCCCGACTCTCGATGACGTAACTACATCGTGAGTCATTCCAAAATCCAAATTTTACAAGTTTTTCACTCTTTCTTTTTGAGGATTTAGTCGGATTTAGGCGGAATCCGTGCTAGGTGACTTGATTACACCTAGCCCTCCCCTCCCATTTCCTTTTATTTCCTTCTTTTATTTCTTCCCCCTTCCATATCTTTTTCTCGTCTCGGCCCATGGTGACTTGACTACACCCCGGCCGGACACCTTCTACCCTTTTCTTCACTTTATTTTTGATTTTTATCTTTATTTTCGTAGTTTCTTTTCTTTTTCTTTTGTCTCTCCGCACCCTACGATCGAGCATGAGGACATGGCTCGATTTAAGTGTGGGGGAGCGATATTCTAGTATAGTTAGTTTTATTTTCTTAGTTTTTCGAAAAAATCTTAAAAATCCCTAAAAATTTGAAAAAATTTCACAAAAATCAAAAAGATTTTTCTTTTGTGTGTTTTCCCTTTGTGTCTTTGTGCCGTGTTGTTTGTTTTGTTGTGTGTTTGCCCTCTTTTCTTTATAGGTAGCTTGAAACACCGCTAATTTTGGAGAGCTTTCATGACGTCCGGTAACATCTTCTATCCCTTTTCCTTCTTTGTCTCTTGCGGAGTTTGGAGGAGATTGTGATGTGGTGTGCTCGGGTGGAGCTTGTACATACTTGTGGTTGATTTGGTGGCTTGTTTGTAAATTTGGGGTGGTGTTTGTTTGATCATGTGTTTGTTTCATCTTGTTTTTGTTTTGTTGCTTTTGCTTCTTTTTCTTTCGTTCGTTTTCGTCGTGTCTTTGTTTTGTGTTGTGTTGTGTGTCTCGTGCGTAAACTGTTTTCGAAAACTCGGTTTAGAGGCTAGCGTGTGAGTGTCTACTTTCCCTTCCTAGTAGCATGAATCGAGTCTTGAGCTTTAGTCTAGTAGAATGACCCTAAATCAATGATTTCGTTGGTCCGTTACCTTGAGTCCACCTAGCTTACTAGGAATTTACTACGGGATTTGCACTTTTGACCATTATGACCACCCACGGTGTGAAAAGGCCTTGGTTACCGAGTCTCGTCCGCTAGGTGACCGTGTTTAGGATTGTTTTGATTAGTCCAAGTTCTCCACTTTTTGTGGGTTTGAAGAGGGATCGCGACCCCCGACTTACCCATTTACCTACCTCTCACACATATCCACACAATAAGATGTAATTTGTTGAATTCTCTCTTTCTTAATTATCAAGAAATGCCAAAAAAGCCAAATCTTGCCAAAAAGGGCAAAGAAAAGAAAAGAAAGAAAAATGAAAGAAAGAAAAGAATGAAGAAAAAGAAAAGGCACAAAAGCCAAAAAGAAAATAGAAAAGAAGAAAAAGAAATGGCATGGCAACGAACAAATCAAAATGTCAAAAAGAAAGAAAATGCCAAAACAAAACCCGTCTCACAAAAAGAAATCCCCACAAAAATAAGCCTTTTTCCGACTTTTGCCGTGAAGAGCCTACCAAAGGACCGAGTCCCGAGGAAGGATGATAGCGGCATTAGTCGGTCTTCCCTCATTTTGCATTATTTCCACCTTTTTACTTGGACTAGTTAGGCGGTTTTGGACACGGGACGACCCTCTTGGCTCACGCTAAAGGGGGCGGGGTCTCACTTACCTACAGTGTCGACTAACACCGTGGTTCTTCACTTTTCCACTCCGCCGATCGTCCCGTAGTACGTTTTTAGAAAGTTAGGAGGACCTAGGTAAGTTACCAACGTTTTTGTTGCTTTATCGTCATACTATTAGGGTTTAGTCCACCTTGGTTTGTATTGCTAGCTTGGGAACGTTGTCACTTACCTCGAGTCCTAAACCGGTGCTTCTTTCACCGCTTTTAGAGGGAAGCGGTATTTCTTTTGTTTTGGGTGCAACCATCTAAGTGTTTGTTTGTGTGTTTGTTTGTTTGTGTGTTTTGTGTCCGGTTGCATCCGCGGTTTTGTCGCAAGACCCGACTTGCCTTGCGGAGTGCACTTTTCCTCTAAGTGTACTCGCGTGAGTTAAAAGGGCGTAGGGTGCGCTAATACCCATTCGGCTAGTATACTAGTTAGTATGTGCTTACTCGAGGGCGAGTAAGGGTTAAGTGTGGGGGAGTTGATAAGTGTAGTTTGTAGTGCTTATTTTGTTGTGTTTTGGTCCCGTTTTCCTTGTGGAATCGCTCCTTGGGAGCGATTTATGGGTTTCTTATGCTTCCTTTAGTTCGTTTCAGGTTCCCGAGACCGAATTGGAAGAGTTGGAGCGATTCCGATTCGATACATACACATTTTGGAGCCAACGGAGTAGAGGAACGATGACTCGATGCCTTGGAATCGACCCCGAGACCTCGGGACACAATCCCGAGCCTCCGAGACCCGATCCCGAGTCCCGAGAATCGACGAGAAACCCATGAGAGGCAAGGAGGGACCAAAGAGCTCTTAAGGGAGACCTAGAAAGACCCATCCCGTTCGGGATGGCCTCATCCCGTTCGGGATGGCCTCATCCCGTTCGGGATGAAGTGGGCATGAAGCGCGGCTACTGTGAGCCCATCCCGATCGGGAAGGTGGCGTCCCGACCGGGACCGACCTCCTCCCGACCGGGACCACCCCGTCTCGGCCGGGACGGGCCTGCTGCTGCACGCCTTGCTTTCTTTTCTTCTCCTTTCATTCTTAAACCCTATATATGCCCTTCCTCTTGTAATCTTATGTTATGCACTTCATTAGACCTTAAACCCTAGACTACTTTAGGTTATATTAGATTAGATTAGTGTAGATTAGTTGGTAATTAGTTGTTAATCCTAGATTAGCCCTTGTATTAATGAATTCTTGAAGATCTTCACCAAGATTGACAACCTTGGATGATTATTTTGGGTTTTCTCTTTTATACAAGTTTTCATTCTTCCTTTCATCCTCTAGTATGGTATAATCTCTTTTCCTTTCTCTTTATCTTTGTTTTGTTATACAAGTTTGAATCTTTAGTTGATTGTTTTGTTCTTGTTCATTGTTATTACTAGTTTGTTTATGTTTGTTTGGTTTCTTATGTTAGATCTTCTTGTTCTTGTTAGTATTAGTATGATTATGTTAGAGTAGTGTTTTGCTAGGGTTAGTAGGGTGATTAGGGTGTTGATTGGGTGATTAAGGGTTTGTTAGAGATGTTGGTGGAAGATTTGGGTTTCCTCTTGGTTTTGTACACATCACTTGTTTGTTGAAATGCTTGAATGACATGTATATGTGAATGCTTGTTCTTCTTGCCTTTCTCTTGTGGGTGTTAGTTTGTTGTGGGTTCGGTTTCCTCACTAAGTTGCGAGAGCCCGGTGAGGACGACCCCTAGGTCGGTCTAAGTAGCGAGAGCCCGGATTCGACCTAGGCCACCATAGCGCGCTAGAACCCCGTTTGTTGTGTGTGTCGCCGAGATGGGTTCTAAGTGGAACCTCTAGGTGGGTCTAAGTTGCGAGAGCCCGGACCAACCTAGATCACCCTACTACTTCCTTCACTCTAGCTCTCCCTTGACCATTCCGTTACCCCTTTGACCCCGACCTAATCCTAGCCCGTTTTCCTAGTTTGTTCTCCTTAGTCATAGTCTAGCCTTCTCCCCCTCTTATCATTCTCATTGTAGCTTAGCTCATTGACTTAGTATCGTATTTAGGCGACCTTAGTCTAGACGCCTCTTACCGTCCCCGTGGATTCGACCCGACTTGCCCTATCTACCCTAGTTAGGATTAGCCGGTTATAATATTGACGGTTGGGATTCCACGACAAATCCCTCCCATCACTTACAAAAATAACAAACCTTAATTGAAGTAATCCATCAATCTCTGAAGAAATATCTAATAATCAAAGATCAAACTGAATTTGAAATTGAAAGCGTGGTAACATTACATACCTGATATTAAATCGCAGAGCAATTAAAAATAAAATCAAGCATAATCAAGCAGCAAAAACAGATGAAAATGCGTGAAAAATCTAACAATTGAATAAGCTAACTCTAAATAGATGAAATTAGAAACTTACTGGGGTTCATATTGATGAATAAAAGAATAATTGATTGGAAAATTTATGAATTAAAGAATAGAAGAATCAGATTCAGAAGGAATGGCGATTTGATTGAAGGAATGGTGAAAGAGGTTGACAGCAATTGGGGAAGAACAATAGAGAGGAACAGTGTCGTGAGATTAATTTTTTTTTTCTCTCTCTTATATATAGTTCGGACGGTTCGCACCGAACTTAAGGTTTGGATCGGACGGGATCCTAATTCTATATATATATATATATATATATATATATATATATATATATATATATATATATATGTAGTAAATAAGATAAATCATTCGTCCTTAGATATCAACCAAAAATCTTTTGAGTCTTAAAAAAAATTAAGACTATAAACCTAAGTACAAAATTATTTCACATCGAAAAGTTATAATAAGGTGGCGTAATTTTCTTAAAATAGTTGTTAAGATTAATCTATTATTTACTCAAATCAATTATCTCACATTGAAAGTTCTTAAAAAAGTTTTTAGTATGTGGTTTGTCCACATTGAAATTATCTAATATTGCAAAAATAATGTTATTGAAAGATGTTGTGTTTTTTTAGTACTAGGTGGTTTGTCCCACATTATTGAAATAATAATGTCAATGAAAGATGTATTTTTTTAGTAGGTAGTTTGCTCCACATTGAAAGAATAATGTCATTGTGTAAAATTTACTATGTATAGAGTATAAATTAAATACTTTTTCCTTCCATAATTGTAGTTATAAGTAAAAAGTGAGACTAGTATTTAAAAAATTGGACTAAATATGAAATATTTTCGATGAGAAGAAGATAAAAAGACAAACGAAAATAGAATACGGAAAGAAAGAATGACGGAGAAAATAATATAATTGTACCACATTGAGAGATTATCAAAAAGAGGTGATCCTACAAGGAAGGAGCGGGTAATATAATTGTACCATACTGAAAATTATCATAAAGGGTGATCCTAAGATGATTATAAATTGAAGTCATTATAGGTTCTTAGATATCTTTTATTAACCCAAATATTTCCGAGTACTAACTTAAAGAGAGATATTATGAGTTTGTATTATTATTTCCACAATGATGAAACTTTAAATTAATTTGGTATTATTAAATATTATGGAGTAATATGAAAGAAAGTTATTCAAGTTATAAAGTTTGAAAAATGACTTTATTTTAAGGTATAAAATACTGTATTAATTTATCATTGTTTTCATAATCTTCTTTTATTTCAATGAAAATAAATGATTAGGAGTTATTTTATAAAATAATGCTAAAAAACAAAATAATTATCGAAATGGGGCCAGTACGAAAGTAGTTATCGAAAATGGGTCCACGTCATGGTTCATGTCAGCTTCGGTGCAAAGTCGCTACTTACCCTAGCGACTACATTATAGTCCGACTTTTGTTCTATAGGTTCAGTAAAGTGGGGTGACTCAAGGATCAAGTCGCTAACTGAGTGAGCGAGTTGATTAGAAGCCGCACACTCAATGAGCGACTAATAGGCTTCTCTTACCTTTCCCCACATAAAAGGGTCTGTTAAAATTTTATCAAAGTCCTTGGTTATTTCATCAAAGAAGTAGCTAGTATAAGCCGAGCACTCGACTTGTATCAAAGATGCATACCCAAAGTGCGCTTTTCCTTGTATTTGCATCCCAGTACTGTAACACACGCTATTTTTCCTAACATTTTTATTCCTTCCGTTAGGACTACGTCTTAACTCTGTCACTTTTCGGCCTCATATTTCATCTTTTTACTAAGCTCCATCTTCATTTTTGAGTTTAATGATTTTTATTTTTAATTTTAAAGATTTTAATTCTTTTTAAATCCATTTATTTGGTTTTCTTCGTAAACTAATTAATTTTCCGCAAGGAATTCTGTTTCTCTTCGAATTGACGTTTTTAAACTCGGATTTAAGTTATTCATTTTCCTAAAAATGTTTGAATACGTTTATATAATATTTTCAACTGGTAAATATTTTTATTTACAAAAATTTGGCCGTTAATGATTTTATTACGAAGCTTCGCGAATAATTATTTTCTTACGCGAGGTTTACTCGAATCACTTTGAAATGCCTTTTACTAATTTACGATCTTTCTGTTTAGCAACTTATAAATTATTTGAGACCTTTTCCTCATATTGCGGACCGACAAAGCCTTTGGTCACGATTTTACTACGTTTTATTAATACGTTTCATTTTATCACGTTAAAACGTAAACGTAAGATTATTTCTTTTCATTCATTTGATGCATTATTATCAGAACTCTTCATGCTCCTCCTCCTTCATGTTGGCCGGTCATTTGGTGTTAAGAAGAGCCTTTTTTTTATCAAAATATTAATTCTCATTTATGCACAAAAAATCTTCCATCCTCCTCATTCATTTTTGCATAAAAAAATATTCAACACTTCCTCCTTTCTCCTTTTTGGCCGAGTACTTTCTCTACTCTCATAGGCTGATTTTTGCTTCATTTCGAGTCACAATCGCGTCATTTTTATCGTCAATATAATCCTCTTTCCGATCCCTTCGTTAAAGTAATAATCGACGTCGTTTTCGATCATTATTTACCTTGATTTTATTAGTATTTCTCATGGTATTTTTCTGCCATGATTTTTATATTTTGTAGGATTTGTGGACGATCTCGAGGCTGACGAATATATTATCGATTCAGACTTGGATTAGAGGTAACGTCGATGTTACTCGGTATTTCGTAATTTTAATTGTGTATTTGCATGTATATATTTTTATGTTTTATTGTGACAATATATGTATGTCATAAAATCTGGAAAAATTTTAAAAGTTGAAAATTTGCATGTTTCGGTATTTTTATCGCTTTTACGAGATTAACGATTAAATCGTCGTATTAATTTGTAAAATCGTAATATTCGGCCTAAACATGTAATATATGTTTATATTCTGTAAAAATGATGCTTTTGATGATTTTTAATAATTTAGTATTTTTCTGATATTTTAGTTATCGATTATTGAATTATTACCGTTTACGGACAAAAATGATTAAAAGCCGATTTTTAGTTCTAGTACCTAAACATTTTTTTTAATCTGATTTTATCGTGGTGAAACTTTCTGATGAAATAGAATTTTCTGAATATATTCATAATTTTTCGGAATTGTTAAGTGGATGAATTAATTAATCACTTTAAATCATCGTTTATCGTTAAAACCGCGTTTGTCGTTTAAATTCTCGACTTCTAGTCCTATGATTTAATCTGGAAAAAATATGGTTCTGATAATTTCTTAATAAAATGTAATTTTATGACTTTTGTGCGTTAATAAAACGTTTGGAACGATAAGTTTTATTAGTGGAATCATTAATTGTGAAAACGGGTTAAAAGACGGTTTTAACGGGATTTATTAAATCTGGAATTTTTGAACAACTGGAAAAATAGTATTTTCTGGAAATTATGATTTTTAAGTTTAATAATAATTTTTGGGATATTAATACTTAAATCGTTTTGTAATTACTATTTTTATTAATCGTTATTGTCGAGATTAGACGATTAACGAGAAAACGCTTTAAAAACCAAATTTTAGGATTCTGGAAAATTTTCTTTTCTGGACAGAATGTCCATAAATATATTTTAACTATTTTACGTAATTTTTGTATTATTTATTAAGGTCTTTAATTAATAAGTATTGATTTTCGGACAAATTGTGATTTATCGTTAAAATGCTCCATCTTACCTAAAACAATTATTTTTCCAGCAATTTTGAAACTATTTAAATCTGAAACTTTAAGAGTTAAATCATCTCTTTACATATTCTAAATATATTCAATGGTTTAATTAAATAAAAGATTTAATTGGACGTTTGCCGTAAAATCCTATTTATAATCGTATTGTCGTAACTAATAATAATTAGGGAATTTTAGTTTTACAAATTTTGGAAACACCCTACTAGTAGTACTAAAGTGTTCAAGACATTTTTAATTATTTTGTAAACACTTGTATGGTTTTTCAATAATTTCATAAATCTAAATACTCTCACTTTGATAAGTAATATCGTTAAGGCCGAAAGTACTAGTTTTTATAAATCTATATCGTTTACTAAAATATCGAATTAGTATAAACTAATATTTTTGCTATTTTGATATAATGCTATTTTTAGTAAGGTTTCTAAAAATAGAAGTTTCCTAAAATAGAAGTTTCCTCTTTTATTGAAAGTGATCCTTTTTCTTTTTGTTCTCTTATTATTTATAATGATTATATCTTTTAAATATCGATAATGGCTTGTTTTGGAGTTATGGAATAAGGACAAGTGTGGGTTTAGAGTAATATAGTCTGGGATGTACGTTTTTGCCATCAGCTAAAAAGTCGGTGTGCCTATTTGGGGCACATTTGGTCGTTGAACTGGGCGTAGTTTCGCCCAGGAGAGTGTATGTTTTGACTTTAAGCTAGATATCGCATCGTGTTAGTCGCCGTCAGCTTAGACATATTTGTTGTCTAGGAGGGGTACGCACTACTTAAACCAGGACCTCGTTGCACGCAGTCCTGTTATAGTTGAGTTGCTTAGTTAGAGACTGGATTCTGTTATGAGTTAAGTTTTTCAGTTCTCAAAGCTAGTTTCTAGTATTATCCTAGTGAAAGTCTAGATTCTACATTAATTCTATCCATAACGCCATTTGGAATAGTTTTATATTATCGATATAAATTGGTTTGCAGGTTGGCAACTATTTTTATGTTTCTTCGGAAACCCATTTTAATATTTTAGTTTTGGCGCTGAAAGCTTATTTTAATATGTTGTTTTACTGTTTTCCATTTTTACTATTTTTCTATAGTAGTAATTACAGTTTTAAAATCATGTTATACGGCTGGGAGAACATTGACGTTGCTCCTCACTGATTGTGGCTGTTATGTTTTTAACATGACAGGTGTGAATGTTTCCGGGTGTGAGCTAGCGGGCAGACATGATCCCTGCTCGATTAATTTCAATAATTTTGTCTTGTGGATTGTTAAACCCCTTTGTGGATTGTTTTAATTTTGGCCAATATATTTAAGGCCTAATGTTTGACTTTACCATTTAAATTTTATCAAAACATAGTTACAGCGTGTTATAATCCCGACTCTACAGTGTTTCCGCCACTGCATCGCGTTAGAATTTCTAGGGGATTACAAGTACGACGACTTTTTGCTTCATTTCTAAAATTTCGCTATTCAGACCATGAATCGCTTTATTTTAAGCCAACCATTCAGTGATTTTGAGGAAACTGGAGGGTTTTGTTTGATTTTTTCCCCATCTGTCCCTTGTTTCGGAATGAAGCATGATCATTTCGCTGATCTAATTGATTACTGTTTGGATGAAGAGAAAAGATTTTTGGTGTATGAATTTGCAACAAAGGGTTCATTGCATGATGAATTATATGGCACTCCGTATTTCACATAAATTAAAATACTTATAAGAAAAAATTAAAAACGAATTATCTCAAAATTGGGGAAATAATGAGCAATATAGAGGCCAATAGATAGATTAGTCCTAGATAAGGAACTATTTTATGAGTTTTAATTGATTTCTATGATGAATTAAGGTGAATAATCGGGCCCAAAAAGGAATTTAGGGAGGGGCTTTCACTTTTCAGGTTTTACAGAGGAAGAAATGGTAAATGGATGTTATAGAAACGGTGAGGGGATATGTGTATAAGGTGTTCTCCTTAGTCGCTCGCTCAGTGTGCGCCTTCTACTCAACTCGCTCACTCAATTAGCGACTTTGGCTTAGAGTCACCCCACTGTACCGAACCTATAGAATAAAAGTTGGAGTGCAACATAGTCGCTAGGGTAAGTACCGACATTGCACCAAAGCTGACATAACTATGACGTTTACCCATTTTCGATAATTATTTTCGAACTGACCCCATTTCGATAATTATTTTATTTTTGAGCATTATTTTATAAAAAAACTCACTGATTAGACATAGTTTAAGGTACTTGTATCATTTGCATTTGTAATCATTTGATTTCGAGTTACTAATGACTTTTTTACTTTGTTTTTTAATTCACTTTTGAAATGTCGGATTACGATCGAATATATTAAAAAAATTATACATACTAAATTGTCGAGCATTGGACCCGTGAAGGCCCCGGATCCTACCCGTATCCATCGGGTCTTAGTAAGGATCTAAATATTTTGGATTCTTAAGGGTCCGGGTCGGGTCCGGATCCAACTTCTAAGACACGGATCCGGGTCTGGATCTTGCCAAACCCGATCCATACCTGACCCATTGCCAACCCTAATGAGGACAAATGATTTATGTGGATTAATTGAATTATTGGTATAGACCCCGTGCATTTATGCACGGTGTTTGTAGAAATTTATTTATTTTTAGTTAATTATTTATACAATATAGATTTTAATTATGAACCCGATAATTTTTCCTTATTTTTATCTTTGTTTTTGGATGTAATAAAATAATTTGAAATTTCATAATTAATCAAAATAACAACCCCGGCTAATATCATGAAATGTGTGGTCTAAAAAATTACTGCCTCTGTGTTTTATCTTTCATTCATATTTGTCGAGACAATCAATTCTCTTTTAAATATTTTTTAGTTTATCTTTTTTTTTGGTAAATGGTAAAAATTGAATTAAAGAATCAAGTGTACATGGTGTATTTGACCCATAGGTCAAGCATTACATAGCAATTTTATCGATCCAATTCCTATCTTTAGTAGTGAATTCACTACTATTACAATTTCGAATTTTTTGATTCATCTCATGTCTAATCCGATTAACCACATAGTCCGGCCTATGAATGAGGCCCTCGGTCCTCGCTTTATTTCTCTCAAGCCAAATGCTATAGATTGTTGCGTTTAAATAGCATTCAGCATATGTCTACGCAGCATCGAACCTCTTCTCTTCAATCTCCAATCTTGCAGCCCCGTGCACGGGATATCCATGTCCAACCAGTCATTAACCAACCAGTCATTAATCAGCTGTATTACCCGCTTACTGTACTCACATTCACAAAACACGTGCATTAAGGATTCATCAGCAGCAGCGCAGATAAAGCAGTCCACGTCTGAACTCAGCTGCAGCCTGCACAATCTGTCTCTGGTGTATATCGCCTCATGGTGAACCATCCAACAGATCATTCGATGTTTAGGTGTCGTCCATTTGTTCCAGATCAAGCTCCTCCAGTTTACGACTTCTCCTTTTTTCCCTAATCCATTCACAACCCTTCCGGATGGAATACCTCTTACCCACAACATCCTGCCATTCATTATCCATATATGCAGGCTTAAAAATTTCTTTAACTTTACAAACTGTAACACCCTCGTTTATCCAAGAGCCTTAACTACGCCTTCCCGGATAAATGAGAGTGTTACCATTTCGAGTTAACCGAGGCAGTAGTCCCATCACAAAACAATACTGAAACACAATCGAGTTAAATAAATTATTCAAAGGATGCAAACCAATTTCGAGAACTAAGTATGGTTACAAAAACTCAAAACGACTACATGAATTAAACGGTCTATTAAGTACTAACGACGTAAACATGCTAAGAGTATACTAATGATGGCCACGCACTCCCTTCCCGAATAAAAAATTCCCTTCAATTAAGCACAAATCAATGATCCACATCTGCATCAATACTCTGCCCCCCAAGACACCGAAAATGTCAATTGGATCGTCGCAGCCCCCAATAAAATAGGATGACAATTTAGATAATGAAAACGTGGTTAGAACATGCTAGCATTAATATACAAGTAAGAAATATGAAACATCAAGTCTCAACGATCTTAGTACCATCATCGGTACCAGTTAACAACATCATCTCCACATCCTCAATGCCATCACGGTACCAATCAACATTCTCATCTCAACTCTTCTGGCAGGCCCTTTCATTCCGAGTGTGCACACCCCCCGCAGGTTCAACAACCCGCGAGGAGAAATCAGGGAGGGGACCGTGATCAAAGGCCCCGGCTAGGTCTAAGGCTAGCCTCACCAACTCCAATACATCAATAATCAACAATGATTCTCCCATCAATATTCAACATTATTCTTATTATCACAATATCACATCGTACTGGTAACTCATACATGCATAATAATATTAACGTATTCTAAGTAAGGAGAACCTTACCTAATTAGCAGGTCACGACCACGTCGTCAGTACAATTCACCGCGGAATTTGTACGAAGTCCGAACCAAATAAAATATTATATTATTAAATAAAATTAATATCGACCTAAAGTAGTTAAATTATAAAGTGAAAATGACCCATCCTCTCTAAACCATAACATGAACTTGATACGGTTCTAATTAAATTATTACCCCTAACGACAACCCGACTCCAACTTACCAATAACACGCTAGTCCATTATCATCCCTACCACATAGGTCGACCTTCTACGTAACACAAATCAAATATAACGCAACTAACTGACTCACCCTTGATACCAAATATGACCTCCTTATATCACACCCTCACAGGCCATACAAGCTAAATTAATTAACTAAATCATTATTATACTACGTAGTATTATCGAAATACTACGGACTACCCTAATAATAGCCCACACACGACCTCTCGGACCCATGGACACATGAAAATCTACACCGACTCAAACAACACATACCCTCTACCTCAACACGGCAGCAGCATAACGACAGCAACACACGTCACTACAGCACCCACAACATAGCCATGACACACACAACTATGATACTAACAACCACGCCATCGACAATCACAATATTAGACTAACGACAATAAAACAAGGATAACAGTAACAACAAATCATTCTCAACCATCGCTAAACCAATCCCGACCATCGTTAATTGACGTTAAGATTCAACCAAAAGTACTACAATGGAAAAGATGGTGTAAGCATACCTATAGCTACGTGTATGATGCAATCGGTGGCCCGACTCGACTTCTAGTGCCCTCTCTCCCCTTGCTTCGTGCGGCAGCCCTAAGTTCGTTTTATGTGGTTTTATGTGTAGGCTGCTGAGTTGGTGGTTTAATGGGTAGGCTATTAGGTATTATAAGAGTATTTAAATAGGGAAGAAACTTGGGTTTGAGGGTAGATTAATAAAATAGGCGTGTAGTCATACCCAAATAAATGGGCTGGGTCAATTAATGTTTTTACAACTTATTACGTGATTGCTCGAGTTTGACTCAATATAATTTATTAGCTCGGTTTGACCCACTATAAAACACGTGTATTACAATCTACCCTTCTTATAAGGAACTTCGTCCCGAAGTTCACTTCCTTTACGGAACGACTAACTCTACCAACTGGAAGATCAACCAATCACCAAACTAACATGATTAACGTAACATGAATAATCGGACGGGATATTACAGTCTACCGTCCTTATAAGGAACTTCGTCCCGAAGTTATCACAAAGTGGCTGACACAGTCACTAAGAAAACATGATATAGGAAAATAACCGAGTATAACATCCTACCCTCCTTAAAGACAACGTTACGTCCCCGTAACCGAAGTAATTGCCTGGTTGAAGGGATGAGGGAAACGTTTCCGCATCGATGCTTCTGTTTCCCAGGTGGCCTCCTCGACATTGTGATTAGACCATAATACTTTAACAAGGATTGTTTCTCCTCCCCGGGTCTTTCGAACTTTTCGGTCTAAAATGTCCTTTGGAACCTCCTCATAGGTAAGAGAATCATATAGCTGGATAGCCTCGGGTTCAATGATGTTGGACGGGTCAATCAAGTACTTCCTCAAATGGGAAACATGAAACACATTATGAACTTTATCGAGAACGAGGGGAAGAGCTAACCGTTACGCCACCTCCCCTATCCTATCCAGAATTTCATACAGCCCAATAAACTTGTGACTCAACTTGTCCTTCTTCCCGAACCTCATAACCCCTCTCATAGGTGACCCTTTCAGCAAGACCTTATCACCCACAGCGAACTCAACCTCTCGGCGGTGGAGATCGGCATAACTCTTCTGACAATCATGTGCTGCTCGCATCTTCTATCGGATTACATGTACTTGCTCGATCATCTCCTGAATCATGTGAGGTCCTAGCACTACTGCGTCGGCCTTCTCGTCCCAACATACCGGGCTCCTACACTTCCTACCATACAAAGCTTCAAACGCTGCCATCTGGATGCTAGCATGGTAGCTGTTGTTGTAAGAGAACTCAATCAAATCCAATCGATCCTCCCACGAACCCCGAAATTCCAGGGCACAGGCCCGCAACATGTCTTCCAAAGTCTGTATGGTTCGTTCTGTCTGACCGTCGGTCGCAGGGTGAAAGGCTGTACTCATCTTCAATTGTGTACCCAAGGATTCCTGCAGCTCCTGCCAAAATTTTGATATGAACCTCGAATCACGATCAGACACAATGTCCTTAGGTACTCCATGTAATTTCAGAACATGCCTCCTATAAGCCATTGCTAGCTCAGCCTTACTCCATGTATCCTTCATTGGCACAAACTGAGCCAACTTGGTGAGTCGGTCTACTAACACCCAAATCATATTATTCCCTTTTGGGGTTCTCGGCAAACCTACAATAAAATCCATGGAAATGGAGTCCCACTTCCACTCAGGTACCTCTAATGGTTGTAGCTTACCCTGTGGTCGTTTGTGTTCACTCTTTACCTTTTGAAAAGTCAGAGATCTGGACACAAACTCGACCACCTCTCTCTTCATATTCTCCCACCAGAATGTCTTCTTCAGATCCTTATACAGTTTGTCCCAACCTGGATGTACTGAGTAAGGACTACAATGCGCCTCGGTCATGATTTTCCTCCTTAATTCTCCTCCTTCAGGCACCCACCAGCTGTCGTTAAACTGAAGGCTCCCGTCTGGGTGAATGGTGAGATTTGAGGGTTCACTTCTCTCAATACGGGCTCGCCACATTAGATACTTCGGTTCCAAAAACTGCTCTTCTCGTATTTCGGCGTACAACTCTGGTTGAATCGTTAAGTCAGACATTGCTTCCCCATTCCTTATCACATGAATCCCCATCTGTTGCACTTCATTCCTTAGCCTCAATCTGGACATATCCAAATACAGAGAATGTACTGATTTCTTGCTTAGAGCGTCGGCCACCACATTTGCCTTTCCCTCGTGGTATAAAATCTCCATGTCATAATCTCCGATCAACTCTATCCATCGCCTCTGCCGCATATTCAACTCCGTCTGTGTGTAGATGTACTTCAAACTCTTGTGGTCTGAGAACACCTTGAATGTTGCCCCATACAGATAATGTCTCCATATTTTCAGAGCAAACACCACTGCCCCAAGTTCTAGGTCATGATTTGGGTAGTTCTCTTCGTAAGTCTTCAGCTGACGTGAAGCATACGCAATGACATTCCCATTCTGCATTAGTACACAACCCAACCCATTCTTTGATGCATCATTGTAGACCTCAAAATTTTCGCTCCCTTCGGGTAAGCCCACGATTGGGGCCGTAGTCAGACGCTCCTTCAAGGTTTTGAACGCCCTCTCACAGCTGTCATCCTACCTATACCGAATCTCCTTCCTAAGGTTAGTCAATGGTCTTGCTATCTTTGAGAAATCCTTCACGAACCTTCGATAGTACCCGGCTAACCCCAAGAAACTCCGAATATCTTCCACATTCTTTGGCTCCTTCCACTTGGAGACAGCTTCGATCTTGCTCGGATCTACAGATACACCCTCTTTCGAAATCACATGTCCCAAAAATGTGACCTTCTCCAACCAGAACTAACACTTTGATAACTTAGCGTACAACTGGTTGTCTCGGAGTAATTGCAATACGATTCTCAAATGTTCCGCATGCTCTTCCCGGTTCCTTGAATATACTAGGATATCATCGATAAACACCACAACGAACTTGTCCAAGTAGGGTCGAAAAATTCGGTTCATCAAATCCATGAAGACAGCAGGAGCATTTGTTAGACCAAACGGCATCACCACGAATTCATAGTGGCCATACCGAGTTTTGAATGCGGTCTTAGGAATATTTTCATTCTTGACCCTCAACTGGTGATAACCGGACCTCAAATCAATCTTTGAAAAGATACCGGCCCCACTCATTTAATCGAATAAATCATCAATACTAGGCAAAGGGTACCGATTCTTCACAGTGACATTGTTCAGCTCCCTGTAATCGATGCACAACCTCATGCTCCCATCCTTCTTCTGCACAAACAAAACAGGAGCACCCCACGGCGATACACTAGGTCGAATATACCCCTTATACATCAATTCTTCCAACTGCTTCTTTAACTCTATCAACTCCTTAGGCCCCATACGGTATGGTGCTTTAGAGATCGGTCCCGTCCCTGGCTTCAGCTCAACACTGAAATCGACCTCTCGCCTTGGTGGTAAACCTTGGATCTCCTCCGAAAATACGTCCCCAAACTCGCTCACTACAGGGATTGAATCAGAAGACAACTCCTCGGCCCGAGTATCCCGTACATGGCACAAGAATAACGGACTTCCTTTCTTCAGGTGGGTCTTCAGGGTAATGGCTGCTATGATCTTCACAGCTAGCTTCACAACGAATCCTTTATAAGACACTCTAACTCCCTTCGGGCCTCTTAATGACAATTTCTTGAGGTTACAATCAATCTGGGCTATAAATCGTCCCAACCAATCCATTCCCAAGATAATGTCAAAGTCATCTAAAGGAAACTTTATTAAATTATTTGGCAGGTCAAATCCCCCAACTATTAAGGACACATTACAAAAGACTCTTGTACACCTAACCGACTTCCCCGATGGTGTGATTATATCATCAGCTATATTTTCAAAATCTACTAACCCCAGACTCGGTACATGGTTACAGGCTACAAATAAATGGGTTGCCCCAGAATAGAACAGAACAAAAGAAGGTTTCGAGATAACGAGAAAGGTACCCGTGATAACTTATGTGTCCTCCTCAGCAGCCTGCTTCCCCATAGACAAGAGCTTCCCAGTGTTTTTACTTCCTTCAGGTGCCCCATTAATAGACATAGTTGGTTTGGTGGCTGCCGTTGACTGGTTAGTGTTCCCAGATCCCTGATTTTAACTCCCTTGTGGCCGGTTCCAGTTCCCCTGTGATCGGTTCCAGTTCCCCTGTGATCTGTTCCAGTTCCCCTGGTATCGATTTCCTTGATTAATACTCTCGGATCCTAACACCGGAATGGAATTAGGGTTGCTTTTCTTCACTCGACACTCGTAAGCAAGGTGCCCTGATTTTCCACAGGTGAAGCACTTAACTGGTTGTCCATTGCTGTCCGTCCCTGGGTGGTTGTAGTTGCAATTCTTGCAGTTATAGCTCCTTACATCTCTCCTACCCGGGTTATAACTACCACCCCCATAATTTTACCCTCCAGAATATTGAGGCCTTGGTCCCTGAGGTCGATTATTCTCATGTCTTTTCGCATCCCCCTGCACAGCTCCCTCTGACTCGGCTTTCCTCTTTTCACTCTTCTGACCGCTTAGCTCCTTAATGCGATCAGCTATTCGCTCGGCGTGCCCGGCTCTAAAGTATACCTCTTTCACATCAACATTATTCCCCATGGGTAGCCTTTCCAGGATTCTGATAGACAAGCCCCTCTCGAAGCGGGAAGCCAATAATTCGGAACTCAAATTGAGGTCAGCAGAATAAGTGGCCACCTCCATAAGCTTTTCGTAATAGTCCTCGACAGTCATATCGTCTGTCATGGTGAAACGATCAAATTCAGCTCTTTTTGCACTACGGATATGTTCCGGAAAGAACTCCGCCCTCAGCGCTTCTGTGAGACTCTTCCACCCAAAGGCATACTCCCTATAATCCCCTTCCTCGTGCTCTACAATAAGCTTGTCATAGTTAAGGTGCCACCATAAATCGGCCTTGCCACTCAAATAGAATGCATCTTGATTAAGCTCCAAATGCTCCGTACACTGTACGGTCTGACACACCTTCTTCATTTCCCTTACCCAGTTCTCTAGCTGCGACGGCCCACCACTCCCGTCATATTTACTGGGACGAAGGCGTGCTATCACAGTGCTGATGGTGGCCGCGTCTATCGCCGGTGGTTTCGGGGCGTTGATGTTTCTCAAAGCTTCCAAAAGTGCATCGTTAGTTGCCTTTAAGCTCGCCATTTCTTCGGCACTCAAAGTGGCGGGGGTAGAACTGGTAGCTGCCTCCTTTGACATGATTACTTAAAAACAACAACAACAACATATACACATGAGCCTTAAATGCTCATACATCATAACAATACATTACTATTAACGTTGTAATTAATCATATCATTGTGAACATCACACTTGTAACTACTCTTAAAATTATGCAATTCAAAGAAAATTCATATAATCATCGCGGACCCATCCTATTCTACCCCCTCTCAATCGCACACGTAGTTATCGGGTCCAAACCAAAAGGGCCGGAGGTTGGTATGAGGACGTCTCCTCAACCAGATATTTTAAGTGGGCTCCTAATGGTCTATCACCGGGGTTCATTTTAATTCTATGTTCATTTATTGAGGCTCCAGAATCGATCGCTCTGATACCACTTTGTAACACCCTAGATCGCTCTGATACCACTTTGTACCATCTCGGGTTAACCGAGGCAGTAGTCCCATCACAAAACAATACTGAAACACAATCGAGTTTAATAAATTATTCAAAGGATGCAAACCAATTTTGAGAACTAACTACGGTTACAAAAACCCAAAAACGACTACATGAATTAAACGGTCTATTAAGTACTAACGACGGAAACATGCTAAGAGTATACTAATGATGGCCACGCACTCCCTTCCCGAACAACAATTCCCTTCAATTAAGCACACATCAATGATCCACATCTGCATCAATACTCTGCTCCCAAAGAGACTGAAAATGTCAATTGGATCGTCGCACGCCCCCAATAAAATAGGGTGACAATTTAGATAATGAAAACGCGGTTAGAACATGCTAGCATTAATATACAAGTAAGAAATATGAAACATCAAGTCTCAACGATCTTAGTACCATCATCGGTACCAGTTAACAACATTATCTCCACATCCTCAGTACCATCACGGTACCAATCAACATACTCGTCTCAACTCTTCTGGCAGGCCCTTTCATTCCGAGTGTGCACACCCCCCGCAGGTTCAACAACCCGCGAGGAGAAATCAGGGAGGGGACCGTGATCAAAGGCCCCGGCTAGGTCTAAAGCTAGCCTCACCAACTCCAATACATCAATAATCAACAATGATTCTCCCATCAATATTCAACATTATTCTTATTACCACAATATCACATCGTACTCGTAAGTCATACATGCATAATAATATTAACGTATTCTAAGTAAGGAGAACCTTACCTAATTAGCAGGTCACGACCACGTCGTCAGTACTATTCACCACGGATCTACGAAGTCCGAACCTAATAAAATATTATATTATTAAATAAAATTAATATCGACCTAAAGTAGTTAAATTATAAAGTGAAAACGACCCAACCTCTCTAAACCATAACATGAACTTGATACGGTTCTAATTAAATTATAACCCCTAACAACAACCCGACTCCAACTTGCCAATAACACGCTAGTCCATTATCATCTGATAAGTGTGGTTTGTAGTCCCTATTTTGTGTGTTTTTGTCTCGTTTTCCTTGTGGAATCGCTCCTTGGGAGCGGTTTATGGGTTACTTATGCTTCCTTTAGTTCGTTTTAGGTTCCCGAGACCATTCATGAAGAGTTGGAGCGATTCCGACTCGATACATACACTTTTTGGAGCCAACGAAGCGAAGGAACGATCACTCGATGCCTTGGATTCGATCCCGAGACCTTGGGACCCATTCCCGAGCACCTTAGGCTCAATCCCGAGTCCCGAGAATCGATGGGAAGCCCATGAGAAGCAATGAGGGACCAAAAAGATCATATTGGAGGCCTACAAGAATCATCCCCGACGGGAATGGCCTCATCCCGGCCGGGATGAGGTGCACAAACAAGAGGGCTGTTGTCTTAGCTATTCCCGACCGGGATGGCCTCTTCCCGGCCGGGACCGACCACTTCCCGACCGGGACCACCTCTTCCCGGCCAGGAAGGCCCAGCTGCAACCCGCAATGCTTCCTTTCTTCTCCTTTGTTCTTGTAACCCTATATATACCCTTCCTCTTGTAATGTTCTTCATGTTCTTCATAACCCACTAAACCCTAGCATAATTTAGCCTAGATTAGCATAGATTAGAGTAGATTAGTCGGTAATTAGTCCTTAATCCTAGTTTAACTCTTGTATTAAGGAGATTCTTCAAGATTCAACCAAGATTGATAAGTCGGGTCGAATCCACGGGGACGGTAAGAGGCGTCTAGACTAAGGTCACCTAAATACAAGACTTGTAACACCCGCTATTTTCCCTATCGTTTTTATTCTTTCCGTTATGCCTTCGTCATAACTCTGTCACATTTTGACCTTATGTTTCATCTTTTTCCAAGCTTTATTTTCATTTTTGGGTTTAATGATATTTATTTTTATCTTAAAGGATTTTAATTCTTTTAAATTTATTTATTTAATTTTCTTCGTCAACTATTTATTTTTCCGCGAGGAATTTTATTACCCATCGTATTTAAGCTCGGATTTGAGTTATTCCTTTTTCTACAAATGTCTAAACATATTTTTATAATATTGTCAACTAGTAAATATTTTTATTTATGAAAATTTAGCTATTAATGATTTTATTACGAAGTTTCGTAAATAATTATTTTCTTACGCGAGGTTTACTCGAATTACTTTGAAATGCCTTTAACTATTTTACGAATATACTTTTTATCAACTAGAAATTATTTGAGACATTTTCCGCATATTTTGGACCGCCAAAGCTCCTTGTCACAATTTTACTATGTTTTATTAATACGATTCATTTTATTACGTAAACCAAAAAGATATGATTATTTTCCTTCTCATTTAATTGTTGCATTATTGCTTAAACTCTTCACACTCCCTCTTAACCTCATTGGATTCCTCATTGGATTCCACATTGATGATACCACATTGGATTCCTCAAATTATTTATTCTCATTTAACCTTCTCATTTAACCTCAAGAAACCTTCCAACTCTTTCACATTCATTTCTCATAAAAAAATAATTCAATACCCTATTTTCTTCTTCCTTGGCCGTGAGACTTCTTCCTCCTCCTTGGCTGATACTTGCTCTATTTTGAGTCACAATCGTCTCATTTTTTTTATCGTCAAATTAATCCTCTTCCGAGCCTATCGTTAAGGTAATAATCGATTATGTTTTCGATCGTTATTCACCTTGATTTTCTTAGTTTTTCTCATGGTATTTTTCTACCATGAATTTCTTGTATGGTAGGTTTCGTGGAAGATCCCGAGGTCGACGAGTATATTATCGATTCTGATTTGGACTAGAGGTAACGTCGATGTTACTCGGTATTTCGTGATTTTAATTGTGTAATTGCATGTATATTTTTATATTTCATTTTTGACAATATATGTATGTCATATAATTTGGAAAATTTTTAAAAGTTAAAAATTTGCATGTTTCGATATTTTAATCGCTTTTACGAGATTAACGATTAAATTGTTGTATTAATTTCTAAAATCGTAATATTCGGCCTAAATTTAATGATTTTTAATAATTTGGTATTTTTCTGATATTTTTGATATCGATTATTGAATTTTTACCGTTTACGAACAAAAACGATTAAAAACCAATTTTTACTTCTAGCACTTAAACATTTTATTTTAATCTGAAATTTGACATGGATAATCTTTCTGATGAAAAAACATTTTCTGAATTTTTTCATAATTTTTCGGAATTGTTAAGTTGGGGAATTAATTAATCACGTTATACGGCTGGGAGAACGTTGACGTTGCTCCCCACTGATTGTGGCTGTTATGTTTTTAACATGGCAGGTATATGTGTTTTTCTTCGGGTGGGCTAGCAAGCAGTTATGGATCCTGCTTATTTATTTTAATAATTATGTCTTATGGATTGTTCAAACCCCCTTTTGTGGATTGTTTTAATTTTGGCCATTTTATTTAAGGCCTATTGTTTGACTTTACCATTTTAATTTTACTAAGACATAGTTTTCAGCGTATTTTAATCCCGAATCTACAGTATTTCCGCCACTGTATCGCGTTAGAATTTCTAGGGGATTACAGTTGGTATCAGAGCATCACTGCTCCCAACGCTTACACCTGAAATTAGGGAAAATACCAGTAAATTATTTAAACAGTAAATAAAAATATTATTAGAGATGGGTAGAAACAAGTAAGGACTTATTTGTTTAGCTTTCTTGTTCCTGAAACTCAATGGTTAGCATTGAATATTTGTTTTATTTGTCCAAGAAGAAGATAAGTGGACAAGAGGTTGACATGATGCTGCTCCAGATCGGGACAAGACCTTCTTAGAACTCTCAACGCCTGCTGACTCGAGTGGATAACTTGGTGCTCCAAGAAAGATGCCGATGGTGACTCTTCAGCTCCGGTTAGGTTCGCTTAAGCCACTGGCCAGATGATCAAGAGTAGATTCTAGTTCCGTGACGGTACAACAGACTCAGATGTGAAATCACTTTGGATCCAGATGGAGTGACCCAATTCTAGTATGCTCGTATCTCTACGAGATGATGAAGATATCCCGCGATTTCCCTTGTGGAACCTTAGAGGTCCGAATATTTCCGTCTCGTTTTAGATCTTAGTTATCTTGGATCATCGATTCTTTTCCTTCTTCCTCCACTTCTTTCAACTCTTTTTTTATAAATTCTCGCCTTCATTCTTAAGGCAAATCTTCGACTAATTTTTCTTACTTTACCATCTTTCCTCTTGAGATTCTTGGTTGACCAAATTCCGTCTCAGTGGATCCCGTGAAAAGTCATAGATGTTTGAGGTTTAGTACACCCTTGTTACATGGTTTGAGGATTGTGAGTATACTCTGTTATCTATCTTAGTAAGCTTTTGAGGATCGATTTGAATGATAAATTGTCGATTAATGGAATTAGGTTGGTACTTGAGACACTGAACCTTGGGTTATAGATTACTTTGATTATTTTGGAGTACTTAGAGTTGAATATATTTTGGAGTAGTAAGAATAAAGTTTATTCTGTCTGATGGATACCTAATACCCAACATAGAACCTAGTTAAGTGTAAATAACAATATTACTTGGGTTTCCTACCTAATATTGACTTAATGGACTAATCGTGGAATTTTGGGATCATAAATCATTGATTAAGATGTTAGCCTAAGTGTTTTGGTACCATTTCAGGTCCTCATTAATGTTTAGTAAATTTTGGTTGACATAGATTAAACCTTTTTTTTATGGATTAGATCGCAGAGCGTTGATGTAAGGTTGTAACCTACAAACCTTAGAGTTGAATGACCTAAGTTTGGGCAGATCATTATTAGCCTTGAAGAAGAAAACATATTGCTCAATTAAAGGTTGGCTTTATCGCGTTGTTTTGAGGAATACTTAATATCAATCATCTTGATGGATTTATAGTTCAGAACCCTTAGACCACCGAGATTGTGGCTTCGTTGAGTTAATAAATATTTTAGTGGTTTCACTATTACGATATGAAATTTGATGGTATTCTCAGAAACCTTAGCTGAATGATGTATTTGAAAATTTGAGTATCTGGCATTACATGTCAAGCTGAGTGTGTTTAGGGTTTGGCGTACTTTCCTAACCTTTGTCTATTGATGATGTTAAGAATGTTTTGATGATCACTTTTGAGGTTGTCGTGTCCGAACATTGTTAATTGATGGACTTTTATTTAGTGTTCCTTAATCGAGAAATTTGAAGTATACCTCGAGTTCAGACCTTATGAGCTTCGAGTTTAGAAACCTTATCGATTGCGAGTTTGGGTGTGTTTTGATAACCGTTGGAATCTTAATTAATGGATTAGTCTAAATCATTTGTGGATTCTTACCATACTAATGGTTATATAAGTATGTAAGACTTAATTGTGGAGGTTGTGGCCGTTGACAATTTTGGAGGCTGTAGATTGAGTAGGCCCACCCTGTACCGATATTGGACTTAGCGTTAGTTGATGGGCCACACTAGTAGAGAAATGACATTTGACGAATAGTTAATATGACGGTTAACCGTTGCGTATTATAAAAGGCAACGGTTATTGGGAAGCGACCGATGCGAAATGTTTATAGGAACTGTAACCGCATCGGTCAAACTATACGACCGATGCGATATATATGTGGAAAATATAACCGCATCAGTCAGGATTTACGACCGTTGCGAAAACGTTTTGTATAATATTTAAAATGACGGTCATAATGACCGTTACGAAATATATATGAATGTAAAATATAACCGCATCAGTTAAGATTTACGACCGTTGCGAAAACGTCTTGTATAATATTTAACACGAGGACTATTATGACCATTGCGAAATGTATACGTATATAAAACTTAACCGCATCAGTCAAGATTTGCGACCGTTGCGAAAACATTTTGTATAATATTTAAAACGACGACTATTATGACGTTGAATAATATAATCACAAATTCTTGTTATTGTGAGATCGCTCACATAGTCACCACAAATTCTCAAATGAGACGATCTCACAATAATGTTATTGTGAGACCTCTCATAACATGGGTGGTAACTTGTTTATTTTTTAATTACATATAAGGGAGTTGATTTTAATATTTTTTTTTAATTAGTATGTCTCACAATAATTATCGTAAGACGGTCTCACAATAAATTATTGTGAAAACACTCACATACAAGTAAGTCACATACTTTTAATAATATATTATTTTTTATTAATATGTTTTACATTAATTTACCATACGACGGTAAAGATCATTAATAATAATCACAAATTTTGTATGACTAATAATATAAAAACACCATGCTTAATAAACAAACATATATATTATCAACCAATTCTATAATATTAATCCATAAAAAGTGACTCTTACCCATTAGGCCCAAATCACAAACTAACCAAAATGACCCTTCCCCAACACTTAAAAGTTAGAACCCTAGAATCTACACTACAAGCAGCTCAACATTTCCCCCCTTCATCCTTTGATATCTCACTGAACTTCCGGCCACCGCATCGACCACTCCACTAACCACCGCACTCTCCTTCCTTCGACCATGAAACAGGTAAGCAACCCCAAATTCGTTTTTTTTTTTTTTGTGATACTAATTATGGATGTTCTAAATTGAAAAGGGGAATTATGAATTAGGAGAAATATATGAATGAAGAAGTAGAAATTAGGAAGAGTCGCAGGTGTAGAGACGTTATGATGATTGTATTATGCAAAGTTCAATGTTAATGTAGTCTGTTTTTTCTCCAAGGAGATGATGATTGTTGATGGAGATTAATTGTGCAAATGAGGGTGGTGCAATGTGGATTAATTAAGAGATTAGATTAGATTTGCAAGTCGTTTGGTTTAATTATTTGTAATTGTATGTGCTTGCACTTTTTCACTTTTGTGCTTTGAACTAGCTACTTTATTTGACTAACACTCTCTATTTAATAAATAAAAAATATGGGTGGACAAACTTGAATGTGATGCAAGTCGTGTACTTTCTTATGCACTCAGTAAACCCGAAAAATGGTAAGACAAACACTGACTCCTAATTGTTTTCATAAAAAATGTCTCACATAATAAGGGTATAAAAAATGGGATAAAAATAGGGTTAAAATGGAAAGCGATAAGATAATTCAGACTCAAAGGGATTTGTAATAATAGATCTCAAAGATGACATTTAAGATAAAGCATTGGCAGTAAAAGCGAATTACGTACAGGTTTAGATACTATAATCTTTGATTTGTTTTGATTTTTTTTATGGCAAGCTAGCTAGAAATGTTCCCATTATTATTTGCTTACAATATACTTTATACATACATTCTCGATTGTTCAAATTGTGTGTGTATTTTTACTAAAAATGTTGTATTATTTTGTTTTCAAATATCTAAATTGCATAATCTGCAGGAAAAGGAAAGGTTAGTGTCTAAGTGACTAAGTTGCATAATGTTGAATCAGTTTGTATTAGTATGTATAAGTGTGGTGAAGGTGTCATTTTCAAATATTATAAAATCAAATGAATAGATGGAATTGTATGTCTAAGGAATTACGGCTTAATCAGATCCAATCACTTACAACATTCACTAATGCTCCTTATTATTTCATTCAATAATCAGATGCCAATCATTCACCTTATATAAACTTCAAATGGTGTTTTCTAAACAATTGACCATCTTTGTATGAATTACGTGCAATCAACTTAATACTGCTGCACGTTACTATATATATATATATATTCCCATGAGAACCTAAAGTTCAATAAGAACCGTGAGAACTAACCTGATGATAGGGAGCCTGCTGACCGACAAGATGGACACGTACCCCAATTACTCCTCAATTTTGTTCTCCTCAAAAGTGTAACTAGAGCTCTTACAAGTGTAATTATCTAGTTCTCACGGTTATTATTCAAGTTAGTATTATTAAAGATTAGTAAGGTTGATTTGAGTAGTCCATTGTGATACAAATAATAATTAATATGAATATGAATATTATGTAAGTAACATCTTTTGGATTAGAACAATATAATGGGGTTTTTGCAAGCAATCACTTTGTCTAAAGTAGTGATATGCATACTAATGCTCCAAGGCCTTAGTGTTGTATAGTATAAAATAAAAAAGAGATAGTGGATAATAATGTATATGCCTCTACTTCATGGTTCATTAGAGTTTATATGGTTGAATATTGTTTTAGGTAAGAATATTTGATTATTTCTTGTATGCTTCGTATGCACAAGATTTTTACAAAATCTCTATGAAGAGAAGAAAAATGAAGGCTTGCCTAAAGTTGGGTTTTTGTGTCCAACAATTATGTCTCGGCTAGGAAAAGATAAGAAATGCAAACATGCAGTAATGAACTATGTGGAGTGTAGTTTGCTTAAGATGGGTAATGTTGATATCATATTAGTTCCTTTTTGTCAAAAGTAAGTATGTTTTTACCAAAGTTCGGTACTTCTTTTTTCTTAAATAATTCAATTCTCCACAATAATGTTATGGTTCAACTTCAAAAGCAGGATCGAGCGCCATATTTGTCCTTTGTCATTGTACATAAAACATTGGATGGTAGCCATTATCTTTTCACTCATTCATGAGGCATGTTTTTGTGATCCAATGGCAAACATAAAGCGTGATGCATCATTTAAACAACTAATACAGATGTCAGTATTTTGATGAAGCTATAACACCTATGTATTTATAAAAAAAAAACAAATCAAACTTTCATTTTGATTGATATTTTTTTCCATATATTTTTTTTTTACGAGGCGTAGTGCATTTCGAACTTTTAAGACCGCTCGTGGAGGTTCGACGTCGAAACTAGGCTCGTCAATGAAATGCAGCAACATTGAAGTAAGTTGTCATTATCAACATTTTTTGCGGTTGTGCATTGAGTTAATTATTTGTCGATTCTACAAATTTGGGTGCATATATGCTTATTTAGGTTGGGTTGTGTAAGTTCGCTAATGTGAAGTTGAACTGACGATTTGTGTTGATTAATGATTGAACTTGTAGCTTTGTCTTATGGGTGTGTGTTTGAATATAATGTTTGAAATACGATGAGATGATAATAAGAAGGGTGGGTGTGGTATGTTCATGTTTTAGAGAAGTGGGTTGGAATGCTAGTCACCCTTTTTCTTGATCCTATTCTTTTTTTTAGATTCTCTCATTTGTGTTTCAATGTAGTTTTGCCCTTTCTCATGTCACACTTAATGTTGCGTCAATGTTTTTTTTCCCAGTGTAGTCATCAACAAAATGGAAGCACAAAGTGTGGCTATTATGTCATGCGATACATGTTAGATATAGTTTGACAATATCGGAACATCGAAGATCATAAGAAGGTAATTTATTAGTTAAATATTTTCACTTGACGTTTAATTTCCAATCATTGGATTTTTTTATTTGTGTGGACATGACATAGGTCCACCCCGATGCGGCCACGCGCGGGTTTGGGGAGGCGAATGAATCTCCATGAGATGGTCAAATGGAAATTTAAATCGAAGTTGGAGTCGCCACCGAATTTTATGGTTATTCGGAACCGTTCGAGCCCACTCTATGTCGTAGTCGGCCGTATACAAAATACGACCCATTTCCGATGTTAGAGTTTATTGGGCTCGTCCCTTTGCATATCGATATAGATGCCGACTTGAGCGGTTAATCGTATATTGAATGACTCTCGTTACCAATGGTTTCGGACATCCGGAAACCACGGTTCTGAGTAAGGGGTGAGGGTACGTGTTGGGAAGTTCACTAAGAAAACTCAACCCCGCCCGCACATTAGCGGCCTCTACTAGGATATCGAATGACGTTTTAATGCGCGTGTTAGTAATACGATGAATGATATGCAAACATTGTTTTCCTAAACATGCGAGGAATTGAATGGGTTGCTAAGTCGATTTAATGCATGAAAAATTTAACGTCAAAGTTGAATTTAGCATGTGAGATTCATTTTAGTATAATGAAACAAAAGCTGAAATAAAAATGAATTTGCTACAAAAGATGAACAAACGAGTTAGTATCGATTTGTGAAAATAATATAGCAAATAAATATACGAGATCGAAAAAATAAATATTAATCAAAATCTGGAAAATATTGTAAAAAATGATGTTTTGTATAAAAAACGAAGTTCGAAAAATAATAAAAAAACGAGAAAAAGGGGGCGTCGAGGCAGCCGGCCGCGCGGCTCGCCCGGGATCCCGGCAAGTCGCGTGTCGGTCCGATTTTTTTTGAGACGATTTTCGAAGACTCGACTTTTTTATTAAACCACGTACAAATATTGCATAATTCGCACTTGATCTAATATTTTCGATATTCGTTATATTTAATAATTGACTACGAAATCAATATCAAATATTCGGAATAGTTTTAGAAAAGATGTAAATTTTGAAATCGTTTCGTAGAATAAATAAAATAAAACGAACGAAGAAAGCTAAAAAAACGACTCGGATTTCAGACCTGTGCGCGAGTCGCCTGGTGGTGGCGCGACTCGCGTACGGGTCTGTCCGGTTTTATTATTTTTGTTTGAAATTGCTAATTTTGATAAATCGCGTACAAAACGTGAATTAAATTATATTCGATTTTATGCTTTCGATATTCGTCATATCTGATATTCGATTATGAAATCGATATCGAATATTCAGAATGAATAAAAAAGGTTTTGTAAAAAAAGTGATTTGAAAACGACGTAACGATTTTTAATATCGTCGAAATTTTAATATAATTCTTTTAATACGATATTCAACTAGATAGTTAATATCATATTTTAGGAATGTTTGCTAATATGAAAATAATTTTTGATAATATCGATATTAGAAATAACAAAAGACTCGACGAATGACCAAAAAAAACGACACGACCCGTATGAAAAAAGGACGAGAGAGAGAAGAGAAGGAAAAGGAGAGATCGGGTTTTGTGCACCCTCAACCTACATGCTTCTGTTTACTCGGATCAGGGCTCGTCGGGACGTGGCTTGGGCACAGGAGCGTCGAGTGTATGTCGGTGAGGTAGTGACTCGGTTTGGACGAGGTTTCGGTGAAGGGTGTCGGGTATAAAGGGACCGGTTTTCCTTCGGGTTTGTAATATCGATGCTAAGTTTTTAGGTGTGTGGTGTGTATGGACGTATGATGCTAATAATAGATGTGTATTTTTGATAACAGTTGATTGGTAATTGATAGTAATTAATATCGTTTCTGAATGTCTTTGAATCTTGTGTACAAGGGGCTATTTATAGGAAATTCCCGACCTTGGCTAGGAGAGTTTGAACTACCGCTTAGGATAGGAAACGTAGAAGTTGTAAGGCATGAGAATTCCGCTTTATTTTCCGAGAAGAAAGGGAACATGGCTGGTGGGAGCCTACTCGGCCGAGTGTTTTCACTTGGTCGGGTGTTTGAATCGGTTTTTGGATAGGAAACGCAAGAGTTCGAAAGGAACACAAATTTCGTTTCTTGATGGAGAAGCCAAAATCTCGGCTGAATGGAGGAGTATTTCGGCTACCTTGGGTGTCTTGGCCGAGTATTTGGTGCTCTGTCGATATCCGATTCGGTTTCCGGATAGAATTCCTACTTGAGATCGAATCCTATCCTCAAACGGATTTGTTTAATATTTTGAGAAGCTGATTTTTTATAGGATTAGAGTAGGAATCAGCCGTGTGAGGTGTCACGGCTGACTCACGTGTCTCGGGAAAATCTTTGACCGGGTTTTGACTCGGTCGCTAAAAGACGGTTTTACCCCTGGTGTCGGAATCGACCCAAATTAGTCTTATTTGACTCGAAACGACCCACTGGGCCTGATTTTGAGGTTGGTTTTGTGAGATATGTACTCCATAATGAGCCCAAGCCAAATGCCAATGATTTTGAGCCCGTTTCTGAATATTTAAAGCACGTTTGCGTCCGATCATCATCGGGTGTTTGTCAGAAACTGCTATAGACACCTGGCGGTCAAAATGTGGGTGTCTACAGAGCCCCCACTCTGACTGAGGCTTGGACAAGGCAAAAGTCAGAGTAGCTACCAGGTCAATTACAGATTAAAACCCGGCAGACTTCCGATCGGGTCGTTTAAGGTCCGTTAGACCTGCGTGAAGGACCCGCCGGCCGAAGACTAGAAATGTACCTGAATTGATGATGATAACTCCGTGGGGAATCAGACTTGCCGTATAAGTCTATGCCGCTGGGGAGTCGATTGCACGGTTTTGCTTGAGTCGTCCTGTATAATGATTTATGCAAGGTTTGCATGTAACACAATTTTTTAGGAGAAATGACTCGTGCTGGGGAATAAAAATTTGAAGAAGATTTTTTGAATATTTTTTGGATGAAAGAATTTTGAAGGATTAATGTATTTTTTGACTCTGAGAAGGAATAGGAATGCTCGGGATGTCTTAGCTAGATCCTAGGATTAAAGACCTGTATGCTAAATCCCTTGGGATTAGGAATCCCAAAGTGAGTAGGAGAATCCGATTTCATGCTATAAATACCCTTTCCATGCCCACAATTTATAATAATTCTCACAATCTCCTCTCTTCCTTCAAAGAAAAACAAGCTCTGAAAAACTTAGTCTTCCTTTAGAAATTCATCATGGGTATTGATCGATTAGTCGGAATGTTGCAAGATTGGTCCCGAATTTTCAGAGATGCTGACAAGGTTATTTTGAATCAAAACGGCGTTACCCAGTTATCTACAATCCGTCAGATGCAAGTGGATCGTCACTTTTTGGATGCTTGGCTATCTTATTGGGATGATACTTATCATGTTTTTAGGTTTCCTCGAGGCGAAGTTTGTCCCATTCCTGAGGAAATAGCTGCTGTAGGAGGGTGGAATCCTATTCTTCGTCCTGCTATCCCCTTTTCAGTTCGTGATCCAAGGAGGAAATTAAGAGAATTTTTAGGGCTTTCTCATATGGAGGTATCCCGCATGCTAGAAGGAAATACAGTCTCCTTGATCGACTTGGCTGAAAAATTTACGAATCCAGATGACGTTCGGGCCAGGTCGGTATATAGCCGGAGGGCCTTCACCTTCTGTATGCTCCATGTTTATGCTTTCGAGGGTCATATGGATTGGCTATCTTGTATGGGCCATGTCAGACTTTTTTCTGTAGCGGATCAATTGGAGACTGAACACAGCCCAGCCAGGCTGATTTCAGGGGAGATTATCCAGGGATTAGACAATCGCAAACGGGATTCGTCGATCAGGTTGACCGGTAGCATCCGTCTTCTACAGGTAGGCTGATTTTTCCTTGATTTTCGCAATTTTTGATTTTTTGCAATTTCCGAATTTTCGGGTCTTCGATTTTTGCGCGGTTTTCGCGGCTCTTTTCGATTTTCTCGGTTTTTCTCGATTTTTGCGATTTTTTTTTTCCTTTTTTTTTTTTTTTGAAAATTGACATTGATTTTTTGCAATTTTGACTTTTCAGCTATGCCTTTTTGAGAGGTTATCGATCCTGGATCCTCCTCTAGACGTAAGCCGATATAGCCCAAATCAGGTGACGACAAGAAGACGGACTGTTGACTTTTCTCGCCTTACTACCCAAAAATTCTGGGACGAACTGTTATCTTTCCATGGAGGCCCATTGATCCGTTGGACCGTACCTTGGTGGCCCATTTATGCCTGGACCGGGTTAGAATTGCGAGATAGGGCCCGTTATCAGCTAATCCTATCTTTTAGGCAGACGATTCATCTTTATCCCGATCGCATACTTAGGCAATATGGTCGGGCCCAAAGAATCCCGGAGATTGAAGCGGTCGTGAGTGAATCTACTCAGCTAACGGATGTAATGTGTGATACTTGGGCACAAAGATGGTATACCCGGCACACATGGCCCGTTTCTAAAGCTTCTGCCTCGATCTGGGTATCGGATTCCTACACGAAGTGGACCCAGGCCGATTCTGCTAAAGCCCGTGCTGCCTTGAAGACTGACGAAGCCTTTGATTTGTTGCGCCGAGAACAGGTTAAGGATAACCGGGGTTTCTTTGATGATGGCGATACCCCGGCTACGATGGTCCGACTGATGTCAGGGCAGAAAGGGAAGACCAAGACTCTGACTAAAGGGTCCAGCTCTAAAGGTACATGGGGGAAGACGAGCCCCCAGACGGACTTAGAAAGGAGACAGGGTCCAAGACTGGCAACTAAGGACCGACTTGGTCCTCGGGATAGACTACCCGAGTGCATCCGGGCTCGGATCGAACCCGTGCAGAGGGCGGAGAAGCCGAAGTCGAAGAAGCGGGTTCGAGCAAAGGAAGTTCCACTCATGATTAGGGAACGTTCGCCCCCACCTCGCCGGCCTCGGGATCCGCGTGACCCGAAAGATAAGGGGAAGGGAAAAATGTACGAGTAGTCTCCTAAATTTTATTATTTAAGTATTACTACTATTTTTTGTGTGATTTTTGTTGTTTATTTTTGCGTGAGGCATTTTTGAAATAATAAAAGACATATTAGTGAAAACCGTTCCTGTCTTTTCGTTTATTGCAGTGGTTGTACTCTTTTGAGGGGTTGCCTACGTATCCACGATTAGTGGAATCAAACCGACCGTAGTTCAGACGTAATTTTGCAATTTTCGAAATACATCAAGACTATTAGTTCGAAATACGCGACAGTAGGATCAGTAATCCTAACTCATTGACTTGCTTAATTTTTGAAAATATATATAAAAAAAACTTTTAGCAGATGACATTGAGATAAGGTTTTAGGGGTAATAGCGCTTCAACTGGTCCAAGTTGGTTGGGTTGACAAATTCGTTCTCATCCAAGTCTGTCACCATTACTGCTCCTCCTGATAAAACCTTCTTCATTAAATACGGTCCGGCCCAATTAGGTTTGAATTTTCCTCTTGGGTCGACTGGTAGCAAAGCCCGGATAGATTTTAGGACTAGATCGCTCTCTTTGATATTTCTGGGCCTAACCCTTTTGTTGAAAGCCCGTTTTATCCTTTTTTATATATCTGGATATTGTTGAGGGCTCGAGATCGTCGTTCGTCTAAAAGAATCAACGAGTCGTACCGGGCTTGAACCCAATCTGCTTCAGGTACTTGACTTTCGAGTAAAATCCTTAGAGATGGTATCTCAAGCTCGACGGGCTGGACTGCCTCCATCCCATACGTCAGATAGTATGGAGTTGCTCTGGTTGCGGTTCGGATTGACGTCCGGTATCCCCATAAGGCGAAAGGAATTTTATCGGGCCAATCCCGGTAATTATCTGCCATCTTTTTAAGTATGGTGACAATCGTTTTGTTAGCTGCTTCTACCGCTCCATTTGTTTGGGGACGGTAAGGCGAAGATATATGCCTTTGAATCTTATATTTTGCTAGCAAAGTAGCGGTTTCAGCTTGGAAATGGGTCCCGTGATCACTAATGAATTCGTGTGGGATCCCGTATCGGCATATAATTTTATCTTGGATAAATTTGGCAACGTGCTTGGCGTTCAAGACACGATACGACTCGGCTTCGACCCATTAGGTAAAATAGTCAATAGCCACTAGAATGAAGCAATGACCTCCCGTTCCGGAAGGGTTCACTTTCCCGATTATATCAATTCCCCATGTCGAGAATGGCCATGGTGATGTCATAGTATATAATAGGGATGACGGCATATACTGGACGTTGCCGAAAAACTGACAGTTGTGACAGTGCTTGACGTATAACTGACAGTCGGTTTCCATGCTATTCCAATAGTACCCGAGTCTTGCGATTTTTTGAGCTAGCATATGGGCATTCATATGCGGGCCGTTCTCACCATCGTGTACCTCGGCCATGACCTTTTCGGCCTGCGTTCTGTCGATGCATAGGAGTAAAGCTCCTTGTGCCGTCTTTTTGTACAACTGTCCATCGTCCGTGCGGATGAACTGAGTGGCCCATATTCTTAGGGCCTTCTTGGCCCGGTTTTCAGATCCCGGAGGATATTCTCCCGACGTCAAGTAGGTAAGAACAGCCTGGTACCAAGGTTCTGGGTCGGTTATTTCGATGTCTTGGATAACGTTGATGTATGCCGGCTCGGACCGTCTTTCGACGCAAATCGGCATGCTTGTCAGATGTTCCGGGATGTTCAGTAAAGATGCTAATTTGGATAGCGCATCTGCAAACTGGTTTTATTCCCGAGGTAGATAAATGTACTCCACCTTCTGAAACTGCTTTTCGAGAACCCTTACTCGCGCTTGATAAGCTACGAGATCTGCGTTCCGAGTTTTTCATTTCTGGAGTGCTTGATTAATGACTAATGATGAGTCACCGTGTACCCGGAGATTTGTTACTCCTAAATCAGCGGCGGCTTGCAACCCGTGAATGCATGCTTCGTATTCGGCTGCGTTATTAGTCACATCGAAATCTAACTTGATGGATAACGGGGTGTGCTCCCCTTGTGGTGAGATTAGTAGAATCCCAACACCAAATCCTCGAAAATTGGATGCCCCAACGAAATACAGATCCCATGTCTCTGTGTCGGTATGGAATATATCTTCGTCAGGGAAGGCCCAAGTATCGGTATTGTCCCTCTTCAGGTACCGGACTATCGGTGAGGAACTCGGCTACTACCCGGCCTTTGATGGCTTTTAATGGTACGAATTGGAGGTCGAACTCAGCTAGCATTAAAGTCCATCTAGATATTCTACCATTGAGGATGGGCTTTTCGAACAGATACTTGATTGGATCCATTCTAGATAACACGTGCACTTCGTGACTAAGCATGTAATGTCGGAGCTTTTTAGTGGCCCAAACTAGAGCTAGACACGTCTTTTCGAGCATCGTGTATTTGCATTCGTACTCTAGGAACTTTTTACTGATGTAGTAAATGGCTCGTTCTTTTGAGTCGACTGTCTCGGCTAGCATAGCCCCCATGGCTGTCTCGGTCGTTGTCAAGTATAACGACAAAGGCAGACCGTGCTGAGGTGGCATTAATACCGGGGGAGATGACATAATCTCTTTGATCTTATCGAAAGCTACTTGACACTTGTCGTCCCATAGTACCCGTTCCCCTATCTTTAGTTTTTTGAAAATGGGTTCACATACCATGGTTAGCTTCGAAATGGACCTGCTGATATATTGGACTTTCCCGAGAAACCCCCTAATCTCCTTTTCGGTTTTAGGTGGCCGCATCTCGGTAATGGCCTTGATTTTGGCCGGGTCAACCACGATGCCGCGCTGGCTGACGATATGGCCCAGTAACTTGCCCGACGTTACCCCAAAACTGCATTTTTGAGGATTTAGTCTCATGTTGTACTTGCGTAGTCGGGTGAAGAACTTTCTAAGGGCCTGAATATGCCCGTTTCGTTCTTTGGACTTGACTATCATATCTTCGACGTAGACCTCTACTTCCTTGTGCATCATGTCATGTAATAAGGTAGTGGCGGTCCGTTGATAAGTGGCGCCGGCGTTGATAAGCCCAAATGGCATAACCGTGTAACAGTAAGTCCCCCAAGGTGTAGTGAAGGTGGTCTTACTCATGTCTTCTTTTGCCATTTTGATCTGATTGTATCCGGCATACCCGTCCATAAAGGATAGAAGGGCATGGTCGGCCGTGTTGTCCACCAGTATGTCGATGTGTGGCAACGGGAAATCGTCTTTCGGGCTGGCCTTATTAAGGTCCCGAAAATCTACACAAACTCGTACCTTTCCGTCTTTCTTGGGTACTGGTACGATATTTGCGACCCAGTCTGGATATTCATACACTTGGATAAAGCCCGCTTTGAATTGCTTGTCGACTTCCTCCTTGACTTTGAGAGACCATTCGGGCCTCATCCTTCGGAGTTTTTGTTTTACCGGCTTACACCCATCTTTGATGGGTATACGGTGTTCGGCTATCTCCCGGTCTATTCCCGGCATGTCTTTGTAGGACCATGTGAAGACGTCTTTGAATTCATGGAGGAGATCTGTGAATTGTTGCCTCTCCTCAGGGTTTAGAGATAAACCTAACTTAAGCATCTGAGGCTCTAAAGGGGTTCCTATATTGATGGAATCGGTTTCTTCGATCACCGAATCTCGGGATTCCCTTTGTTCAAGTTGCTCGACTAGATGCTGAGGTAGTGGTACCTGTTCGTCGGGTTTCTCAATGTCATTGCAAGTAAAGATTTTGAAAATGTTTTCAAAATAAGACAAGTCGTAAGCAGAACGGTTATCGTTATTATTGATAGAAAGTTTTGAAAATAGCTCGAAGAGAGCTGCCATCTGATCGCTGGTCAGAGGCGGTATGGGGAGTGCTCTCGGGACAGACTCCGAGGCTCCCAGAGGAATGATCGAAGGAGAAGGGGTTACAGACTCGACCCTAGTACTGGACCCTCTAGACTTAGACTCAGACTCCGACTCTGACTCTGACTCTGACTCGGATTCAGACTCGTCGCCTTGCATGTCCCCTTCGCCGGTAGTGAGCTTGTAGATTCGACCTTCGCCGTCGGTCCATTTGATTGTCTTCCTCCAAGCCCTCTTTCCAGTGTCAGCACCTACTTCAGAGATCAGCTTGGTTGGATCGAACTTGTTGCTATGGAGGATTAGGTTGACTAATTTCTCCTTAGGGGTCGGTATTATCTTGCTGTCCCCGAACAAGAGCCCCAGCATGGGCTCCGCTTGGTTCGAATCTTCTTTCGATTCAACCTGGATGAGAGTGAAGATATCATCTAGGATGAAATTGACCTCAGGATAGGTTATAGTGGGCTGGTAAAGGCCTGTTTGGACAGCTCCGAATACTGGAGTGACGAAGTTCAGTTTCGGGCTGTAGGAGCCCTTGAGGACGTTGCAGGCCTTCTGGATGCCGGCCCGGACCACATTTTCCGGGGTTAAGGCATACCCCAAGTCGAATTTCGAATCTTCATCGCTTAAGACATCGATGATCTTGCCAGCCGGAAGATCGGGCCTTGAAGTAGCCCCTGGTAAGTAACCCAAGTTCTGCAGCATTTTGTCGATGCTGGTAGTGAAGTAGGGCCTAAAGAGATACTCTTCATCGATCATCCCCACGAAATTGAATCCTCGCGGGTCGATTGAACCGGCCGTGTTGCAGCTTGACACGGCTATTGGAGTAGCTTCGAGGGTGATGACCCCGTCTTGTAAAGGTAACTTGACCTTTCTATGAAGAGTGGAGGATACGGCCTTGTCTGCGTGGATCCAAGGCCTTCCAAGTAGCAGATTGAACGATGAGGTGACATCGATCACTTGGAATTCTAGTTCTTTTTCAATTGGGCCGGTTATGATGGTTAGTCTGACAGCCCCAGCAACTGATTTCGGGCTTCCATCAAAAGCCTGGATAGTTTGTGCAGTAGGAAGATAGTCAGTCTCGGTAATGCCGAGAGCCCTAGCAGTCCTTAAAGGAAGGACATTTACAGCTGACCCGTCATCAATTAGGGTCATAGGTAGATATTTGCCCCGACAAATCACCATAATATATAGGGCCAGGTTGTGGGTAGCCCGAAATGGTGGTAGATCGGACTCAGAGAAGGTGATAAGCGGGCCTTCTCCTTTAGACTTGCCTTTGAGGTGAGGCAGGATGGTGGCTACCATTTCAGCGGGAGTAACCTGCGAGTCTACCTTAATTTCATCGAGAGCCTTGGTGAGTGCTGCCCGATGTTTTTGAGAGCTAACCAGAAGCTGCCATATGGTAAGATCAGTTCGGACCCTCTTCAGTTGCTTGACTAGGGCCGTGTCGGTGTCTGGTTCTTCAAGTATAGAGTCTGTCCTGGATGTTTCAGTGGCGGATTGTGGGGCCGAAGGTCCGGCTGCGATGACATTGGTGCCGGCTAGGGCCTTGGTTTTGGCCTTTCAGATCTCTTCGACGGTGATGGGGACAGTCTCCCCCTTAGCCAAGTAAACATCGTCCTCATCGTCATTCCATATCCCGTTGATTTGGGGAATGAAAGGGGAAATGAGATGAGTACAATCGATTATTTCTCCCGCAGAAATGGCGTGAGTAGCAAGCGGGTTGTTTTTGTTACTGGGCTTATCGCTGGGTAATGGTATCTTCCCACTCTCGATCAGATCTTGAATGAGATGTTTTAACTTCCAGCATTTTTCGGTGTCATGCCCGTTGCCCTGGTGATAGCGTCAATAGGCCTGAGCGTTGTAGCTTTTGGACCGTTTCTCGACAGGGACCTCTGGCATTGGGCCTATAGGTTGGATTAGGCCTTTAGAAGATAGCCTTTGTAAGGCGTCGACATAAGTAGTCCCTATATCCTTGAATACTCGGGCTGGAGTGTTCTTTTTGGTCGAGGTGTCTAACAGATTAACCTCGTCAAAGATGCTTCGGGCCGCATTTGTAGTTGCGGGCTTGCCAGAAGATGAACTGGCTCCTTGATAACCCTTTGTAGAGGCCTTAGTAAGGCTCTCTAACCTTAAATCGTCTTCGATTCTGGTACCCATTTCGGTTAAGGTGGCGAAATTGGGTATGATAGCGTACCGGAGATGGATCCGGTAAGATGGGAGGAGATTTTTCACAAAGGCGTCCACTAATACCTTTTCGCTGGGCTTGTCGACCAGCTTGATACTTTCGGCCCTCCACCTTTGGAGGTATTTGGTGAAACCCTCCTTCGGCTCTTGGGCCATGACCTCCAGAATACGCATGGTTGTCTGGAATTCCGCATTGTCCGCATAGTTTCGGGCGAACTCCGTCGCGACGTCGTCCCAAGTTTTGTACTTCTTGGCGTCAAGCTTATAAAACCAAGCTTTTGGGTGCTTCTCTAGCGAGGAGGCAAACAGATGCTTGAACATGTCCGATTTGACTCCTTTTAGGGCCATAAACTCTTTGAAGGCCCGGATATGTAATACCGGGTCTTCGGTTCCGTCGAACATCGGGAGGCCTGTCATGTTGAGATTGGCAGGCAGTTGATCGGTCAGGGGAGAATAGGTTCGGGCATTCTCCGTATGGATCGAGTTGTGGGTCGACAAGTGGACCTGCTCTTGCAGTTTGAGGACTGCGCTAGTCAATTGGGCTAAAGGCCCATGAGCTTCATCTTCACCCTTTGGCTTGTCCTGTTCTATGGCACTAACCCGGGTGACAATGACGATCTGGTCGCCCCTGATCTGGTCGAGTTGTTCTTGGATTTTGGCCAATGCGGCGTTCAGTTGATCAATTGAGTCCTTAGTCATGGTTCGGGTGTGAGGCGGCCTGTCTGTGAGAATACCACGTAATCAGCGACCAACCCAAATCGTAGAACTAAAGTACATCCCGAGCAAGAAAAAAGGAAACTAGAGAGGGAACGACTCGGAAAAGACATCTAGACGGATGACTGTTGAATAGTGGGCCTCCTTTAGGATCCAGCTATGTGGGCTGGGCCCTGTTTGAAAGAAGGTTCACGTGAGACATTCCCCAGACTTCTAGACTCGATTGTGTAGACGGACCGACCCTTGTAGGAGTATGTCCTATGTAGGTGGACCTTGCCTTAGTATAATAAGGCGGACTGGGATAGGGGGGAAATCCGTGATATAAGATCGACGGAGTTTCGACGCAAGAAGACTCTATGACTAATAACACGACCCGACACTGCTAAATACGGGAAGTCCTAAGAAGAGGAAGTTTGCAAAATTGATTTTTTGAAAGCCCGAGTAAAATCGGGAGAGGAGTCCGGCCTTTTTCGAAAAAAAAACGGAAAAGGTGGGCCGGATGACGGGTTTGAAAAAGCTCGAAAATATTTTCGAGTTTTGAAATGGGCATAATACCGGCTAAAAATAGGCTATTTTGAGTAAAATCGTGGATCCTAAATTCGGTATATGTCTCGGGTTTTGAAATTGGATATTTTGAAAAGGATGCTATTTTGAAAAAAGACGGTTTTTGAAAAAGACTTGTAAATCAGGTAGCACGTAGTCATGGAAACAGTATAACGACGCCATGTATGCTCTAATTCTAAGTCTCGGTCAGTCTGAAAGGGTCTATACCAGTGTACACAGCCTATCGAGAATCGGGGCGGACTTCCTAAGTCGAGTTGAGCTTAGAACATGCCGTAAAACCCATACGAATCGGCTAATGGACACCTTCGACATATCCAATTTGGACAACATCGATAGTATAGTGGGACGTCGGTCACCAGTACCGGCCCGGGAAAATATGGGGTTATGCATGAACCGTAAAACTAAAACGCGTATTGTACTAGTCAAACGATTTCTATTCGAGTCTCACCCTGAGGATGCTGAAGGTCAGTAACGTGTCAGCTAATCCCCAGCGGAGTCGCCAAATTGTGGACATGACATAGGTCCACCCCGACGCGGCCACGCGCGGGTTTGGGGAGGCGAATGAATCTCCATGAGATGGTCAAATGAAAATTTAAATCGAAGTTGGAGTCGCCACCGAATTTTATGGTTATTCGGAACCGTTCGAGCCCACTCTATGTCGTAGTGGGCCGTATACAAAATACGGCCCATTTCCGATGTCAGAGTTTATTGGGCTCGTCCCTTTGCATATCGATATAGATGCCGACTTGAGCGGTTAATCGTATATTGAATGACTCTCGTTGCCAATGGTTTCGGACATCCGGAAACCACGGTTCTGAGTAAGGGGTGAGGGTACGTGTTGGGAAGTTCACTAAGAACACCTAACCCCGCCCGCACATTAGCGGCCTCTACTACGATATCGAATGACGTTTTAATGCGCGTGTTAGTAATACGATGAATGATATGCAAACATTGTTTTCCTAAATATGCGAGGAATTGAATGGGTTGCTAAGTCGATTTAATGCATGAAAAATTTAACGTCAAAGTTGAATTTAGCATGTGAGATTCGTTTTAGTATAATGAAACAAAAGATGAAATAAAAATGAATTTGCTACAAAAGATGAACAAACGAGTTAGTATCGATTTGTGAAAATAATATAGCAAATAAATATACGAGATCGAAAAAATAAATATTAATCGAAATCTGGAAAATATTGTTAAAAATGATGTTTTGTATAAAAAACGAAGTTCGAAAAATAATAAAAAAATGAGAAAAAGGGGGCGTCGAGGCAGCCTGTCGCGCGGCTCGCCTGGGATGCCGGCAAGTCGCGTGTCGGTCCGATTTTTTTTGAGACGATTTTCGAAGACTCGACTTTTTTATTAAACCACGTACAAATATTGCATAATTTGCACTTGATCTAATATTTTCGATATTCGTTATATTTAATAATTGACTACGAAATCAGTATCAAATATTCAGAATAGTTTTAGAAAAGATGTAAATTTTGAAATCGTTTCGTAGAATAAATAAAATAAAACGAACGAAGAAAGCTAAAAAAACGACTCGGATTTCAGACCTGTGCGCGAGTCGCCTGGTGGTGGCGCGACTCGCGTACGGGTCTGTCCGGTTTTATTATTTTTGTGACGGTATATCAAAGTTTAGACTAGGTTGGCTTACGACGAGACTATGCTACCAAAAACGACACAAAGAAAGCGATAAAAGGAAAACTATTTAGGAGGAGGAATAAGAACTAGACTATCAATGCTAAACAATGCTAATGATCGATCTAACAAAAAAAACTAGAGTAAACGATGTCTAACTAAGAAGATGAACTCGAATATGGAAAGAAGTGGGGTAGGTCGGGTTCACAGAGGTAGAAGGATAATTGGGGTGATCAAGGGTAAAGGTGTCTCCTAATCGCTAGAGTCGGTCCGGGCTCTCGCAACTTAGACCGATGTCAAGGTGAGTCCGGGCTCTCGCAACTTAGACCCTAGTCGGCACTCTCGTGACTATGACTATTCTCAACATTTCCACAAAATAAACAATCAATGAGAAGATGAACACAAGCATGGGAAGCATGGCCACTACAACTCACACAAGCATATCAACAAACACATAGAGTGCTCACAATGTGACTAACAACAAAGATGTAACCTTTTCCCCTTAATCAACCCTAATCGTCCATAATCTACCCCTAATCCCCCTACTAACCCCACAAGAAAACTACTCACTCATAATCAAAGAGAACCTAACAATCATAAGAGAGAACAAACTCACAAACCAAACATCCATTATGAACAATGAGAACAATAACAATATAAAATATAAAAAGATTGAAACTAGATTAAATAAACAAGGATTAGAGTAGAGAAGATTATACCAACAATAATATGATGAAAAAGATGAAAACTTGCATTAATGAAAAACCCAAATATAATCCCATGGTTGTCAAGCTTGGAACAATCTTCAAGAATCTTCTTAATACAAGATTAATTACAATAATTAACTAAGGATTAAAGAGAGATTAGAACTAATGAGTGAGAGTAAATCTAGGGTTTTGGAGGCTTAAACTAATGTAGGGTAACATAATATGACTTAAAATTACAAGAAGGGAGTATATATATGGGTACAAGAGTGAAGGAGAAGAAAAGAAGAGGCCCGTGCTGCTTCTGTAGCTTCCCGACCGGGACGGATCATCCCGATCGGGACGGCTCTGTCATCCCGATCGGGACGAGTTGGTCCCGACCGGGATGGGCTCACAGCAGCCATCCTAATGTAGCACCCCATCCCGAACGGGATGAGGCCATCCCGAACGGGGTGGGTCTTGTATGCCTTCCTTAAACACTCTTTGGTCCTTCCTTGCCTCTCATGGGCTTCCCACCGATTCTCGGGACTCGGGATCGGGTCTCGGAGGCTCGGGATTGGGTCCCAAGGTCTCGGGGTCGATTCCAAGGTCTCGAGTCATCGTTCCTTTATCTCGTTGGCTCCAAAAATGTGTGTGTATTGAGTCGGAATCGCTCCAACTCTTCCAATTCGGCCTCAGGAACCTGAAACGAACTAAAGGAAGCATAAGAAGCCCACGAATCGCTCCAAGGAGCGATTCCGCAAGGAAAAAAGGACCAAAACACAACAAATAGGCACTACAAACTACACTTATCACCTTGCGGAGTGCACTCTTCCTCTAAGTGTACTCGCGTGATTTGAAAGGGCGTAGGGTGCGCTAATACCCACTCGGCTAGTTTAGTAGATAGTATGTGCTTACTCGAGGGCGAGTAAGAGTTAAGTGTAGGGGAGTTGATAAGTGTGATTTGTAGTGCCTATTTTGTGTGTTTTGGTCTCGTTTTCCTTGTGGAATCGCTCCTTGGGAGCGTTTTATGGGTTACTTATGCTTCCTTTAGTTCGTTTTAGGTTCCCGAGACCATTCATGAAGAGTTGGAGCGATTCTGACTCGATACATACACTTTTTGGAGCCAACGAAGCGAAGGAACGATCACTCGATGCCTTGGATTCGATCCCGAGACCTTGGGACCCATTCCAGAGCACCTTAGGCTCGATCGCAAGTCCCGAGAATCGATGGGAAGCCCATGAGAAGCAAGGAGGGACCAAAAAGATCATATTGGAGGCCTACAAGAATCATCCCCGACGGGAATGGCCTCATCCCGTCCGGGATGAGGTGCACGAACAAGAGGGCTGCTGTCTTAGCTCTTCCCGACCGGGATGGCCTCTTCCCAGCCGGGACCGACCACTTCCCGACCGGGACCACCTCTTTCCGGCCGGGAAGGCCCAGCTGCAACCCGCAATGCTTCCTTTCTTCTCCTTTGTTCTTGTAACCCTATATATACCCTTCCTCTTGTAATGTTCTTCATGTTCTTCATTACCCACTAAATCCTAGCATAGTTTAGCCTAGATTAGCATAGATTAGAGTAGATTAGTCGGTAATTAGCCCTTAATCCTAGTTTAACTCTTGTATTAAGGAGATTCTTCAAGATTCAACCAAGATTGACAACCTTGGGAGATTGTTTTGGGTTTTCTTCCATATATGCAAGATTTCTTCTTTTCATCTTCTCTAGTTTGGTATAATCTTTCTTTTCCCTTCCCTTAATCTTGTTTTATCATTAAAGTTTCATCCTTTGTTCATGGTTCATGGTTTTCTTCATTGTTCATCTTTGTTAGTTTTCCATTATGTTTGTATGTTTTGATTCTTATGTCAATTTCTCTTGATTAGTGTTAGTTTTTCCTTTAGTTATGTTTCAATATATTCTTGATAGGGTTAGTAGGGTGATTTGGGTGTTTAATGGGTGATTAAGGGTTGGTTGGAGATGTTGGTGGAAGTTTTGGGTTTCCTCTTGGTTAGATGCATGGAACATGTTTGATGAAATGCTTGAATGACATGTAGATGCATATGCTTGTTTTTCTTGCCTTTTCTCTTGTGGGTGATAGTTTGCTCGTGGGTTTGGTTCCCTCATTACGTAACGAGAGCCCGGTGAGGACGACCCCTAGGTCGGTCTACGTAGCGAGAGCCCGGACGTGACCTAGGCTACGAAAGCACGCTAGTAACCCCATTTGTCATGTGTGTCGCTAGGATGGGTTCTATCAAGAACCTCTAGGTCGGTCTACGTAGCGAGAGCCCGGAATACACCTAGATTACCCGACTACCCCTTCACCTTAGCTCTTCCTTGACCATTCCATCACCCCTTGAACCCGACCTAATCCTAGCCCTTTTCCTTATTTGTTTTCTCCGTCACCTTAGTCATAGTCTTAGCCTTCTCCCGTTCCTATCATTCTAGTTTAGCTTAGTTCGTTGACCGGGTCTCGTATTTGGGTGACCTTAGTCTAGACGCCTCTTACCGTCTTCGTGGATTCGACCCGACTTACCCTAGCTACCCACTAGGAATAGCCGGTTATTTATTGACGGTGGGGATCCACGGCAAATCCCTACCATCATCATCCCTACCACATAGGTCGACCTTGTACGTAACGCAAATCAAATATAACGCAACTAACTGACTCACCCTTGATACCAAATATGACGCCATTAACATCAATACTAATACCAAATATGAGTCATCCTTGATGCAACTAAATTAATTAACTATGTCCATATGACCTCCTTATATCACAGCCTCACAGGCCATGCAAGCTAAATTAATTAACTAAATCATTATTATACTATGTAGTATTATCGAAATACTATAGACTACCCTAATAATAGCCCACACACGACCTCTCGGACCCATGTACACATGAAAATCTACACCGACTCAAACAACACATACCCTCTACCTCAACACGGCAGCAGCACAACGACGGCAACACACGTCACTACAGCACCCACAACATAGCCATGATACACACAACTATGATACTAACAACCAGGCCATCGACAATCACAATATTAGACTAACGACAACAAAACAAGGATAACAGTAACAATAAATCATTCCCGACCATCGCTAAACCATTCCCGACCATCGTTAATTGACGTTAAGATTCAACCAAAAGTCCACGTTGAGTCCGTACCTATAGCTACGTGTATAATGCAATCGGTGGCCCGACTCGACTTCTAATGCCCTCTCTCCCCTTGCTTCGTGCGGCAGCCCTAACTCCGTTTTATGTGGTTTTATGTGTAGGCTGCTGAGTTGGTGGTTTAATGGGTAGGCTATTAGGTATTATAAGAGTATTTAAATAGGGAAAGGAACGTGGGTTTGAGGGTAGGTTAATAAAATAGGCGTGTGGTAATACACAAATGAATGGGTTGGGTCGAGTAATGTTTTTACAACTTATTACGTGATTGCTCGGGTTTGACTCAATATATTTATTAGCTCGGTTTGACCAACTATAAAACACGTGTATTACACAAACCTTCTTCCAAGTCCACGTTGAGTCCGTACCATGTTCGTATGCAAGCCAATCTTTTGCTTTGAGATATATTTTGTGCACCCATTTCACCCATAACGTATCCGCGTTGCAGTATATCCACCATACCATTTTGCCCAACGCCGCCTTGTTCTATATACTATCATCCTTTAGTCCCAATCCTCCTTTAATTGGCCTGCAAATTTTTTTCCACGCAGCCTTAGGGGCTCTCTTGCACTCAGTACCACCGTCCCACAAGAAATTCCGACATAGATTCTTTATATTATTCATTACTCCTGAGGGAATCATGAAAATCGAGGCCCAGTAGTTGTGCAAAGTCTTAAGAACAGCTTGTATCAAAACCAAACGACCAGCATAAGACAATTTTTTTGCACCAACCATTCTAATTCGCTCCATTATATTATCAATAAGGGAACTGCAATCATTGGCATTTAACTTAGACGGTTTGATGGGGACCCCTAAGTACCTGAATGGCAGCTGACCCTCCATGCATCCTGAGACAACTACCACGTCTTTCTTTATCTGCTCAGGGACTCCATTAAAATACACATTCGATTTCCCCGGACTCATTTTAAGACCCGAGGCCTATGAGAATGTGGCATAGGTCCTGAGAATGATCGTGATCGACTTAATATCCCCTTTTCAAAATAAGAGTAAGTCATCTGCGAACATTAGGCTACTCAGCTTCATCGGACCACATAGAGGGTGGAATCTGAAATCACTACTATTCGTAATATGATTGAGTATAATATATGAATAATTGTGAAATGTATATTCACTTTAAATTTATTTTCAAATAGAGTATATAATTTTATACTCTTGATGTTTAGATGTACTCCCTCCGTCTTGTTCTTTTGTTTATATTTAATTAAAATATTTCTCACAATATATATATATATATATATATATATATATATATATATAGATAGATAGATCTAGGATCCTTTGAGGCAGCTCAACTCGCCACACCAATTGAGGCACAATCTCAACCATTAGATTAAAATCAAATTAAAGGCTAAGATTAAAACAAAAACTCATACATAAAAAATAATTCCCCAATTTTTTTTTCCCGGGGAAAAAAATCGATATTTTTTGGAAATTTTTTTTTTTTCGGAAAAAAAAAAATTCGGAATATTTTTTTCCAAAAAAAAAAAAAAATTCGAAAAAAAAAATCCGAAAATTTTTTTCCAAAAAAAAAAAAAAATTCCGAAAAAAAAAAATCGAAATTTAAAATAAAATTGGTGTGTATATAAAAACAATTTCAGTGTACATAATAACTGTTTTAAGGTATATAACAATTCTATTATATCAAATAATTAAGTACATATGCCAATTATTTCAGTGTATATATGTTGATTAATTGGTGTACATAGTAACCATTTGAGTGTATATAACAATAACTATTTTACTATATATATATATATATATTTATATTTAGTTCTTAAGTGTGTGTATATATATATATATATATATATATATATATATATATATATATATATATATATATATATATATATATATATATATATATATATATATATATATATATATATATATATATATATATATATATATATATATATATATATATATATATATATATATATATATATATATATATATATGTAGTGAGTTTAATAGCGTATATAATGAGTTTTTTAGTGTATATAACAGTTATTTTGATGTATGTTCCATTGTTGATTAACTGATTTACATATTAATTATTTGGGTGTATATAACAATTATTTTACTATATATATTGAGTTCTTGAGTGTATATATGCAGTGAGTTTAATAGCGTATATAATGAGTTTTTTTTGTGTATATAACAGTTATTTTGATGTATGTTTCATTGTTGATTAATTGGTGTACATAATAACTATTTGAGTGTATATAACATTTATTTTATTTAAGTGTATATAACATTTTTTTTACTGTATATATTGAGTTCTTAAGTGTGTGTGTGTATATAGTAAGTTTAATAACGTATATAATGAATTTTTTTAGTGTATATATAACACTTATTTGGATGTATCTCCCATCTTAATCTAATGGTTTAGATTGTGCCTCAATGGGTGTAAGGAGTTACCCTGCCTCACCGGAACCCACCTCTATCTATCTATATATATATATATATATATATATATATATATATATATAAACAAACTAAATGAATAGAACGGAGGAAGTATTTATTCTCTATAATCTCGGTATATAACATTTGTTCATAAAAATAGTTCATAATTGTTTTTCCAAATTTAAGCAACTATATTTCCACAATTTATTTTCATCGATAAACTCATTGTTAGTTTTTAAATATTTAATTTTCATCGATAAACTCATTGTTAGTTTTTAAATATTTAACCTGCAAATATTCTTTATATGATATGATTGATGATTGAGTGTGATTCTTTTATTTATTTAATTACAATCTTATATCAGTCATGATTATTATGTACGGAGTATTTCCGTTGGTATATAAACTCTCGGTATTTAGTACACACTAACGCAAATCACAGAGATTGTAAAATATACTTAACATATCAGTCATGCACGAGCCTACATTTAGACGATAATTTAGCCATTTTCGCGAATATATCATTCCTAAATTATGACTATCGTTCATTTATACTTATATATTCCAAGTTGCACGTTAATTTAGTCAATCGTTCCTAAATTATGACTGTCTTTCATTTATAATAAAACATTCTAATTTGTATGAATGCAGGCCCGTCAGATGGCGTGATGACCCGGTTCTTGGCACCGGGGCCCAATATGTAAAGGGGCCTCATCAGGAGAAACTTAGTGTATATAATGTATATGTCGTAGAATTTGTATGAGTTGTGTCAGTGGAGCAGTGGTAACAAGTTCAGTCCATAAAGGCTGTTTGAAACCTGCAGGCAGGGGTTCGAACCCCTTTATTGTTAAATTTTTTAATTTCATCTCCTTCTTCTCTCCTAAGTTTATTTGCACATTTATTATAAGTAGATACCTATTTTTAATTATAATTTCTGAATATTTATTTATTTTGTAGTAATTATAGTTGTTTTATAAAAGCAAAAAAATCAAATACTTCCTCTGAGTTTCTATTATTGTCCCAAAAATTTTGGGATGGAAAATAAGGAAGGAGAAATGAGTGGTTCAAAAAAAAGTAGGATCACATGTTGATGGCCTAAAAAGGAAAGTGAGACAAAAATCAAAATCAGCTCAAAAAGGAAAGTGAGACAATAATAGGAACTCGGAGGGAGTATCATACTATGAGATTTAAGATACATAGAAACTATTTTTAATTTTTAATTTTTTTTTTATTTAAGGCTAATAATGGCCTATCTATAATCTATGAAATGCAACTCGTCAATTACAAATTTTGTATAACTACCTGACTATTACTCTGTAATATTTGAGGATCATGACACTATTATTTTTAAAAATTATGAGTATTATTTCGAAACAACCTAAAAAAGGGAGAAAATGTTTGGCAAAGGGCCTCAAAAAATATTTGACACCGGGCCACCAAATATCGTTTGACGGCCCTGTATGAATGATTAATAGTTTAGTTATTTTCGTTAAGTAGTGTGTCTAACCATGTCAAGTTCACTAAATTTTAGTAGTACATAACCAAAATAGCAAAGATCCAATATGAATAGGCAGAATAATATGGGGTGTAAATAGTCCAATAATTATTGGAAATAAAATCTAATAATAGGCAGAAAAATATTAAATCAGACACTCACAAAATCCTTAATTAAATTATTGGAGTATATATCTTTAGGGTTAACTTAGTAATAATTGAATTAATGAAATATTGGAGTTTAGTAGTAGAGAATAAATACTACCCCTCCATTTCATTGAAAAATTCCACCTAAAAAAGGGTACATTTTTTAAGGATAATAATAAAATATTCAAAAGTAGAGAGGGTGTAAAGTAGGTGGGCCACCTAGGTAAGAGGGAAAAAGTTATACCAAAAAAGAAAGTGGAAGCTATCAAAGAAATTTACGAAAAAGGAAAAGTGGAAGCTTTCAATGAAACGGAGGGAGTACATATTAAAGGTCAAGAGTTCGACTTGTATATATGTCAATTTGTTTACTATCTACGGATTTCTTCGAAGAAAAAAAAAAAGAAAAAGGAAAAAAAGGGATGAGGTTGAAGTAACGGAGCCGTTGTTTGATTATAGACCTACAAAAATGAAATTCCGAGGAGGATGGATGGGAAAACAATTAGGAAGAGTGACGCAAAAAAATTGAGATGAAATGACAAGTGAGACATATAATATAAAAAAGGAATCCAAGCATGCCAGACGCCAGAGAGATAACCCATAAGATGGAGTGACGACAGTCCCCTTATTTGGTAAGCTCTGTAATTTGTCCCTCTGTCTTAAAGCCTTTTAACTGCCCCAAATAAGCTGTGCTACCTTTCAGTTTTCATCATCTCATCAGTCCCTATTCATGTCATGTCTCCATGGTTATGACAAAGAGAGATAGAGATAGATCAGACATCTTTGCTTACGTGCCAGCTTTTCTCTTAAATAATCCAATGAATTTTCGACATAACTTTTAATATATAAGATAAAACATATTCATGTGAGATTTTGTTTAAACCGTCCAATCGAATACATTTTGAATATCAAATTTTTATAACTTTTAGAAATACGTAACTAAAGATATACACAAAAGATAACGAATATCGACAAACGTGCATAAAGCAAATAGATACAAATGGTTGGAACGGAGAAAGTACTTTCGCGAGTACATTTATATATACCTACCTTCCTTTAAAATTAAGGCTTATTTATCGAAAATAATATCAACCATAAGACGTTTTTTTTAATAAAACTGCCTCATGTTTTATCTATATCTTTAGTTACGTATTTCTAAAAAAAAAACTAAGGCGTTCGATTGTACAATTTAAACAAGATCTTTCATGACTATCTTTTATCTTATATATTAGAAGCTATATTAACCATTGTACTCACTTATGAATAATGTTCAAAAAGTAAACCTAAAAAATTAAATGAAACTGAGAAAGTATCAATTTCATTTAATCTGAGAAAATAAATATGTATCATTGGGTTAGTTAACCCAGAACAGTATTGATGATTTTTTAGCCGGCTACATTAGGTAACCTAACTCATTTTTATCTGAGTCGATGAATTAACAGTCTGAAAGTAATTAGTCGAAGATGAATGAACAACAAGGAGGAAAACATTAATGCAGGATGAAGATTTAGTACTTCGTACACTGACGATAATGAAGAGAGTGATGATATACTCCGTATAAAATTAAATAAAAGCAAAGCAAAATGAAATTAAATAAAAGCAAAAATGGAAGTTGACCGGATTCACCAGCTAACAAGTCATCAATACTATTCTAGGTTAACTAGTCCAAAGATACGTATTTTTTTAACATTAAATGCAATTGATATTATTTTTAGAGAAGATGTCCTATAATTGATATTACTAGATTAAAGCTCGTGCGCTGCACGAATTAGTTGACTTATTTACATTAAAAAAAAGTTATAGAGTAAAGTTACGTCATTTTTGTTTACATTGAAATAAAAGACATCATATAAAGATTATAAAATTAAGGAAAAATTGATATTTTATACCTTAAATAAAATTAATTTTCAAACTTTATACCTTGAATAACTTTATCTCAAATTAATATTTAATTGAACAAATTTCACTATTGTGAAGATAATAATTAAAATTCATAATATCTTTCTTTAAGATAATACTTGCTAAATTTTTGGGTTGATAGATAAGATATCTAAAAACCAATAACGACTTCAATTTATAATCACATTATCACCCCGTTATGATAATCTTTCAATGTGGTATAATTATATTACTTTCTCCTTCTTTCTATCTTCTTCCCATATTCTATTTTCGTTCGTCTTTCTATATTTTTCTCATCGTAGATATTTTTTATTTAGGGAAGGAAGAAGTATATTTATTTTACGAAATTACTTTTTCCTAACGCAACCTTACTTAATTCTAACATATTTTTTTTTTTTATATTTCCAAGTTTACCCCTCTCATAATTCACAATTCTCTCAAGCAAGAACGACTTTTTCCTCATTTGCATACAACTATTCAAGCCCCAATTACGGATCGATCATGAGCACTAATTGAAGTAATCACTGTTTTTCTTAAATTACTTGTTTGGGTACGGTAATTACTTAATCTAATTAATATTTAATTCAAATTGAAGGATAAAATTAGGGTTTGTTACTTTTTTTTTCTAATTATTATTTAATTGAAATTGGTGAAGTAATTAGGGATCGATCATTACCCCTAATTCAATTAATGATGAACTAATCCATTGTTTTCCCTAAATTACTTGTTTGGTTACATTATTACTTTTTCTAATCAAAATTTAATTGAAATTAGGATTTTTTTTCTAATTATTGTTTAATTGAAATTGGTGGAGTAAATTAGAGTTTACGGAACAAATTGGAGGGAGGTCAGGGTGGTTATGGTCGGTGGTGATCACGGTGATGGTTGTCGGCGGATTGGGTGGTCGAACTCGATTAGGTTGAATTTCAATTAAATTTGGTTTTTTTTTCTAGAGAAAACAGTAAACTAAAATCGAAATGAGATGTGAAATGAGATGGGTAATATCGTCTAACCACGTTAAGATTGAGTAAAACCAAGTTAGAAAAAAACACTACCCTTATTTTATACACAGTAAATTTCACACAATGACATTATTTTTTTAATGAGGGACAAACCACCTAACTATAATCTATAAATTAAAACATAATTTTTTGATGTGAGATAATTTTACTTAATTTTATAGTTTAAGGATCAAAAGATTTTTGTTTGAAATCTAAGATCGAATAATTATTTTTATTTATTATATAGAAATTTATTATCTTATTATAATCTTTCGATGTGGGATAATTTTACAATTTTTATATATAATATATTCACACTTTTTTGAGCAAATATATGAAATTCATAACTTTATTATAATTTTTCGATGTTAGAATGTTTTACCCACGCTTGTTAAGAACTTTTTTAACACTCAAAAGGGACAATTTTACTTAGATTTATTTCTTACATTTTTTTAAAACCTTCTTATAACATTTTCTAGAACTCAAAAGATGTTTGGTTGATATATATCTATGAAATTTATGACTTTATAATAATTTTTCGATGTGAGAAATTTTACTCAAATTTATAGTTTTAATTTTTTTAAGACTCAAAAATGTGTGATAATTTTACTTAATTAAGTTTATGGTCTTAAGGTTTCTTTTTAAGATTCAAAAGAGTTTGTTTTTCGATCTAAGTTATTAAGGATGGACGATTACTTATATTCACTCCCTCTGATTGCCTATTTTCTTCCTCTTTCTTTTTGGGTGGAAAATAAGGAGTAAATATTATATTAATAAAAGATGAAAGGTGGAATGAAAAAGTAAGTGAGAAAAAAATATTATATTAATTAAGTGGGCTGGAAAAGTAGGAGAGATGAATATTATATTAACTAGTACAAAACCCGTGCCTACGCACGGTTTTGTAATTAATTTTTATACAAATAGCTTAGTTATTAAAAAAATTATATCTATCTATTTAAGTCAATAACTTAAAACGTTTTTTTTTGTATTTCAGTCAACCGTTCACGTTTCTGTTTTGAGTAAAATTTTACCCTTTAATTTTCGTTTTTAAGCATAATAAAAACAATTATCTTCTCATTACCTTTTTTTGTATAAAATAATATTTTATTAGCATGAAATGACCCGCCAAAACACGACTCGAATGAGTCGACCTGTTGGATACTTGGATCGATGACGTGTTATTAAAATTAGCATGATATTAGTATTAATATATATATATATGAGTATATAATAAATAAAATAACAATTGACAAATTAATAAATTTAATTTTATAAGTTAAAATATAATAATTTTATATAAGTTTTATAGCTCTATGAATTTTATACTGTAGCATTTAATAGTGAAATATTTATAAAATAATATAGTTTTCTTACAATTTTTTACGTATAAATACGACAATTATCTAACTTAATAACATAGTGATGTTAAATATGATTAATATTAAAAATATATTTTTATTTCATAAAATTTAAGGCCTCAAAAATTATAGACCTGATCCGTGACATTTATTTGACCCGACTTGTAATTTGTCCAACTAACTCGTTCATCCCGTTTGACGTGTTTATTTAAAGTATGGAAGAATTTTTTTATTATTATTAAAAGTATACCAATTTCTATTTGCTTAATTGTTTAATTAAAACACCAAATATTGACATATATTGTAGTCTAATTATTCTTTCCTAAAAGTTTCATATAGGTTATAATCAGTCTAATTGATTTCGTTTATCTCCATCAATGGAGCTATTATTGCCTTGACTAGGTGGAGCCCTAAAGAAGTCCCACGAACAGTTCGCTTTCCAATAATCAAAATGTGGGTTCGTGTTTGTGGCCTCCCCTTCGAATTTCTCAACATGGCTACTGCCAATACTGTTCGCCAGCTGCTGAGCTCCGACTTCGAGGTCGAACATTTCGACACTGTCCCTCCTAATGATTACCTCAGGATCCGTGCCACCGTTGCTCTGGGCGATCCACTGATTCCCGGTTTTTTCCAGGGATGCAACCAGTAATACCTACTTTGGATCCAATTTAAATATGAAGAGGTTTACAAGTACTGCACTAAATTTGGGCGCATTGGCCATAAATCTGGTCACTGCAAAGAGATCATCTCTAGCATTGCTGCTGACCTCGATGCTTCCTTCAAAAAACTCGACCAGAAGGGCTTTGACATCTTCGAACGTGTGGGCCGGCATACAATGTATAATCTTGATCTAAGGGCATACAATGTATAATCTTCGGTGATGCCGAGGGCCTTAGCTGTCCTTAAGGGAAGGACATTTACTGCGGACCCGTCGTCGATCAGGGTCATTGGGAGGTACTTCCCTTGGCAAATGACCGTGATGTATAGGGCCAAGTTATGGGCGGCCCCGAACGGTGGAAGATCGGACTCAGAGAAGGTGATGAGTGGACCTTCTTTTTTGGACTTGCCCTTGAGATAGGGCATAATAGTGGCTACCATTTCAGCGGGGGTAACCTGTGAGTCGACCTTAATTTGATCGAGAGCCTTAGTAAGTGCTTCCCGATGTTCTTGTGAGCTAACCAGTAGCTGCCATATGGTTAGATCAGCTCAGACCCTCTTCAATTGCTGGACCAAGGCCATGTCGTTGCTCGGTTCCTCAAGGGTGGATTCCGTCCTGGCAGGTTCAGTGACGGTTGTTGGGGTAGGACGCCCGGTGGTGGCGAGGTGGTTGGTGGCTAAGGCTTTAGACATAGCTTTTCGAACCTCTTCAATAGTGATGGGGACAGCTTCCTCTTTGGCTAGGTAGACGTCTTCCTCATCATCGAAACATATCCCATTAATTTGTGGGATAAAAGGGGAAATGAGGTGCGAACAGTCGATTACCTCTCCAGTGAATATAGCGTGAGCACTGAACGGGTTTTCTTTGTTGCTCGGCTTGTCTCTGGGCAACGGTATTTTCCCGGTTTCGATCAGATCTTGGATCAGATGCTGCAATTTCCAATATTTTTCGGTATCGTGCCCATTACCTCGATGATATTGGCAATAGGCCTGAACATTGTAGCTCTTGGATCTTTTCTCCACTGTAACTTCGGGAGTTGGGCCTATCGGTTGGATTAGGCCTTTCGAAGACACCCTTTATAAGGCGTAGGTATAGGTAGTCCCTATATCTGTGAATACCCGATTTGGAGCATTCTTTTTGGATGAGGTATCCAGCAGATTAACCTCATCGAAGATGCTGCGGGTTGCAGCTGCAGGTGTGGGCTTGCTCACAGATGAACTCGCCCCTTGATATCCCTTGGTAGAGGCCTTATTCAGGCTCTCTAACCTTATGTCATCTTCGATCCTTGTGCCCATTTCAGTTAGGGTGGCAAAGTTGAGAATGACAGTATACCAGAGGTGAACCCGGTAGGAAAGGAGGAGGTTCTTGACAAAGGCCTCAACTAAGACTTTCTCGCTGGTCTTATCAAGCAGCTTCACACTCTCGGCCCTCCACCTTTGAAGGTATTTGGTGAACCCTTCTTTGGGCTCTTGGGCCATAACTTCCAGAGTACACATTGTTGTCTGGATCTCGGTATTATCAGCATAATTCCGAGCAAATTCAGGCGCCACATCGTCCCAAGTCTTGTACTTCTTGGAATCGAGCCTGTTGTACCAGGCTTTTGAACGTTTCTCAAGGGAAGAGGCGAACAAGTGTTTGAACATGGTGGATTTCAGCCTCTTGATAGCCATAAATTGTTTGAAAGCCCGAATGTAGTGGACCGGGTCTTCAGTACCCTCAAACATCGGTATTCCCGTAAGGTTGAGGTTGGCAGGTAGCTCGTCATTCCGAGGCGAGTAGGAACAAGCGTTCTCCGTATGGATCGAGTTGCTTGTTGACAAGTGGACCTGTTCTTCAAGCTTACGAACAACGCTGATTAGTTCAGCTATGGGCCCAGTGGGCTCAGATTCAGCAACAGGAGTCCCTTTCTCCACGGCACTCAAACGGGTGGCAAGGGTTGTTTGGTCGGTCTGGATGGCATTCAATTGAGTCTCGATCTTGGCCAGTGCGGCGGTCAATTGATCCAAAGTTTCTTGCATTTTCTGGCGTCTAGTTATCGGTGGCCTGTCTGTAAGAATACCGCGTAATCAGAAACTAACCCAGATAAAAGTACATGACGAGCAAAGGAAAGACAGAAAAGGAAATGACTCGGAAAAGACACCTAGGCGGGTGACTTGTGAAAGGTGGGCCTCCCTTAGGATACGGCGATGTGGGCCAGGTCCTGTTCGAAAGAAGGTCCACGTGAGACATCCCCAGACTTTGGACTCGAACGTGTAGACGGGCCCTCCTTTGTTGGAGTATGTCCTTCGTAGGTGGGCTTTGCCTCAGTCAAATAAGGCAGACTGGGATAGGGAGGAAACTCGTGATGTAAGATCGACAGAGTTTCGACGCTAGAGACTTCGACGACTTATGAGACGACCCGACACTGCTAAATACGGGAAGTCCTAAGAAGAGGAAGGTTTTGAAAAGGATTTTTTTTAGAAGACCTGAAAAATTCGAGGGAGGGCTCGATTTTTTCGAAAAAACGGAAAAGTGTATTGGACCACAGTTTTTAATGTTCGAAAAATATTTTCGAGTTTTGAAATGGGCAGAATACTGGCTAGAAATTGGCTATTTTGAGTAAAATCATAAGTCCTAAATTTGGTATATTTCCCAGGTTTTGAAATTGAATATTTTGAAAAAGGATGCAATTTTTGAAAATGACGGTTTTTGAAAAAAAAAACGACCTTAGAAACCAAGTAGCACATAGTCACGCAAGCATTATGACGACACCATGTATGCTCTACACTAAGTCTCGGTTGGTCTATAAAGGGTCTATACCAGTGCACATAGCCTATCCGAGAATCGGGACAGACTTCCTAAGTCGAGTTGAGCTTAGAACATGTCGCGATCGACTATGAACACCTTTGACATATCCATATTGGAGTACATCACGGTATAGTGGGACGTAGGTCACCAGTACCGGCCCGGGAAAATATAGGATTATGCATGAACCGTAAAACTAAAACGCGTATTGTACTAGTCAAACGATTTCTATTCGAGTCTCACCCGGAGGATGCCGATGGTAAGTCACGCATCAGTTAATCCCCAGCGGAGTCGCCAAATTGTGGACATGACATAGGTCCACCCCGACGCGGCCACGCGCGGGTTTGGGGAGGTGAATGAATCTCCATATGAGATGGATCGAATTGAAATTTAAATCGAAGTGGAGTCGCCACCAAAATTTGTGGGAGTTTGGGCCCGTTTGAACCCACTCTATATCTTAGTGGGCCATGCACAAAGTATGGCCCATCTGGATGTCAGAGTTTAGGGGGTTCGTCCCTTTGCATTTGATACCGATACCGACATTATCGGATACTGATAAGTGTGGTTTGTAGTGCTTATTCCTTGTGTTTGGTCCCGGTTTCTCTTGTGGAATCGCTCTTTGGAGCGGTTTTCGAGGCTACTTACGCTTCTTCTAACTTGTTTTAGGTTCCTAAGACCATTATTGGAGAGATGGAACGATTCCTACTCGTTTCCGATTCATTTGGAGCCAACGAAGAGAAGCGACGATCACTCGGTGGCTTAGACTCGATCCCGAGCCCTTGTGACTCATTCCCGAGCCAGTTGGAGCCATTCCCGAGCACCGAGAGTCGATGAGAAGCCTAGGGAGAGCAAGGACGGACCTATGGTATCATATTTGAAGCCTACAAGACCCATCCCACTCGGAAAAGACCCCATCTCGACCTGGATGAAGAAGCAAAGGAAGACGAGCTACTGGAGCTCCATCCCGGCCGGGACCAGGTCCATCCCGACCGGGACCACCTCATCCCGACCGGGAAAACCTCCTTTCCGGCTGGGATGGGCCCAGTTTAGGGCTGTTTCGCTTTTCCGCCTTCCTTATTCATTGTAACCCTATATATACCCCCCCCCCTCTTGTAACCATTCATTACCCTTTACATTACCCACTAAACCCTAGACTACTTTAGGTTAGATTAGCTTAGATTAGTGTAGATTAGTCCTTAGTTACTCCTTAATCTTAGTTTAATCCTTGTATTAAGGGAATTCTTGAAGAATCCAACCAAGATTGACAACCTTGGTTGATGTATTTGGGTTTTCTTATTATTATAAGTTTCAATCTTTCCTCCTTACTAGTTTGGTATAATTTCTCTTCTCCTTTCCTTTAATCTTTGTTTTATCATTCAAGTTTTCATCTTTATCTTTAATCACTGTTCATCATTGTTGTCCTTCAATATGATTGTTGTGATGCTTGTGTTGTTTTCCTTTCTTTGTGTTAGTATTAGTTTGAACATGTGTGAGTAGACTTATTGTGGGGTTAGTAGAGGGATTAAGTGTTGATTATGTATGATTAGGGTTTGATTGTGGGTAAAAGTGAATTCTTTGTTACTAGTCACATGTTATGCATATCATGTGTTTGATGAATTGCTTGTTAGAGTAGTAGTTGCAAATACTTCTCTTGCTCGTCTTCCTCTTCTCATTGTGTGATTGATTTGTGGTTGAATCCTTGTGTATTGGGTAACATCTTGCATAACTATTCGGTTTTTGTCTTTGACACGAGAGTGCGGACATTGTCTTTGACGCGAGAGCGCGGACCAAGCTTAGTAACTAGGTGAACCTTGCACCATCGATCTCCCAACTATCCTACTACACTTATGAATCCGACCTAACCCTACTTTTTCTTGTTTGATTTCTTCATCGTCTTAGTCATTGTTCCGTTAGTTAGTTGAATCCTTTAGCCTTAATTGTTATACTTAGTTCGTTCCAGTCATAGTTTATTCCCTTCTTATCGTTCTAGTTTAGTTTAGCCTTGAGACCTAGTCAAGTCTTTGGGTGAAACTTAGTCGAAACCCTCTTTACCGTCCCCGTGGACTCGACCCGACTTACCCTATCTATGTTTTAGGTTTAGTTGGTATTACTTGATCGGTAGGGACCCACGGCAATCCCCTACCATCAATTTTGCGTCGTTGCCGGGGGCGGTGCTAGTTTAGACTTTGTTTGCCTATTTACTTGACTTTGTCTTTTGTTTTTGTGTTTCTCTTTTTGTTCTTTTGCTTCTTGTGTGTGTGTGATGTTTATTTCCTTCTTGTCTAGTGCCCAAAAAGCACTAGACTTCTCACGTTTGCTCTTAGTCTACAGTTTGTGTCTAGAGGTGGTGACCATCTTCTTCTTTACAACTTAGAGCCGCTTCAACGGACGGTTGCTAGATTGAGAGGTCCTCAACCGGGTACAAGCCACGTTTTTCGAGCATAACATAAGGTTTGATCTAAACTCCCCACCTATAGAAGCCACCATGAGTTACTCCTCTCCCTCTATGGATCAAAGCTATGACATGATGCCTCCTACCTACAAGCTTCATGGGGTAATCAAGACACCTGTGGGTATGAGCTTCAAGTGTAATCCCCTAGAAAATCTAACGCGATACAGTGGCGGAAACATTGTAGAGTCGGGATTAAAACACACTGTAACTATGTCTTAGTAAAATTAAAATGGTAAAGTCAAACAATAGGCCTTAAATAAAATGGCCAAAATTTAAACAATCCACAAAAGGGGTTTGAACAATCCATAAGACATAATTATCAAAATAAACAAGCAGGATCCACACTGCTCGCTAGCCCACACCCGGAACACGTATACCTGCCATGTTAAAACATAACAGCCACAATCAGTGGGGAGCAACGCCAACGTTCTCCCAGCCGTATAACAGGATTTTAAAATTGTAATTACTATTATAGAAAAATAGTAAAAACGGAAAACAGTAAAACATTATAATGAAAATAAGCTTTCAGTGAAAAACTTCACGTATCGAAACAATATAATAAAAATGAGTTTTCCGAAGAAAACATAAAACATTTGCCAACCTGCAACCAAATTATATCGATAATAAAAAAAATATTCAAAATGGCGTTATGGATAGGATTAGTGTAGACGACTAGACTTTCACTAGGAGAGTACTAAAAACTAGCTTCGAGAACTTAGTTCAAACAAATCAAACTTCGGTCTCCAACTAGGCTACTCAACTATAATAGAGCGGCGACTTATAAATGCGTGGCCCTAGTTTAAGAAAATGCACACCCCTCCCGAGCACCATAAATACTCAGTTCAACCCGACGGCGTCTTACACTGCGAGGCACGAGTTTAAGGTCAAAATGTACACACACTCCCGAACACCATATATGCTCGGTTCAACAACCAGTGTGCCCCATAAAGACACCAGCCTTATTGTTGATGGCAAAAACGTAAACCCCAGAATATAGTACTCTAAACCTCACACTGGTCCATATTCCATAACTCCAAAACAAGCCATTATCGATATAAACAAGAGATATAATCATATGATGAATAATATGAAGATAAAAGAAATAAATATTTTATATTAAAACGGAAACTTTCTATAAATGGAAACTTACTAAAAATAGCATTATATCAAAATATCAAAAATATTAGTTCATACTAATACAACGTTTTTAGTAAACAATATAGATTTATAAAACTAATACTTTCGGCCTTAACGATATTAATTGTTAAAGTGAGAACATTTGGGTTTATGAAATTATTAAAATATCGTACAAGTGTTATAAAATCATTAAAAATGTCTTAAACATTTTAATACTACTAATTAGGGTGTTTTCAAAAGTTACAAAGCTAAAATTCCCTAATTATTATTATTTTCGACAATACAGTTATAAATAGAATTTTACGGCAAATGTCAATTCAAATCTTTTAACGTCTTTTATTTAATTAAATCAATGAATACATTCATAGTATGTTAAGGGATGATTTAATTCTTAAAGTATGAGATTTAATATTTTCAAAAATTGCTGGAAAAATAATTCTTTTAGGTAAGACGAAGCATTTTAACAATCAATCGTAATTTTGTCCAAAAATCATTACTAATAATTAAAGACTTTAATAAATAGTACAAAAATTACGTAAAATAGCAAAAACATATTTTTAGACATTCTGTCCAGAAAAGAAAATTTTCCAGAATCCTAAAACTCAGGTTTTAAAGGGTTTTCTCGTTAATCGTCTAATCTCGACAATAACGATTATTAAAAATAGTAATTACAAAACGATTTACGTATTAATATCCAAAAATTATTATTAAACTGAAAAATCATGATTTTCCAGAATATACCAATTTTTAAGATTTTCCAAAATTCTAGATTTAACAAATTCCAACAAAACCATCATTTAAAACTCGTTTTCACAATTAACGATTTCATTAATAAAACTTATCATTCCTAACATTTTATTAAAGCACTAAAAATTATAAAATTACATTTTATCATGAAATCATCAGAATCATTTTTTTTTCCAGATTTAATCATAAGACCAGAAATCGAGAATTTAAACGACAAACGCGGTTTTAACGATAAACGATGATTTAAAGTGATTAATTAATTCACCCACTTAACAATTCCGAAAACTTATGAAAAAATTCAGAAAATTCTTTTTCACCAGAAATATCATCCACGCCAAATTTCAGATTACAATGAATTGTGTAAGTACTAGAACTAAAAATTGACTTTTAATCATTTTTGTCCGTAAACGGTAATAATTCAATAATTGATATCTAAAATACCATAAAAATACCAAATTATTAAAAATCATCGAAAACCTCATTTTTAAAGAATATAAACATATATTACAAGTTTAGGCCGAATACTACGATTTCACAAATTAATATGACGATTTAATCGTTAATCTTGTAAAAGCGATAAAAATATCGAAACATGCAAATTTTCAACTTTTAAAAATTTTCCAGATTATATGACATACATATATTGTCAAAAATGAAATATAAAAATTATACATGCAACTACACAATTAAAACCTTGAAGTACCGAGTAACATCGACGTTACCTCTAATCCAAATCGGAAACGATAATATACTCGTCGACCACGGGATCGACCAAAAATCCTACATCACACAAAAAGTATGGTACAAAAATAACATAAGAAAAACTAAAAGAATCAAGGTAAATAACGATCGAAAATAACATTGATTATTACCTTAACGAAGGGATCGGAATAACGATTAATTAGATGCTGAAAACGAGACGATCAAGACTCGATTTTAGAGCATAAAATATGGCTGGTGGCTGCTGGAAAACATGGCCAAGAAAAAAGAAGAAGGAAGGGATTTTTGTTGTTTAATTTGCAAAATAAATGAATAGGAAATGGATGGTTTTTCTAATGCATGAATGTTAAGAATTTTTTTTTGATGAAAACAATGCTACAACATCTACATAAAACTAGCCAAGTGAATGAAATGGTGATTGAAAAGTTTGCTTTGTCATCAAAATAAACGAGGATAAAAAAAATATCTACAAGTTTATAGATTGTAAAATGAGTGTAAGAAAAATGTAGATGTGGTGTGTGACAAGGGTCACGGTCCAAAATGGTCCAAAAAGGATCTCTTTTAGTTGTAAGTTGATAAAAATAAGAATCGTCAAATTATTAAAAGCATTTCAAAACAATTTGAGTAGACCTCGCGTTCGGAAATAATTATTTATGAAACTTCGTAATAAAATCATTAAAGAATAAATTTTCATAAATAAAAATACCTTCTTAGTTAGAAATATTATATAAATGTATTTTGACCCTTTTAGAAAAATAAATAATCCAAATCCAAGCTTAAAATGATAGTACGTATAAAAATGGGATTCTTCGCGAAATAAATAAATAATTTGCGACGAAAATTTAATAAATAGATTTATCATAGAAAAATAAAATATTTAAAATCTTTTAATGAAAATAAATAATATTTGACTTGAAAATAATATGAAGCTTGAAAATGAAGGAAAATGAAGGCAGAAAAAGAACAAAGTTATGACGGAGTCATAACGGAATAGATAATAACGCATAGAAAATTAGCGGGTGTTACATCAAGGGCAAGGAAATGGCTACCAATAGGTGAATGCTTATCAATCCTATGATCATGGTGGCTATTACTCAAGCTATCAATGTGAACCCACCATGTTTCATCATGATTCACCATATGGAAGCCAATTTCCCCAAAACCCACCATATTACCCTTCACCTCAACCACAATTTCCCCAAAACCCACAATACTACCAATCATCTCAACCTCACTACCAACAACATGATGCCCCACCCCTTGGGCATCATTAAGGTTTAAAAGTAGCACTCCAAAACCCCAATGACCACCAAATGCCCAACTTGGAGTTAAATCAATCGATTCTTCAAATGCAAAAGAGCCAACAAGAAATGGCCATCCAATTGCAAAAGGACTATGAAATCTTGGCCGAAATCCGAAGGGAAATAGAGGAATGTAAAGCTAGATTGAATGCTATAACGGCTCAAACCCTAATGTTTTTAACTCGAACTTCACAACTTGATGAGGGATGTTCATTTGAGGAATGAAGGGGAACAACCTAATGATGAAGCCGCTAATGAATCCCCTTTGAGAAGCGAGACTTGCTTTGAAAAACCTCAATTATCTATCCAAGATGAGACGAATGAGAAGATAACCCTTGATGAAGGCATTGTTGGTGAAGAATTGGAAGAGGTTAGTGAGTTGAATGAGGTGGTAGGAGTTGTGAAGTCATTGGGTGAAAATGATGAACTCAAGTTGCCTTGTGTGAAAATATGGAAAAACATCAAGAGCCTATTGCAAGTAAGCAAAGCAATGGTTTGGAAGAGATTGAAAACGCCGGTAGAAGTTTCAATTCTCTCCTACAAGATGATATGAGGACAAGTGATGAAGATGGGGAACCACAACTTGGGGAAGGGATGGGGATATGCAATAGGGAAATGAGGCGAAAACCGCTTTTTGTGCCTCGTGTCAAGTACTTGAAGCTTGCTTGTGATTGGAGGCGATGCTTAGGGAGGAAGAGGTCGATAAAGCTAGTAGGTTGGAAAGACCCCGGCGACAACATAAAAGATGATAATGGGTCTTTGGATACTTCTTGCTTCCAACTTGGAGGCTTTGGAGGATAGCTTGGCTCGGTAGCATGAGCCCTCATTATGATGTAGCTCGTGCATTTGACTTGCTCCTCCGAGCCCTTGAGGGCTATGGTTGAAGAATGAGATTCCACCATCCTTGGTTTGGTGAAGTTCCTGAAGAACCGTCATGTTGTATATTCCTCTTTTCTCTTCTTTAGAGTTCTTGTGTTTGTATTTGTGTGGTTTGTCTCATGATTTTGTTTGTTTAGTGGAGCTCTTATAATTTGGAATTTTTTTGAGTGATTTGAGGGAGGGATTTTGATGGAATTTATTGAGTTTGACTGATAGATTTGAAGTGAAGATGAAGAATTAGAAAGGGTTATGGGTGATAGAAGCCTCGAAGCATGGTGGAGGAAGTCAGTTTACGAGCTTAGTGCAAGCTTTTGGGGACGGGATTTCTATCCCGTGTTCGGTAATGTTCTTAAGGTGGTAAGTTTTGACGAATGAAGGATTTACGGCACAAGATGAAGGCTCTAAGGCACGAGTAGCAAGCCATCACGACCGGGAAGCGAGCTGGGCTGAAAAGGATGCTCTCTGTTGGCTCATCCCGCCCTAGATCGACTTGTTCCATCCCGGGATGATCTCTTCTCGACCGAGATGGGGCTGTCTCGGCCGGGAAGGAACCCTGCAAGCCTCGTTAGCTTTCCTTTCTTCATTTAAGCCCCACCCCACCTCTTTATACCCCTTCCCAACCTCCCTACTCACCTTTGCAACTAAGGCGACTCTCACTTATTTTCCGTCTTTTATTTGCTTAGTCTTCCCTTATTCCCCCTTCCTTTTACCTTTTGGTATCGTGGTGGCACTCGAGGCCCATGTGGTAATTGCTCCCGATTCTCGATGACGTGACTACATCGAGAGTCATTTGAAAAATCCAAATTAGCAAGTATTTCCACTTTTTCCTTTATTTTATTTCTTCTTTTGGTAGAATTTGATCGGAATCGGACGGAAATCCGGGCTAGGTGACTTGATTACACCTAGCCCTCCCCTCCCATTTCCTTTTATTTTCTTCTTTTTATTTCTTCCCCCATCCATATCTTTTCTTGTCTCGGCCCATGGTGACTTGATTACACCCCGGCCAGACACATTCTACCCTTTCTTCGCTTTTCTTTTTGATTTTTAGCTTTATTTTCGTAGTTTTCCTTCTTTTTAGTGTCTCCACACACTACCGATCGAGCATGAGGACATTGCTCGGTTTAAGTGTAGGGGAGCGATATCTTAGCCTAGTTAGTTTTATTTTCGTAGTTTTTTTTCGAAAAATCTTAAAAACCCCTAAAAATTTGAAAAATTTCTTAAAAATCAAAAAGATTTTCTTTTATGTCTTTTCCTTTTGTGTCGTTGTGTCGTATTTTTGTTGTATTGTGAGTTTCGCCTCCCCATTTCCTTATAGATTCCTTGATCGCCGTAATTTTTGGAAAGCTCAAGACATCCGGTAACGTCATTCTATCCCTTTTCCTCTTCGTCTCTTGTGGATTTTGGAGGAGATTTTGTAATGATGTGTGCTCGGGTGGAGCTTGTTGAAGGTTGTGGTTGTTTTGGTTACTTATGTGGATGTATCGGGGTGGTGTTTGTTTTCCTTGTGTGTTTGCTTTCCTTTCTTTCGTTTTGTTTTGTCTTTGTTGCCTTTGTCTCACTTTCTTTCGTTTTTGTTGCGTCTTTGTTTTGTGATGTGTAGTTTGTGTCTAGTGTAGAAAAGGTTTTTGAAAACCCGGTTTTGAGGCTAGTGTGCAAGTGTTTACTTTCCCTTTCTAGTGATGTGAATCGAGTCTTGGACTTTAGTCTAGTAGAATGACCCTAAATCAATAGTTTCGTTGGTCCTTTACCTTGAGTCCACCTAGTCTACTAGGGATTTACTACGGGATTTGCATTTTGACCACTATGACCACCCACGGAGTGAATAGGCCTTGGTTGCCGAGTCCCGTCTCTTAGGTGACCGTGTTCGAAATTGTTTGATTAGTCCAAGTTTTCCACCTTTTTGTGGGTTTGAAGGGAAATCGCGACCCCCGACTTACCCATTTCCCTACCTTCTACACATTTTTCCACAAATAAGTTGCTGATGGGATGGGATTCGTCACGTCCCAACCGTCAATAATATAACCGGCTAATCCTAGTGGGTAGCTAGGGTAAGTCGGGTCGAATCCACGGGGACGGTAAGAGGCGTCTAGACTAGGTCGGCCCAAATACGAGACTAAGTCAACAAGCTAAACTAGAGAATGAGAAGAAGGGGAGAAGACTAGGCTATAACTAAGAGGAACGACTAAGGAGAACGGGCTAGGATTAGGTCGGGGTCAAAGGGGTAACGGAATGGTCAAGGGAGGACTAGAGTGAAGGAGGTAGTAGGGTAATCTAGGTTGGTCCGGGCTCTCGCATCTTAGACTCACCTAGAGGTTCCACCTAAAACCCATCTCGGCGATACACAACACAAACGAGGTTCTAGCGCGCTATGGTCCTAGGTCGAATCCGGGCTCTCGCAACTTAGACCGGCCTAGGGGTCGTCCTCACCGGGCTCTCGCAACTTAATGAGGGGACCGAACCCACAAACAAACTAATACCCACGAAAGAAAGGCAAGAAAACAAGCATTCGTACATACTTAGTCATTCAAGCAATTCAACAAACATGTGATGTGCATCAAACAAGAGGAAACCCAAATCTTCCACCCACATCTCTAGCAAACCCTTAATCACCCAATTAACACCCTAATCACCTTACTAACCCTAGCAAGAACACTACTCTAACATAATCAAACTAAAACTAACAAGCATGAGAGGAATCAATCATAAGAAAACAAACAAACATAAACAAACTAGTAATAACAACTAAAGATTCAAACTTGAACAACTAAACAAGATTAAGAGTAAAAAGGAAGAAGATTTGTACCATACTAACAAGAGAAAAGGAAAGGAGAACACTTGCATAGAAGATAACCCAAATTCATCCACCAAGGTTGTCAATCTTGGATGGATTCTTCAAGAGATCCAATATTACAAGCTTAAACTAAGATTAACTACTAATTACCGACTAATCTACACTAATCTAATCTAATCTAACCTAAAGTAGCCTAGGGTTTTAAGGAGATAACCTAAGATAACATAACATAATGTCTTATTACAAGAGGAAGGGTATATATAGGGTTTAAGAATGAAAGGAGAAGAAAGGAATTGAAGGCGGGTGAGCTGGGCATTTCCCGGTCGGGAAGGTAATTCCCGATCGGGATTGTGGGGATTCCCGATCGGGATTTCCTGTTCCCGATCCGGAACACCCTCCAGTAGCTGCTCTTCGTTCCTCCTTCATCCCGGACGGGATGAGGCCATACCCGTCCGGGATGAATCTTGTAGGCCTCCAATATGAACTTTTTGGCCCCTCCTTGGGTCTCATGGGCTTCTCATCGATTCTCGGGACTCGGGATCGGATCTCGGAGGCTCGGGATTGGGTCCCAAGGTCTCGGGGTCGATTCCAAGGCATCGAGTCATCGTTCCTTAGCTTCGTTGGCTCCAAAATGTGTATGTATCGAGTCGGAATCGCTCCAACTCTTCCAATTCGGTCTCGGGAACCTGAAACGAACTAAAGGAAGCATAAGAAGCCCCTAAACCGCTCCCAAGGAGCGATTCTACAAGGAAAATGGGACCAAAACACTACGAAATAGGCACTACAAATGACACTTATCAACTCCCCCACACTTAACCCTTACTCGCCCTCAAGTAAGCACATACTACTACTAAACTATCCGAGTGGGTATTAGCGCACCCTACGCCCCTTCAACTCACGCGAGTGCACTTAGAGGACAAGTGCACTCCGCAAGGCAAGTTGGGTCTTGCGACAAAACTGTGGATGCAACCGGACACAAAACACATAAACAAACAAACACACACACAAACACATAATCGGTTGCACCCAAAACAAAAGAAATACCGCTTCCCTCTAAAAGCGGTGAATGAAACACCGGTTTAGGACTCGAGGTAAGCGACAACATTCCCAAGCTAGCAATACAAACCAAGGTGGACTAAACCCTAATAGTATGACGATAAAGCAACAAAAACGTTGGTAACTTACCTAGGTCCTCCTAACTTTCTAAAAACGTACTACGGGACGATCGGCAGAGTGGGAAGTGATGATCCACGGTGTTAGTCGACACTGTTGGTAAGTGAGACCCCGCCCCCTTTAGCGTGAGCCAACAGGGTCGTCCCGTGTCCAAGACCGCCTAACTAGTCCAAGTAAAAAGGTGGAAATATGCAAAATGAGAGAATACCGACTAATGCCGCTATCATCCTTCCTCGGGACTCGGTCCTTTGGTAGGCTCTTCACGGCAAAAGTCGGAAAAAAGATTATTTTTTTTGGGGATTTCTTTTTGTGAGACGGGTTTTCTTTTGGCATTTTCTCTTTTCTTTGCATTTTTGCTTTGTTTTGCAATGCCATTCTTTTTCTTCTTTTCTATTTTCTTTTTGGCTTTTGTGCCTTTTCTTTTTCTTCATTCTTTTCTTTCTTTCATTCTTTTCTTTCTTTTTCTTTTTCTTTGCCCTTTTGGCAAGATTTGGCATTTTTTGGCACTTTCATTGAATAACAAGAAAGGGAGAATAAAAAAATTTGCATTTTATTGTGTGGATATGTGTGAGATGGTAGGGAAATGGGTAAGTCGGGTTTGCGCATTCCCTTTCAAACCCACAAAAAGTGGAGAAAACTTGGACTAACCAAACGATCCTAAACACGGTCACCTAAGGGACGAGACTCGGTAACCAAGGCCTTTTCACACCGTGGGTGGTCATAATGGTCAAAGGTGCAAATCCCGTAGTAAATCCCTAGTAAGCTAGGTGGACTCAAGGTAAAGGACCAACGAACTCATTGATTTAGGGTCATTCTACTAGATTAAAGTCCAAAACTCGATTTATACAACTAGGAAGGGAAAATAGACACTCACACACTAGACACTAAACCGGGTTTTCGAAAACGGTTTACGCACAAGACACACAACACAACTCAAAATGAAGACATGACGAAAACGAACGAAAGAAAAAGAAACAAAAGCAACAAAACAAGAACAAAACAAAACAAACACAACACAAACACCACCCCGATCATCCAAACAAGTCACCAAATCACCCACCAATATGCACAAAGCTCCACCCGAGCACACAACATCACAATCTCCTCCAAACTCCATAAGAGATAAAGAAGAAAAAGGGATAAGATGTTACCGGAAGTCTTTAGAGCTTTCCAAAGTCATTGGCGATTAAAGTAACCTATAAGGACAAAGGGAGGCAAAACACGCACACAAACAAATATACGACACAAAGACACAAAAGGAAAACACAAAAGAAAAATCTTTTTGATTTTTTGTGAAAATTTTTCAAATTTTTAGGGATTTTAAAGATTTTTTCGAAAAAACTACGAAAATAAAACTAACTATACTAGAATATCGCTCCCCCACACTTAAATCGAGCCATGTCCTCATGCTCGATCGTAGGGTGCGGAGAGACAAAAGAAAAGAAAAGAAACTACGAAAATAAAGCTAAAAATCAAAAATAAGGTGAAGAAAAAGGTAGAAGGCGTCCGGCCGGGGTGTAGTCAAGTCACCATAGGCCGAGACAAGAAAGAGATATGGATGGAGGAAGAAAATAAAAAGAAGGAAATAAAAGGAAATGGGAGGGGAGGGCTAGGTGTAATCAAGTCACCTAGCCCGGATTCCGCCTAAATCCGACTAAATCCTCAAAAAGAAAGTGAAAATCTTGTAAAAATTTTGGATTTTGAAATGACTCTCGATGTAGTCACGTCATCGAGAGTCGGGAGCAACCACTAGCAAGGCCTCGAAGGCCACCATGACACAAAAGATAAGGGAAGGGGATAAACAAGAGAAAAACAAACAATAAAAGACGGAAAAGTGAGGATAGTTACCAAAACCAATCGTCGAGTAACTCACTCGCTCCATCGTCTCATAGATCAACGTGGGCGCGTTGCTTGTCGTCTTTGTCATTCTCCTTCAAGCTTGATAAAACCGCATGGTTGGGGTAGTAATGGTGTGAGGGGAGTGGGATTTAAGGTGGATCTCGGTGTAAAGTGAGGTGTATGGGTCATATGATAGGAACAAGGAGGAGTAGGGAGGTTGGGAGGGGGTATAATGGATGGGTGGAGACAAAGGGGACCATCCCGGTCGGGATGGATGGTCCCGATCGGGTTGATAAACCCTTCCCGATCGGGAAGCCCTCGTCCCGGTCGGGAAAGCACTCCAGTGAATCCGATTTTCAGCACCTTCATCCCGATCGGGATGGCTCCTTCCCGGTCGGGATTCTTCATCCTTCCCGGTCGGGAAGCCTTCTTCCCGGTCGGGATGAGTCTTCTTCGCTTCCCCAAGGCCAAAAGCTTATCATAAGCTTCAAAAACCGACTTCCTCGCTCGCAAACCAAACTCCATCATCAACCATTCCTTTCTAGGAGTCACCTTCACTTCACCTATCACAATAAACTCAAAGGACACATCAAATTCACTCCCTCACATCGCTCATCAATAATCCAATATTACAAGAATATCACAAAACTAACAAAATCAAGAGATAAAACACAAATACAAGCACAAGTACTCTAAAGAAGAGGAGATGGGAATATACAACATGACGGTTCTTTTAGGAACTCCGTCAAACCTAGGATGGTGGGCTCCATTCTTCAACCATAGCCCTCAAGGGCATGGAGGAGCAAGTCGAACGCGCTACCGACATCATAGTGAAGGCCCAAGAAGCGCTCGAGCTTAACCGACCTCCACGGCCTCCAAGGAGGAGGCAAGAAGTAGGAATCCCAAGACCCGACATCATCTTCAAAGTAATCTCCGGGGTCTCTCCATCCTACGAGCTTCACCGGTCTCTTCCTCCCTAAGCATTGCCTCCAACCACAAGCAAGCTTCATCTCCAAGAAACAAGGCACAAAAAGCGTTTTTGGCCCCATCTCTTCATTGCACACCCCCACACTTTCCTCAAGTTGTGGCTCCCCATCTTCATCACTCGGCCCCACATCATCTTGGAGGATAGGATCGAAACTTCTACCGGCTATTTCAATCTCCTCCAAGTCATTGCTTGGCTCACTTTCTAGGTGCTCTTGATGCTTATCCACATTCTCGGACAAGGGCAACTCGAGGCTCACAATTTCACCCAACAACTCTACAAACTCCACCAAACCATCCCACTCACTATCCTCCTCCAATTCTTCACCAATGTTGCCTTCACCAAGAGTCACATCCTCATTCGTCTCTTTTTGGGTAGACGATTGAACTTCTTCAATTTCCCTTTGGAGCTTGGCCAAGAGTTCATAATTCTTTTTCGTTTGGATGGCCATTTCTTGTCGGTCTTTTTGCATTTGAAGAATCGATTGATGCAACTCCAAGTTTAGCGATTGGTGGTCATTGGAGTCTTGTAAAGCTCCTTGAAAATCTTGATGATACCCATGGGGTGGGGCATCATATTGTTGGTAGCAAGGTTGGGGTGGTTGGTAGTATTGTGGGTCATAGGGTTCATATTGTGGTTGGGGTGGAGGGTAATATTGTGGGTCTTGAGGGTATTGGCTTCCATAAGGTGGATCTTGATTGAACATGGTGGGTTCACAATTATAGCTTGAGTAATAGCCACCATGATCGTAGGAGTTATAATCGTCCACTTGTTGGTAGCCGTTTTCATAATCTTGAGGATCATACCCATCTTGATTACCCCAAGAAGCTTGATAGTGGTAGGGGGACGTCATGCCATACCCTTGGTTCATGGAAGAAGAGTGGTAGCTCATATCGGCTTCCATGTGTGTGGAGTTTAGATCAAACCCCATGCTTGCTCGAAAATCGTAGTCCATACCCGGTTGGAAACCACTCATTCTAGCAACCGTCTGTTTAAGCGGCTCTGAGTCGCAAGAAGAAGATAATCACCACCTCTAAGCACAAACTGTGGACTAAGAACAAACGTGAGAAGTCTGGTGCTTTTTGGGCACTAGACAAGAGAGAAATAAACCGCACACACACAAGAAGCAAAGTAACCAAAAGAAAAAAAAAAAAAAAAAACACAAACACAAAGACTTAGTCAAGCAAATAGGAAAACAAAGTCCAAACTAGCACCGTCCCCGGCAACGGCGCCAAATTGATGGGATGGGATTCGTCACGTCCCAACCGTCAATAATATAACCGGCTAATCCTAGTGGGTAGCTAGGGTAAGTCGGGTCGAATCCACGGGGACGGTAAGAGGCGTCTAGACTAGGTCGGCCCAAATACGAGACTAAGTCAACGAGCTAAACTAGAGAATGAGAAGAAGGGGAGAAGACTAGGCTATAACTAAGAGGAACGACTAAGGAGAACGGGCTAGGATTAGGTCGGGGTCAAAGGGGTAACGGAATGGTCAAGGGAGGACTAGAGTGAAGGAGGTAGTAGGGTAATCTAGGTTGGTCCGGGCTCTCGCATCTTAGACTCACCTAGAGGTTCCACCTAAAACCCATCTCGGCGATACACAACACAAACGAGGTTCTAGCGCGCTATGGTCCTAGGTCGAATCCGGGCTCTCGCAACTTAGACCGGCCTAGGGGTCGTCCTCACCGGGCTCTCGCAACTTAATGAGGGGACCGAACCCACAAACAAACTAATACCCACGAAAGAAAGGCAAGAAAACAAGCATTCGTACATACTTAGTCATTCAAGCAATTCAACAAACATGTGATGTGCATCAAACAAGAGGAAACCCAAATCTTCCACTCACATCTCTAGCAAACCCTTAATCACCCAATTAACACCCTAATCACCTTACTAACCCTAGCAAGAACACTACTCTAACATAATCAAACTAAAACTAACAAGCATGAGAGGAATCAATCATAAGAAAACAAACAAACATAAACAAACTAGTAATAACAACTAAAGATTCAAACTTGAACAACTAAACAAGATTAAGAGTAAAAAGGAAGAAGATTTGTACCATACTAACAAGAGAAAAGGAAAGGAGAACACTTGCATAGAAGATAACCCAAATTCATCCACCAAGGTTGTCAATCTTGGATGGATTCTTCAAGAGATCCAATATTACAAGCTTAAACTAAGATTAACTACTAATTACCGACTAATCTACACTAATCTAATCTAATCTAACCTAAAGTAGCCTAGGGTTTTAAGGAGATAACCTAAGATAACATAACATAATGTCTTATTACAAGAGGAAGGGTATATATAGGGTTTAAGAATGAAAGGAGAAGAAAGGAATTGAAGGCGGGTGAGCTGGGGCATTTCCCGGTCGGGAAGGTAATTCCCGATCGGGATTGTGGGGATTCCCGATCGGGATTTCCTGTTCCCGATCCGGAACACCCTCCAGTAGCTGCTCTTCGTTCCTCCTTCATCCCGGACGGGATGAGGCCATACCCGTCCGGGATGAATCTTGTAGGCCTCCAATATGAACTTTTTGGCCCCTCCTTGGTTCTCATGGGCTTCCCATCGATTCTCGGGACTCGGGATCGGATCTCGGAGGCTCGGGATTGGGTCCCAAGGTCTCGGGGTCGATTCCAAGGCATCGAGTCATCGTTCCTTAGCTTCGTTGGCTCCAAAATGTGTATGTATCGAGTCGGAATCGCTCCAACTCTTCCAATTCGGTCTCGGGAACCTGAAACGAACTAAAGGAAGCATAAGAAGCCCCTAAACCGCTCCCAAAGAGCGATTCTACAAGGAAAATGGGACCAAAACACTACGAAATAGGCACTACAAATGACACTTATCAGTTGCAACTTGTTGAAAGTTTCTTACTTGGTTGCAAGAAATGCCTATGATACAAAATCTAGCCAAAAGGGCAAACCAAGGCAAAATGAAAGAAAAAGAAAGAAAAAGAAAGAAAGAAAAGAAAGAAAAGAAAGAAGAAAAAAGAAAAGGCACAACAAATCAAAAGGAAAATACAAAAGAAGAAAAAGAAATGGCATAGCAACTCAAAAGCCAAATGCAAAAATAATTGCCAAAATAAAACCATTTCACAAAAAGATTCTCACCCTCTCAAAAATAAGCCTTTTTCCGATCGTTACCGTGAAGAGCCTACCAAAGGACCGAGTCCCTAGGAAGGATGATAGCGGTAATGATCGCTCTTCCCTCACTTTGCAACCATATCCACCTTTTTACTTGGACTAGTTAGGCCGTTTTTGAGCTTGGGACGATCCTCTTGGCTCATCGCTAAAGGGGGCGGAGTCTCACTTACCTACAGTGTCGACTAACTCTTTGGTTCATCCTTTTTTCCTCCCGCCTATCGTCCCGTAGTACGTTCTTAGAAGGTTAGGAGGAACCTAGGTAAGTTACCAACGTTTTTATTGCTTTGTCGTCATACTATTAGGGTTTTGTCCATATCGGTTTGTATTATTAGTTTGGCAACGTTGTCACTTGGCTTGAGTCCTTAACCGGTGCTTCTTTCACCGCTTTGTAGAGGGAAGCGGTATTTATTTCTTCTTGGATGCAACCGTTTGTTTGTTTGTTTGTTCGATTGTTTGTGTGTTTATGTGTTTTCGTGGTGCTTCTTGTAGAGGAAAGCGGTATTTATTTCTTCTTGGATGCAACCGTTTGTTTGTTTGTTTGTTCGATTGTTTATGTGTTTATGTGTTTTCGTGTTCGGTTGCATCCACCATTTTGTCGCAAGACCTCACTTGCCTTGCGGAGAGCACTTTTCCTCTAAGTGTCCTAGCGTGAGTTGAAAGGGCGTAGGGTGCGCTAATACCCGCTCGGCTAGTATATTAGTTTTTATTAGTTTAGTAGTTAGTTCGTGCTTACTCGAGGGCGAGTAAGGGTTAAGTGTGGGGGAGTTGACAAGTGTGATTTGTAGTGCTTATTCCTTGTGTTTGGTCCCGGTTTCTCTTGTGGAATCGCTCTTTGGTGCGGTTTTCGAGGCTACTTACGCTTCTTCTAGCTTGTTTTAGGTTCCTAAGATCATAATTGGAGAGATGGAACGATTCCTACTCGTTTCCGATTCATTTGGAGCCAACGAAGAGAAGCGACGATCACTCGGTGGCTTAGACTCGATCCCGAGCCCTTGTGACTCATTCCCGAGCCATTTGGACCCATTCCCGAGTACCGAGAATCGATGAGAAGCCTAGGGAGAGCAAGGACGGACCTATGGTATCATATTTGAAGCCTACAAGACCCATCCCGGTCGGGAAGGACCCCATCTCGACCGGGATGAAGAAACAAAGGAAGACGAGCTACTGGAGCTCCATCCCGGCTGGGACCAGGTCCATCCCGACCAGGACCAACTCATCCCGACCGGGACCACCTTTTTCCCGGCCGGGATGGGCCCAGTTCAGGGTTGTTTCGCTTTTCCGTCTTCCTTATTCATTGTAACCATATATATACCCCCCTCTTGTAACCATTCATTACCCTTTACATTACCCACTAAACCCTAGACTACTTTAGGTTAGATTAGCTTAAATTAGTGTAGAATAGTCCTTAGTTACTCCTTAATCTTAGTTTAATCCTTGTATTAAGGGAATTCTTGAAGAATCCAACCAAGATTGACAACCTTGGTTGATGTATTTGGGTTTTTTTATTATTACAAGTTTCAATCTTTCCTCCTTACTAGTTTGGTATAATTTCTCTTCTCCTTTCCTTTAATCTTTGTTTTATCATTCAAGTTTTCATCTTTATCTTTAATCATTGTACATCATTGTTGTTCTTCAATATGATTGTTGTGATGCTTGTGTTGTTTTCCTTTCTTTCTGTTAGTATTAGTTTGAACATGTGTGAGTAGACTTATTGTGGGGTTAGTAGGGGTATTAAGTGTTGATTATGGATGATTAGGGTTTGATTGTGGGTAAAGGTGAATTCTTTTTTACTAGTCTGATAAACGGCATTTTAGTGATTATTTTACCCACATTTATTTACTTATTCGGGTCGATTTTGTGTGCTTAATTGATATTATAGCTCATTATAGGTTTTTTATACGATATTAAGTGTTAATTAGTCGTTTTAGTTATAATTATCGTAATTAATGTTATTTCTCGTAGAATTTGGTACTGCTTTGTCTCGTTTATATTTTTGTAGGTACCGTCTGGAGAATGACCGAGTAAAGAAGAGAAAAGAAACCGAGTAAATGAACAAAGCGGGTCAAGCAAAAGTCAAAGGCCTACTTGATCAGACTATCTTAAAATGACGATATCTCACTCATATGACATCGGAATTAGGTGATTCAAGATGCTTTGGAAACCTAAGTTCAAGACCTAAAAGTTCGTAGAATACAGTGAGACTCAATTCCATTAGTTAGTAGGTCGAAATCGAGGTACAAAGAAGCAGCTGTTGGATCAAGGTGAAGATTGAGTCCAAAATACCAAATTAGAGAGGTGGACTGCCGGCCCAATATTAAAAGAAAGGGTGAGTGGACCAGAAACAAAAGGGAGGAGGGAGTTGGTATTAAAGAAGGGGGAGGAGGTCCGTAGTGGAGGGAGATAAAAATTAGGGGATATGAGTAAAAGGGAGCAGGAGCACACCACAGTGTGTACCGTAGAGTAGTAATAGGAGTAGAATAGTACTGTACCAATATACTTTCCTCCATTTTCCTCTCTTCATTTTTTTTCATCTTGATTAGCCTTATAATCTAGTTTGATTTAGGTGTAGTATTAGCTCTAATTAGTAGTGTGATTAATCTTCTACTGTTCACGTTTCATCTATGCAAATTCTCCATTTCAAGTTTGGTACAATTTCTTCTCTCTTTTCTTTATTGTTCTTCTTTTATGTTTTTTGAGTTTTAAATTCTTTTATGCTTAATTTTATTAAAGTTTGCATCTTTATTAGTTTTTCATGTTTAATAGTTTAATTAGAGTAGTGGGTAACTTAATTAGTTTACTTTTAATCATGTTTAATTAGTTAATTTCTAGGGTTGAGGAAGACTTGGTTGGTCTCGTCTGGTGGGTTTGTTGTGTGTTTACGGACTTTGTCGACTTATTGTTGGTGTTCTCCATTGATTGCGATTTTGGTATGATTTACTTGTCTTGGCCGCGATAGGTGAATTATATTTCATCGAGCTTTCTTTGGGTGGGTCGACCTAGTAATAAGTGCGAGAGCCCGTTATTAGGACCGTCCCGGGTAGATAGAGACTCGAGAGAGATCCTTTATCTTCCCAATTACCAACCGTAATCGACTCGTTTGTGAACTCCAATAATTCCCTTGAGACCACCTCGTTGACCTTGGCCCTAGTCCATTTTATCGTATTTATTTCATTTGTATGTTTGATTTGTTGAGTTCGCTGGTTTAGAACCTTCTTCCAACCAAAAACAGTATTCTCTTCGTTTGACTAATTCCTTACCTAGACCTAGACCTTTATTTTAGCTAGACCGTCTCTGTGGAATTCGACCCGACTTACCCTCGACTACCCAAGTTTAGGATTAGTTGGTTTTTACTTTGATCAATCGAGATTCACGACAAATCCCCGTCCGTCATAGTCACATGTTATGCATACCATGTGTTTGATGAATTGCTTGTTAGAGTAGTAGTTGCAAATACTTCTCTTGCTCGTCTTCCTTTTCTCATTGTGTGATTGATTTGTGGTTGAATCCTTTTGTATTGGGTAACATCTTGCATAAGTATTCGGGTTTTGTCTTTGACACGAGAGTGCGGACATTGTCTTTGACGCGAGAGCGCGGACCAACCTTAGTAACTAGGTGAACCTTGCACCATCGATCTCCCAACTATCCTACTACACTTATGAACCCGACCTAACCCTACTCTTTCCTTGTTTGATTTCTTCATCGTCTTAGTCATTGTTCCTTTAGTTAGTTGAATCCTTTAGCCTTAGTTGTTATACTTAGTTCGTTCCTAGTCATAGTTTATTCCCTTCTTATCGTTCTAGTTTAGTTTAGCCTTGAGACCTAGTCAAGTCTTTAGGTGAAACTTAGTCCAAACCCTCTTTACCATCCCCGTGGACTCGACCCGACTTACCCTATCTATGTGTTAGGTTTAGTTGGTATTACTTGATCGGTAGGGACCCACAACAATCCCCTACCATCAGATACCGTGTATTGAAGGACTCTCGTATGCCAATGGAATCGGATATCCGGAAACCATGGTTCAGAGTAAGGGGTGAGGGTACGTGTTGGGAAGTTCACAAAGAACACCCAACCCCGCCCGCACATTAGCGGCCTCTACTAAGATATCGATTGACTTTTGAATACGCGCGTTAGTAATACGATGAAATGATATGCAAACAACGTTTTGGCTAAACATGCGAATATTTGAATAAGTTGCTATGTCGATTTAATGCATCTAAAATTAACGTCAAATTTATATTTAGCATGCGAGATTCTTTTAGTACAATGAAAGAAATAACGAGAATAAATCGACAAGAATAGAAACAAACGTGTTAGTAACGATGATAACGATAATAACGGTTTGTAAGAAATATGGAATGCTATAGAATAATGTAAACAACATGATGCATGGTTTTGAAAAATAATATGACATGTGATTGACTTGACACGCGTTGACCGAAGTAAAAAAAAAGTATTATCGAGACTAGAAAGTTGTTGTTGGACTCACGGATTTGACGTGATAAGGCCACTCGATCGAGGCATTGAAGGACTCGACCGAGTGGTCCTCGGAAAAAGTTTATGCCCCGATTTTTTAGATGTCACTTGATCGATTTATCGAAGAACTCGACCGAGTGAGAAGCCAATCGATCGAGTCATTACGAGACTTGATCGAGTGGTGGTCAAAAAACCCTCTATCTCAGTTTTTGCGGTGCCACTCGACCGAGTGGGCTAGGCACTCGATCGAGTGCCCCCAGTACGAACTAGGGTTCGCTTCACAATTTATTATTGATTTCGAAATTGCTTTTTGATTTTGGAAAGTCGATGATTTTATTGAGTCGGGCATAAATATTTTAAGATTTATGCTCGATTCGAACTTTGATACTCGTCATATCCGATATTCGATTATTGAATTGATATCGAATATTTAGAGCAAAATCTAGGAACATATGTTTGTAAAATCGTTTTAAATCAACTAACACGAAATAGATTATCTCCGCATTTACAGTGTCGTAACTAATTCTTTCGAATTATATGATCACTAAATTTTTAGCATCAATGAATTCGTATTAGTTAGATTCATTTGATTAATTCGTTTAGATACGACATCCAATTATTGAATTGGTATCGAATCTAAAGAATGACTCTTTACGATTACTTGAATTAAAAAGGATTTAATTTGATTCCCTTCGCATCCCGACATCGTAATAAATCCTTGCGGATTGTGTTATGTCGGATCCGCGTCAACGGGTTTCGACTCAACTAAAAAAACGTGTTTTATTTAAAAATAGTTTTTAAATTGAAGAATATGCGATGAATGATGATAATGACGCGACAAGAATAAAAAGAGACGATTTTGTTGACGTTGACTCGCTTCAACAATCAAATATTCGGGGTGTTGGGATAAGCGACTGCCCACATAGGTGAAACATCTTTGTATTCGGATTTTCTTATTCCGTCATACTTCATATTCGACACGAATTGGCGAGTATTTTAATATCTTATACTAGTAATATTAACGACATTATGAACGCGACAATACGATAATATAAAGAAAATAAAAAAAAATGACGACGACAAACGGATGGACGACGCAAGGAGAAAAGAGGAGAAGAAAGAAGAAATCGGGATTGTGCACCCTCAACCTACATGTTTCTTGTTCTCGGACAGGACTCGTTAATTGTGGCTTGCACGGGAATATCGAGATGTAGACGAAGTTATGGCGGTTTAGGGTTTGATTCCTAGATGCTAGGGTTTAGGGTTGTAAGGATGTGTAGGGTTTTTCCGGAAGTGTAAGATTTTAGGGTTAAAAAAAGTTGTTTTTGTGCATGCAAAGGGGTGTATATATAGGCAATGGTGACCTCACCCGTCTAGGGTTACTCGACCGAGTGTCCTGCTGACTCGGTCGAGTGGCCCAAAGCAACCGCAGAGTCCGGATTTTTGGACCTTGGGTTGTGTATTTTGTGGATCTTGTATTTGGGTTGGACTTTGGATGTTTGCATGACTATTTTTGTGTCCCGGAAACGGCTTTGATCGGGGTTTGACCCAATCGCTAAAAGTCGGTTTTGTTTCCGGTGTCGGTTTTGACTCAAATTAGTCTTATTTTATTGGAAACGGCCCACTGGGCCTGAATTTGAGGTCTGTTTTGTGAGAGTTTTACTCCGTAAAAAGCCCAAGCCAAAACTAATGGTTTTCAGCCCATATTCGAGCGCGTGGAAACATGTTTGCGTCCGATCATCATCGGGTGTTTTTTTTTTGTAACTGCTATAGACACCTAGCAGCGAAATGTGGGTGTCTACAAATATAGCCAATAACATTCCGGTTGCAAATTGGATTATCAACTGGATTAAATATTTACAGACTACGGACAATGAAGACACTCTTGTTCACTAATTTATTGGGACTCTATGGGCAATATAGGTTACAAGAAACAGGAGTATATTTGATGGCACTCCATAACCTGCTGACAAAGCTATCTCCATTATTCACATGGCTAAACCATCCAATAAACCTAGGCTGGATCCTTCTAGGCTCTTTGAGATTGAGCAACTTCGATCCTCGCTCCGTGATGGTGATCTTTTCCAACTCACTGGCTGTGCGTCGGCGTTGTGTAACATGATTACTATCGATGTGGATGCATCTTGGAAACATAATAAAATTTCATCATGCGGTTGGATTGCAACAAGGTATGGAGGTACTCTCATGGGTAAGGATACTCGTGTTTCTCTCGCTCACATGCCGCGTACTGCTGAAGCTTATGGCTTACTCCAAGCCTGTATTTGGGCTCTTAATTGCGGTTTCTATCACGTCAGCATTCGTACTGACTGCCTTAGTCTCGTTGAAGCTATCGCTGATCAGGAACATCATATCAATGATCTACGAGGACTTATACAGGATTTTCTAGTTTATTCTCTTTGTTTTCATTGTCTCTCATTACAATATATCCTTAGAATTCTTAATAAACGAGCACATGGAAGCTTGGAAGAACTGTTAAACTTTAACTTTCATAGCTGGCAAAAAAAAAGTTTTTTAAGACTTAAAATATTGTTGGTTGATATTTAAAATCAAAAGATAATTCGTTATGATATAGAAATTCATCATCTAATCATAATTTTTCGATATGGTATAATTTACTTAATTAATTTTATAGTTTTAAGAGCTATTTTTAAGACTTAAAAGAGTTTGTTTTTATGTCTAAGTTAAAAGGACAAACGATTAGTCTTTATTTATATAATCGAATTTGATCATCTTATTATATATTTTTGATGAATGTACTCTTATTTATATAATAAAAAAATTCACCTTGTTATAATTTTTTGATGTGGGATAATTTTACTTAAGTTTATTTAAGTTTAGATTTAGTTTAAGTAAGAACTTTTATTTATAGACGAATGATGATTACACTTATTCATAATATATAGAATTCCATCAGCTCATCTTAATTTTTCGATGCGGGATAGTTATACTTTAACTATATAGTCTTAGTCGTAGGAACTTTTTTTTAGTCTCAAAAGATTGTTGGTTAATATCTAAGAACGAAAGATTACATAGAATTCTATCACCTCCTCATTATAATTTTTCGATATGTGATAATTTAATTTAACTTTATTTGTAGTCTTATTAAGAACACTTTTTAAGACTAAAAAGTTTTTTGTTGATATCTAAGGACGAATGATTGGTCTTATTTATAACGAGTATAGAATTTCATCACCTCATCCTAATTTGGAGAAATGATTACTTTTATTTAAATAATAGAATTCCATCGTTTTATTGTACCCTTTTCGTTCACTATTTTTTTCTCCATTACCTTAATTTCACTATTTTTTATTCGTTACCTTAATATTTGTGAGCAAAAAATAGTGACCGGAGGAAGTATAATTTTTTTGATGTGGGATAATTTACTTACTTAAGTTTAAAGCCTTAAGAGTGTTTTAAGACTAAAAAGAGAGGGGTATAATTTTTCGATGTGGGATAATTTACTTAAGTTTATAGCCTTAAGAGTGTTTTAAGACTCAAAAGCGAGGGGTATAATTTTTTGAGGTGAATAATTACTTAAGTTCATAGTCCTAAAAGTTTTTCAAGACTCAAAAGATTTTGATTGATATCTAATAACAAATAATTAGTCTTATTTATAATATAGAAATCCACCACCTTATTATAATTTGTCGATGTGGGATAATTTAACGAAAATTTGTAGTCTTATTTATAATATAGAATCATCACCGTAACTTATTTTAATTGTTTGGATGTAGACAATTTTAAGTTTGTAGTCATATTAAGACCTTTTTTAAACTCAAATTTTTTTTAAAAACAAATCAAAAAATAAGACTACAAATTCATGACCTCATCATAATTTAAAAAACCAATGATATAGAATTCCATCATAGTCTTTAAAAAAAAAAGTTTTTTTGTTGGTTGATATTTAGAGCAATGACTACTCTTATTTAGTAGAAATTCATAACCTCATCATAGTTTTTTGATGTAGGGAATTACTTAAGTTGGTTGATGTGTAAAGAATTTCTTTTATTAGTTTTATTTATAATAAGATAGAATACCATCGCCTTATTATAATTTTTTATTTAAGTGTGTAGTCATAACAACTTTAATAAGACTCAAAAGATTTATGTTTGATGAAACTTTATAATTTTTCGAATGTGGGATAGTTTTACTTAAATTTATAGTCTTTATATAAATTTTAAGACTCAAAAGATTTTTGGTTAATATCTAAGAGTAGATGATTACTACTGAGTATTATTTATAATAATGTAAACTTTCATCACCTTATTATAATTTTTCGATGTGATATTATTTTTACTTAAGTTTGTAGTCTTATTAAGAGACTTTTTAAGACTTAAAAGTTTTTTTTGATTGATATTTAAGAACGAAAAATTAATCTTATTTATAATATAGAATTCATCAACTTATTATAATTTTTTGATGTAGGATAATTTATTTAAGTTTATATTCAACCATCCGCTCTTTTTAATAAGACTAAGAAAATACATCTTTACTTTTGTTTATAATATAGAATTTCATCAGCTCACTATAATTTTTCAATATTTCTTGGTCGATATTTAAAACCAAATGATTACTCTTATTTATAATATATAATTTCATCATCATATTATAATTTGTCGATGTGGGATAATTTTACAACTGTTCTATGTAATAAATTCATCACATAACGTGAAACAAATAATATGAAATTTATACTCTAATCAAAATATATTTTACCACGAATTTAATTATTTATTTTTTATAATTTATTTTACGATAATGTTTTTTTAAAAAATGAACTCTAAAGGTTTCTACGTCAGAATTGTAAAACATCACATTAATATAATAAATTAAATGTACATTGATAATTAAAAGATTCTGTAATTGATTTTTTTTATTATTTATGATATTTTCCTAATTTGAGGTTTGATGAAACGGACCAATGAGATCGCTCGAAAAAAGCTTTATATATATATATATATATATATATATAGAGAGAGAGAGAGAGAGAGAGAGAGAGAGAGAGAGATCGCTCGAAAAAAGCTTTATATATATATATATATATATATATATATATATATATATAGAGAGAGAGAGAGAGAGAGAGAGAGAGAGAGAGAGAGAGAGAGAGAGAGAGAGAGAGAGAGAGAGAGAGAGAGGGGGGGGGGGGGATTTCTTATGAGTCCTTCATCTATATTGAGTCCCTAAGTCCTCATCCCATCCATTGATTGGGAGATAGATGGACGGACGAGACTGATCACTATATTAAAAAAAAAAGATACTGCTTCCATCAAAATAGGTAGGATTATAATAGAGTAACGTATCATTCATACAGCCATTAATTCCTAACACAACTCACGTTCATCATTCTTTCCTTCAACCATTAAAATTCTTCTTCGCTCCGCTGCCATTTACTTCCAATGAACACGATCAAGAACACATTCAGTCATTCATCATCTTCTTCACGCTGCTGCAACTTACGTTCGATCAATCCGGCTTAAACTTTTCATTCGATGGCGCATATGCAAATCGTAGAACACAAAAACTTTGAGTGTATGCTTTGTAATTTATACTAGAAATGTCATAGAAGTCATTAAGATGCTACTCAATTATTAGTTTTTACGTTTACAATACGGGAAACTGCATATTATTAGAAGTCTGATTCTTCATATGAAATTTACGCACGCACTATATATTGAGTTATTGTAGTTCACTTACTGCGTTACTTTAGTGTAGAACATCTGTTATTTTAATGTCTACCATCTGTTACTTTATACGTCGTGTTACCTTAATTCACTACAAACGTTACTCTAGTGCTTTTCATCTATTATTGTAGTGCATTGGAGTGTCGTAAAGATTTAGAAAACTGCCACATTAAAAAAAAGATACTTCTTCCTATAATAATGGGACGTGATTGCCACCAAGATAGGAAACAATATCAAAAGAGTAACGCCGTCATTCAAAGAAATATACTGCGTGCTTTATCCTAGCATCCACCACGTTCAACCCAAATAACATTCAATCAAAGTACACGCATTCAATCAACACACTCTAATACACGTTCAGTCATTCATTTTCTTCCTAGTGCAACTGCAACTTCTCCTTCGACGGCTGATATGCAACTTGTCAAAGACACAAACGGTAAGTTTTATTTTTTGCTTTGTAATTTATACTGGAGACGCCATGGAAGCCATTAAAATACTCCATATTATTAGATTTTACGTTTATGTTATGGACACTGCGTATTACCAGATTTTTTTTCAATATATGAATGGTATATACCTGACGTTATTTTAGTGCAAAATATATGTTACTTTAATTCACGCTATCCGTTACTTTAATGCCCGTCATCTGTTACTTTATCTCTAGTTTATACGCATCTTCTGTTGATTGAGTGGAGTGTTACTTCAATGCACTTTAGTTGTTACTTTAATTAATGACATTTGTTACGTTATTGCGATGGAGGGGCAGAGTGATTCTAATACCGCCACATTTAATGGCATTGTTATTGTTTTTCAGTAGCCGCAAAACCACAGGAATGGGGCAGGGATGTGGGTGAGAGTTTCACTCCATATGTAGGGCAGATCTTCAAGGACGTGGAAGAGGCAGTAAAGTTTTTTATAAGATCTGTGCACTGTCTTGCGGGTTCGATGTGAGGAGGTACACAACGAAAAGATGGCGAGGTTGTGAGATTAATCAAAGCTGCTTGTATGTAACAGGCAGAGTTTTAACAAAAAGAAAAATGTCATCGCGGATGCGGCAGGCAAGGAGTCATCGTCCAAGGACGAAGAAGTGAAGGAGATGGCCAAGGGAGTCGCTGTCAAGGCACCGACAAGGAAGACCAAGGTCTGTCATGTTGCCTGCAAAGCCATGATTAGGTTGTACAACAAAGACAGGTCCCTAAAAATTGATATTTTCCACAGCGGACACAACCACGAGCTAATTTCAGCAAAGGACAGAGACATCCATAAGATATCGAGAAACCTCACGAAGTACCACAAGCAAATGATCCTGAACAATTCACGGGTATGTGTTGAGTAGCTTCTTGGCGGTTCAATTATTAAAATTCTGATCACTATATAAGTTTTCTGCACTACCAAATATCTGGGTTTACTTTAATGCACATGATAAGTTATTGTGATACATACCATCCATTACTTTAATGCATACCATCTGTGAATGAGTAGTTACTGGTAATTTAATCTCGTTTTACTTTAATGCCTTTTTACTGTTACTTTGATTCTTGTCATATGTTACTTTAATCCATGTATTGTTTCAGCTGAAGATCGGTGCGACACGGATGTACAAGATGTGTAAGAAGCAGGTTGAAGGGTTCGCAAACGTAGGTGCCATCTTGGTTGACTTCAAGAACTTTGACAGAGATATAAAGTGCTTCGTCCATGAGAGGGACGGTCAGTTATTTATCGATCGTTTTAGGGACATGGCGGACAATCGGGAAGATTTTTTTTTATTACGAACAGGATGACGATGGTAGTTTGAGCAGGGTCTTTTGGCCCGACGGTGTTGCTATGAGAACTACAAGTTGTTTGGTGACGCAGTTTCGTTCGACCCAACCTACGGGACGAACAAATATAAATGATATTCACCTCGTTCACCGGTGTTGATCATCATAAGCGATCGGTGACTTTTTGTGGCGCTCTCATTGCACACGAGAAATTTGAATCGTTCAACTGGGTGTTCGATCGGTTCCTGACAGCCATGGGCGACAAGGAGCCTGAGTACATCATCACTGATCAGGACCCGGGGATCATATCATCGTTCGCGAAGATTTTCAAATCGGCGTGGCAACGATTTTGTATGTGGCATATCATGAATAAGGTCCCCACTAAATACAGTGCCTTGAGAAGTGACTACTAGGAATTCCTGAAGAAATTGAATGCAATATAGTGTGGGATGACGAGATCGATGCAGCGGAATTCGACGAGCGGTGGATGGAAATAATGGATGAGCATGATGTGGGGGATGTTCAGTGGTTCGCATCTACCTTTTCAATTAGGAAGCAGTGGGTCATGGCACACTGCAGGGATCTGAAGATGGGTGGCTTATTGCGAACAACACAAAGATTGGAGAGCGAAAACAATTTCTTCAAACGGTCTGAGAACCAGCACGGAACGTTGGTTGAATTCTAGATGCGGTTCGAGAGCGCTATGAATTAGCAGAGGTATACCCAGAAAAAGCTTGACAGCAAGAACATACAATGTCTGCCCAAGACAATAACACATCTGCCGATAGAACAGTACGCTAGGAGGATCTACACCCACGTCGTGTTTGAAGGATTTCAAGAGGAGGTCAGGTGTTCCGTGGGAACGTGTAGTGTAAGAGGATTTGCTGAAAGGGATGAGGTTGAAGTAACTACAGTGAGGGACGCTACTAGGGGTAAAGAATTTTTAGTCCACCATAAACAAGGTACACACTGGCCTGCTCGTTGTCTTCCTTTTTACGTGTTTTATGAGTTACAATAACAGAGTGCATGCTTTGGAGTAACACACAGTATGAATTAAAGTAACGCGGTTTGTAGGTCGTGGATTTAATTGTCTTAATGCTTTAATAACCTCCTGCAGAAACGTCAGACGTCAGGTGCACGTGTAAATTGTTTGAGACAAGGGGAATACTGTGTCGACACATAATCTGGAAATATTCATCAAAGGGTGGTCAAGGGATGCATTGCCCACGTCTCGTATTGGTGATGACGGAATGGAAGGAGATGACATTGACATCATAGACGGAAAGCAAATAGAGATGTCTAAATTGTGGTCGGAGGTTCATGAGACGATGGGTGTTCTACGTTCTGCTGATAAAGAAGATGTGGAGAGCATGCGCGCTTTGATCCGCGAATTCAGGTAGAAGCTTAAGCCAATTGGGGGTCCTAAGACATTGAATAAAACCCAAGAATTGGAAGAAATGCTTGGATGTACGTCACTACAGAGATAAGGATACTCCCGCCAAAGATTTCAAAGACAAAAGGAAGCAGCAAAAGGATGTGATCGAGCAAAGCGAAATCTGTTGCACTTGAAAAAATGCCCAAGCGCATGTGCAACAATTGTAAGAAGATGGCGCATCATGACAAAAGGAAATGCCCAAATCCCTTTGCAACACGGCCGCCACCGACTGTCGAACCGTCTGACGATGACTCAGAATCAGAATTAGAAGATGAGGACAAGAAGGATGAAGAAGATGAACCAGAATTCTGATTAGGGCAGTATGTTATTAAAGTAACGTAGATTATTCTTTACAGTAACTCGTCGAACGAATATCAGTAACACATTATTTTTGATTTGATTGACTTACAAATATTCATGCCTTAGAGAATAACATTTGTTGGAGTAAGATTCAGTTAAAGTAACACACATTATTCATTAGAGTAACGTACTTGATGAGTTAGAGTAACCCGGATTATGGGTAACAGGTGATAATTTTTTGAATGAAGAACATCCCATTTTTTGTTTTTGTTTTGGGGAATACTTAATAAAAAAGACATTACTCTTTTGTTTAATTGGACATCCTGTGTTTGCAAGACACTATTATGCAGCATAAGAGATTTTACAAGTTAAAGTAACACATGTCATGAATTTCAGTAACACATTATACGAGTTAAAGGAACAAAGTTTACGGGATAAGATAACATCAAAATATGTCAAAATGACAGTAATTGTTTGTTTGACAACATAATTTGTCAACCATGTACAAAATGATGCTTAGTTTTTTGTTAAACGAAAGTTACAATTAATCCAACCATGTACGATATACTATTTCCGGCTCTTTTCTCGCTCAACCTTTGCTTAGCTTCTTCGATTAATTTTGGTCTCGCTGCCACAAACTTGGTTACACCTTCAATCAGCCGCTTTCGCACCTTGTTCATGTCTGCTAGGAGAAGAGTGGCTGTAAGCTGGACCACCAGGTATCTTTTGTTTACCTTCCTCTCGAGGTCTACGTGTTGGAATTCGCGGCCCTCGTACATTAGCATGTGCATCAGTAGGAACATCCCCGACTCATCCTTGTTGGTTTAAGCACGCGGAACTTGTACTGCACTATATCTTCTGCACCCCGGACGGAATTAGAGTCAAGGTAATCACTCATTGTCGCCACCTGAAAATCAATGATGACAATATAAGATGACCTAACTAATTAAACATGGCACACGAGATGTGTTAAATAACTGATGAAATAAAGAATAGAGAAGCTCACAATTATCTTGACGGCTGTAAAGAGTTCTGTCTCTCTAATGTTTGTGTAGCGACAGTGGTCGAGGAGATCGACTGTCTTCTTCTTTTGGTTGATGAGTATGCAGGAGAATTACCCGTCATTGTTGAGCGTCTAGCTGCAATGTACCGCCGTAATTATTCCTGAAAATATCCCAGTGCTCCATTAAGGTGTCAGAATTCTGAGTGGATATGCAATTCAAATTTTAGGCCATAATCCTCATTATGCAATCCTGTAAAAAGGTTGGGCTGTGTGAACATTTAAAATTAATACAAAGTAATTTGTTGGTGGCCTTGTGCTGTAGTGAAACATAGAATTCTTGTTACTGCAACACGTGGTGAGTGTTACTCTAACAAAGTTAAAGTGTTACTCTGATCAATCAATTACCAAAAAAAAGAGAATATGAGGCTAGCAACAAGGATACGCACTATATATCCTACCACATACTGCCCCATTCCATAATTTTATGCATAAATTCCTAAACAGTAACTCGTTAGGCATACCGTTTGTCGTAGACCAAAGAAAGCCATCTTCGAGGAATCACCCAAACCGCTCCCATTTGCTACGAGGCTGTTCATCAGCATTGACATGCACTTGACGACATATGAAGACATGTCGTTACCCGGGAGCATGGACATTATATCACCCCGGGTGATTGCAGCCAACGATGAATACTGCGCCACCATTTCGCTGTATTCAGGACAGATCAGTAGGCATTGCAAATAACAGATAAGTGACAAAAATTTAAACAATAATATATTCACAATATGTGTAGTCTTCGTCTTACTACCTGTTGTTGTAGTTGTGCTGGAATAAGCAGTAGTCCACTTCATTTTTCCGCAGGACGCGGAAGTTGCCCAACAAGGTCTTGTTGTTTGCAAGGAACGGGGATGCCATCGGGAGACTGGGATTTACATCGCCACAGTCGATGGAGCTGCCTAGGTCGTCCCCATCCCCTCTAGATCGACTTCTAAGAACAGATAATGATCTGGTGGTGACCGTTGATTGATGCGTGGTTTTTGCAGATGGTGTTTTTGGAGTGGATGGTGGCACGCGGCTCTTCTCAGCCGGTCTTACATCGGGGATCGGCTCTCCTGGCCTCTTGTAAGACTCATTGATGGACGTGGCAACTGCTGACATTGTCTTACTAATGACAAGGTTAGCTTTATCAGCTACTGTGGACATGACATAGATCCACCCCGACGCGGCCACGCGCGGGTTTGGGGAGGCGAATGAATCTCATGTTAGATGGATCGAATTGAAATTTAAATCAAAGTGGAGTCGCCACCGAACTTTGTGGGAGTTCGGGCCCGTTCGAACCCACTCTATATCTTAGTGGGCCATGCACAAAGTATGGCCCATTCGGATGTCAGAGTTTATGAGGTTCGTCCCTTTGCATTTGACACCGACACCGACATTATCGGATATCGTGTATTGAATGACTCTCGTGGGTTCGGATATCCGGAAACCATGGTTCTGAGTAAGGGGTGAGGGTACGTGTTGGGAAGTTCACAAAGAACACCCAACCCCGCCCGCATTTAGCGGCCTCTACTAAGATATCACTTGACTTTTGAATACGCGCGTTAGTAATACGATTGAATGATATGCAAACAATATTTTGACTAAACATGCGAAGATTTGAATAAGTTTCTATGTCAATTTAATGCATCTAAAATTAACATCAAAGTTATATTTAGCATGCGAGATTCGTTTTAGTACAATAAAACAAAAAAAAAACAGAAAAATAAATCAAGAAGACATGAACGAACAAGTTAGTAACGGTAATAACGATAATAACGGTTCGCAAATTATATGGAATGATGTAACGAAATATGGTGCATGATTTTGAAAAGTATTATGACACGTGATTGACTTGACATGTGTTGACCGAAGTCATAAAAAGAATTTTATCGAAACTCGAAAGACAATGTTGGGACTCACGGATTTGACGTGATAAAGGCCACTCGATCGAGTTATTGAGGGACTTGACTGAGTGGACCTTGGAAAAAGTTTCTGTCCCGGAATTTGAGCTGTCACTCGACCGAGTCATGGAGGGACTCGACCGAGTGAGCAGCCACTCGATCGAGTCATTGCGAGACTCGGCCGAGTGGTTCTCAAAGAACCTTCTGCCTCGGTTTTTGGGGTGCCACTCGATCGAGTGGGCTAGGCACTCGATCGAGTGCCCCCCTGTACGAACTAGGGTTCGTTTCCCAATTTGTTATAGATTTCGAAATTGCCTTTTGATTTTGGGAAATCGCTAATTTTGCCAAGTCCGGCAAAAATATTATATGATTTGTGGTCGACTCGAGTTTTGATACTCGTTGTATCCGATATTTGATTACAGAATTAATATCAAATACTTAGAGTGAAATCTAGAAAAAAATGTTGTGAGTCGCTTAAATCAAACTAAAACGAAATAAATTATCTTCGCGTTTATAGTGTCGTGATTTGTTCTCTCGAATGATACGACAACTATTTTAGCATCAACGAATTTTTGTTAGTTAGATTTGTTGACTAATTCGTTTAGATACGACATTCGACTATAGAGTCGATATAGCATCTAAAGAACGGCGCTTTATGTTCTATTGAATTAAAAAGAAATTGATTCCCTCCGCATCTCGACATCGTAACGAATCCTTGCGGATTATGTGATGTCAGATCCGCATCAACGGGTTTCGACCTAACTTAAATAAAAGCGCTTGATTTGAAATAGTTTTGGAAATCGATGTATATGCGATATTAATGATGACGACGAATATGCAAATAATGAAACGTGACAAACGACGCGACTGATAACTCGATAATTATTCATAATCTCATCCCGTTTTTATGTGTCGTTAATATTATTTATAATATTATTTGGGCTATATAGTATACTTTCTAGTAATTTGGTTAATTATTCAAGTAATTATGATTTTATAATAAATTGGGCTAAATTGTATTAACTATGAATTATAGGTACGAGTTGATGGGTAAAGAAGGACGATCGAACGAGAACGACTAGATACAAGAGTAAGAGAACAATACGACCCCAAATAAAGTTAGAAGATTCACTTCATCAAGGAATTAACGGAGGAAAAAAATGGAGAGGAAAAAAAAAGGAAAAAATACAACCCATAATCTTGAGTTGTAAGAAAACGCAGGAAGGAGTATCAATGGATATCCAATATTGCCAAATCTCCTCAATTTTCCGTACTTGCACCCAAAAAATATACCCCAAATCTTTCCTAATTTTGACCCAAGGCAACTATAAATACCCAATCCCCAATCATGAAGAGAGGAGAAAAGAGGAGAAAAAAAGAGAAAAAGGAGCCGCAAAACACATACATAGGAATGAGGCGAAGGCCTTGGCCTTCATGGCCAAGGTCGGTACAAACCGGATTTTATTGCGGGATGCGATCATTTCAACTCCTAATTTATCTAACGGTTGTATCTATCTATCTTACTTAGTTTATTTATCGTTTAATTAGTTACTTAGTTTAATCTTTCAGTTATTCGAACATGTAATGTACCGATTATTGTCAATGAGTTATGAGATTACTTTATTGTTTTAACTTTAATTAGTACTTTGATATTCGTATGAAATTCACGATTTGACTTTTGTTTTCATGTTTATTAGTTTAGCCTGATCTCCTAGATTATTTACATGAGTCGATTGTTAAATTAATAGTGTTTCAAATTAGGTTGCAGCTTACTGGTGTAATTTAACTACTAGAATTTTGTATGATAATTGAGTTATATTTAAATGCAGCTTTCTGGTTCTATATAATTCATTTGATTGGTGTTCTTAACGCGATTAAATTTATTGACTTGATTCGTGCTTACATGGTTGAGTCAATATAATTTAGTTAGGATTAGACTTGCGTGGTTAACGGAGTTTAACGAGTAAGAAAGATAAAATTATTAATTTAGTTGCTTACAAGGGATTAAATACTTACCGATCTATTTGAGTCTAATTAATTGAATCGATGATTAACCCGACTATATCATATATTGCATGTCTCGAATATTATTATTATTATTATTATTATTATTATTATTATTATTATTATTATTATTATTATTATTATTATTATTATTATTATTATTATTATTATTATTATTATTATTATTATTATTATTATTATTATTATTATTATTATTATTATTATTATTATTATTATTATTATTATTATTATTATTATTATTATTATTATTATTATTATTATTATTATTATTATTATTATTATTATTATTATTATTATTATTATTATTATTATTATTATTATTATTATTATTATTATTATTATTATTATTATTATTATTATTATTATTATTATTATTATTATTATTATTATTATTATTATTATTATTATTATTATTATTATTATTATTATTATTATTATTATTATTATTATTATTATTATTATTATTATTATTATTATTATTATTATTATTATTATTATTATTATTATTATTATTATTATTATTATTATTATTATTATTATTATTATTATTATTATTATTATTATTATTATTATTATTATTATTATTATTATTATTATTATTATTATTATTATTATTATTATTATTATTATTATTATTATTATTATTATTATTATTATTATTATTATTATTATTATTATTTTCGAACCTAACGAACCCCCCCTCCCCATTATATATTTATACTATTAAATAATAAATCTTTTTAGATAATAACGTCAGTCTCCGTGGGATGGACATCTACTTACCCTATCTACCGTAGAGTTAGTAGTGTTTATAAATTTAATTTTGACTGCGGAAACGACACACATCAAATTTTGGCGCCGTTGTTGGGAACTTATTGTTTATTGTCTTAGACGTTATCTGCTTATTATTATTATTACCCTTATTATTACTAGTATATTCTTGTTTTATTTGTTGAGTCGGCTTAAGTGCCTCCCTGAGTTTCGCAACCTTTGTAAGGAGATGTTAATAGTGTCTGTTTCCCAAAAAAATCGTTACTTTATTAATTTGATTATTATATTTTTTTTTCCCTATCGATGCTATGTGTGTTTTGTTTCCTTTGTGCTTCACTTCCTTGGTCAATGTTATATTTTGCAGATTGTAAAAGAAACTATTGAGTTGGTGTCGGGTCGATTATTTCGCTTGGAGCATGGAAAAACAAGGGAGATATTTTTGCGTCCAAGTAACATGATATCACCAACTACCGAATAATTGGAATCTGCTAAGTCCCTCCACCCTCCTATTTTTTTTTATATGCTTAAAGTTTAATTTCTCAATGTCTATTTTTGACATCGAGGACGATGTCAAGTTTAAGTGTGGGGGAGTGGTTAATTCTTACGGAAAAAGTGGAAAATTTTAAATATATGGAGCTTATTGTTTAAAAAACCTTTGTTTAGAAGCGGTTTAAAACATTATATATTATTAAATTAATTAATTGAATAGTTTATAGTGGAGGAGAAATTTATGTATATATTACTTGCTAATCTAACTCGTAATTTGTTTTGCTAACTCACTAACTTATAAAATATTTTTAGTTTGTCGTCGGTTGTACCTACTTTGGTTGGTTTGAAATCATGGAGGGTTAATCTTTTGATTCTTAATTTTAACTCGTGAGTTCTCATTGTCGAGGACGACAATGGACTAATTGTGGGGGGAATTTGATAACTCGCTAATTATTCATAATTTCATCCCGTTTTTATGTGTCGTTAATATTATTTATAATATTATTTTTGCTATATAGTATACTTTTTAGTAAGTTGGTTAATTATTCATGTAATTATGATTTTAGAATAAATTGGGCTAAATTGTATTAACTACGAATTATAGGTACGAGTTGATGGGTAAAGAAGGACGATCGAACGAGAATGACTAGATACAAGCAAGAGAACAATACGACCCCAAATAAAGTTAGAAGATTAATTCACTTCATCAAGGAATTAACGGAGGAAAAAAATGGAGAGGAAAAAAAAGGAAAAAATACAACCCATAATCTTGAGTTTTAAGATAACGCAGGAAGGAGTATCAATGGATATCCAATATTGCCAAATCTCCTCAATTTTCCGTACTTGCACCCAAAAATTATACCCCAAATCTTTCCTAATTTTGACCCAAGGCAACTATAAATACCCAATCCCCAATCATGAAGAGAGGAGAAAAGAGGAGAAAAAAAGAGAAAAAGGAGCCGCAAAACACATACATAGGAATGAGGCGAAGGCCTTGGCCTTCATGGTCAAGGTCGGTACAAATTCAACCGGATTTTAATGCGGGATGCGATCATTTCAACTCCTAATTTATCTAACGGTTGTATCTATCTATCTTACTTAGTTTATTTATCGTTTAATTAGTTACTTAGTTTAATCTTTCAGTTATTCGAACATGTAATGTATCGATTATTGTCAATGAGTTATGAGATTACGTTATTGTTTTAAAGTTTAATTAGTACTTTGATATTCGTATGAAATTCACGATTTGACTTTTGTATTCATGTTTATTAATTTAGCCTGATCACCTAGATTATTTACATGAGTCGATTGTTACATTAATAGTGTTTTAAATTAGGTTGCAGCTTACTGGTGTAATTTAACTACTAGAATTTTGTATGATAATTGAGTTATATTTAATTGCAGCTTTCTGGCTCAATATTATTCAATTGATTGGTGTTCTTAACGCGATTAAATTTATTGACTTGATTCGTGCTTACATGGTTGAGTCAATCTAATTTAGTTAGGATTAGACTTGCGTGGTTAACAGAGTTTAACGAGTAAGAAAGATAAAACTATTAATTTACTTGCTTACAAGGGATTAAATAGTTAACGATCTATTTGAGTCTAATTAATTGAATTGATGATTAACCCGACTATATCATATATTGCATGTCTCGAATATTGTTATGATTAATTTTTTTTATTTATGTTATGTTTATTTATTTTATTATTATTATTTTCGAACCTAACAAACCCCCCCCCTCCCAATTATATATTTATACTATTAAATAATAAATCGTCTTAGATAATAACGTCAGTCTTTGTGGGATCGACCTCTACTTACCCTATCTACCGTAGAGTTAGTAGTGTTTATAAATTTAATTTTGATTGCGGAAACGACACGCATCAGCGACAAATTAAAAAACCGCTATTGTTGACGTTGACTCGCTTCAACAATCAAATACACGGGGTGTCGGGATAAGCGACTGGCCACGTCGGGTGAAACACCCTTGTATTCGGATTTTCTTATTCCGTCATCCTTTGTATTCGACACGAATCAACGAGTAATTTAATGTTTTGATACTATAAATATTAGCGATATTAGAAACGAGAAAATAAAATAAATAAAAAAACGACGACGACACGAACGGACGGACGACGCGAGAGAAGGGAAGAGAAAGAGAGAAGAAATCGGGATTGTTGCACCCTCAACCTACATGTTTCGTATTCTCGGACGGGACTCGCTTAATTGTGGCTTGAGCAAGGGAGTATCGAGATGTAGATGGAGTTATGGTGGTTTAGGGTTTGCTAGATACTAGGGTTGTAAGTTGTATGTGAAAGTTAGGGTTTCGAAAAGTGCAAAGGGGAAAAAAGTCTCTTGATTGTGTTGCAAAAGGGTGGTATTTATAAGAATTGCTCAACTCCCCAACCTAGGGTTACTCGATCGAGTGCCCTGATGGACTCGATCGAGTGACCCAATATACGGAGATCAGCGGGCCTGCTAGAGGCCCACTCGATCGAGTGAGCTGACACTTGATCGAGTGGCTGAGGCGGACGAGATCTTTTAAGGATTTTGTGTTTGGATTGGATTCTTAATATTTGCGTGGCTGTTTCGTGTCTCGGAAACGGCTTTGACCGAGGTTTAACCCGGTCGCTAAAAGTCTGTTTTATTTCCAGTGTTGGTTTCGACCCAAATTTGTCTTATTTGATTGGAAATGACCCGCTGGGCTTGAATTTGAGGTTGGTTCTGTGAAATTTGTATTCCGTAAAAGCTCAAGCCATAAACTAACGGTTTTGAGCCCATATCCGAGCGCGTAGAAGCACGTTTGCGTCCAATCATCATCGGATGTTTTTTGGAAACTGCTATAGACACCTAGCAGCCAAATGTGGGTGTCTACAGAGCCCCCTCTCTGACTGAGGCTTGGACAGGGCGAAAATCAGAGTAGCTACCAGGCCAATCAAGGATTAAGACCCGGTAGACTTTCGGTCGGGTCGTTTATAGTCCGTTAGACTTGCGTAAAAGGGCTCGCCAGCCATAAGATAGGAATCATACCTGCGTTGATGATAACTCCGAGGGGAATCGGACTTGTTGTATAAGTCCTGGGTGCGCTCGTAAATGGGCCCATCCCATGCTATTCTGGGGAATATGCCATCTCAGGCTTTCCACTGGGGAGATATGTGAGCTATGCGGGCTTGTTTCTGAAGCCTTGAGTCGTACCTGTATAAGTCACGTAATGTTTTGCAACACGTAGGCGCACTAGGGAATAAAAATTGAATTTTTCGAATTTTGAAATTTTGAAATTTTTGAAAAAAAAAAATTTAAATATTTTTTGACTCTTTTGGAAATTAGGAATGCTCGGGATGACTAATTTCGGTGCTAAAACTGAGGAGTTCGAGACTGGGCCTGTATGCTTAAGCCCAGTAGAATTAGGAAATTTTATGGAAAGAGGTTGTCATGGTTTGGTATTATAAATACCCATCCCCTGTCTTAGTTTTCTTCACAACTTTCACAATTCTCCTCTTCTTAAAAAAAACTCCTTATTCTTTTCAAGAATTTTAGCCATGGGAATTGAACGCTTGACCGCGATGCTGCAAGAATGGTACCGACGCTTTAGGGACACGGATAAGGTAGTTCTGAACCAGACGGGTATTACTCAGCTGTATACGTTCCGTCAGATGCAGGTGGACCGCCACTTCCTTGACGCTTGTCTGTCCTATTGGGACGACACCTACCATGTTTTTTTTCCTTTCCTCGAGGAGAAATCTGTCCTTTACCTGAGGAGATTGCTGCTGTGGGAGGATGGAACCCTATACTTCGTCTCGCTGTCCCATTTTCCGTTCATGATCCAAGGAGGAAACTACGGGAATTTTTTCCCACAATGAAGTATCTCGAATGGCTGAAGACGATACTATTTCTTTGATCGACCTGGCCGAGAAATTTATGAACCCGCATGACGTCCGAGTAAGATCGATTCACAGCCGTAGGGCTTTCTCCTTTTGTATACTCCATGTTTATGCCTTTGAATGTCACATGGATTTGTTGTCGTGCATGGGCGACGTTCGTCTTTTTACTGTGGTCGATCTGATGGAGACGGAGCATAGTCCGGCTTGGCTGATTACGGGGGAAATTATCCAGGGTTTGGATAACCGTAAGAGGGATTCGTCGGTTCTTCTGACCGGGAGCACCCGTTTATTGCAGGTAAGTCGCTTCGGATTTTTTCATGATTTTTCGATTTCTCAATTTCCGATCTTTTTGAATTTTTTTTTCACGATTTTTGCTGCTTCAGCGGGGACTCGATCGAGTCACCCTGGCACTCGACCGAGTGCCCTCATAAAAACCTCCTGTTTCGACTTCAGGGATGCCACTCGATCGAGTGACCCCTAGGCACTCGATCGAGTGCCCTCAGGCGGACGTCTATTTTGCTCGGGAACTCATATTTTTTGTTTCTTTTTCAACTTTGGCTATTTGAGAGGCTATCAGTCATAGACCCTCCTCTTGACCCGAGTCGGTACCGTCCTAACCAAGTGATAACAAGGAGACGGGCTATTAATTTTTCTCGCCACATTACTCAAAAATATTGGGATGAAGTGCTGTCTTTTCATAGTGGTCCGTTGATCCGATGGGTAGTGCCATGGTGGCCCATTTATATTTGGACGGGCTTGGCTCCGAAGGATAAGGCTCGCTACCAGTGTAATCCCCTAGAAATTCTAACGCAATACAGTGGCGGAAACACTGTAGAGTTGGGATTAAAACACACTGACAAACTATATCTTATTAAAAGAAATGGTAAGTCAATACAAATGCCTCTTTTTACAAAAGGGCTAAAAGTAAAATCTCCAAACGGGTATATACAAATTCATAAATTACAAGAATGAAGAAAGAGTAGGATCCACGCTACTCGCTAGCTCACACCCAAATTGGCGTGTTGGTATATGCCTTGGATGGTGTGGATATATGCCGGCTCGGATCGTCTTTCAACGCAAATTGGCATGTTGGTTAGATGTTCTGGGATATTCAATAAAGATGCTGATTTGGAAAGTGCATCTGCGAATTGGTTTTCCTCCCGAGGTAGATAGATGTATTCTACTTTTTGGAATTATTTCTCGAGAACCCTTACTCACGCTTGGTAAGCCACGAGATTGGCGTTCTGAGTTTTCCATTTTTGGAGAGCTTGATTGATGATTAGAGATGAGTCACCGTGGACCCGGAGGTTCGTTACTCCTAAATCAGCGGCGGCTTGCAACCCGTGAATGCATTCTTCATACTCGACTGCGTTGTTAGTCAAGTCGAAATCCAGTTTAATGGATAACGGGGTGTGCTCCCCTTTCGGTGATATTAGCAGAATCCCGACTCCGAATCCTCGGAAGTTGGACGCCCCATCAAAATATAAATCCCATGTCTCGGTGTCGGTATGGAATATGCCTTCATCTGGAAAGGCCCAAGTATCGGTGTGTCCTTCTTCAGGTACCGGACTATCGGTAAGAAATTCTGCTACTACCCGGCCTTTGATGGCTTTTAATGGTACAAACTTGAGGTCAAACTCTGCTAGCATCAAAGTCCATCTGGACATCCTACCATTAAGGATGGGCTTCTCGAACAAGTACTTGATAGGGTCAATTTTGGATAAAACATGTGCCTCGTGGCTAAGCATATAGTGTCAGAGCTTTTTAGTGGCCCAAACTAAAGCTAGGCACGCCTTTTAAAGCATTGTATACTTGCACTCGTATTCCAAGAACTTCTTACTGATGTAGTAAATAGCCCGTTCTTCTGAATCGGCTATCTGGGCTAGCATAGCCCCCATGGTTGTCTCGTCGTTGTTAGGTACAACGACAAAGGCAGACCGGGTTGAGGTGGCATTAATACCGGCGGAGCAGACATAATCTCCTTGATTTTATCGAAAGCCGTTTAACACTTATCGTCCCACAGTATTCGTTCTCCTATCTTCAGTTTCTTGAAAATGGGTTCACATACCATGGTTTGAAATAAACCGGCTGATGTACTGGACTTTCCCGAGAAACCCCCTTATTTCTTTTTCGGTTTTGGGTGGCTGCATCTCAGTGATGGCTTTGATTTTATCTGGGTGGACCTTGATGCCGCATTGGCTAACGATATGGCCCAGTAGTTTGTCCGATGTTACCCCGAAACTGCACTTTTGAGGGTTTAGTCTCACGTTGTACTTACGCAGTCGGGTGAAGAATTTCCTTAGGGCCGCGATGTGCCCGCTTCGATCTTTGGACTTGACGATCATGTCGTCCACATAAACCTCCACTTCTTTATGCATCATATCGTGTAATAAAGTAGTAGCGGTTCGTTGATAAGTGGCCCTTGCGTTGATGAGACCAAATGACATAACGGTGTAACAGTAAGTACCCCAAGGCTTAAAACCGTTATTTACTAACTATATTCCCCTAGAAACTCTAACGCAATACGGTGGTGGAAACACTATAAAGTTGGGATTAAAACACACCGATAAACTATATCTTATTAAAAGAAATGGTAAGTCAATACATAGGCCTCTTTTACAAAAGGGCTAAAAGTAAAATCTCCAAACGGGTATATACAAATTCATAAATTACAAGAATGAAGAAAGAGTAGGATCCACGCTACTCGCTAGCTCACACCCAAAACTCAGCAGCAAATATCTGTCATGTTAGAAACATAACAGCCACGTCAGTAGGGAGTAACTCGGACGTTCTCCCGGCCATATTATACCATATGGAAAAATAATAGTATTATTATATCAAAATAATTAAAATGGAAACATTAAATGATATAATAAAAATAAGCTTTTGGAAAAAACTTAAAACATTTGTCAACCTGCAAATCAAACCAATCTATAATAATAATAATAATCATATTCAAAAATAGCGTTATGGAAATTCGATCAGTGTGCACAAGGCTAGACTTTCACTAGAATAATACTGGAAACTAGTTTGGAGAACTGTAGACTTAACTCATAACAAAATCCAGACCAGTCTCTAACTAGGCAACTCAACCATAACAGGACTGCGTCCAGCGAGGTCCTGGTTTAAGTAGTATACACCCATCCTGGATACAAACCATATCCAGTTAAAACTAAAACTAAAAAAATTCAGAAAAGAGATGTTTTAAGAAAATGATACTAAAATTAATTGAGTCGACGAATTTTAAAAATTAAACGAGATTTTATAACGCTTTCAACTTAGTTTTAGCAAATAGATTTTATCACTAAATAATACTGATTTTACTAAAAATAATCAATCGTAGACAAATGAGAAATTATTAGGGAAAATAGTCTCGACTAAAAATATATTTAAAACTAAATCGACTATTTTCTCATTTATTAGTATAAATCGTAAAACGAAAATTAATTTATTAAACCAGTATACAAATCTCGATTATTGTATTAAAATACAATTTTATGTTAAAAATTAAAAATTAACGAAGTATGACGAAAATATGAAATCAATATTATTTAGTTACTAGTGTTACGATAACCAACAAAATACTATAACGATCATATATAATAAAATTACTAACGATTTATAAAACGATATCGAAGACTCGTAAAATATTTATAAGGTACACCATTTAAAAAAATAATATAATTAGCAAATAATAAATAGCTAAAATTAGAAAATCGAAGTTAAAAATATTTACTACATACTACTACTCAAACATATGATATAAAATCGAGTAACGTCCAAAAGTTACCTTGAGTCAATATCCGAGCGATCACATACTTGCCTTTCTTGATTAGACCAAGCTCGAACCTTAGAACTTGAAAGGCGATTCAATAAAATTACGAGGCCTTCACGAAATGAAAATGAACGAGATTGGAATAAAGAGAATCGGGAAAGAACGAGAAGGAGAAGATAAGGAAATCGAAACAGTAGGAATGGAGAAAATAATAGAACGAGAAGAACAAGATGCATGCAAACGTACGTCTAACAGCAGAAAAGTAGAGCAGCAGGAGCATCACACGGGGACAACAAAGAAGACAAACTATGTCTACGAGATAGAACGAAAAACAATGATGACGACACGCAAAAGCAATCGAACAAACAGCAGTCGCAGTAGAAAAAGGACGACATCGGAAGACAATAGCAGCAGCAAGGAAACAATAGAAGAAGGAGAAGAATAAAGAAAGAAGAAAAAAAAAGGAGAAGAAACAATAGCCGCCGCAGCAACAAAATATGAAAACAACAGTAGAAAATGAGAGTAGCAGCGGTATATCGAGCCACGAAAAGAAGACAGAGTTGAAGGAATCCGAGAATAAGAACCAACAGCAATGACAATAATCAAATAAAAATTAGTAGCAGACAGTCATGCATCAACAGCAACCAACGTGACCGCAATTAACGTGACAGCAGCGGCAAAAATGAATAGAAACAAGAGCGGACAACAAATACGAAAAGCAGCGGCGAACAGAATAGACAGTAACATCAGTATAAACGCAACAGCAAAAATGAACTGAACAGACATAGCATCAACAGAAACGCAACAGCAGCAGAAGAACCCAACCACCAACAGAACTACAATAGAGCCAATATTGAAACGAAGAGGGAAGAGAAGGAGAAGGAGAACGACGAACAACAACATCAACCAATAACGAACACAGCAGCAACGAACAATAAGGAAAAAGAAGGAGCAGAAGAGGGTACTACCTTCACTAAGATAGGAACACGCGGAGGGGAAAAGCAGGGGTGAGCGAAAATTGATCGGAGGTCGAGTATTAAGGGAATGGATGACGCGGTTCTAAAAAGGACGATGGTGAGGCTGCAGATTCATAATACGGAGAAAACAAGAGAAGAAGAGGGGAACGAAGAGGTGGCGTTGAGTGTGGGAACCAAAAAAAATGAAGCGGTGGGTGTATGTTAAAGAAAGTGGAAGGGGGAATGAATCACAAAAAGAGGGATGAACGTAATAAAGGTGGAAAACATGAAGTCAAGCGGTCCCACAAATTAAGAAGGGTGAAAGAGAAACGGATTAATTAAATGAATCGGCTCGGAAACACGAATTAAACGAATTCTGTAACGATAAGTTGACTGACCCACGAATCGGGTTAAAACGAGTTAATAAAATTAATAAATAATTGGACCGTCAAATAAAATGAGTAAATAGATTATTCGAGACGAAAACGAAGCTTATAGAAATAAATAATTAAACGATCAAATAATATTTCTCGATAAATAATAAATTTTCGATTAAGTGAATTAAATTGATTTCTCGAGGAAAGAAAATAAATATTTTGACGAAACTTAAAATAAATGACCTTCGAGCTTAATATATATAAATAAAAAGAATTTCGAATTTAAATCGTCGAATAGATTTTCGATAAAAATTAAATTGAATGTATAAAATGAATCGAAACAGACATAAAAATATGTTTTAAAGAGAAGAAGAGTTTCCAAGTCAAATAAAATTTTAAGAGTTTGAAACGATTAAACAATAGATTCGTTTTATAATAATTTTAAGAATTACGAGTTAAATCATAAAATAAAAATACGAACATAATTTTAATTTAATTTAATTTATAAAATCAGGGGTGTTACAATCTTCCCCACTAAAAAGTAGTTTCGTCCTCGAAACTAACAAAAACATAGTAATAGAATGGAAAATAATGTTACACCATTTGAACAAAAGGAGAATGCTTAACTCGCATCACATTCTCGGTTTTTTTTTTTTTAAAAAAATTAAAAAATTCACAACTTCAAACATGATATGAAATCGAAATCGAAGGCAAAATTTATTTCAAGAAGAGTTAGACTCAATTCCCAAAGTTTAAAATCATTTAAATTAATAAAATCGCAAGTTAAAAATTATTTTATAAAATAATGACGATAAATAATATTTGTAAACGAACTTGAGGGGGAGAGTACCCAAATATTTTTAAAGCAACTGTAAGACGTTTTAATTAAGAAATTTGACAGTAAGATAAAAACATAAGACATACGATGTTTTTTTTTTCGAAAATGTTAAACCGTATTACATAATAACCTTATAAGAATAAAAATATTAGCAATTATGAGAGTTTTCGTAAAATTTAAACACACGCTTGAAAATTGAAAATTGAAACAATTTCGTAATACTTTAATATAACTTATTAAGGCTTTTTTAGATAGGACTAAATATATGTTATCAACCAAAAACGAAAACGGAATTTTGAAATTTATAACTCAAATGTTAAAATTTCACGATAGCCAAAAATTTTAAAATAGTTAAACTTTTCATAACATAGGTTCGGGAAAATGATAAACGGATAAATAGAGTCCGAGTCAACGACAAATTGAAACAGAAATTTTAAAACCCGATAAAGAACTCAAGGGATTGGCCAAAGAACAAGTAGCAGGATTAAAGACAAGCTAAGGTGAGGAACGAAGCTGAGAGTTAATTAGAGCTCTCAGAATTAGAGAATAAATTATCCATCTCGAGATTCCCGGTACGACTCCCACAACACTGGTTTCTAATTTCCATCAAATAATACTAAGTTCAATATTAGGCATTAGGTGGTACCACTTAGTCAAAATCTCCAAAAATATCTTACGTAATTATCCATTCGTTCAAACGACACGATACTAATCCACAATTGTTTTACAATCTAATCTCATCAGTTAAGATTCCACGATCAACCGAACACACCCAAACACTTGATCGATAAGGCTCTTAAATTCAAAGCTCATAAGGTTTGAACTCGAGGTATACTCTAAATTTCATGAATAAGGAACTCTAAACAAGGTCCACCAATTTAACAATGCTCGGGTACGCAATCCTCAAAAATGATCACCAACATATTTATAATGCCACAAGTACAGTAGTTGGAAAAGTATAACAAATCCTCAGACATGCTCAAACCTATTGGTAATAGCGAACATTTACAACTTCAAATACGTGTTGGGCTAAGGTTTCTAAAAACTCCATCAAATTTCATATTGTATCAGCGAAACCACCAAAATATTTATTAACTCAACGAAGCCACAATCTCGTTGGTCTAAGGTTCTGAACTATAAATCCATCAAGATGATTCGCATTAAGTATTCCTCAAAACAACGCGATAAAGCCAACCTTTAATTGTGCAATATTTTTTTTTTCTTCAAGGTTAACAACAATTTATCCAAGTTAGATCACTCAACTCCAAATTTCATAGGTTAAAACCTTAGACAACAATCAACGATCTGATTCTTAAGAAACACGGGTAATCTATGTCAACCAAAATTTCTAACGACATTAATGAAAACCTCTAATGGTACCACAACACTCACATTTTAAACAATACTCTATGATCCCAAATATTCACGATGCATCCATCAAATAAGCATTAGGTAAGAATCCAAAGTGATATTATTAGTTACACTTAGTTCGGTTCTAGGTTAGGTGCTAGGTATCCATCAAATATGACATACTCTTACTACTCCAAAAGATTATTCAACTTTAAGTACTCCAAAATAATAAAAGTAACCTATAACGACCCAAGGTTCAGTGTCTAAAGTATCATCCAAATTCCATCAATCAACAATTTGTCATTCAAATCAATCCTCAAGAATTTCTTACTTGCTTAGAAAATATGGTACAACTCACGATCCTCAAACCAGGTAACAAGGGTCTACTAAACCTCACACATCTATAACCTTCCACGGGGTTCACTGGGACGGAATTCGGTCAAACCAAAGAATCTCAAGAGGGAAGATGGTAAAATAGGAAAATTAACCGAAGATTTATCATAAGAATGAAGACGAGAATTTATAAGAGAAGTATTAGAAGAAGTAGAGGTAGGAAGAAAAGAATCAACGATCCTAAATAAGTAAGATTTAAAAGGAGAGGAGGATCTTCGGATCTCTAAGGTTCACAAAGGAATTCGCGGGGTATCTTCATCATCTCGTAGGGAACGAGCACACAAGTCTTGGGTCGCTCCATCTGGATCTACTGCAATATCATGGAACAGGAATCTACTCTTGATCATCTAACTTGTAGCTTGAGCAAACTAAACCGGAGCTGAAAAGTCACCATCGACATTTTTCTTGGAGAGCTAAGTTGTCCACTCGAGTCACCACGCGTTGAGAGTTCTGAGCAGGTCTCATTCCGAACTGGAGCGGCATCCTATCCACATCTTGTCCATTCATCTTGTTCCAGACAAAAGCAACAAATATTCAATGCTAATCATTGAGTTACAAGTACATATACACTTAACAGTTAAGTCCTTATTTTGTTTCTACCCATCTCTAACAAATATTTCTTTAATGTTCAAATAATTTACTGGTATTTTTCCTAAAATCAGGTGTAAGCGTCGGGAGCAAAAATGCTCTAATACCAACTGTATTCCCCTAGAAATTCTAACGCAATACAGTGGCGGAAATACTGTAGAGTTGAGATTAAAACACACTGATAAACTATATCTTATTTAAAGAAATGGTAAGTCAATACATAGGTCTCTTTTTACAAAAGGGCTAAAAGTAAAATCTCCAAAACGGGTTTATACAAATCCATAAATTACAAGAAAGAAGAAAGAGTAGGATCCACGCTACTCGCTAGCTTACACCCAAAACCCAGCAGCAAATACCTGTCATGTTATAAACATAACAGCCACGTCAGTGGGGAGTAACTCGGACGTTCTCCCAGCCATATTATACCTGTAACACCCCCATTTACAAATAAGCCTTACCAAGACATTCCCGAGTAAATAAAGGTGTTACCATCTCTGTCTCCCGAGGTAGTAGTTCATTACAACACAACATGGAATGCCAAACCGACACTCTATTTAAACCTTACAACTCATTGTTAACTATTACAACTCTGGTCACACAACGGAAACTATAAAATCTATATAAACAAGAATGCCTGTGCATTCACCCGTACTACGCCCAGGCTAGTAATCGTGTTCACCCCAATCCCGTACACGCATCCCAACATCCAAACACATCACAACGTACATAACCTGCATTATAAACTGCTCCCCAATTGACCGTAAATATCAATTGGATCACCACAGGTCCCCAGGAAATTGGGTGACAAGTTAAACATAATAAACAAGGTCATCCACGCTGAGTAAGGAATAATCATATTGTTCAATGAGTAAGGAATAATCATATTGCTCAATACAGTAATAGTTGAGCATACAATAGACAATTTTGATATACCAGTACACAATCACGGTGATACGACCAAGATCTCAATGATCTCAATCTAAATTCCAATCTCCATCTCAAATCCGATCTCAATCTCAATCTCGGTTTCCACACTAGAAACCACAATAGTACCAAGGGTCTCGTATTCATTAATGTGCACATCCCTCCTAATGCCGACCCAAAGGAGGCGAATAACAAGGCAGGTTCGAGATCAACCGAACCTAGGTTACTTTTCTAGGTAACCTTCACATTTCATTAGTGGTCCCGCAGACACCAACACGGCCGTAGCCTCTCATATCAAACTCTGTATCAGAATCTCATCCCGATAATTAATACTCAACATCGGAATCTTAATAATTCCAATTCATCACAATGTCTAATCATAATAACTCATCATAATTCACAATGTCATTCATATACTCATGCTCAACATATCATCCAATCAAAATATAAATATAACATTATAACGGTAAGGTTAAACCTTACCTCGATATTATATGCACAAGCAATCGGTCCCGATCCCAAGCATTCACGAATTAACACGAACCAACAATCCATAATTACATTACTAGCTAGCCTTCACGATTACGAGTTTACGACAACAATATGATGAATAAGCCAACGTCCACGATAAAGCATTGCTCACGTTATAAAAGGATTACCCACCCCCACAACACCCCACGACAAATACAAACAACCTATACTACAACCCACACTGAACAACCACAATAGCCATATCGACCACACCACGGGCATAGGTCCACGACATACTCACACTATCACGACTATACGCACCCTCAAATCCCCTGAAACAAATCCACAGCCACGACGTAACCAACCGATGACTTAAACCAACGACAACCCCGTAACAGTAATCAATAATAACAAACTACCACGTAATCCACAACCACAATGACTAACAGTAAAATACAGCCACCAGCAGCTCCGTCCCAGGCCCACCGTGCACGGCCAAGACACGGGAAGAGAGGATGCGAGGTGTTCAGCGTAAAGAAAGCAAGGGCAACGAAAGAAAGGGGAACATGTCGTCGGTTGTGTCTCGCACCACGACAATCGTGGTGTACGTATGGCAATTGTAGGGGTGACGGTTGGTGACACGAAAAGGGAAGGAGGTTGATGGTGGTTATTGATGGTGGTAGGGTTGAAGATTGGAGGCGAGGAAGTTGTTTAAGCCGAACACGAACGAAACAAAAGAGGTTAGGGTTATGCGTTTGGAACGTACGTAATAACCTACCCCACTACATTGTTATGCTTATTATTATATTATTATTATTATTATTATACTCTCTCTGGAAAAGCACACTACTCCTTATTTGGCTCATTCACTAGAAAATCACACTTTTCTTAAATGAAAAGTTTCACTCAAGCAAAAGACATAAATACCCTTATTACTTACCCCACAACTATCCTCTCCTGCAACTACCCCACAACTAAAAAGTGGAGGGATATTTTGGTAAAGTGGTCCAACTTACCCACTGCCTTAATATTTGTTCCAAAAGTAAACTGGGCTTTTCCAGTGAATGGGAGGGAGTATTAAGGGTTTAATAATTCAGGACTCGAGAAACGGGTTATACCTATTACGGTGCTAAATGGGTTAAATCAATTATACACTTACTATCCAAAAGTGAGACCTGAGCTAAAAAGGAAATACTTGTAATACACGACGGGTATTACAATACCATATGGAAAAATAATAGTATTATTATATCAAAATAATTAAAATGGAAAACATTAAATAATATAATAAAAATAAGCTTTTGGAGAAAACTTAAAACATTTGTCAACCTGCAAATCAAACCAATCTATAATAATAATAATAATAATAATAATAATAATAATAATAATAATAATAATAATAATAATAATAATAATAATAATAATAATCATATTCAAAAATGGCGTTATGGAAATTCGATCAGTGTGCACAATGCTAGACTCTCACTAGAATAATACTGGAAACTAGTTTAGAGAACTGTAGACTTAACTCATAACAGAATCCAGTCTCTAACTAGGCAACTCAACTATAACAGAACTGCGTGCAGCGAGGTCCTGGTTTAAGTAGTATACACCCCTCCTGGATACAAACCATATCCACTTCAACCCGACACGACTTACACGATGCGATATCTAAGTTTAAGAGCACAATGCACACTCTTCTGAACACAAACCATGCGCAGTTCAACAACCGATGTGCCCCATAAAGACACACCAGTCTTACAGTTGATGGCAAAAACGTACATCCCAGACTATATTACTCTAACCCCACACTTGTCCTTAATCCATGACTCCAAAACAGCCATTATTGATATAAACAAAAGATATAATTATTATGGGGATAAAAGAATAAATATTTTATATTAAAAGAGAAACTTTCTATAAATAGAAACTTACTATTTTTAGAAACATACTTAAAATAGAAATATTGTTATAGAAAATACGTAAATGATAAAAATAAGCGAAATGTATAAAAAACATTTCTAACGAAATTAACATTTTATTATTATCGTCGTTATCGTAACTTTATTATATTTCCAAATTCGTTACTCAAAACCTAAATAAAATATAATAAGTCAATATATAGTATTTTATAAATAATTAGGAAATCGAGTTAAAACTAAAAAATTTCACAAAGGAGATGTTTTAAGAAAATGATACTAAAATTAATTGAGTCGACGAATTTTATAAATTAAACGAGATTTTATAACGCTTTCAAATTAGTTTTAGCAAATAGATTTTATCACTAAATAATACTGATTTTACAAAAAATAATCAATCGTAGACAAATGAGAAATTATTCGGGAAAATAGTCTCGACTAAAAATATATTTAAAACTAAATCGACTATTTTCTGATTTATTAGTATAAATCGTAAAACGAAAATTAATTTATTAAACCAGTATACAAATCTCGATTATTGTATTAAAATACGATTTTAAGTTAAAAATTAAAAATTAACGAAGTATGACGAAAAATATGAAATCAATATTATTTAGTTACTAGTGTTACGATAACCAACAAAATACTATAACGATCGTATATAATAAAATTACTAACGATTTATAAAACGATATCGAAAACTCGTAAAATATTTATAAGGTACACCATTTAAAAAAATTATATAATTAGCAAATAATAAATAGCTAAAATTAGAAAACCGAAGTTAAAAATATTTACTACATACTACTACTCAAACATACGATATAAAATCGAGTAACATCCTAAAGTTACCTTGAGTCAATATCCGAGCGATCACATACTTGCCTTTCTTGATTAGACCAAGCTCGAACCTTAGAACTTGAAAGGCGATTCAATAAAATTACGAGGCCTTCACGAAACGAAAATGAACGAGATTGGAATAAAGAGAATCGGGAAAGAACGAGAAGGAGAAGATTAGGAAATTGAAACAGTAGGTATGGCGAAAATAATAGGACGACATCGGAAGACAATAGCAGCAGTAAGGAAACAAGAGAAGAAGGAGAAGAATAAAGAAAGAAGAAAAAAACGAAGAAGAAACAGCAGCCGCCGCAACAACAAAATATGAAAACAACAGTAGAAAATGAGAGTAGCAGCGGTATATCGAGCCACGAAAAGAAGACAAAGTTGAAGGAATCCGAGAATAAGAACCAACAACAATGACAATAATTAAATAAAAATTAGTAGCAGACAGTCACGCATCAACAGCAACCAACGTGACCGCAACTAACGTGACAGCAGCGGCAAAAATGAATAGCAACAAGAGCGGACAACAAATACGAAAAGCAGCGGCGAACAGAATAGACAGTAACATCAGTATAAACGCAACAGCAACAACGAACTGAACAGACATAGCATCAGCAGAAACGCAATAGCAGCAGAAGCACGCAACCGCCAACAGTACGACAATAGAGCCAGGATTGAATCGAAGAGGGAAGAGAAGGAGAACGACGAACAACAGCATCAACCAATAACGAAAACAGCAGCAACGAACAATAAGGAAAGAGAAGAAGGAGCAGAAGAGGGTACTACCTTCACTGAGACAGGAAGACGCGGAGGGGAAAAGCAGGGGTGATCGAAATTGATCGGAGGTCGGGTATTAAGGGAATGGATGAAGCGGTGCTAAAAAGGACGATGGTGAGGCTGCAACTTCATAATACGGGGATAACAAGAGAAGAAGAGGGGAACAAAGAGGTGGTGTTGAGTGTGGGAACCAAAAAAAATGAAGCGGTGGGTGTATGTTAAAGAAAGTGGAAGGGGGAATGAATCACAAAAAGAGGGATGGATGAATGTAATAAAGGTGGAACACATGAAGTCAAGCGGTCCCACAAATTAAGAAGGGTGAAAGAGAAATGGATTAATTAAATGAGTCGGCTCGGAAACACGAATTAAACGAATTCCGTAACGATAAGTTGACTGACCCACGAATCGGGGTAAAAGAAGTTACTAATTAATAAATAATCGGACAGTCAAATAAAATGAGTAAATAGATTATTCGAGACGAAAACGAAGCTTATAGAAATAAATAATTAAACGATCAAATAGTATTTCCCGATAAATAATAAATTTTCGATTAAGTGAATTAAATTGATTTCTCGATGAAAGAAAATAAATATTTTGACGAAACTTAAAATAAATGAGCTTCGAGCTTAATATATATAAATAAAAAGAATTTTGAATTTAAATCGTCGAAATAGATTTTCGATAAAAATTAAATTGAATTATAAAATGAATCGAAACAGACATAAAAATATGTTTTAAAGAGAAGAAGAGTTTCCAAGTCAAATAGAATTTTAGGAGTTTGAAACGATTAAACAATATATTTGTTTTATAATAATTTTAAGAATTACGAGTTAAATCGTAAAATAAAAATACGAACATAATATTAATTTAATTTAATTTATAAAATCAGGGGTGTTACAATTTTCCCCACTAAAAAGAAGTTTCGTCCTCGAAACTAACAAAAACATAGTAATAGAATGGAAAACAAGGTTACACCATTTGAACAAAAGGAGAATGCTTAACTCGCATCACATTCTCGGTTTTTTTTTAAAAAAAATTAAAAAAATTCACAACTTCAAACGTGATATGAAATCGAAATCGAAGACAATTTATTTCAAGAAGAGTTGGGCTCAATTCCCAAAGTTTAAAAACATTTAAATTAATAAAATCGCAAGTTGAAAATTATTTTATAAAATAATGACGATAAATAATATTTGTAAACGAACTCGAGGGGGAGAGTACGTACCCAAATATTTTCAAAGCAACTGTAAAACGTTTTAATTAAGAAATTTGACAGTAAGATAAAAACTTAAAACATACGATGTTTTTTTTTCGAAAATGTTAAACCGTTTTACATAATAACCTTATAGAAATCAAAATATTAGCAATTATGAGAGTTTTCATAAAATTTAAACACACGCTTGAAAATTGAAACAATTTTGAAATACTTTAAAATAAATTATTAAGGCTTTTTGAGATAGGACTAAATATATGTTATCAATCAAAAACGAAAACGGAATTTTGAAATTTATAACTCAAATGTTAAAATTTCACGATAGCCTAAAATTTTAAAATAGTTAAACTTTTCATAACATAGGTTCGGGAAAATGATAAACGGATAAATAGAGTTTGAGTCAACGACAAATCGAAACAGAAATTTTAAAACTAGATAAAGAAGTCAAGGGATTGGCCAAAGAACAAGTTGCAGGATTAAAGACAAGCTAAGGGGTGGAACGAAGTTGAGAGTTAATTAGAGCTCTCAGAATTAGAGAATAAATTAACCATCTCGAGATTCCCGGTACGACTCCCACAACACTAGTTTCTAATTTCCATCAAATAATACTAAGTTCAATATTAGGCCATTAGGTGGTACCACTCAGTTAAAATCTCCAAAAATATAATCCGATACAGTGATACGGTGGCGGAAACACTGTAGAGTCGGGATTAAAAACACACCGACAAACTACATCTTATTAAAAGAAATGGTAAGTCAATACAAATGCCTCTTTTTACAAAAGGGGCTAAAAGAAAATCCTCCAAACGGGTTATACAATTCCATAAATTACATGAATAGAGAAAGAGTAGGATCCACGCTACTCGCTAGCTCACACCCAAAGTCCAGTAGCAAATACCTGTCATGTTATAAACATAACAGCCACGTCAGTGGGGAGTAACTCGGACGTTCTCCCAGCTATATTATATCATATGGAAAAAAATAGTATTATTATAGCAAAATATTTAAAAAGAGAAAACATTAAAATGATATAGTAAAAATAAGTTTTCAGCGAAATTTAAAGCACTTGCCAACCTGCAAGTCAAAATCAATCAATAATAATAATATTCAAAAATGGCGTTACGGAAATTCGATCAGTGTGCACAAGGCTAGACTTTCACTAGGATAATACCGGAAACTAGCTTCGAGAACTGTAGACTTAACTCATAACAGAATCCAGACCAGTCTCTAACTAGGCAACTCAACTATAATAGGACTGCATGCAGCGAGGTCCTGGGTTAAGTAGTATACACCCCTCCTGAATACAAACCATATCCACTTCAACCCGACGCGACTTACACGATGCGATATCTAAGTTTAAGGGCACAATGCACACTCTCCTGAACACAAACCATGCTCAGTTCAACAACCAATGTGCCTCATAAAGACACACCAGTCTTACAGTTGATGGCAAAAACGTACATCCCGGACTATATTACTCTAACCTCACACTTATCCTTATTCCATAACTCCAAAACAAGCCATTATAGATATTCAAAATAAATATAATCAATATAAATAATATGAAGATAACAGGAATAAACATTTTATATAAAGGGGAACTTTCTATAAATAGAAACTTACTAATTGTAGAAATTTACTTAAAATAGAGATTTCATTATAGAAAATACATAAGTTATTGAAATATGTGAAATGTATTAAAAATAGCATTTCTAACGAAATTAACATTTTATTATTATCGTCGTTATCGTAACTTTGTTATATTTCTAAATTCATTACTCAAAATATAAATAAAATATAATAAATCAATGTATAGTATTTTATAAATAATTAGAAAATCGAGTTAGAATAATAAATTTTAGAAAGGAGACGTTTTAAGAAAAACGATATCAAAATTAATTGAGTCAACGAGTTTTATAAATGAAATGAATTTTACAAAGGTTTCAAATTATTTTTTGAAAATAGTTTTTATTAATAAACAATACGGATCTTAATAAAAATAGTTAATTGTAAACCAATAAGAAATTATTAGTGAAAATAGTCTCGGACTAAAAATATATTTAAAACAAAATCGACTATTTTCTCATTTATAAGTATAAATCGTAAAAACGAAAATTAATTTATTAAACCAGTATACAAACCTCGATTATAATATGAAAATTGGATTTTGAGTTAAAATTATAAATTAACGAAATATGAAGAAAATATGAAATCGTTATTATTTAGTTACTAGTGTCACGATAACCAACAAAATATTATAACGATCATAAATAATTAAATTACTAACGATTTATAAAATGTAGACACCCGCATGTTGACTGCCACGTGTCTATGATAGTCTCCGAAAAACACCCGATGATGATTGGACGTCAACGTGACTTAGTATACTCAGACCTGGACTCGAAATTCATAATATCCGACATGGACTTTTTAGCGGAGTAAAATCTCACAAAACAGACCTCAAATTCAGGCCCAGCGGACCGTTCCGAGTCAAACAAGACTAATTTGGGCCAAAGCCGACACCAAAAATAATTCCCGTCTTTTGGCGACCGGGTCAAAACCCGGTCAAAGACGAAACCGTCACAATATATCAGCCAAGTTCATTTAGGCGCACAAATCAAATTCAAAAAACTAAGTCAAAACAAGCAAGATATTCTTGCCTTATTTATCTCAACCTTCGTTGATCCACTCGATCGAGTGGATTGCCCACTCGGTCGAGTGGAGCGTCCCCAACCGGATCAGACCCGCCCATTTAGGCACTCGATCGAGTGCACTAGGGTCACTCGATCGAGTGCCCTTAGGTCGTGGCAAAATGCCTATAAATACCGACATCCCCCATGCATTTTCACAACTTTTGCAACCCTTCTTCCAGCACAATTACATCAACTTTGCAGCCATTTTCACCCTACACTACATACATTACAAACCCTAGAAAAACCTAGGCCAAAACACCATCAAAACCGAGTTTTAGTCCCTCGATAATCCAACGCAATACACACACCATAACTCGCGCGCATTCCTCGATACTCCTAAAGTTTTGTCGCTGTTTACGAGTCCGTTTCCGAGGCCAATACTAGCATGTACGTTGAGGGTGTTCTAAACTCCTCTCTAGTCTCTTTTTTTTGATATCGTTTTATGCACGTTTTCATATTGTTGTATCGTAGTTATCACAACACTAACACTAACATTTCCATACTTTTTTATGTTTTCAATTTATTTCGCTTTTATCGTCATCATATTATTAATACCGTGTACGTATAATACTAATATCAAAAGTCGGTTTTGAAATGTTGAACTACGATAATCACCTTCGGTCCGTCTAATCCCTTTACGAGCAACGACGGAGGTGGAGCCCTTTCGAGGAGCCCCGCCCCAATGTACTCAAGGGCGTGACGAGATCGTGATTCGTCGTAGTTGAACACATTCAACTCCATTTCCATAATTAGTTCGAGACCCGTTGACACGAATACCGACATCACGTAACCCGAAAGGGTTAGTCTCGATGTCGTGACGTAGAGGGATGCATCTCGTTACTAATTCAAAGTTTCGTAATCTACGCAAACATTTGCATAAAAACTCCGGTGACGGTATTATAATCGTTCATACACGATTATAGTACCGGAGGCCGAGTCGAATACAAATCGTGCGATATTTGTATTTGGCTTGGCCGATCATCGATTTCAAGTCATAAAATTGAGCAAATCACTACTCGTACAGGGGGCACTCGACCGAGTGCCATAGGCCACTCGACCGAGTTGCACCCCAAAAACAGGGCAGTAGCCCCATTAATGATGCACTCGACCGAGTGCCATAAGGCACTCGATCGAGTAACCCCTCAAAATATGGGCAGTAGCCACGTTAATGGCGCACCCGGTCGAGTCAATCAATGACTCGGTCGAGTGGGTCTGGCAACTCAGAAACCCGAGGGCTTGGACACATATTCCGAGCCCCGTCCTTATCGACTTTAGACCATTGACCGACCCCTCATCATTTTTCAAAACGCTACACATGTCACGACACGTAGAACGACTTTGACCACTTTGACGTGATAAGTCGGGACAAGACTACGGAATGTGAGACTAGGCTAGTAATACGCCACAATCTCATATTTCCGTCCTTCGCTTCATACGTAGCATAGTACGTATTTAAGCGGGGTAGTCCATCTACATATCTCGCGGTCTAGCTTTCATACGGGTCCGTTTTTATCTTTACGTTATTTCGTTTATGTCGTATTGTGAAATCCGGGTTGTATTTCCGCCCGTGTAGCTTGTACGCTTTTTACTTCCTTTTTCGAGCTTTATTTATTACTTGCTTTTACGCTTTATAAATGAACCTCGCATGCTAACGCAACTCGACCATAATTAGATGCATTAAATGACGTAGTTAACGCAAAATTCGCATGTTTAGACAAAACGTTGTTTGCATATCATTTCATTATTTTACTAGCGCGCGTATCATGAACACGAACGATGTCTTAGTAGAGGCCGCCATGTGCGGGCGGGGTTGGGTGTCCTTCGTGGGCTTCCCAACACGTACCCTCACCCCTTACTCAGAACCTTTGGTTTCCGGATGTCCGAAACCCTTGGCGAACGAGAGTCATTCTTTACACGATTACCGGTGTAGATGGTATCGGTATCGCAATGCAAAGGGACGAGCTCCATAAACTCTGAAATCGGAGTGGGCTTACTTTGTGTAAAGCCCATGACGACATAGAGTGGGCTCGTATGGTTCCGAATAACCACAAAATTCGGTGGCGACTCCATTTTGACTTAAATTTCGAACCCGAGAACAATCTTACCACGAGATTCATTCGCCTACCCAAACCCGCGCTTCGCCGCGTCGGGGTGGACCTACGTCATGTCCACATAAAACGATATCGAAAGTTGTAAAAACATTGATAACGCATACGATTTAAAATTTAAATAATTAGCAATAATATAAAGCTAAAATTAGAAAACTGAAATTAAAATATTTACTACATACTACTACTCAAACATACGATATAATACCGAGTGACGTCCTAAAGTTACCTGGAGTCGATATCCGAATGCTCATGTACTTGCCCTTCTTGATGAGTCCATACTCCAACCGTTCTTGTACTTGTCCTACAAAAGGACTTCGAGGCTCCAACCGAACTCGAGACAAAAGAAATAGAAACAACGAAATCGGAATAAGGATCGAAGGAAACGAATGACTAGAATGATAGAATAGGAGGACGAAAATTAGGCTCGCGAATCAGGAAAACAAATACGAGCAGAACAAAAGTAAGAAGAGCAGAAGACGGAAAAGAAGAAAAAGCAGCGCACAACAGGATAGTAATAGCATCGGCGTGAAATGCTAACGTAACTGAAACAGCATCAGCAGAAACTCGAAGAGAGAAAATAAAATTATAAAGGGAAGACAATGAATGGAAAATAGAGAAGAGAAAAAGGGAATAGAAGACGAAGAACGAAAGAGAAGAAGAAGGAAGAGCATGACGAACAACAACCGGGGACAAACAAAACAGTAGCATTGTCATACCGTAGGAACGACAGACAGACAAACGCAGCAGCAGAAACCAACAGCAGTAATATGTAGCCGCAGACGAAAAAGAAAAAGAAGAAGACGGAGAGAACGGAGAAGAGAAGCAGCAGCAAAACGGAACTAAACAGACCGAACAATAGCAACTGAAGTCGATTACTTTGAGACCCATTCTTTGATTTTTCTCTTCATTTCAGTGTATATCGTGTTCCCCTCCTTCACTCTCAATGTTACCGCTGCAACTCCGTTTCTGTCCAACATCAACTCTCCATTTTCGCGCCCCGTTGTCGCTATAATTCTACGTTCATCTCCTTGTTCTCCTAGACTTTCGTGACTCGTGAGAACTCCATCGAGGACAAGTACATAATCGATTCGGTGCCCGACTCAAGGTAAATTTAGGACGTTACTCGGTATTATATCGTATGTTCGAGTAGTAGTATGTAGTAAATATTTTAATTTCAGTTTTCTAATTTTAGCTATATATTATTGCTAATTATTCAAATTTTAAATCGTATGCGTTATCAATATTTTTCCAACTTTCGATATCGTTTTATAAATCGTTAGTAATTTAATTATTTATGATCGTTATAATATTTGTTGGTTATCGTGACACTAGTAATTAAATAATAACGATTTCATATTTTCTTCATATTTCGTTAATTTATAGTTTTAACTCAAAATCCTATTTTCATATTATAATCGAGGTTTGTATACTGGTTTAATAAATTAATTTTTGTTTTTACGATTTATACTAATAAATGAGAAAATAATCGATTTTGTTTTAAATACTTTTTTAGTCCGAGACTATTTTCACTAATAATTTCTTATTGTTTTACAATTAACTATTTTTAGTAAGACCCGTATTATTTATTAATAAAAACCATTTGCTAAAAATAATTTGAAACCTTTGTAAAATTCATTTCATTTATAAAACTCGTTGACTCAATTAATTTTGATATCGTTTTTCTTAAAACATCTCCTTTCTAAAATTTATTATTCTAACTTAATTTTCTAATTATTTATAAAATACTATACATTTTTTTTTGGTAAAGGGTAAGTATATAAATAAAAGGGAACAACAAAAACAAAAGAACAATGACTACATCAAATTATGTAGCCATTTAGCATCCTTAGCAGTTACAGGGTATTTAATCTTACACAAAATCCTATTCTTAACATCCGACACGATCAATTTGACTATCTCCTGTGGATGTCGCACCACTTCATCAATTCTGCAAGAATTCCTCTGTCTCCAAATATGGTAAATAGTCGCATTGATCATCGCTCGAAGCACATTACACTGCAACTTCGAACCCCGTAATTTCGTAGCCCAGACCATCCCCGTGATGCACGGGAGTGGTTTCCGCACCCAATTGCTCAATAGACACATCACCCGGGAACTCCATCTGCAACCAAAAAAAAGATGTTCTAAACTCTCTTCTTCCAGTTCACAGATAAAGCAGCGATCCGAATCTGCAACCCCGATCCTAAACAGCTTTTTCCTCGTATTAAGGGCCCCACGAAACACTAGCCATGAGATGAAGCTATGTCTAGGTACACTCCACGCGCTCCACACTAGTCTCGCCCAAGGAACCAGCGAGTCGCGAGGTCTCAAATCCTGATAGGTCCTCACAATCGAGAAACAAGATTCCGCTCCATGCCAAGTACCATTTACGAACATATTCTTTATTTTCTCCTTAGCCTGACAAATTTTCCTCCACGCCCACGTAACATCTGAATGAGGCTGGTAATCATACCACTCCACCCCCTTCAGATAAATGCTATTGACCCACCGAACCCACAACCGTTCTGGCTGATCAAATACCCACGAAGCAAGCTTCGCCACAGCTGCTTCATTCCAGATATACAGATCCCTAATTCCCAAACCTCCTTCATCTTTAGGCCGACAAATTTTTTCCCAACTAACCAAAGCTCGATTATTTCTTTCTACACCTCCTTCCCATAAGAAATTACGACATAGTGAAATAATTCGAGCCATGACAAACTTAGGAATGATAAAAATCATTGCCCAATAATTGTGCAGTTGAGACAGCACAGATTGAACCAGAGTCAGTCTCCCAGCATAAGACAGTTTACGGGCTCCAATACCAGAGATCCTCGATATAATACGGGCTATCAATTTTTCACAATCAAGCTTACCTAAACGAGTACTTTGGATAGGTAACCCAAGATACCGAAAAGGAAACGTACCTTCGACGCAACCCGAGAGCTGAAGAATCGCAGCCTTCCTGTCCTCATCCACCCCTGCAAAATAAGCATGAGACTTACCCACACTTAAGCTTAGACCCGAGGCCCTACTAAATGTAGCAAAAGCACTCCACAAGAATTCCATCGATTCCCGATCCCCCTTACAAAAAAGGAGGAGATCATCCGCAAAGAGCAAGTGAGTCAGCTTCAAAGGACCACATTTCGGATGGAATTTAAAATTCCTATCCACTCTACCAAAATTCATGATACGAGAGAAATAGTCCATGCAAATCGTGAATAACAAAGGCGACATGGGATCCCCTTCTTTCAACCCCCTTTTCCCTCGAAAAAACCCAAAATTGTCACCATTAGCACAAAGAGAGAAAGAGACGGTCTCAACACATTCCATAACCAACCGACGAAAGTGGTCAGGAAAGTCCAAGGCTCTCAGCATCTGGTCCACAAAACTCCACTTAACACTGTCATACGCCTTATGGATATCAACTTTAAACAGGCATCTTGGCGAAATTCGCCTTCTCTTATACATACGCACCAAGTCCTGACAAATCAGCACATTCTCCACAATACTGCTGAGGCAAAATCTTAGCCATCCTCGCACAAATAATTTTAGCAATACACTTGTACAAGACATTACAGCAAGCAATCGGCCTGAACTCTTTCACATTTTGGGGCCTATTCACCTTAGGAATCAGAACGATATTCGCACAATTCAGTTATTTTAAAAGCTTACCTGAGATAAAGAAATCCTGGATAGCCATCACAACATCCTCACCAATAATGTCCCACGAATCAATAAAGAATTGACTCGAGAAACCATCCGGTCCCGGCGATTTATCCCGAGGAATACTAAAAAGAGCCCTCTTGATCTCATCCGGTGTCACAATTGCCTCCGGAATCAGTTTATGCTCCTGTGAACAAATGGGACCCCGTCTAATCAAGTCAACATCAATATCCTCAACAACCCGTGAATCACCGAGTAGCCCACGATAATACCGCGTGAAAGCATCCTCGATCGAGGCCTTATTATCACACTCTAGGCCGTCCGCATCTGAAATCTTAGCAATAGCGTTGTGAGCACGCCGTCCGCGGAGGAGGCCGTGAAAGTACACCGAATTGACATCCCCATCACGGACCCATTTAAGCTTAGCTTTTTGGCTCCAAAAATCAGCCCTAGCAGCCTGTAAAACCCTAACCTGCTCGTTCATCTCGCTCTCCTCTTGCAAAAGTTCCACAGACAAGTCAGATCTGAAACGCTGCTGCAAAAGGTCGAGCCTGAGCTAAGCCTGATTACACCGACTTTCTATATCAGAGAAACAGTCAGCATTCAGCATCTTCGACGGTCTTTTGAGACAGCCCAATTTCTTCACTAACCGAAACATAGGCGTTCCAATGATCGTCTCCTTCCACGCATCCGCGACACAAGTACGAAAATTCGGCGCTTATATATTGATTTATTATCGGCGCTTATATAAAATACTATACATTGATTTATTATATTTTATTTATATTTTGAGTAATGAATTTAGAAATACAATAAAGTTACGATAACGATGATAATAATAAAATGTTAATTTCGTTAGAAATGCTATTTTTAATACATTTCACATATTTCAATAACTTACGTATTTTCTATAACGAAATCTCTATTTTAAGTAAGTTTCTACAATTATTAAGTTTCTATTTATAGAAAGTTTCTCCTTTATATAAAATGTTTATTCCTTTTATCCTCATATTATTTATATTGATTATATTTATTTTGAATATCGATAATGGCTTGTTTTGGAGTTATGAAATAAGGATAAGTGTGGGGTTAGAGTAATATAGTCTGGGATGTACGTTTTTGCCATCAACTTTAAGGATGGTGTGTCTTTATGGGGCACATTGGTTGTTGAACTGAGCATGCATGGTTTGTGTTCAGGAGAGTGTGCATTGTGCCCTTAAACTTAGATATCGCATCGTGTAAGTCGTGTCGGGTTGAAGTGGATATGGTTTGTATCCAGGAGGGGTGTATACTACTTAAACCAGGACCTCGCTGCATGCAGTCCTTTTATAGTTGAGTTGCCTAGTTAGAGACTGGATTCTGTTATGAGTTAAGTCTATTGTTCTCGAAGCTAGTTTCCAGTATTATCCTAGTGAAAGTCTAGCCTTGTGCACACTGATCGAATTTCCATAACGCCATTTTTGTATATGATTATTTTTATCGATTGGTTTGACTTGCAGGTTTGCAAGTGTTTTAAGTTTCGCTGAAAACTTATTTTTATTACTTCATTTTAATGTTTTCTCATTTTAAGTATTTTGATATAATTATACTACTCCCTCCGGACACTATTTTTTGCCCCACTTCATTAAAATACTCCTCACATATATTGGTCTAGTGGGGCGAAAAATAGTGTCCGGAGGGAGTATTATTTTCCATATGATATAATATGGTTGGGAGAACGTCCGAGTTACTCCCCACTGACGTGGTTGTTATGTTTATAACATGACAGGTATTTGCTGATGGGTTTTGGGTGTGAGCTAGCGAGTAGCATGGATCCTACTCTTTCTTTATTCTTGTACTTTATGGATTTTTATAACCCGTTTGGAGAATTTCCTTTTTAGCCCTTTTGTAAAAAGAGACCTTTGTATTGACTTACCATTTCTTTTAATAAGATATAGTTTGTCAGTGTGTTTTAATCCCAACTCTACAGTGTTTCCACCACTGTATTGCGTTAGAATTTCTAGGGGATTACAGTTTATTTTGTTAACATATCGCCTGATGAACTCTTACGAGGGCATACGAAGCAATTGGATATGGATGAGTTTTATACATTGTCTTACCAAGTGTGAGTTGGTGGACATCAAAGCAACTAGGGCTTGGTTTACTTGGTCTAATAAACAGGAAGAGCAGACTAGAAAATACAGTAGGCTGGACAGATTTCTTATTAATGAGGGGTGGTCGGATCATTTTTCGGACTATCAGGCTCATTTTCATCCGGAAGGGCTTTTTGATCACTCCCCATGTTCAGTACAAAGTATTTATCTGGAAAGGAGGAGAAAAGCTAGCTTTAAATACTTTCAGATGTGGGGAGGGGCTCCTTCGTTTGCTAGTGTGGTGGCAGAGGTGTGGGACCAACACATTTCAGGAACTAGAATGTTTTTCCTTTATAAGAAATTAAAACATCTTAAGAAGGGACTAAGGAGGCTTAATGGTGAAAGTTTCTCTAATATAGAACAACAGGCTAGTAAAGCAGCAATGCAGCTGGAATGTATACAAAAAGAAATTGCACAAGTGGGAGTCACTGATTAGCTTGTCGGGGAGGAATATCAAGCGAACCTAGAATATGCAAGGGTCAATACAGCTAGAAATAGCTTCTTAGCACAGAAGGCCAAAGTTAGATGGATGGAGGATGGGGACTCAAATACTCATTATTTCCATCTCGCTATCAGGCAAAACTTGACTAGGAATAAGATTACCCAGGTGAAGAGTGTGAGAGGGGACATCTGTGACAATAATGAGAGCATACAAGAAGCGTTTGTACACTATTACACTAGACTATTGGGGAATAAGAAGGAGGTGCAGCAGATTAAGCCTGTTGTTATTGAACAAGGACCTCAATGCAACGCGATGCACCATTGGTGGTTGCTACAGCCTGTTACTGATGCTGAGATAAAACGGGTAGCTTTTTCTATACCTATGGACAAAGCCACGGGTCCAGATGGGTATTCAAGTGGTTTTTTCAGAGATGCTTGGCATATTGTGGGTGAGGACGTATGTGCTGCAGTGAAAGATTTTTTCTCCACTAGGAGGATATTGAAGCAGATAAATGCTACCAATATTGTATTGGTTCCTAAATGTGAGCGACCTGAGATGGTGACCCAATTTCGACCTATAGCTTGTTGCAACATGATTTACAAGATCATATCTAAACTCCTTTGTAACAAAATGGCAAGGGTGCTCCCCGATTTGATTTCTGAATCCCAAAGTGCATTTGTGCAAGGTCGCTCGATCATGGAAAATATTCTAATATGCCAAGACCTCATCAAACTGTATTCGAGGAAGACAGCTTCTCCTCAGAATATGTTCAAATTAGACCTTCAAAAAGCCTACGATACAGTTGAGTGGGAATTTGTTGAGAATATGTTGAAGGCGCTAAATTTCCCATACCAATTCACTGAATTGGTGATGCAATGCATTTCTACAAATTCTTATTCTATTGTCCTGAATGGCGCATCATCTGGGTACGTCCAAGGCAAGCGTGGACTGCGTCAAGGGGATCCCATTTCCCCTCTCCTATTCACCGTTTGCATGGAATACCTAAGTAGAATGCTTAATATGCTACGAGTACCAGACCTTTCAACTACCATGCTATGTGCAAAGGTATCAAACTCACACACTTAGTGTTTGCGGATGATCTTTTAGTGTTCTGTAAGGGGGAAACTCGCTCTATAATGCTTATTTTAAGAGCTTTCTCGTCCTTTTCTATGGCGTCTGGTCTTTGTATGAATAATGGGAAATCTGAGGTATTCTATAATGGCGTAGATGGGACAGTTAAGGAGAGTATTTATCAGGTTACGGGAATTACAGAAGGAACGATGCCATTTCGTTACTTGGGGGTTCCAATTCAGCCGGGTAAATTGAACAAACATGAATGCAGTGTGCTAGCAGAGAGGATAATATGCAGAATTAGGAGCCTGGGTGCGAGAAAACTATCCTATGCGGGGAGGATCACACTGATTTCATCTGTCCTAAATACCTTATATAATTATTGGGCTTCGATGTTCATTATTCCCAAGCATACGATCAAAAGAATTGAAGCCATTTGCCGTAATTACTTTTGGGATGGGAATGTTGAATATACCAAGAAACCACTTATTGCTTGGGATAGAATTACTCTCCCAAAGAATGCTGGTGGGCTTGGCATTAAATGAGCTTCTGTATGGAATATTGCAGCTGTAGGTAAACTTGTCGGCTGGATCTACGAGGAAAGAAACAACCTTTGGGTGAAATGGGTTGCAGCAGTTTACCTGAAACAAAGGAACTGGCATGATTACACCCCTCCGCAGACAGTTCTTGGACCTTGAAATCTATATGTAAGACGAAGGAGATCCTCAAACAAGGATTTCACAATGGCTCGTGGAGTGTGGATACAAATGGATATTCCATCAAGAGTGGTTATGACTGGCTTCTCCCCCCTCCTAACCCTCCCCCTTGGACTCAATTTATTTGGAATCATTGGGCTATCCCCAAGCATGCTATCATTACGTGGCTGATCCTTAATGACGGAGTAAATGTCAAGGACAAGCTCTATAGACATGGGTGTATTGAAGATCATGTTTGTTGTCTATGTCATAATTCTACTGAAACGGTGAACCATATATTCTTTGATTGCCAGTTCAATAAAAGACCGATGCACTGTGTAACAAATCTTGTTGGTTGCAATCTTAACCTTAACTATATCCTTAATGGAGGTATGCACCAGCTACATCAGAAGATGCATGCGGCCATTCTTGCAGCCTGCTACTATATGACCTGGAATCAGCATAATAAAGCTCGACTGGAGGGATGTATAGACCAGCCTGCACAGTTGGCTCATCGTATCACTGGAGATGCCAGAAGAAGAATAAAGATGAGAGTGAAGGACAAAATTACAGCAACAGATCTGCACTTTTTTAGACAAATAGGAATTACCTGTTGATTTTGTTTTTTTTGGTGTTGGGAGCAAGTGATGTGATAAGTTCTCCTATATTGTTTTAACTAGTGTCTTATATTGTTTGTGTATAGCATATCTTCTGTAACTCAGTTTTTTTTTATGAATGAAGACTCACATTTCACCAAAAAAAAAGTACCCCAAGGCGTAATGAAGGTGGTCTTACTCATATCTTCCTCTGCCATTTTGGATTGATTATATCCGGCATACCCGTCCATAAATGATAGAAGGGCATGATCGGTCGTGTTATCCACCAATATGTATTCGATGCGTGGTAACGAAAAATCGTCTTTTGGGCTGGCCTTATTAAGGTTCCGGAAGACCGCACATACCCGCACCTTACCGTCCTTTTTAGGTATCGGCACGATGTTTGCAACCCAGTCTGGATATTCAGACACTTGTATAAAGCCGGCTTTGAATTGCTTGTCGAATTCTTCTTTGACTTTGAGAGACCATTCGAGCCTTATTCTTCGGAGCTTCTGTTTTACCGGTTTACACCCATCTTTGATGGGTATACGGTGTTAAGCTATTTCCCGGTCTATCCCCGGCATGTCCTTGTAGGACCATGCGAAGACGTCTTTGAATTCTTGGAGGAGGTCCGCGAATTGTTTTCTATCCTCGGGATCTAAAGATAAGCCAAACTTAAGCATATGGGGCTCTAAAGGGGTTCCCACGTTAATGGACTCGGTTTCCTCAATTACCGGATCTCAGGATTCCCTTTGCTCAAGTTGTTCTATCAGATGCCGAGGCAGAGGTACTTGTTCGTCGGGTTTCTCAATGTCATTGCATATAAAATTTTTGAAATTGAATGAATTTTGGAAATAAGATAAGTCGTAAGCGGATCGGTTTTTGTTATTATTAAGGGTAAATTTGGAATATAGCTGAAAGAGAGCAGCCATCAGATCGTTGGTCAGACGCGGGATAGAGGGTGCCCTCGGGACAGACCCCGAGGCTCCAGTGGAAGTGACTATGGGAAGAGGGGTTACAGATTGGACTCTAGCACCAGACTTTCTAGACTAGGACTCAGACTTAGACTAAGACTCAGACTTGGTATCCGGCATGTCACCTTCTCCGGTGGTCAGCTTGTTGATTCGACCCTGGCTGTCAGTCCACTTGATGGTCTTCCGCCAGGCCCTTTTCCCGGTGTCCGCACCGACTTCGGAAATCAGCTTTGTTGGATCGAACCGATTGCTGCGAAGGATCAGCTTGACCAGATCTTCTTTAGGAGCGGGGATGGCCTTATCTTTCCTAAATAGGAGCCCCAGCACGGGCTCAGAATTTTCAGCACCCTCCTTGGATTCCGTCTGGACGAGGGCAAATATGTCATCTGGGATGAAATTGCATTCCCGAGCCAATTTGGTATCGGGATATGTGATGGTGGGTTGGTAGATACCCACTTGAACAGCTCCGAATACCGGTGTAACAAAGTAGTCGGTTAGGTTCGGGCTTGACGCGCGCCCCAATCGGATCGGTCGTTTAGCGAAGGACGGAGGGTCAAACAATATTTATAGACTCGGAATAACACAAAAACTACTAGAGTAATCGTGGTAAGTCGAGGTCGGTCCACAGGGAATGGAACGTAGTAGAAGCAAGTTAAAAGCGACGTGTTTGGTGTCTAGAGGGGGGTTTCTAAAGGCCGAGTCTATACAAGAGAAATAACGATAAAGATAGCTAGAGGTGGTCAATCTAGAAAAAGGTGTTAGGGGGAAGTCGGGATTCGGAACATGGAGTCTAAGAAGGTCGGAATCGTGTTGTTGTCGCAACATTGATAAAGGAAGAATGCCACCTTTCGGTTTCTTCACCCAACCTACCTAAAAACCCGCTTTCGCGGCGAAGAAGGGTAAGTCTCTAGTTATGGTAATTTTTTCCCCAAGTTTCCCCAAATTGAAAGAAACGAGTAAAGGTCGGTCTAGTTGGCCGGACTAGTTCAACAATGACACAACAACCATAAACAAGATAAACCAACAAGTAAGCAACCCACCAACATCCCTTAATTCTAATAATCCAAGTTCTCATCCCAAAACCCCCCAACAAGAAATCTACTCACTAATCATAATGGAAAACAACAAAACATTAACTTAGGAGAAAACCACTACAACATGCATGATAACTAAATCTAAAAAAACTTACAACAAAACAATAAGAAAACTATGATCTAATAATTACCCACTAAACTATGCAAGAAATAAGATCTAACAAAATAGACTAAAGAATAATCTAGAACAACATAAAAAAAATCTAGAGAAACTAACAACACTAAGATGATCTAAACAAGACAATAGTGACAGAATAACATTAAATCTAAACTAGAGATTAGAGAGTGGAAGAGACATATACCAACTATGAAGATCTATGATAAATAAGAAAATTGCATAAATAAAGATTGAATCTTTGATGAAGAGAATGAGGAACTTGTCACTAATTCTTCAATAAACCCCACAAATCTTCAAATAAAACTTGAAATAATAATCTTCTACAAACTTGAATGTAAAAACTAGAGAATTATTGATGAAAGCTATGTAGATCTACTACTATATTACTACTAAAATTATAGAGAATTACTAATAATATTACTAAATTACTACACTAATGAATGAATTATATGGAATGCCTTGGGCAACAAACTAGGGTAACATATATATAGTAATGCCTTAATGGGTCTTTAACCTAAAGCCCAAATCCAACTTTTTACTCCATTAGTGAGACAATCACCCTTAGCATCTTCATGGGGCAAAACTTCACCCTGCGGTTGACGAGCTAGTCACCACCGGGTGAAATTCCCGGTGAGATTTTCTTCTCAAATCGTGATTTCTGGCCACTTTTACCATCGGGCGAAATTTCAACCGGTGGGGTGAAATTTCGCCCGGTCAGTTTCACCCGGTAGGAAGTCTCGGAAAATCTTTCGGGGAGGCAATTTACCGTCGGGCGAAACTTTGCCCGGTGGTGTCTCACAGGGTGAAGTTTCACCCGGTCATCTTTTTGGCCTCGATTCTTGTCTCATTCTTCGTCCTATGATTGGATGGATTTAAACTTTAAGTTGTGTGCTTTTCTCTTTGGACGGTATTCCCTTCTCTTGTGCTCGTGGAAGCTCGATCGTGATTTCGGTGCCAAATCCTATCAAAATTGATAGAAAAACTACCAAAAACACGTAAAACGCACAAGAGGGACGCTAATGCGAGAAATACTCAAAATATGGCGATAATCGCACTCAAGACTCGCAAAACGAGGGAAAAACGGGTCTAAATTGGTGGAAAAATGGTCTAAATTTAGTACACAACAATTCCCCCACACTAAACCGTTGCTCGTCCTCGAGCAAAGACCCAAAAAGAAATTACAAACTACTACTACTAGCTAGACTATGCTAAGCCGATACGGGGCAATTAACGGGTCCGCTCCATCCCTTCAACTCACATCGAAATACCCATGAGTTAGAGTATTCCCATGCAAGGCAAGTTAGGGCTTGCTCAAAATGGTGGATGCGACTAAACACACAAAAACACATTACACGAAAGAATAGACGCATCCAAAGAAAAAATAAAACACCGAATCCCTCATCGAGAAGGCAGGGAAAGATACCGATTACTTACCTGAAACAGTAATAAACTTCCAAGATAAATGACCCACGTAAACAAGGACCAAAGCCTAATACTATGACAATTAAGCAATATAAATGTTGATAACTTAGCTAGGGCCTCCTAATCTTCTAAAGGGGTACTACGGGGCGTATAACGGAGTGGAAAAAGTGAACCATCGATTCGTTCGACACTGTAGGTGTTGTCCTGCTCTCTTTGGCTAAGCCAAGAGGGTCGTTCCAAACTCGAATTTCCTAAATTAGCCCAAACAAAAAGGTGGAGTGTTTACAATTATTGGGATGGATCGACTAATCACCGCTATCTTCCTACCTCGGGACTCGGTCTTCTAGTTAGCACTTTACGGTGACGAATCGATCAAAGGGCTTTTTTTTATTTGAAGGAGATTTTTTTATGATACAATTTTTCATTTGAAACTCCTTTTCTCTCCTTTGTTTTTCATATTTTGTGCCCTTTTCTCTTCCTTTGGTTTGCCCTTTTTTGGCTTTTTGATGTGGTTCGAAACCAAGCTTTGAGGTTATTTTTGTGTAAACTTATTGTGGTGATGTATAGGTGGAGGAAAAATAGGTAATCGAGAACGCGTGCCATTCCCGTATAAATCACAAAAAGGCGGAAAGAATTTGGACTAAAGGTGCAATGGTCAATCGAGCAAGGTCACCTAGAAAACGGGATTTGGGAACCAAGGCCTAACTCCTCCACGGGTGGTCAAGGTGGTCAAATGCAAACCCCTAAGTAAACCTATAGTAGAAAAGGTAGACTCAAGCTAAAGGATCAACAAATTCATTGCCTTACAGTCATTCTACTAGATTAAGGTCCAAAATCTACCATGGGTTATCCACAATGGAATGTAAACTCTTGTAAAAGATTTGTAATCGGGTTTTCGAAAAGTTTTAATCCTAGACACACTATACAAAAGCAAAAGAAACACACGTAAAGGAAAAGGCAAAATAAAAGAAAACACAAGTAAGGTCATGTACTCCATACTCCATCATCATACAAGCACACAAAATCAACCACAACACCCAAAATGCTCAACTTCAAGAACCTCCAAATAGCAACAACCTAACTCCTCTAGAAAATAAAGAAGAAGGAAGGAAGTTACCTAGCGGGTGCTTTCATATTCTCTTCAAATCGTGCTATTAAGGTGGTGGTTACCTGTAAGAGCAGAGAACAAAACCATGCACGGGACACGAAACATAACGAGAAACGAGAAAAGAAAAAAAAAAGGAAAAAACAATATTTTTGATTTTTCGAGTTTTTCAAATTTTTATGGATTTTTGAGAAATAAAAGATAGTAGACTCCTCCCCCACACTAAAACTGTACATTGTTCTCAATGGACAAGTAGGGGAAGATCGAAAAAGACGGAAAAGAAAAATAAGAGAAAATATTTTTGGAATTTTATGATTTTTCAAATGTTTTTGGGTTTTATAATTTTTTTGAATGGTTTTGGCTTTTTCAAATTTTTTAAGAAAAAGGTAAAATGAAATAAAGAAAGCGATCAGGTGCAATCACATCACCTAGACCCCAGCCAAGTGGCTAAGAAAATGAAAATGAAATAAAAATATTAAAAACGAAATGGTGAAAAATTGGGCGTAGGTGTAGTCACGTCACCTAGCCTGGATTAAGAAAAATTTAAGAAAATTGATTAAAAATTTGGATTTTTCAAAAAGGTCAATGGCGTAGTCACATCGCCAAGAGACCGGGAGCAATACCAAGGCCGCTTCGGCCGCAACAATCGATGGGACAGTGAGACAGCTCGCAATTTTTGATTCAAGATAAAACAGTCACAATGGTTATAATATGATGAAACAACAACGAACGAGGAACAAGATTAATTCAAGACATGCAATTGTAGATGATTAAGACTCATCGACCCAAATCCATACACAAACAACACACAACACACACACCACCTACCGACTTATGGAGAAGGTCTGGATTGGGTAATCATTCGACGCGAAGGAAACCATAGGAGACCCGGGATAGGGTAGTATGCCCCCAGTGGGTTCTAACTCACTAAGGTCGTAAATGAAACGACCCTCAGGTAATGTGGATTGTGCATACTCCCAAACCTCCATTCTCGGCTCAGTCTCGTTTAGTCAGAATTTACCGGGACCTAGGGGTAGGTCCCAATTGTGGCAATTATAAATATTGGTTCGGTGTGTGTTGGGGACTATTAAAGCACGGTCACGGGAAATGGAGACGAGGCGATGATCGGGTACATTAAAGATCCAATTCGGAAGGTATGCCTCGTCAAGCAAAACAAGATTGTCAAGTGGGATAAGGTGGTTGGTCGCATAACCCAAGTTATTCGCAATTACGGTCACATGTCGTCCACAATCTACATAAGGGCGTTGAGCAACAATAATTTGGTGAAAATGCAACGCTACGATAAGTGGTAGGTCTAGGGGGTTAGGGTTACCAAGCAAGGAGTCATAAATCAATTGCAAGACGCACACATCAAGAGTAAGAATATTATCGGTAGATGGCAAAAGGCAGTGGGAGAGTATCTCGGAGAAGTAACGAATTGCGGGGTTACGGATTTCGGAGGTAAAGTTTGAATCAGGTTCAAAATCTCGTTGACCACGTGCTATGCACCTCCAAAGGTCTCTTCTAGACGCACTACTTTGCAAATCACTCGGGGGTTTACTTATTAGTCCGGTACTCGATGAGGGTAAGCCTAAAGCTAAGCCAAACTCGGAAATAGTCAAACATTGATTTTTACCGAATAATCTAAATTTAAACTCCCTTGGTGTGGTCGGGTTATCGAAAGTAAAGGTACCTAAGAACTCGCAAGTAAGATCTTTATAAGTAGAAGCCACGAGACTAAGGAGTCCGCTAGTTCCGGTCCTTGACGATAACTCTCTAATATCATCCTCTATTCCTAAAATTCCATTGTGAACGGACAAGGCCACCTTGTGCTCTGAAAGGTCATTTTAGAGAAGGTTCGAGCTAAGGGTGTATTAGGACAAGGTTAAAGTTTGGGCTTGGAAGACTTACTAGAAGATTTATAACATCTAGACGATTTAGAAGTCGAAGCCATACCTTGTTTTTTATCAGCTCGTTCAGCTCTTGTCTCCATAATAATATGCTTGCAAGAAATTCCCAAAACTTTCTTCCTCTTATCCAAGAACCCAAAAATTACAGTCACCCAAGTGGAAGATGAAGTTATGAATGGAGGTTAGGGTGTATGGAAGGTGGTTTAATGATTTTATAATGGGTGAAAGGGTGAAATGAAGAGTGAGGTGAAAAAGGTGATATAAATAAGGGTGGTTGAGAGGGAAATGAAAAGTTTTAAAGTGATTGGTAGATATTTGGTGTAAAAATTTTGGAGGGAAATTTATGTGGAGTAAATGTAGAGGAGAGAATTGAAAATGTAGTAAGGAAAAAGGTGTAGGTGATCACTCATGTCGCCGGGTGAAATTTCACCCCGTCGAGCACCATCGGGTGAAATTTCACCCGACGGGTTTTCTTCATGAAAATCATTTTTCCCAACTTTCTCCACCGGGTGAAATTTCACCCGGTGATATTCCCATCGGGTGAAATTTCGCCCGACGATAACTTCGTCAATCCTGGCAATTCTGACAACTTTTCGTAGGGCGAAGTTTCGCCCGACAGTCTTCTTTGCTGCGTTTTTCCGCCTTGCCATTTCATGGCTCTTCAATAATCACCTAGAGATTCATATATCGACTCGACTCACATAATCAATGTCTCCCACAAACATGCTTGTGGTCTTCATTTTAAGCTCCATAACTTCTCCAAAAGCTTGATCTTCATCCAAATAAATGCTCCATGGTGAAATCCAAGTTCAACCATTTTTCTCAAGCTAACAAAACTAACAAACTCAAAGAAATATAATACATATATATACAAGGTGGTTGTTGAGGATACCGCCAAACCTATATCAATTTCGAGAGGGGGTTAAACAACGCTCCCCAATGGGAGCTCACCAAACTTCACGGTAGCAAAGGTCTCATGAACGTGACCGGGGTGATAAATCTTCAATCGTCGTCCATTAACCATAAATTTCCCGGTATCCGGGATAGATATCACTATTGATCCATATGGTTGCACTTTGGTCACTTCGAATGGACCCGACCATTTAGATTTCAACTTACCGGGGAAAAGCTTAAATCGAGAGTTGAAGAGTAATACCATATCACCAACGGAGAAGTCCTTATGAAGTATTCGAGAATCATGCCATTGGCGAGTTCGTTCTTTGTAGATCTTCGAATTCTCGTAGGCTTCAAGTCTTAGTTATTCCAATTCTTGAAGTTGGAGAAGGCGATTATCTCCTACAACACTCTCATCGAAGTTTAGCTCTTTGATTGCCCATTTGGCTTTGTGTTCTAATTCCACCGGTAAATGACAGGTTTTACCATACACAAGACGGTAAGGAGTGGTTCCAATTGGCGCTTTGTAAGCCGTTCAATGCCCAAAGGGCGTCATTTAATTTTAATGACCAATCCTTTCGGTGTGTATTAAAATCTAAAATTCCCTTGATTTGACGGTTGGAGATCTCGGCTTGCCCATTTGATTGAGGGTGGTAGGCTAGGGACATCTTGTGAGTGATATCATACTTCCTAAGAAGGTGTTCAAAGGTATCTTTCCTAAAATGAGAGCCTCCATCACTAATTATGGCTCTAGGCATACCGAATCTCGGGAAAATTACATTCTTGAAAAGCTTGATTACAACCTTGGAATCATTGGTGGGGAAAGCTACGGCCTCGATCCATTTTGAGACATAATCAACCGCGACTAGAATGTACTTTTTACCAAAAGAGGACGTGAACGGACCCATGAAATCAATGCCCCAAATGAACAACTCAATCTCCAAGATAGGTTGAAGGGGCATCTCATTTTTTCTTGTAATATTGCCACTTCTTTGGCATGCATCGCATGTGAGAATGAGAGCTCGAATGTCCGTGAACATGGAAGGCCACCAAAACCCGCTTTGGAGAACCTTGGCAATTGTCTTTTGATTGGCCAAGTGTCCACCATAAGATGTCGAGTGAAGGTGCTTCTGTGGACATGACATAGGTCCACCCCGACGCGGCCACGGGCGGATTTGGGCGGCGAATGAATCTTGTGGTAAGTGATAAGTGTAGTTTGTAGTGCCTAATTTGTTGTATTTTAGTCCCGTTTTCCTTGTGGAATCGCTCCTTGGGAGCGGTTTTTGGGTTACTTATGCTTCCTTTAGTTCGTTTTAGGTTCTCGGGACCATTCATGAAGAATTGGAACGATTTCGACTCGTTTCATACACTTTTGGAGCCAACGAAGAGAAGGAACGGTCACTGGATGCCTTGGATTCGATCCCTAGACCTTAGGACCCATTCCCGAGCCCCTTAAGCTCAATCCCGAGTCCCGAGAATCGATGAGAAACCCATGAGAGGGAAGGAGGGACATTAAAGATCATATTGGAGGCCTACAAGACTCATCCCCGACGGGAAGCACCTCATCCCATCCGGGATGAGGTGCACAAATGCGATAGCTTCTGTCCTAGGTCCATCCCGACCAGGATGAGTTCATCCCGACCGGGACCACCTCATCCCGACCGGGACCACCTCATCCAGACCGGGAAGAGCAATAACACAGCCTGGTGTTATGCTTGATCCCGGTCGGGACCATCTCGTCCCGAGCGGGACCACCACCATCCCGATCGGGACCGATCCGTCCCGGTCGGGATGGAGGGCCTGCTTCGCGTGCTTGCTTCTTTCCTTCTCTTTATTCATTGTAACCCTATATATACTCTTCCTCTTGTATTCTTATGATATGTTCTGAATTACCCATTAAACTCTAGACTACTTTAGGATAGTTTAGCCTATATTAGTGTAGATTAGTCTCTAGTTTATCGTTATTCCTAGTTTAACTCTTGTAATTTGGGAATTCTTGAAGAATCAAACCAAGATTGACAACCTTGGTTGATGTATTTGGGTTTTCTTCCATTTATGCAAGATTTCTTCTTTTCATTTTCTCTAGTATGGTATTATCTTCTTTTCCCTTCTTTTTATCTTTGTTTTATCAATCAAGTTTTAATCTTTGTTCATTATATTGTTCATTGCCCATTGTTTCACTAGTTTCATTATGCAAGTTTTGTTGTTGGTGTTGATTCATCTTGTTCTTGTTGGTTTTAGCATTAGATATGTTTGAGTAGACTTTTGCTAGGGTTAGTAGGGGGATTTGGTGGTTTAGTGGGTGATTAAGGGTTTGTTTAAGATAAAGATTGAAGAAAAAGAAAAGGCACAAAAAGCCAAAAAGAAAATACAAAAGATGAAAAAGAAATGGCATGGCAACACAAATAGCAAATATGCAAAAGAAAGAAAAATTCCAAAAGAAAACCGTCTCACAAAAAGAGCTCAACCCCACAAAAATAAGCCTTTTTCCGACTTTTGTCGTGAAGAGCCTACCAAAGGACCGAGTCCCTAGGAAGGATGATAGCGGTAATGGTCGGTCTTCCCTCATTTTGCAAACCTTATCCACCTTTTTACTTGGACTAGTTAGGCGGTTCTTGAACATGGGACGACCCTCTTGGCTTATCGCTAAAGGGGGAGGGGTCTCACTTACCTATAGTGTCGACTAACACCGTGGTTCATCCTTTTTCCATCCCGCCGATCGTCCTGTAGTACGTTCTTAGAAGGTTAGGAGGAATCTAGGTAAGTTGCCAACGTTTTTGTTGCTTTATCGTCATACTATTAGGGTTTTGTCCATTTTGGTTTGTATTGCTAGCTTGGGAACGTTGTCACTTGCCTTGAGTCCTAAACCGGTGTCTTTTCACCGCTTTGTTGAGGGAAGCGGTATTTGTTTTCTTTTGGGTGCAACCGATTATTTGTATGTTTGTATGTTTGTTCGTTTTTGTGTTTCGTATCCGGTTGCATCCACAGTTTTGTCGCAAGACCTTATTTGCCTTGCGGAGTGCACTTTTCCTCTAAGTGTACTCGCGTGAGTTGAAAGGGCGTAGGGTGCGCTAATACCCACTCGGCTAGTTTAGTAGTTAGTATGTGCTTACTCGAGGGCGAGTAAGGGTTAAGTGTGGGGGAGTTGATAAGTGTAGTTTGTAGTGCCTATTTTACTGTGTTTTGGTCCCATTTTCCTTGTGGAATCGCTCCTTGGGAGCGGTTTATGGGCTACTTATGCTTCCTTTAGTTCGTTTCAGGTTTCCGAGACCATTTGTGAAGAGTTGGAGCAAATCCGACTCGATACATACACTTTTTGGAGCCAACGAAGAGAAGGAACGATTACCCGATGCCTTGGATTCGACCCTGAGACCTCGGAACCCTATCCCGAGCCTCTTAGACCCGATCCCGAGTCCCGAGAATCGATGAGAAACCCATGAGAAGCAAGGAGGGACCAAAAAGAGCTTATTTGAGGCCTACAAGGCCCATCCCGGTCGGGATGGCCTCAACCCGTCCGGGATGAGGTACACAAAAGCAAGTGCAACTGACCTGGGTCCGTCCCGGTCGGGACCGTGGTGCTGCAGCCGCGCCTTGTTTCTTTCATCCTCCTTCACTCTTGTAACCCTATATAAACCCTTCCTCTTGTATTCCTATGTTATGTCCTTAATTACCCATTAAACCCTAGACTACTTTAGGTTAGTTTAGCCTAGATTAGTGTAGATTAGTCCTTAATTAGTCCTTAATCTTAGTTTAATCTAGTTAGACTACTCTTGTAATATTGGAATTCTTGGAGATTCTACCAATCTTGACAACATTGGTGGATGTTTTGGGTCTTCTTCTATACAAGTGTTCATCTTTTCCATTCATCTAGTTTGGTATAATCTTTCCTTTCTCTTTTTCTTTAAATCTTTCATATTTAATCTTTCAAGTTTTAATCTTTGATTGTTGTTCTTGTTCTTGTTAGTTTCATTATGTATGTTTGGATGTTTGTGTTGTTTCCTCTTGTTTATGTTAATATTAGTTTGATAATGTGTGAGTGGACTTGTTGTGGGGTTAGTAGGGGGATTTAGTGTTGATTATGGATGATTAGGGTTTGATTGTGGGTAAAGGTGGATTCTTTGTTACTAGTCACATATTAAGAGCACCATGTGTTTGTTGAATTGCTTGTTAGAGTAGTAGTTGCAAATACTCCTCTTGCTTGTCTTCCTCTTCTCATTGTGTGATTGATTTGTGGTTGAATCCTTGTGTATTGGGTGACAACTTGCATAAGTATTCGGGTTTTGTCTTTGACACGAGAGTGCGGACATTGGTCTACGTAGCGAGAGCCCGGACTGACCTTAGTAACTAGGTGAAACCTACACCCTCGATCTCCCAACTATCCTATTACACTTTTGAACCCGACCTAACCCTACCCTTTCCTTATTTGATTTCTTCGTTACCTTAGTTGTAGTCATAGATTCATCCCCTTCTTATTGCCTTTGTCTAGTTTAGTTCGTTGACCAAGTCTCGTATTTGGGTGACCTTAGTCTAGACACCTCTTACCGTCCCCGTGGACTCGACCCGACTTACCCTATCTACGTGTTAGGTGTAGTTGGTTATTATTTGACGGTGGGGATCCACGGCAAATCCCTACCATCAATTTCGCCCCGTTGCCGGGGACGGTGCTAGTTTAGACCTTGTTTGCCTATTTACTTGACTTTGTCTTTTGTTTTTGTGTTTTTCTTTTTTCTTTTTGTTCCTTTGCTTCTTGTGTGTGTGAGGTTTATTTCTCTCTTGTCTAGTGCCCAAAAAGCACTAGGCTTCTCACGTTTGCTCTTAGTCTACAGTTTGTGCTTAGAGGTGGTGACCATCTTCTTCTTGCAACTTAGAGCCGCTTTAACGGACGGTTGCTAGATTGAGAAGTCCTCAACCGGGTATAAGTCACGATTTTCGAGCATAATATGAGGTTTGATCTAAACTCCCCACACTCGGGAGCCGATATGAGCTACTTCTCTCCCTCTATGAACCAAGGGTATGACATGACGTCCCCCTACCATAATCAAGCTTCTTGGGGTAATCAAGACATTAGTGGGTATGAACTTCATGGATATGGAAACGGCTACCAACAAGTAAATGCTTATCAATCATATGACCATGGTGGCTATTACTCGAGCAATCATTGTGAACCCACCATGTTTCATCATGATTCACCATATGGAAGCCAATATTCCAAAACCCACAACATTACCCTCCACCCAACCACAATATGAACCCCATAACCCACAATACTACCAATCACCTCAACCTCACTATCAACAATATGATGCTCCACTCCTTGGGCATCATCAAGATTTTCAAGGAGCGTTACAAGACCCCAATGACCACCAATTGTCAAACTTGGAGTTGTATCAATCGATTCTTCAATTGCAAAGGAGCAACCAAGAAATGGCCATTCAAATGCAAAAAGATCAAGATGAATTCATGGCCCAATATCAAAGGGAAAACGAGGCGAGGGATGCTCGATTAAATGCATTATCGGTTCAAACCGTAATGTTTTTATCCCGAACGTCAGAATTAGATGAAGGGTGCCCACTTGAGAAAAGGGAGCAACCTAATCACGAAGCCGCCGATGTAGTTCCTTTGGAAGAGAAATTTTCTTTGAAGAACCTCAATCGTCTACCCAAAAAGAGACGAATGAGGATATGACCCTTGGTGAAGGCAACATTGGTGAAGAATTGGAGGAGGTTAGTGGGTTGGATGAGTTGGTGGAATTTGTGAAGTTGTTGGGTGAAATTGACAAGCCCAAGTTGTCCATGTCCGAGAATGTGGATAAGCATCAAGAGCCCCTTGTAAGTAAACCAAGCAATGATTTGGAAGAGATTGAAACCGCCGGTAGAAGTTTCGATTCTCTCCTCCAAGATGATGTGGGGACAAGTGATGAAGATGGGGAACCACAACTTGAGGAAAGTGTGGGGGTGTGCAACAAGGAGATGAGGCCAAAGCCGTTTTTTGTGCCTAATGATGAAGACTTGAAGCTTGCTAGTGATCGGAGACGATGCTTAGGGAGGAAGAGGTCGGTAAAGCTCGTAGGATGGATAGACCCCGGAGACAACATAAATGATGACGTTGGGTCTTGGGATTCCTACTTCTTGCCTCCACCTAGGGGGCCATGGAGGTTAGCTTGGCTTGTTTGCTTGAGCCCTCATTATTATGTGGCTCGTGCGTTTGACTTGCTCCTCCAAGCCCTTGAAGGCTATAGTTAGGAATGAAGAGTCCACCATCCTAGGTTTGACGGAGTTCCTTAAGAACCGTCATGTTGTACATTCCCCTACCTCTCTTCTCTTTAGTTTTGTGTTTGTAATTGTGTTTATTGTGATTTTGTTTCTAGGACTCTTTGTTTTGTGATATTCTTGTTATTTGGATTGTTGATGAGCGATGTGAGGGACGGAATTTGATGTTGTATTTGAGTTTATTGTGATAGGTGTGAAGTGAAGGTGATTCCTAGAGAAGAATGGCTATTGATAGAGCTTGGATTCTGAGCTAGGGAGTCGGTTTTTGAAGTTTTGGATAAGGTTTTGGGGTCTTGGAAGGCTAGAAGATTGATCCCGACCGGGAAGAAGGAGCCATCCCGATCGGGATAAGGGTGCCATATTTCGAGTTTCCTGGAGTACCGTCCCGACCGGGAAGGGAGATTCCCGATCGCGACGGGTGTGTCATCCCGATCGGGATGGTCCCGTACTCCTCTTTATGCTTCTTCTTCGATATTTGAGCCCACCCAACCATTGTATACCCCCTCCCAACCTCCCTACCTCTGCTTGCCCATATCATATGACCCTTGCACCTCATTTCCATACCTTCACCTCATTTCCTCCTCACTTTACACCGAGATTCACATTAAATCCTACCCCCTCATACCATTACTACCTCTACCATGCGTTATTATCATGTTTGAAGCGGGATGACAATGATGAAGACTAGCAAAGGGCCTATATGATCATTGAGACGATGGAGCGAGTGAGTTGCTAACCGATCGGTACGGCAACTATCCTTTCTTTTCCGTCTTTTATTGCTTGTTTTCCCCTTGTTTATCCCCTTCCCCTTGTACACTTTTGTGTCTTGGTGTCATGGTGGCCTTCAAGGCCTTGGTAGTTGTTGCTCCCGACTCTCGATGACGTGACTACATCGAGAGTCATTTTCAAAATCCAAATTTTACAAGTTTTTTCACCTTTTTTTTTTAGGATTTAGTCGGATTTGGGCGGAATCCGGGCTAGGTGACTTGATTACACCTAGTCCTCCCCTCCCATTTCCTTTTATTTCCTTCTTTTTATTTCCCCCCTTTCCATATCTTTTCTTGTCTCGGCCCACGGTGACTTGATTACACCCCGGCCGGACACACTCTACCCTTTTCTCCGCTTTAATTTTAATTTTTAGCTTTATTTTCGTACTTTCTTTTCTTTCCTTTTGTCTCTCCGCACACTACGATCGAGCATGAGGACATTGCTTGGTTTAAGTGTGGGGGAGCGATATTCTATCATAGTTAGTTTTATTTTTATAGTTTTTCCGAAAAATCTTTAAAAAAACCCTAAAAATTTGAAATTCCCAAAAATCAAAAAGATTTTCTTTTTGTGTCTTTTTCTTTTGTGTCGTTATGTCGTGCTTTCGTTGTGTTGTGTGTGTTTGCCTCCCTTTTTCCTTGTAGGTCGCTTAATTACCGTTAGCTTTGGAAAGCTTTCAAGACATCCGGTAATACACATTTATCCCTTCCTCCTCTTTATCTCTTGTAATGTTTGGAGGAGATTTGTGATGAGGTGTGCTCGGGTGGAGCTTTGTAAAGTTGTGGTTGATTTGGTGACTTGATTAAAAGTTCGGGGTGGTGTTTGTTTTGTTTTTGTGCTTGTCTTGTTTTGTTTTATATTGTTGCCTTTTGTCTCTTTTTCTTTCGTTTCGTTTCGTCGCGTCTTTGTTTTGTGTTGTGTTGTTGCGTCTTGTGTGTAAATCGGTTTTCGAAAACCCGGTTTAGAGGCTAGTGTGCAAGCGTTTACTTTCCCTTCCTAGGAATGTAAATCGATTCTTGGACTTTAGTCTAGTAGAATGACCCCAAATCAATGATTTCGTTGGTTCTTTACCTTGAGTCCACCTAGCTTACTAGGGGTTTACTACGGGATTTGCATTTTGACCATTATGACCACCCAAGGTGTGAAAAGGCCTTGGTTGCCGAGTCTCGTCCCTTAGGTGACCGTGTTTAGGATTGTTTGATTAGTCCAAGTTTTTTCCCTTTTCGTGGGTTTGAAGGGAAGGACGCTCTCCGACTGACCCATTAACCTACCTCCTACACATATCCGCACAATAAATTACAAATGGTTGAAGTCTCTCTTTCTTAGTTGCAAAGAAATGCCTATCAATCAAATCAAGCCAAGTAGGGGCAAAGAAAAGAAAATGAAAGAAAGAAAAGATTGAAGAAAAAGAAAAGGCACAAAAAGCCAAAAAGAAAATACAAAAGATGAAAAAGAAATGGCATGGCAACACAAATAGCAAATATGCAAAAGAAAGAAAAAATGCCAAAAAGAAAATCGTATCACAAAAAGATATTAACCCTACAAAAATAAGCCTTTTACCGACTATTACCGTGAAGAGCCTACCAAAGGACCGAGTCCCTAGGAAGGATGATAGCGGTAATGGTCGGTCTTCCCTCACTTTGCAAATATATATTTCCACCTTTTTACTTGGACTAGTTAAGCGGTTTTGGACATGGGACGACCCTCTTCGCTCATCGCTAAAGGGGACGGGGTCTCACTTACCTACAGTGTCGACTAACACCGTGGTTCATCCTTTTTCCATTCCACCGATCGTCCCGTAATACGTTCTTAGAAGGTTAGGAGAACCTAGGTAAGTTACCAACGTTTTTATTGCTTTGTCGTCATACTATTAGGGTTTAGTTCATTTCGATTTGTACTATTAGCTTGGGAACGTTGTCACTTGCCTTGAGTCCTAAACCGGTACTTCTTTCACCGCTTGTTTCAGGGAAGCGTTATTTGTTTTCTTTTGGTGGCAACCGATTATGTGTTTGTTTGTATGTTTGTTTATTTATGTGTTTTGTGTCCGGTTGCATCCACAGTTTTGTCGCAAGACCCCACTTGTCTTGCGGAGTATACTTTTCCTCTAAGTGTACTCGCGTGAGTTGAAAGGGCGTAGGGTTCGCTAATACCCGCTCGGCTAGTTTAGTAGTTAGTTTATGCTTACTCGAGGGCGAGTAAGGGTTAAGTGTGGGGGAGTTGATAAGTGTAGTTTTGCCAAATTTGTTGTGTTTTGGTCCCGTTTTCCTTGTGGAATCGCTCCTTGGGAGCGGTTTTTGGGTTACTTATGCTTCCTTTAGTTCGTTTTAGGTTCCCGGGACCATTCATGAAGAATTGGAACGATTCCGACTCGTTTCATACACTTTGGAGCCAACGAAGAGAAGGAACGGTCACTCGATGCCTTGGATTCGATCCCGAGACCTTAGGACCCATTCCCGAGCCCCTTAGGCTCGATTCCGAGTCCCGAGAATCGATGAGAAACCCATGAGAGGCAAGGAGGGACCTTAAAGATCATATTGGAGGCTTAAAAGACTCATCCCCGACGGGAAGGACCTCATCCCGTCCATCCCGACTGCGATGAGTTCATCCCGACTGGGACCACCTCATCCCGACCGGGACCACCTCATCCCGACCGGGAAGAGCAATAACACAGCCTGGTGTTATGGATAACACAGCCTGGTGTTATGGATAACACAGCCCGGTGTTATGCTTGATCCCGGTCGGGACCATCTCGTCCCGATCGGGACCACCACCATCCCGATCGGGACCGATCCGTCCCGGTCGGGATGGAGGGCCTGCTTCGCGTGCTTGCTTCTTTCCTTCTCCTTATTCATTGTAACCCTATATATACCCTTCCTCTTGTATTCTTATGATATGTTCTGATTTACCCATTAAACCCTAGACTACTTTAGGTTAGTTTAGCCTAGATTAGGGTAGATTAGTCCTTAATTAGTCCTTAATCTTAGTTTAATCTAGTTAGACTACTCTTGTAATATTGGAATTCTTGGAGATTCTACCAATCTTGACAACATTGGTGGATGTTTTGGGTCTTCTTCTATACAAGTGTTCATCTTTTTCATTCATTTAGTTTGGTATAATCTTTCCTTTCTTTTTTTCTTTAAATCTTTCATGTTTAATCTTTCAAGTTTTAATCTTTGATTGTTGTTCTTGTTCTTGTTAGTTTCATTATGTATGTTTGGATGTTTGTGTTGTTTCCTCTTGTTTATGTTAGTATTAGTTTGATAATGTGTGAGTGGACTTGTTGTGGGGTTAGTAGGGGGATTTAGTGTTGATTATGGACGATTAGGGTTTGATTGTGGGTAAAGGTGGATTCTTTGTTACTAGTCACATATTTAGAGCACCATGTGTTTGTTGAATTGCTTGTTAGAGTAGTAGTTGCAAATACTCCTCTTGCTTGTCTTCCTCTTCTCATTGTTTGATTGATTTGTGGTTGAATCCTTGTGTATTGGGTGACAACTTGCATAAGTATTCGGGTTTTGTCTTTGACACGAGAGTGCGGACATTGGTCTACGTAGCGAGAGCCCAGACCGACCTTAGTAACTAGGTGAAACCTACACCCTCGATCTCCCAACTATCCTATTACACTTTTGAACCCGACCTAACCCTACCCTTTCCTTATTTTATTTCTTCGTTACCTTAGTTGTAGTCATAGATTCATCCCCTTCTTATTGCCTTAGTCTAGTTTAGTTCGTTGACCAAGTCTCGTATTTGGGTGACCTTAGTCTAGACACCTCTTACCGTCCCCGTGGACTCGACCCGACTTACCCTATCTACGTGTTAGGTGTAGTTGGTTATTATTTGACGGTGGAGATCCACGGCAAATCCCTACCATCAATTTGGCGCCGTTGCCGGGGACGGTGCTAGTTTAGACCTTGTTTGCCTATTTACTTGACTTTGTCTTTTGTTTTTGTGTTTTTCTTTTTTCTTTTTGTTCCTTTGCTTCTTGTGTGTGTGAGGTTTATTTCTCTCTTGTCTAGTGCCCAAAAAGCACTAGGCTTCTCACGTTTGCTCTTAGTCTACAGTTTGTGCTCAGAGGTGATGACCATCTTCTTCTTGCAACTTAGAGCCGCTTTAACGGACGGTTGCTAGATTGAGAAGTCCTCAACCGGGTACAAGTCACGATTTTCGAGCATAATATGAGGTTTGATCTAAACTCCCCACACTCGGGAGCCGATTAGAGCTACTTCTCTCCCTCTATGAACCAAGGGTATGACATGACGTCCCCCTACCATAATCAAGCTTCTTGGGGTAATCAAGACATTAGTGGGTATGAACTTCATGGATATGGAAACGGCTACCAACAAGTAAACGCTTATCAATCATATGACCATGGTGGCTATTACTCGAGCAATCATTGTGAACCTACCATGTTTCATCATGATTCACCATATTGTGGACATGACGTAGGTACACCCCGACGCGGCCACGCGCGTGTTTGGGTAGGCGAATGAATCTCGTGGTAAGATTGTTCTCGGGTTCGAAATTTAAGTCAAAATGGAGTCGCCACCGAATTTTGTGGTTATTCGGAACCATTCGAGCCCACTCTATGTCGTCATGGGCTGTACACAAAGTACGGCCCACTTCGATTTCAGAGTTTATGGGGCTCGTCCCTTTGCATTGTTATATCGCTACCGTTTACACCGGCTTTCGTATATAAAATGACTCTCGTGCGCCAAGGGTTTCGGACATCCGGAAACCAAAGGTTATGAGTAAGGGGTGAGGGTACGTGTTGGGAAGCCCACTAAGGACACCCAACCCCGCCCGCACATGGCGGCCTCTACTAAGACATCGTTCGTGTTCGTGTACGCGCGCTAGTGAAATAATTAAATGATATGGAAACAGCGTTTTCGTGCTAAAGCATGTGAATAGTATGTGAACTACGTCATTTAATGCATCTTGATTATGGTCGAAATGATTTAGCATGCGAGGTTCATTTATAAAGCGATAAGCAAGTAAATAAACAAAACTCAAAAGTAAATAACGTACAAGTTACACGGGCGGAAATACAACCCGGAATTCACAATACAACGATACATAAAATAATAAACGAAACAATAAAAGGCAAAATAATGATAGAAACGGACCCGTATATAAACTAGACCGCGAAAAATGTAGATGGACCAACCCGGTTAAATACACATTATGTTGTGTACTAAACGAAGGATAGAAACATGGGACTGTGGCGTATTGCTAGCCCGATCCCACGTCCCGTAGTCTTGTCCCGACTTATCACTTCGAAGAAGATCGGTCAAAGTCGTTCTACGTGTCGTGCAATATGTGAGTTTTGAAGAAAGGAGGGTCACGTGATGGTCTTTACACGTGATGACTAAAGTCGTAAAAAGACGAGGCTTGAAATGTGTGTCAAAGCCCTCGGTTTTCTGGGTTACAGGACCCACTCAATCGAGTCGTGACCTGACTCGGTCGAGTGCGTCCTTAGACGTAGCTACTCCCCATTTTATTGGGTGCTACTCGATCGAGTAGCATATGTACTCGGTCGAGTAGCCCCTGTACGAGTGATAACTCGTTTCGTTTTATGATTTAAAATAGATGGTCGGCCAAATCAAATACAAATATCACACGATTTGTATTTAACTTGGCCTCCGGTACTATAATCGTGCATGAACGATTATAATACCGTTATCGGAGTTTTATGAAAACGTTTTCGTTAGATAAGAAAATTTGAATTAGTGACGAAATGCTTCCCTCTACGTCACGACATTGGAATTAACCCTTTCGGGTTATGTGATGTCGGTTTTCGTGTCAACGGGTTCCGCACTAATTATCGAAACGGAATCAAATGCGTTCAACTATGACCGATTGCGATCACTTAACGCCCTTGAGTACATTGGGGCGGGGCTCCTCGAAAGAGTTCCACCTCCGTCGTTGCTCGTAAAGGGATTAGACGGACCTTAAGCGATCATCATAGTCCAACGGATTTAAAACCGAAATTTTATGTACTATTATATATACGCGGTATAATATCGTTAGTAATAAAAGACAAAAACGAAAATGTGCAAATTCGAAAGTGTTAGTGTTAGTGTTACTAGATCGATATGATTACGATACAAAATGCGATAAAGTAAATAAAAATAAGATGAAATAGTAGAGATCAAGATGGGGTTTAGGACACCCTCAACATACATGCTGGGTATAGGCCTCGGAAATGGACTCGTAAACAACGACGGGACGCCGGAGTATCGAGGACGTACGCGAGTTATGGTGTGTATGTATGTGTGTGTGTGTTTCGCCGGTTTCCGAGGGACGAGGGGCTCGGGTTTTGTGTGTTTTGCTTAGGGTTTCTAAGGACTCGTAGTGTAGAGTGTATAGGTGACCTAGGGCTGAAAATGTAGGGTAGAATGCAATGATCAAAACTTGTGAAATGAATGGGAGTCATGGGGTATTTATAGGCGTTACCCCACGACATAAGGGCACTCGATCGAGTGGCCCTAGTGCACTCGATCGAGTGCCTTTGCAAACGGGCCAAACCCGGTTCAAGACGCTCCACTCGACCGAGTGGGTCAATCCACTCGTACGAGTGGGTCAAGCAAATCGAAACAAAATAGGAAAGAATTGATTTTGTTGTTTTGATTGATTTTTTTGAATTTGATTTTGTGCGCCAGTTTTCGAGAGTGAATTTGGCTGATTTGTGAGACGGTTTCGTCTTTGACCGGGTTTTGACCCAGTCGCCAAAAGACGGGATTTATTTTTGGTGTCGGTTTTGGCTCAAATTAGTCTCGTTTTGCTCGGAACGACCCACTGGGCCTGAATTTGAGGTCTATTTTGTGAGATTCTTACTCCGCTAAAAGTCCATGTCGGATATTATTGATTCCGAGCCCAAATCCGAGTATACCAAGTCATGTTTGTGTCCGATCATCATCGGGTGTTTTTTGGAGACTACCATAGACACCTAGCGGTCAAAATGCGGGTGTCTACAGAGCCCCCACTCTGACTGAGGCTTGAACAAGGCGGAAGTCAAAGTAGCTACCAAGCCCGTTAAGACCTGGTAGACTTCCGGTCGGGTCGCTTATAGTCCGTTAGACTTGTGTGAGAGGGCTCGCCAGCCATAAGATAGAAACCATACCTGAGCTGGGCATAAGTCTGGGTGCGCCTTCATGTGGGCACATCCCGTACCATTTTTGGGGAAAATGCCGCCTCGGGCGTTCCGCTGGGGAGATATGTGAGCTGTACGGGCTTGCTGTTGAAGCCTTGAGTCGTACCTGAGCTGATGATGATGCTCCGTGGGGAGCAAAACTTGCCTTTTTTGGGGAGTAGGTGTACCCATATGCCGACACATTACATCTTGGATGTAGCATGCCCGGGAAAAGTTGACTCCGTTGGGGAATTTGATAGTTTCGCGGAGACTTGCTTCTGGAGTCTGGGGTGTACCTGTATGCAGACACATAACAAGTTGCATGTAACATATAGGCAAAACACCGACTCGTGCTGGGGATGAAAGATAATGAAATTTGAAAAATGCCACAATTTTAGGAAAAGAATTTTATCACAACTTTTTTTATCACAGAAATTTTTTAGAAATTCTTAGGAAAGCCCGGGACGGCTTGATTCCTATTCCGAGTTATTTGTTTGAAGTCAGGCCTGCGTGCGCATAGGGCCCAGTTTGCAAAGGAGGCAAGGTAGTTAGGTTTACAGTTAGGTTTTCTCATTATAATTATGAGAATCCCTGCTTCAACTTTTGCATCTCAACTTAAATTCTCCTTTTCTTTCTCAAAATCTTTTAGAGTTTCAAGAAAGTTAGAAATTTCTGCCATGGGTATCGACCATTTAACGGCTATGCTTCTCGCTTGGTCCCAGTACTTTCGGGATGAGGAAAAGGTTAGACTGACCCAGATGGGAATCGTCAGTCTATTCCCCCTTCAACGTTTGATCATTGATTCGCATCTCTTGGATGCCTGTCTGACGTTTTGGGATACTACCCATCACGTCTTTGCGTTTCCACGGGGAGAGATATGCCCTCTTCTTGAGAAAATCGCAGCCATAGGTGGTTGGGGTCCAGCTATTCAGCCTGCTACTCCTCCGTTCTACCCAGATCCAAGGAGGAGGTTAAGAGAATTCCTGGGTTTATCTCATGCTGAGACAAATCGGATGGTGCGGGGAGATAGCGTTTCCCTATTCGATCTGGCTGATAAGTTCATGAACCCCCGAGATGTGAGGGCCACCCCTGCTCACAGGCGTAGGGCATTCGCCTTTTGCATGCTTCACTGCTATGTCTTTGAAGGGCTGATGGAACTTGACTCGTGCATGGGTCAAATCAGGCTGACTGGAGTGGTTGACCAGATGGAGACTGGTCATAGCCCTGCTTGGCTAGCCACTGGGGAGATCATTATGGGTCTGGATGCTAGGCGGCTTAACCCAACCCGACGGTTGACGGGAAGTACCCGTCTCTTGCAGGTATACATCTCGCGTTTTTTTTTTCACGCGAAATGCCTGAAGTCTGTAAGTCACTCGATCCAGTGGACCTGTCACTCGATCGAGTGACACTCACAACGAGCTACTGCCTGTTTTTGAAGGGCTTACTCGATCGAGTCAGCTGCTGTACTCGATCGAGTGGGTTGTAGCGGACCACTCTGTTGCTTACGACGCTTGTTATACTTTTCAGGTATGGTTGTCGGAGTGGCTATCAATTATAGAGTCCCCTCCGAGCATTCCCAATTATCGGAGCAGCCAGATTAGCTCCAGAAGGCGACGGATAAGCTCGAGTACCGAGCTTACTGGGATGAAGAGCTGGTGTTCCATGGGGGTCCTTTGATTAGGTGGACCATTGCTTGGTGGTTCCTTTCAAAGTTGACCGGATTGGCCAAGAGAGACCAAGCTCGATACCTGGTGATTCTGTCCCTAGACTGGACAGTTCATATTTACCCGGACCGTCTCCTGAGGTAGTTCGGTTTGTCTCAGCGTATCCCTGAGACTTAAGCCATTATCAGCGTCTCGCTCCAATTGACGGACGCTATGTGCGACACCTGGTTGCAAAGATGGTTCACTCGTCCTACATGGACTATTCCCAGCCCTTGCCAATCCGCTTGGGTGTCACGGGCTTACTAGAAATGGACTTCTGAGGAGTCTGAGGAAGCTCGTAAGGCCTTGAAACTTGATGAGGCCTTTGAATTGGTTCATCGCGAGACGGCGAAGGACAACAGGGACTTCTTCACCGGGGAAGATATTCCTGAAGCTACAGTCCGGGAAGAATCGGGTCTTAAGTCACAAACTAAGACTCGATCTAAGGAAGTCGGTTCTAGCAACACTCGGGGACAGACTGACTTGGAGAGACGCCTTGGGCCAAGGCTGGCGGCCCGGGACCAACTAGGTCCGCGTGACCGGCTCCATGAGCCCGTGAGGGCCCGACTTGGGCCAATTGAGGTGATAGAGGATTCGGGCTCAAACAAACGAGCCCGAGCTAGAGAGGTTCCTGTGGTGATTCGGGAACGCTCTCCTCCGCGTCGTCGCCAGTGGACGGCTAAGGAGGCCAAGGATAAGGGGAAGGGCAAGATTCCCTGAATGCCGAGTCCTTAGCTTTTTTATTATTATTTAAATATTATTATTATTTTTTGTCGTGTGTTTTTTTTTTGTATTTTTTTTGAATTCCTGCATTTTTTAATTCCCGAGTTTATCGGTTTCTTTTTTGAATTAATAAAAGAAGTTTATTATTAAACCGCTCCTGTCTTTTTTTGATTGCATTGGTTGTACCCTTTTAAGGGGTTGCCTACGTATCCGCGATTAGCAGAATCAAACCAAACGTAGTTCAGACTTAATAAATATGCAATCTCGAATTACCCCAAGACTATTGGTCTAGCAACATCACTGCTCCCCCGATAGGATCTTCTTCACCAGATATGGCCCAGCCCAATTGGGTTTGAATTTTCCCCTCGGGTCAACTGGTAGTAGAGCTCGAACTGACTTAAGGACTAGATCGCCTTCTTTAATGTTTCTGGGCCTTACTCTCTTGTTGAAGGCCCATTGGATCCTCTTCTGGTATATTTGGATATTATTGAGGGCACGAGATCGTCGTTCGTCTAGTAGAACCAACGAGTCATACCGTGCTCGAACCCAGTCAGCTTCGGGTACTTGGCTTTCTAGCAAAATTCTGAGGGATGGTACCTCTAACTCAACTGGCTGGACTGTCTCCATCCCATAGGTTAGGTAATACGGCGTCGCCCCGGTTGCGGTGCAAATTGACGTTCGGTATCCCCATAGGGCGAAAGGTATTTTGTCGGGCCCGTCCCGGTAATTATCAGCCATCTTTTTGAGTATGGTGACAATCGTTTTATTGGCCGCCTCTACTGCTCCATTAGTTTGGGGGCGGTAAGGCGAGGAAGTATGCCTTTGGATTTTATATTTGGTCAGTAGGGCCGCAGTCTCGGCTTGAAAATGGGTGCCGTGATCGCTGATAAACTCATATGGAATCCCATACCGGCATATTATCTTGTTCTGGATAAACTTGGCGACATGCTTAGCATTGAGAATGCGATATGATTCAGCTTCGACCCATTTGGTGAATTAGTCGATGGCTACCAAAATAAAGCAATGCCCACCAGTACCAGAAGGATTTATTTTCCCGATTATGTCGATACCTCATGTTGAGAATGGCCAGGGTGACGTCATGGTATAAAGCAGTGATGACGGCATATGTTGCACATTGCCAAAGATTTGACAGTTATGATAATGCTTGACATATGACCGGCAGTCGGCCTCCATGGTATTCCAGTAATAACCGAACCTCATGATTTTTCGGACTAGCATGTGGGCGTTCATGTGTGGACCGTTTTCGCCATCATGTACCTCGGCCATAACTTTCTCGCCCTTAAATTTGTCAACACAAAGGAGAAGAGCCCCTGTGCCGTCTTTTTGTACAGTTGTCCGTTATCGGTACAGATGAACTGGGTGGCTAGCCTTCGTAAGGCTTTCTTGGCTCGACCTTCCGTTCCGGGAGGATATTCTCCGTTTGTCAGGTACGTTAACACAGCCTGATACCATGGTTTGGGATTACTTATCTCAATGTCTTCGATGTCGTGAATGTATGCCGGCTCGGACCGTCTTTCGATGCAAATTGGCATACTGGTCACGTGGTCGGGAATATTCATTAAAGATGCCAATTTTGAGAGTGCATCTGCAAACTGATTCTCTTCTCGGGGCAGGTATATGTACTCTACCCTTTGGAATTGTTTCTCGAGATCCCTTACTCGTGCCTGGTAGGCCACGAGATTAGCATTTCGAGTCTTCCATTTTTGGAGTGCTTGGTTAATGACCAAGGATGAGTCACCATGCACCCGGAGATTTGTGATCCCCAGGTTGGCGGCGGCTTGTAGCCCGTAAATGCATGCTTCGTATTCTGCTGCATTATTGGTAACATCAAAGTCCAGTTTGATGGAGATGGGAGTGTGTTCCCCTTTTGGCGAAATTAGGAGGATCCCAACTCCGAACCCTCTAAAATTGGATGCTCCTTCAAAGTATAAATCCCATGTTTCAGTATTGGTATGGAAAATATCTTCGTCTGGGAAGGACCAGGTGTCGGTGTGTCCTTCTTCGGTTACTGGGCTGTTGGCGAGAAATTCAGCTACTATCCGCCCCTTAATGGCCTTTAATGGCACAAATTTTAGGTCGAATTCTGACAGCATTAGGATCCATCTAGAAATTCGGCCATTGAGAATGGGCTTCTCGAAGAGGTATTTGATGCGATCCATCTTGGATAGCACATGGACCTCGTAACTGAGTATATAGTGTCGGAGCTTCTTAGTAACCCAGACTAGAGCCAAACACGTCTTTTCGAGCATGGTATATTTGCACTCATACTCTAAAAACTTCTTGCTGATGTAGTAAATGGCTCTTTCTTCGGAGTCAACCGTCTGAGCCAGCATAGCCCCCATGGCTGTCTCGGTCGTCGTTAGGTATAACGACAGAGGCAAACCGGGTTGAGGAGGCATTAAGACCGGCAGAGCAGACAGAATTTCCTTGATCTTGTCGAAAGCAGTTTGGAACTTGTCATGCCATAATACCGGTTCCCCTACTTTCAGTTTCTTGAAAATTGGTTCGCATACCATGGTCAGTTTGGAAATGAACCGACTGATGTACTGGACTTTCCCGAGAAATCCCCTTATTTCTTTTTCGGTTTTAGGAGGTTGCATCTCGGTAATGGCTTTGATTTTAGCTGGGTCGACTTCGATACCTCGTTGGCTAACGATATGACCCAGTAATTTGCCTGATGTTACCCCGAAACTGCACTTTTGAGGGTTTAACCTCATGTTGTACTTGCGCAGTCGGGTGAAGAATTTTCTTAGGGCGGTGATGTGACCGTCCCGTTCTTTGGATTTGACGATCATGTCGTCTACATAAACTTCTACCTCTTTATGCATCATGTCATGTAATAAAGTGGTAGCGGTCCTTTGGTATGTGGCACCGGCATTAATGAGACCGAACGGCATGACTGTATAGCAGTAAGTACCCCAAGGTGTTGTGAAGGTAGTCTTACTCATAACTTCTTCCGCCATCTTGATCTGATTGTACCCCGCATATGATAAGTGTAGTTTGTAGTGCTTATTTGTTGTGTTTTGGTCACATTTTCCTTGTGGAATCGCTCCTTGAGAGCGATTTATGGGTTTCTTACGCTTCCTTTAGTTCGTTTCAGGTTCCCGAGACCGATTTGGAAGAGTTGGAGCGATTCCGACTCGATACATACACATTTTGGAGCCAACGGAGTAAAGGAACGATGACTCGATGCCTTGGAATCGACCCCGAGACCTTGGGACCCAATCCCGAGCCTCCGAGACCCGATCCCGAGTCCCGAGCCTCCGAGACCCGATCCCGAGTCCCGAGAATCGATGAGAAACCCATGAGAAGCAAGGAGGGACCGAAAGAAGCTTAAAGGAGGCCTACAAGGCTCAACCGGAACCGGTTGAGGTGCACAAAAGAGAGGTGTTCTGTGAAGGGCTCAACCGGAACGAGACCAACTCATCCCGAACGGGATGAGCCCTTTTCAGGCCGCACTCCTTTTTTTTCTTCTCCTTTCCACTTGTAACCCTTTATATACTCTTCCCTTGTTTTGTTAATGGAAGGCACTTTATATTAGACTAAACCCTAGATAGTTTTAGCATAGATTAGTATAGATTAGTGTAGATTAGTCTTTAGATTATCGTTAATCTTAGATTAATACTTGTAATTTGGGAATTCCTCAAGATCTTCACCAAGCTTGACAAACTTGGATGTTTGTTTTGGGTTCTTCCATTTATGCAAGTTTTCTTCTTCCTTTCATCTTCTAGTTTGGTATAATCTCTTTTCCTTTCTCTTGTTTATTGTTTTATTCATCAAGTTTGAATCTTTGTTGTTTGGATTGTTCATAGTTCATAGTTCTTGTTAGTTTCATTATGTTTGTTTTGATTGCTATGTTGATCCATCTTGTTAGTGTTAGTTTTAGATTAGATATGTTAGAGTAGACTCTTGCTAGGGTTAGTAAGGTGATTAGGGTGTTAATGGGATGATTAAGGGATTGTTGGAGATGTTGGTGGAAGATTTGGGTTTCCTCTTGGTTTGATGCACATCACATGTTTGTAGAAATGCTTGAATGACTAAGTAGTTATGAATACTTGTTTTTCTTGCCTTTCTCTTGTGGGTGATAGTTGTTTGTGGGTTCGGTCCCCTCATTAAGTTGCGAGAGCCCGGTGAGGACGACCCCTAGGTCGGTCTAAGTTGCGAGAGCCCGGATTCGACCTAGGCCTATAGCGTGCTAGTAACCCCGATTGTGTTGTGTAACGCCGAGTTGGGTTTTAGGTGGAACCTCTAGGTGAGTCTAAGTTGCGAGAGCCCGGGCATTACCTAGATTACCCTACTTCCTCCTTCACCTCTAGTTCTTCCTCGACCATTCCGTTACCCCTTTGACCCCGACCTAATCCTAGCCCGTTTCCTTTGATGGTAGTCCTAGTTTTAGACCTAGTTTAGTCCTTAGCCTCCCCCTTTAGAATAGTTTGTCTCGAACACAGTCCTTGACCTTAGCATACCTTAGTCCGACCTCCCGTCCCTGTGGATTCGACCCGACTTACCCTAGCTAGCTTAGTTAGGTTTGCCGGTTTTGTTTGACGGTTGGGATTCACGACAAATTCTTACCCATCAAATTGGCGCCGTTGCCGGGGACGGCGTAGTTTAGACTTTTGTTTACTTAGTTTTGGACTTTGTTCTTGATTTTTGTGTTCTCTTCTCCTTGTGTATCTCCGTTTCTCTTCTTGTGTTACTCTCTTTTCCTAGTGCCTCAAAAGCACTACGATACTAACGTTTGCTCAAGTTCTTCTAGCTCATCCTAGGTACCAAAGCGACGTTATGGACAAGGCTTGTCCAAGCTACCATCAATCATCACGAGACAACTATGGGGCGAATTACCAAAACCCACAACTTTACCAACCATATCAACCTCATCAACAATCTTATGAACCCTCTTCTTATGGTTACCAAGAAAGTTGTCAAGGATCGTTCCCACATCCTAACAACTATCAAACACCCTCACATAACCCACAACCAAATATCCTTGAGACTTGTCAAATGTTGGCCCAAACACAAGGGAGCCAACATGAGATGATGATGTTATTGCAAAAGGGTCAACAATTGTTGTTGACTCAAATACAAGGGGTTAGGGAGGAGTTCAAGGCCCAAATAAAGGTGCAAGATGCGCGCATCAATGCACTCATGGCTCATATCACGATGTTGGCCGCTCGAACTCCGCAACATGTTGAGGAAGTTTCATTTGGGCAAGAAGGTCGGGTGCTTCCACAAGAAAGTCAACCTGATTGTGAAGCTACAAATGAAGAAGAGGGGGTCGATCAAGAGACCATTGTTGAGTGTTGCTTGGGCGGTGAAGATAGGGGAAGAATAGAGGAAGTTGAGGCTTCAAGGGCCCACAATGAGGAGGGAGTTGAGCATGATTATCAAGATAGCTCTTGGGGAGCCAATGTATTGGCTATAAAGTTGGATTTGTTTGATTTTCTTCGTGATGAACCGGGTGTTGACAATCCAAACCCAAGTGAAGAGATGACCCCTCATGACCATTTTGACAAGGTGAGTGAAAAGGAGCGCAATACTTGGGAAAAAGAAGTAGACGCCTTGGAACTTGCTTTGTATGGGAAGTTGGAGGATCCTAAAGCCTCCAATGAAGAAAACTTGATGCCTTCTCCTCCTCTACCGCACTCGATGTCTAGCCCTTTGTCTTGTGAGACGGTTGGTGAAGAGGATCCTTGTCGGGCGGTGGAAAAGAGTTCCACTCTCGACCCCGTAGAAGAAGCGACACCTCTAGGGTGTGATCTCCCACATCATGACACCGAGCACGAATCTAGACCACTATACCTACCGGATGGTCATACGAGTCCTAGCTATGTTGGTTTGGAAGACCCGGAAGATCACGAGAACCCCGAGCATATTGAAGACGATCGCTTCTTACCTCCGACTTGGAAACTTTTGGGAGTGGCTAGGCTCGGCCATGTGAGCTTAATTGAAGATGTTGCTAGAGCATTTGACTTACTCCTCCGAGCTCTTGATGGCTATGGAGGCGTTGTTGGTAAGAGTATTTAGTGTAAATATCTCTTTTTCTTTTCTTTTGTGCTTGTATTTGTGTTTATGTTTGTATAGTTTGTTTTCTAGGGTTGTTAGTTTTTGTGAAATTCTTGTTTATTTGGATTGTTGATGAGCGATGTGAGGGAGAGAATTTGATGTTGTATTTGAGTTCATTGTGATAGGTGTGAAGGAAAGGTGATTCCTAGAGGAGAGTAGATAATGATAGAGCTTTGACCGTGAGTATGGAAGCCGGTTTTTGAAGCTTCGGTGAAGTTTTTGTGGTTTTGGAGGTCAAGAAGACCCATCCCGGGCGGGAAGGGAGATTCTTGACCGGGAAGGATATGCCATCCCGACCGGGAAGGAGCCGTCCCGATCGGGATAGTGGTGCCATATTTCGAGATTTCTGGAGTGGCTTCCCGACCGGGAAGGAGGCTTCCCGATCGGGAAGGGTTTATCATCCCGATCGGGACCATCCATCCCGACCGGGATGGTCTCTTTTCTCCTCTTTTGGCCTCTTCTTTGACATTTGAGCCCACCCAACCATTGTATACCCCCACCCAACCTCCCTAGCCATCCTTGCTCATGTCATATGACCCTTACACTTCATTTACATACCCTCACCTCGTTTCTCTTCAATTTACACCGAGTTTCACATCGAATCCCACTCCCTTCACACCATTACTACCTCTACCATGCGTTTTATCGAGAATGAAGCGGAATAGCAATGATGAAGACAAGCAAGTGCCTATATTGATCTACGAGACGATGGAGCGTATGAGTTTCTATCCTATTGGTACGACAACTATCCTTTCTTTTCCGTCTTTTATTGCTTGTTTTCCTTTGTTTACTCCCCTTCCCCTTGTATACTTTTGTGTCATGGTGTCATGGTGGCCCTCGGGGCCTTGATTTATGGTTGCTCCCGACTCTCGATGATGTGACTACATCGAGAGTCATTTTCAAAATCCAAAATTTACAAGTTTTTCACTTTCTTTTTTGAGGATTTAGTCGGATTTAGGCGGAATTCGGGCTAGGTGACTTGATTACACCTAGCCCTCCCCTCCTATTTCCTTTTATTTCCTTCTTTTTATTTTCTTCCCCCATCCATATCTTTTTCTCGTCTCGGCCCATGGTGACTTGACTACACCCCGGCCGGACACCTTCTACCTTTTCTTCACTTTATTTTTGATTTTTAGTTTTATTTTCGTAGTTTCTTTTTCTTTCTTTTGTCTCTCCGCACTCTACGATCGAGCATGAGGACATGGCTCGATTTAAGTGTGGGGGAGCGATATTCTAGTGTAGTTAGCTTTATTTTCGTAGTTTTTCGAAAAAAAAAAAAATCTTAAAAATCCCTAAAAATTTGAAAAAATTTCCAAAAAAAAAAATCAAAAAGATTTTTCTTTTGTGTGTTTTCCTTTTGTGTCATTGTGTTGTATATTTGTTTTGTGTGTGTGTTTTGCCTCCCATTTTCCTTATAGGTCGCTTAATCACCGCTAGCTTTGGAGAGCTTTCAAGACACCCGGTAACATCTCTTCATCCCTTTTTCCCCTCTTTGCTTCTTGTGAGTTTGGAGGAGATTTGTGATGATGTGTGCTTGGGAGGAGCTTTGTAAAGTTTGTGGTGGATTTGGAGACTTGTTGGGAAGCTCGGGGTGGTGTTTGTTTTGTTCATGTGGTTATTTTGTTTTGTGTTGTTGTTTCTTGTCTCTTTTTCTTATTGTTTTCGCCATGTCTTTGTTTTGTGTGTAAGTGTGTCGTGTGTGTAAACGGTTTTCGAAAACCCGGTTTAGAGGCTAGTGTGTGAGTGTGTACTTTCCCTTCCTAGTAGTGTAAATCGAGTCTTGGACTTTAATCTAGTAGAATGACCTTAAATCAATGATTTCGTTGGTCCTTTACCTCGAGTCCACCTAGCTTACTAGGGATTTACTACGGGATTTGCATTTTGACCATTATGACCACCCACGGTGTGAACAGGCCTTGGTTACCGAGTCTCGTCCCCTAGGTGACCGTGTTTAGGATTGTTTGATTAGTCCAAGTTCTCCACTTTTTGTGGGTTTAAAGGGTCTTGGCCCGTCCCGACTTACCCATTTCCCTACCTTCCTCGCATACACGCACAATAAAATGCAAATTGTTGATTCTCTCTTTCTTGTTACACAATGAAATGCCAAAAATGCCAAATCTTGCCAAAAAGGGCAAAGAAAAAGAAAAAAAAAAGGGAAAGAAAAAAATGAAAGAAAGAAAAGAATGAAGAAAAAGAAAAGGCATAAAAGCCAAAAAGAAAATAGAAAAGAAGAAAAAGAATGACATGGCAAAACAAAGAGAAAAATGCAAAAGAAGAAAGAAAATGCCAAAAGAAACTAATTAAATCATTCGGTGTGGATACAATTGCACGGTCTTCCTTTGAAGTTCTGGGGACGGTGTCTGCCTAGGATCGCTTCTCTTGTTGGGTCTTATGTTAAGTCTGACCTAGCTACGGAGGAGCGTACTAGATTAGGGTATGCGAGGACGTTGGTCCTGGTCAAATTAGGACAAAAATTTAAGAATTCGGTTCGTTTCCTGGATGAACATGGCTATGTAGTTGATGTCCTGGTTAAATATGAATGGAAACCTGTTTGGTGTTCCAAATGTAAAGGCTATGGCCACGAAATGAATGAGTGTAGGAAGGAGGAATTGAGGAAGGAGAGATTGGAGGCCAAGAAGAAGAGGGTTGATGAGGCTGCCCGTATTCAGCCTGTGAAGTCTGCTGCTCCAGTCTCGAAGGCTGCTCCATCTTTGATAACTGCGAAGCAACATACTCAGGCTGATTTTCTCCGCATTTCGTCGAGGAGGGATCCGATCGTGAACCCGGGTATTTCTTTTGCAGACATGGTTAAAGGCTCGCCGAGCAAGGGATTGGGTGAGGAAAAGGAAGGGGTTGGTCTAGAGTTGGTTGTCCATGGTGACACATAATATCGGGTTTTGAAATGTGCTCGGCATGTGTAACATAAATAAGCAGAGCACTATTTGTGACTTTATTAGGAAGCAACAAGTAGATGTTTTTGGATTACTAGAAACTAAAATAAAGAATAAAGCTTATGCGAAAGTTCATGGGAATGTTTTCAATGAATGGAGCATAACCACGAATAATCATTGTTATGATGGGGGTCGAGTTCGGTTATTGTGGAAACATGAGAAGATCAACTTGACGATTTTGGGCTATAGCAATCAGAGTATTCGTGTCAGAGTTTCTTTGAGCTCTGGGAAGGAATATCAGCTTACCTTTGTGTATGCTTTTAACTCAGCTGTTGACAGGCTGGAACTTTGGAGGAGATTGGAGACTTATGCCTTTGGTGGTCCGTGGATGATCCTGGGGGATTTCAACTGTGTGATTGATGCTAGTGAACAGCTCGGGGGTCCTTCTACGGAAGAGGCTATGGCCCAATTCCGGGACTGTCTAGCGAACTGTGATGTGTGTGACCTTAAAGCGAGTGGGTCTTGGTTTACTTGGAATAACAAGCATAAGGTGGCGGAGACTAGAGTATTTAGTCGCATTGATCGTTGTTTGGTGAATGAGGCCATGATGACACTTTTTCCTAATGGTTTCGCAAATTTTTTGCCGGAAGGTTCTTTCGACCATTGCCCGTGTGTTGTTCAACTTGAATTGCCACCGGTAAGAAAGAATCGTAGTTTCAAATACATGAACATGTGGAGTCGGGCTTTCGGTTTTCGCAAGTTTGTGAAAGATTCTTAGGATGTCCCGATTAGGGGAACATTGATGTTCCAAGTCGTGACCAAACTCCGAGAATTGAAAAGGCCGTTAAAATTTTTGAACTCCGAGTGTTTCTCGGACATTGAGAATCGGTGTGAGCAAGCGGAGTTAAAATTGGAACAACTGCAAATTGCCATTAGAACGGACAGGTCAGATTCAATTTTGCAGGCTCAAGCCTCGCTGAATGAGCAGGTGCGCGGCCTTTAGGCTGCTCGTGCAGAGTTCTGGTCCCAGAAAGCGAAACAACGCTGGGTTCGTGACGGGGACGTGAATTCGGCCTACTTCCATGGTATTTTGAGAGCTCGTCGTGCTCGAAATGCTGTTGTGGGTATCACGGATGAAGCGGGCTGTTACTATGACAATGAAATGGCTATTGAAGACGCGTTTCTCAGGTATTACACAAAGCTTTTGGGTGAATCTCGAGACACGGAACCGGTCAATGTTGGGTTAGTGAGGCGGCGCAAGATTTGTACGGAGGAGCACAAATCTTTCTTGTCATCTAGTATTTCTGAGGATGAGGTCAAGCGTGCGTTGTTTTCTATCCCCCGAGACAAGGCGCCTGGACCGGATGGCTACACGAGTCAGTTCTTTATCGATTCGTGGGAGATTGTGGGAGATGATATAGTTCGAGCCATTCAGGACTTCTTTGTTTCGGGTAAGCTTCTTAAACAGCTGAACTGTACTAATATTGTCCTTATTCCTAAGGTGAATAGGCCCCAGTCTGTGAAAGAATTTAGGCCGATTGCTTGCTGCAATGTCTTGTACAAATGTATTGCCAAAATCATTTGCACGAGATTAGCACGGGTGTTGTCTCAGATAATTTCTCCTGTCCAAGGGGGATTTATCGAAGGGAGGAGTATAGTGGAAAATGTTCTAATCTGTCAGGACTTGGTCCGTTTATATGAGAGGGGTCGTGTTTCACCCAGGTGCTTGTTTAAAGTGGATATTCATTAAGCTTATGATGGTGTGGAATGGAAATTTGTGGATCAGATGTTGCATGCTCTAGATTTCCCTGATCACTTCAGAGCCTTGATTATGGAGTGTGTTCAGTCGGTCTCCTACACTATTTGTGCTAATGGGGATAGTTTTGGTTTTTTTCGTGGGAAGAGAGGTTTGAGGCAAGGGGATCCGATGTCTTCTCTACTTTTCACGATTTGCATGGAATATTTCTCTCATATTATGACATTTGGAATGATGGAGAGAAATTTTAAATATCATCCTAAATGTGGGCATTTGAAGCTGAGTCACTTACTGTTTGCGGATGATTTACTCCTTTTTTGTAAGGGGGAGACTGAGTCTATGAAGCTGCTTTGGAAGGCCTTTGCTACTTTTAGCAGGGCCTCGGGGTTGAGTATCAGTGTGGGTAAATCTCATGCTTACTTTGCTGGAGTTGACGAGGACAGAAAGGAGGATATCTTGCAGTTTTCAGGATGTGTGGAAGGTTCTTTGCCTTTCAGATATCTAGGACTGCCGATTCAGAGCACTCATTTGGGTAAGACGGACTGTGAGATACTGTTAGCTCGGATTGTTTCGAGGATCTCTAGTATTGGAGCCCGTAAATTGTCATATGCAGGCAGGTTGACTTTGGTTCAGTCTGTGCTTTCTCAGCTGCACAATTACTGGGCCATGGTTTATATAATTCCGAAATTTGTTATGGCTCGAATTGTTTCCTTATGCCGCAACTTTTTGTGGGATGGTGGTGTGGAGGGCACGAAAAGAGCTTTAGTGAGTTGGGATAACATCTGTCGGCCTAAAGGGGAAGGGGGATTGGGGTTGCGAGACCTCTACCTGTGGAATGAGACTGCTGTTGCCAAATTGGCCTCTTGGGTGTTTGACCAACCGGATAGTCTTTGGGTTCGGTCGGTTAGTAGCATTTATCTGAGGGGCTCTGTTTGGCGAGACTATCAGCCTCCTGCTGATGTCACGTGGGCGTGGAGGAAGATATGTCAGGCAAAAGAAAAGATTAAGAACTTATATGTTGATGGGCGTTGGCATGGGTCCGCGGAGCAGTACTCTATTTCGCTTGCCTATGAGGCTTTACGGGCTCATCACCCGAAGGTTGCTTGGGGGAGGCTCGTCTGGAATACTTGGAGTTTCCCGAGACACAGCTTCATTTCTTGGCTAGTGTTCAAAGCGGCTTTAAGTACTAGAGTGAAACTTTTGAGGATTGGGGTCTCTGACTCAGACCTTTGTTTCTTTTGTGACTCACAGGCTGAAACCTTTGAACACCTATTTTTTGGGTGTTGCTGGAGCTCAAGAGTTTTAGACATCCTAAGTAAGTGGGTGAAAAAACGAATTCCTAGTCATGGGGGTTTGGACTGGGCTACTAAGAAGAGAGGTACTAAACTTCAGTGCAACAAACTTAGTGCTACGATTAATGCGACGATCTATAACATTTGGAGGCAGCGGAATATTTGCAGAATTGAGGGAGCTGTTCAGCAACCTAATTGTACCGCCCATATGATTAAGAATGATGTTAGAAGTAGAATTATGTGTAAGATCAAATACCCAATTACTGCTTGAGATGAACGATGGCTACATAATTTGATGTAGTCCCTCTTTGTATATTGGACACACACACATTTTTATACATACTTACCTTTTACCAAAAAAAAAACCCGTCTCGCAAAAAGAAATCCTCACGAAAATAAGCCTTTTTTCCGACTTTTGCCGTGAAGAGCCTACCAAAGGACCGAGTCCCGAGGAAGGATGATAGCGGCATTAGTCGGTCTTCCCTCATTTTGCATATTTCCACCTTTTTACTTGGATTAGTTAGGCGGTTTCGGACACGGGACGACCCTCTTGGCTCACGCTAAAGGGGGCGGGGTCTCACTTACCTACAGTGTCGACTAACACCGTGGTTCCTCACTTTTCCACTCCGTCGATCGTCCCGTAGTACGTTTTTAGAAAGTTAGTAGGACCTAGGTAAGTTACCAACGTTTTTGTTGCTTTATCGTCATACTATTAGGGTTTAGTCCACCTTGGTTTGTATTGCTAGCTTGGGAACGTTGTCGCTTACCTCGAGTCCTAAACCGGTGCTTCTTTCAACGCTTTTAGAGGGAAGCGGTATTTCTTTTGTTTTGGGTGCAATCGTCTATGTGTTTGTTTGTGTGTTTGTTTGTTTGTGTGTTTTGTGTCCGGTTGCATCCACAGTTTTGTCGCAAGACCGGACTTGCCTTGCGGAGTGCACTTTTCCTCTAAGTGCACTCGCGTGAGTTGAAGGGGCATAGGGTGCGCTAATAACCACTCGGATAGTTTAGTAGATAGTATGTGCTTACTCGAGGGCGAGTAAGGGTTAAGTGTGGGGGAGTTGATAAGTGTAGTTTGTAGTGCTTATTTGTTGTGTTTTGGTCCCATTTTCCTTGTGGAGTCGCTTCTTGAGAGCGATTTATGGGTTTCTTACGCTTCCTTTAGTTCGTTTTAGGTTCCCGAGACCGATTTGGAAGAGTTGGAGCGATTCCGACTCGATACATACACATTTTGGAGCCAACGGAGTAAAGGAACGATGACTCGATGCCTTGGAATCGACCCCGAGACCTTGGGACCCAATCCCGAGCCTCCGAGACCCGATCCCGAGTCCCAAGCCTCCGAGACCCGAGCCTCCGAGACCCGATACCGAGTCCCGAGAATCGATGAGAAACCCATGAGAAGCAAGGAGGGATCGAAAGAAGCTTAAAGGAGGCCTACAAGGCTCAACCGGAACCGGTTGAGGTGCACAAAAGAGAGGTGTTCTGTGAAGGGCTCAACCGGAACGGGACCAACTCATCCCGAACGGGATGAGCCCTTTTCAGGCCGCACTCCTTTTTTTTCTTCTCCTTTCCACTTGTAACCCTTTATATACTCTTCCCTTGTTTTGTTAATGGAAGGCACTTTATATTAGACTAAACCCTAGATAGTTTTAGCATAGATTAGTATAGATTAGTGTAGATTAGTCTTTAGATTATCGTTAATCTTAGATTAATACTTGTAATTTGGGAATTCCTCAAGATCTTCACCAAGCTTGACAAACTTGGATGTTTGTTTTGGGTTCTACCATTTATGCAAGTTTTCTTCTTCCTTTCATTTTCTAGTTTGGTATAATCTCTTTTCCTTTCTCTTGTTTATTGTTTTATTAATCAAGTTTGAATCTTTGTTGTTTGGATTGTTCATAGTTCATATATCTTGTTAGTTTCATTATGTTTGTTTTGATTGCTATGTTGATCCATCTTGTTACTGTTAGTTTTAGATTAGATATGTTAGAGTAGACTCTTGCTAGGGTTAGTAAGGTGATTAGGGTGTTAATGGGATGATTAAGGGATTGTTGGAGATGTTGGTGGAAGATTTGGGTTTCCTCTTTGTTTGATGCACATCACATGTTTGTAGAAATGCTTGAATGACTAAGTAGTTATGAATGCTTGTTTTTCTTGCCGTTCTCTTGTGGGTGATAGTTGTTTGTGGGTTCGGTCCCCTCATTAAGTTGCGAGAGCCCGGTGAGGACGACCCCTAGGTCGCTCTAAGTTGCGAGAGCCCGGATTCGACCTAGGCCTATAGCGTGCTAGTAACCCCGATTGTGTTGTGTAACGCCGAGTTGGGTTTTAGGTGGAACCTCTAGGTGAGTCTAAGTTGCGAGAGCCCGGGCATTACCTAGATTACCCTACTTCCTCCTTCACCTCTAGTTCTTCCTCGACCATTCCTTTACCCCTTTGACCCCGACCTAATCCTAGCCCGTTTCCTTTGATTGTAGTCCTAGTTTTAGACCTAGTTTAGTCCTTAGCCTCCCCCTTTAGAATAGTTTGTCTCGAACACAGTCCTTGACCGTAGCATACCTTAGTCCGACCTCCCGTCCCTGTGGATTCGACCCGACTTACCCTAGCTACCTTAGTTAGGTTTGCCGGTTTTGTTTTACGGTTGGGATTCACGACAAATCCTTTCCCATCAGCATACCCGTCCATGAATGATAGAAGGGCATGATCGGCTGTGTTACCCACCAATATGTCGATGTGTGGTAACGGAAAATCATCTTTCGGGCTTGCCTTATTAAGATCCCGAAAATCAACACATACCCGCACCTTACCGTCCTTTTTAGGAACCGGCACGATATTTGCCACCCAATTCGGATATTCGGACACTTGTATGAAGCCGGCTTTGAACTGTTTATCGACTTCTTCCTTTACCTTGAGAGACCACTCGGGCCTCATTCGGCGAAGTTTCTGCTTGACCGGTTTGCACCCGTCTTTGATTGGTATGTGGTGCTCGGCTATTTCCCGGTCTATCCCCGGCATGTCCTTGTAGGACCATGCGAAGACATCCTTGAACTCTTGGAGGAGGTTTATGAACTGTTGTTTCTCCTCGGGATCTAAGGATATCCCTATCTTAAGTGTCTGAGGCTCTAAGGTTGTTCCCACATTTATGGACTCGGTTTCTTCGATCACCGGGTTCTGGGACTCCCTTTGCTCTAGTTGCTCGATCGGATGCGGAGGTAAGGGTACCTGTTCGTCTGGTTTCTCAATGCCATAACATAAAATATTTTTAAAAGCAGAATTTGAAAGAGACAAGTCGTAAGCAGAACGGTTGTTATTATTGATTGAAAATTTGGAGAACAACTCAAAGAGAGCAGCCATCTGATCATTGGTCAGTGGCGGAATTGGTAAGGCACTCGGGACAGACCCTGAAGTGCCAGCAGCAGGAATGATAAAAGGGGAGAGGGGTTACAGGAGTGACTCTAGCACCGACTTCCCTAGACTCAACCTCAGACTCTGACTCAGACTCCGACTCAGACTCGGACTCAGACGCAGGCATGTCTCCCTCTCCAGTGACCAGCTTGTAGATTCTTCCCTGACTGTCAGTCCACTTGACAGTCTTCCTCCAGGCCTTGTTTCCCGTCTCGGAGCCAACATCCGAGATCAGCTTGGTCGGGTCAAACCTGTTGCTGCGGAGTATCAGGTTGACCAGGTCTTCCTTTGGAGTTGGGGCTATGGTGTCTTCCCCAAATAGTAGCCCTAGCGCGGGCTCAGCATCATCAGCTCCGTTGGACTGGATGAGGGCGAACACATCATCCGGAATATAGTTGCAATCCCGGGCCAAGTGGGTCCCGAGCTGCAAAGCATTGGGTTTGTATAGACCAACCTGAACAGCCCCAAATACCGGTGTGACAAAGTAGTCAGCCAACCGTGGGCTATAAGGGCTCAAGTGGATACCCTTAATAATGTTGCAGGCCTCTTCAATTCCTGCTCGGACAACATTGTCGGGAGTGATGGCATAACCGAGACCAAAGTGAGATTCTTCGTCTTTGAGAACCTCGATGATCTTCCCAGCTGGAAGATCGGGTCGAGAGGTAGCCCCCGGAAAGTACCCCAGGTTTTGGAGCATCGTGTCGATACTCGTAGTGAAGTAAGGCCTAAAGAGGTACTCTTCCTCGATTATACCCACAAAATCGAACCCCCAGAGGTCCGTGCGTTCTGTGGCGTTACAGCTAGCCACAGTCATTGGTGTTGCCCCTAAAGTGATAACATCGTTAAGCAGAGGCATTTTGATCTTTCGGTGGAGGGTGGAGGATACTGCCTTGACCACGTGGATCCAAGGCCTACCTAGGAGCAGGTTGAATGATGAGGTGACGTCGATCACCTGGAATTCGAGCTCCTTTTCTATCGGGCCGGTTATGATGGTCAGTTTCACGGCCCCAGCTACCGACTTTGGGCTCCCATCAAAGGCTTGGATGGTCTGACTAGTCGGGATGTAATCGGCCTCGGTAATGCCGAGGGCTTTGGCGGTCCTTAGAGGAAGGACATTCACAGCGGACCCATCATCAACCAGGGTCATAGGGAGGTATTTTCCTCGGCAAACCACCGTAATGTAAAGGGCCAGATTATGGGAGGCCCCGAATGGCGGTAGGTTTGCTTCGGAGAAAGTGATCATTGGGCCTCCCTCCTTAGCTTTGCCCTTCAGATGAGGCAGGACCGTGGCTACCATCTCAGCAGGGGTAACCAAAGAGTCAACCTTAATTTGATCGAGGGCCTTTGTAAGTGCCTCTCGATGTTCTTGTGAGCTGACCAGGAGTTGCCATATGGTGAGGTCAACTCGGGTCTTCTTCAGTTGCTTCACGAGAGCCGTTTCAGCAGTTGGCTCCTCAGGGGTGACTTCCGTCCTGGTTGGCTCGAGGACGGTTGTCGGGATGGGGGTGTCCCTAGAGCTAGTGGCTTGATAGGGACGACCAAGGTGGTTACTGGTTAGGACTCGGGATTTAGTCCTTCGAATCTCCTCGGAGGTGATGGGGACAGCTTCCCCTTTGGCGAGGTAGACGTCATCCTCGTCGTCGAACCAGATCCCGTTCACTTGCGGGACAAATGGAGAGATAAGGTGAGAGCAGTCAATCACCTCCCCGGTAAAGATGGCGTGGGAGCTGAAAGGGTTCTCCTTGTTGCTGGGCTTATCTCCAGGTAGGGGGATTTTACCGCTTTCGATCAAGTCCTTGATCAAGTGCTTCAGCTTCCAGCACTTCTCGGTATCATGCCCATTGCCCCGGTGGTACTGGCAATAGGCTTGAGCATTGTAGTTCTTGAAGCGTCGCTCGACCGGAACTTCAGGAGTTGGGCCTATCGGTTGGATTAGGCCTTTTGAGGATAGCCTTTGTAAGGCATAAGTATAGGTCGTACCTATAACGGTGAAAACTCGAGGAGGGGTGTTCTTGGACGGGGCATCTAGTAGATTAACCGCGTCGAAAATGCTGCGGGTTGCAGCTTGGGGCATGGTAGTGGAGGAAGAAGCCCCTTGGTAACCCTTGGCAGCGGCCTTCGTGACGCCTTCCAGTCTTAGGTCATCTTCGATCCTCATACCCATTTCAGTAAGGGTGGTGAAATTGGGTATGACAGCATATCGGAGGTGAACCCGGTTGGAGGGGAGGAGGTTCTTGACAAAAGCCTCCACCAAAGTCTTCTCAGTGGGCTTATCGACCAGTTTCACACTCTCGGCCCTCCAGCGTTGAAGGTATTTGGTAAAACCTTCTTTCGGCTCCTGGGCCATAACCACCAGAGATCGCATTGTGGTTTGGATCTCGGTGTTGTCAGCATAGTTCCGAGCGAACTCGGTGGCCACATCATCCCAAGTAGGGTATTTCTTCGGGTCTAGCCTGTAGTACCAGGCCCGAGGGTGCTTTTCAAGAGACGCAGCGAAAAGGCTCTTGAACATGGTACAATCCACTCCCTTGATGGCCATGAACTCCTTGAAGGCCCGTACATGTAGTAACGGGTCCTCAGTCCCTTCAAACATGGGCAAACCGGTGAGGTTCAGGTTTGCGGGCAGCTTGTCACTTAACGGGTTATACTCACGACTATTCTCCCGGTGGATATTGTTACTCCCAGTCAAATGAACTTGCTCTTCCAATCGGCGAACCGAGCTAACCAGTTCAGCCAGAGGTTCCGTAACCCCAGTATTTGGAGTCCTGTGCTCCACTGCAGCCAAACGAGTGACGATAGCAACTTGACCAGCCCTCATTTCATTCAGTTGGGCTTCAATGTCGGTCTGCTTGACGACCATAGCGTCCACAGAGGTTTTCAGATTGTTCAAAGCAGCTTCCATCTTGCGGGTGTGTCTGGTTGCCGGTGGCCTGTCTGTAAGAACACCGCGTAATCAGAAACCGAACCCAGATCTTGGAATCATAGAAAAAAGTACATCCCGAGCGACCCAAAAAGGAAAGGACTGAGTGGAAAAGACTCGAGAAAGACGCCTAGACGGATGACTCGTAGGTGGTATGACTTAGGATTTTGGCCTAGTGGGCCTAGTCCCGTTCGAAGGAAGGTCCACGTGAGATTATTCCCCAGACTTTTGACTCGAGTGTATAGACGGACTTTCCTTTGTAGGGGTATGCCCTACGCGGGTTGGTCGCTCCTTGACAAATAAGGCGGACTCGGGAAAGGGGGGGAAACTCGTTATGTAAGATCGACGGAGTTTCGACGCTATAAACCTTCTACGTACTATGCAAAGACCCGACACACGAATAGACGGTAGGTTCTATAATAGGGAAGATCTATTTTAGGAAAGTTGGAGGTTTGAAGTTTGAATATGTAAAGGGTGAATTTCCGAGAGTTCGAAAATGGAAAGCGGAATTTCGAACACCAAAATTAAAATTTTAAAAAAAATTCAGAAAATCAAAACGGTGTCGGAAATTCGAGAGTTAAAACGGACAGCATGCCGACTAAAGAAAAGGATATTTTGATTCAAACCGTTGATCCTAAATTTCGGCGGCATTCCGAGTTTTGAAAATTGGATATTTTGAAAAGATGAGTCCCGAAATGGGCAGCATTTCGGTTTTTTTCAAATTTGGTTGTTTTGAAAAGACGGGTCTCGAAATGGACAGTATTTCGGGTTTTTCGAAAAGTGGGTATTTTTGAAAAGATGCAATTTTGAAATGACGGTTTTTGAAAAACGACACGGAAACCAAGTAGCACGTAGTCAAACAAGCATTGTAACGACGCTTATGTATGCATTACGCTAAGTCTCGGTCGGTCAAAATAGGGTCTATACAAAAAACGATGGCTTTCTTGTAAATCAGGACGGACTCCCTAAGCCGAGTTGGTCTTAGGACATGCCGCAAAACCCATACGAGTTCCACCATCGATGTCTTTAGCGCACCCATGTAGGAATGCACCGCGGTATAGTGGGACGTCGGTCACAAGTAACCGGCCCGGGCAAAAATGGGTTATGCATGAACCATTAAACTAATGCGCGCACACTAATATTCGAACGATTTCTCTTCGAGTCTCACCCTGGGAACCCCGATGACATGTGGTACATCAGGTATCCCCAGCGGAGTCGCCAAATTGTGGACATGACGTAGGTCCACCCCGACGCGGCCACGCGCGGGTTTGGGTAGGCGAATGAATCTCGTGGTAAGATTGTTCTCGGGTTCGAAATTTAAGTCAAAATGGAGTCGCCACCGAATTTTGTGGTTATTCGGAACCATTCGAGCCCACTCTATGTCGTCATGGGCTGTACACAAAGTACGGCCCACTTCGATTTCAGAGTTTATGGGGCTCGTCCCTTTGCATTGTTATATCGATACCGTTTACACCGGCTTTCGTATATAAAATGACTCTCGTGCGCCAAGGGTTTCGGACATCCGGAAACCAAAGGTTATGTCAGAAAATTTGAATTAGTGACGAAATGCTTCCCTCTACGTCACGACATTGGAACTAACCCTTTCGGGTTATGTGATGTCGGTTTTCGTGTCAACGGGTTCCGCACTAATTATCGAAATGGGATCAAATGCGTTCAACTATGACCGATTGCGATCACGTCACGACCTTGAGTACATTGGGGCGGGGCTCGAAAGAGCTCCACCTCTGTCGTTACTCGTAAAGGGATTAGACGGACCTTAAGCGATCATCATTGTCCAACGGATTTAAAACCGAAATTTTAGGTACTATTATATATACGCGGTATAATATCGTTAGTAATAAAAGACAAAAACGAAAATGTGCAAATATGAAAGTGTTAGTGTTAGTGTTACTAGATCGATATGATTACGATACAAAATGCGATAAAGTAAATAAAAATAAGATGAAATAGTAGAGATCAAGATGGGGTTTAGGACACCCTCAACATACATGCTAGGTATAGGCCTCGGAAATGGACTCGTAAACAGCGACGGGACGCCGGAGTATCGAGGACGTACGCGAGTTATGGTGTGTATGTATGTGTGTGTGTGTTTCACCGGTTTCCGAGGGACGAGGGGCTCGGGTTTTGTGTGTTTTGTTAGGGTTTCTAATGACTCGTAGTGTAGAGTGTATAGGTGACCTAGGGCTGAAAATGTAGGGTAGAATGCAATGATCAAAACTTGTGAAATGAATGGGGGTCATGGGGTATTTATAGGCGTTACCCCACGACATAAGGGCACTCGATCGAGTGGCCCTAGTGCACTCGATCGAGTGCCTTTGCAAACGGGCCAAACCCGGTTCAAGACGCTCCAATCGACCGAGTGGGTCAATCCACTCGATCGAGTGGGTCAAGCAAATCGAGACGAAATAGGAAAGAATTGATTTTGTTGTTTTGATTGATTTTTTTGAATTTGATTTTGTGCGCCAGTTTTCGAGAGTGAATTTGGCTGATTTGTGAGACGGTTTCGTCTTTGACTGGGTTTTGACCCAGTCGCCAAAAGACGGGATTTATTTTTGGTGTCGGTTTTGGCTCAAATTAGTCTCGTTTTGCTCGGAACGACCCACTGGGCCTGAATTTGAGGTCTGTTTTGTGAGTTTCTTACTCCGCTAAAAGTCCATGTCGGATATTATTGATTCCGAGCCCAAATCCGAGTCTACCAAGTCATGTTTGCGTCCGATCATCATCGGGTGTTTTTTGGAGACTACCATAGACACCTGGCGGTCAAAATGTGGGTGTCTACACATATGGAAGCCAATATTCCCAAAACCCACAACATTACCCTCCACCCCAACCACAATATGAACCCCATAACCCACAATACTACCAATCACCTCAACCTCACTATCAACAATATGATGCCCCACTCCTTGGGCATCATCAAGATTTTCAAGGAGCGTTACAAGACCCCAATGACCACCAATTGTCAAACTTGGAGTTGTATCAATCGATTCTTCAATTGCAAAAGAGCAACCAAGAGATGGCCATTCAAATGCAAAAAGATCAAGATGAATTCATGGCCCAATATCAAAGGGAAAACGAGGCGAGGGATGCTCGATTAAATGCATTATCGGTTCAAACCGTAATGTTTTTATCCCGAACGTCACAATTAGATGAAGGGTGCCCACTTGAGAAAAGGGAGCAACCTAATCACGAAGCCGCCGATGTAGTTCCCTTTGGAAGAGAAATTTGCTTTGAAGAACCTCAATCGTCTACCCAAAAAGAGACGAATGAGGATATGACCCTTGGTGAAGGCAACATTGGTGAAGAATTGGAGGAGGTTAGTGGGTTAGATGAGTTGGTGAAATTTGCGAAGTTGTTGGGTGAAATTGACAAGCCCAAGTTGTCCATGTCCGAGAATGTGGATAAGAATCAAGAGCCCCTTGTAAGTAAACCAAGCAATGATTTGGAAGAGATTGAAACCGCCGGTATAAGTTTCGATTCTCTCCTCCAAGATGATGTGGGGACAAGTGATGAAGATGGGGAACCACAACTTGAGGAAAGTGTGGGGGTGTGCAACAAGGAGATGAGGCCATAGCCGTTTTTTGTGCCTAATGATGAAGACTTCAAGCTTGCTAGTGATCGGAGACGAGGCTTAGGGAGGAAGAGGTCGGTAAAGCTCGTAGGATGGATAGAGCCCGGAGGCAACATAAATGATGACGTTGGCTCTTGGGATTCCTACTTCTTGCCTCCACCTAGGGGGCCGTGGAGGTTAGCTTGGCTCGTTTGCTTGAGCCCTCATTATGATGTGGCTCGTGCGTTTGACTTGCTTCTCCGAGCCCTTGAAGGCTATAGTTAGGAATGAAGAGTCCACCATCCTAGGTTTGACGGAGTTCCTTAAGAACCGTCATGTTGTACATTCCCCTACCTCTCTACTCTTTAGTTTTGTGTTTGTAATTGTGTTTATTGTGATTTTGTTTCTAGGACTCTTTGTTTTGTTATATTCTTGTTATTTGGATTGTTGATGAGCGATGTGAGGGACGGAATTTGATGTTGTATTTGAGTGTATTGTGATAGGTGTGAAGTGAAGGTGATTCCTAGAGAAGAATGGCTATTGATAGAGCTTGGATTTTGAGCTAGGGAGTCGGTTTTTGAAGTTTTGGATAAGCTTTTGGGGTCTTGGAAGGCTAGAAGATCGATCCCGACCGGGAAGAAGGCTTCCCGACCGGGAAGAAGGAGCCATCCCGATCGGGATAAGGGTGCTATATTTCGAGTTTCCTGGAGTACCGTCCCGACCGGGAAGGGAGATTCCCGACCGGGACGGGTGTGTCATCCCGACCGGGATGGTCCCCTACTCCTCTTTATGCCTCTTCTTCGATATTTGAGCGCACCCAACCATTGTATACCCCCTCCCAACCTCCCTACCTCTCCTTACCCATATCATATGACCCTTGCACCTCATTTCCATACCTTCACCTCATTTCCTCCTCACTTTACACCGAGATTCACATCAAATCCTACCCCCTCATACCATTACTACCTCTACCATGCGTTATTATCAAGTTTGAAGCGGGATGACAATGATGAAGACTAGCAAAGGGCCTATATGATCATTGAGACGATGGAGCGAGTGAGTTGCTAACTGATCGGTACGGCAACTATCCTTTCTTTTTCGTCTTTTATTGCTTGTTTTCCCCTTGTTTATCCCCTTCCCCTTGTACACTTTTGTGTCTTGGTGTCATGGTGGCCTTCGAGGCCTTGGTAGTTGTTGCTCCCGACTCTCGATGACGTGACTACATAGAGATTCATTTTCAAAATCCAAATTTTACAAGTTTTTTCACCCTTTTTTTTTAGGATTTAGTCGGATTTGGGCGGAATCCGGGCTAGGTGACTTGATTACACCTAGTCCTCCCCTCCCATTTCCTTTTATTTCCTTCTTTTTATTTCCCCCCTTTCCATATCTTTTCTTGTCTCGGCCCACGGTGACTTGATTACACCCCGGCCGGACACACTCTACCCTTTTCTCCGCTTTAATTTTAATTTTTAGCTTTATTTTCGTACTTTCTTTTCTTTCCATTTGTCTCTCCGCACACTACGATCGAGCATGAGGACATTGCTCGGTTTAAGTGTGGGGGAGCGATATTCTATCATAGTTAGTTTTATTTTTATAGTTTTTCCGAAAAATCTTTAAAAAAACCCTAAAAATTTGAAATTTTTTCCGAAAAATCAAAAAGATTTTCTTTTTGTGTCTTTTTCTTTTGTGTCGTTATGTCGTGCTTTCGTTGTGTTGTGTGTGTGTTTGCCTCCCTTTTTCCTTGTAGGTCGCTTAATTACCGTTAGCTTTGGAAAGCTTTCAAGACATCCGGTAATACCCATTTATCCCTTCCTCCTCTTTATCTCTTGTAATGTTTGGAAGAGATTTGTGATGAGGTGTGCTCGGGTGGAGCTTTGTAAAGTTGTGGTTGATTTGGTGACTTGATTGGAAGTTCGGGGTGGTGTTTGTTTTGTTTTTGTGCTTGTCTTGTTTTGTTTTGTTTTATATTGTTGCCTTTTGTCTCCTTTTCTTTCGTTTCGTCGCGTCTTTGTTTTTTGTTGTGTTGTTGCGTCTTGTGTGTAAATCGGTTTTCGAAAACCCGGTTTAGAGGCTAGTGTGCAAGCGTTTACTTTTCCTTCCTAGTAATGTAAATCCAGTCTTGGACTTTAGTCTAGTAGAATGACCCCAAATCAATGATTTCGTTGGTTCTTTACCTTGAGTCCACCTAGCTTACTAGGGGTTTACTACGGGATTTGCATTTTGACCATTATGACCACCCACGGTGTGAAAAGGCCTTGGTTGTCGAGTCCCGTCACTTAGGTGACCGTGTTTAGGATTGTTTGATTAGTCCAAGTTTTTTCCCTTTTCGTGGGTTTGAAGGGAAAGACGCTCCCCGACTGACCCATTACCCTACCTCCTACACATATCCGCACAATAAATTGCAAATTTTTGAAGTCTCTCTTTCTTAGTTGCAAAGAAATGCCTATTAATCAAATCAAGCCAAGAAGGGGCAAAGAAAAGAAAATGAAAGAAAGAAAAGATTGAAGAAAAAGAAAAGGCACAAAGAGCCAAAAAGAAAATACAAAGGATGAAAAAGAAATGGCATGGCAACAGAAATAACAAATATGCAAAAGAAAGAAAAAATGCCAAAAAGAAAATCGTCTCACAAAAAGATATTAACCCCACAAAAATAAGCCTTTTACCGACTATTACCGTGAAGAGCATACAAAAGGACCGAGTCCCTAGGAAGAATGATAGCGGTAATGGTCGGTCTTCCCTCACTTTGCAAATATTTCCATCTTTTACTTGGACTAGTTAAGCAGTTTTGGACATGGGACGACCCTCTTCGCTCATCGCTAAAGGGGGCGGGGTCTCACTTACCTACAGTGTCGACTAACACCGTGGTTCATCCTTTTTCCATTCCATCGATCGTCCCGTAGTACGTTCTTAGAAGGTTTGGAGAACCTAGGTAAGTTACCAACGTTTTTATTGCTTTGTCGTCATACTATTAGGGTTCAGTTCATTTCGATTTGTACTATTAGCTTGGGAACGTTGTCACTTGCCTTGAGTCCTAAACCGGTACTTCTTTCACCGTTTGTTTCAGGGAAGCGGTATTTTTTTTCTTTTGGTGGCAACCGATTATGTGTTTGTTTGTATGTTTGTTTGTTTATGTGTTTTGTGTCCGGTTGCATCCACAGTTTTGTCGCAAGACCCCACTTGCCTTGCGGAGTATACTTTTCCTCTAAGTGTACTCGCGTGAGTTGAAAGGGCGTAGGGTGCGCTAATACCCGCTCGGCTAGTTTAGTAGTTAGTTTATGCTTACTCGAGGACGAGTAAGGGTTAAGTGTGGGGGAGTTGATAAGTGTAGTTTGTAGTGCCAAATTTGTTGTGTTTTGGTCCCGTTTTCCTTGTGAAATCGCTCCTTGGGAGCGGTTTTTGGGTTACTTATGCTTCCTTTAGTTCGTTTTAGGTTCCCGGGACCATTCATGAAGAATTGGAACGATTCTGACTCGTTTCATAAACTTTTGGAGCCAACGAAGAGAAGGAACGGTCACTCGATGCCTTGGATTCGATCCCGACACCTTAGGACCCATTCCCGAGCCCCTTAGGCTCGATCCCGAGTCCCGAGAATCGATGAGAAACCTATGAGAGGCAAGGAGGGACCTTAAAGATCATATTGGAGGCTTACAAGAATCATCCCCGGCCTGACGGGAAGGACCTCATCCCGTCCGGGATGAGGTGCACAAATGCGATAGCTTCTGTCCTGGGTCCATCCCGACTGGGACCACCTCATCCCGACCGGGACCACCTCATCCCGACCGGGAAGAGCAATAACACAGCCTGGTGTTATGGATAACACAACCCGGTGTTATGCTTGATCCCGGTCGGGACCATCTCGTCCCGATCGGGACCACCACCATCTCGATCGGGACCGATCCATACCGGTCGGGATGGAGGGCCTGCTTCGCGTGCTTGCTTCTTTCCTTCTCCTTATTCATTGTAACCCTATATATACCCTTCCTCTTGTATTCTTATGATATGTTCTGAATTACCCATTAAACCCTAGACTACTTTCGGTTAGTTTAGCCTAGATTAGTGTAGATTAGTCCTTAATTAGTCCTTAATCTTAGTTTAATCTAGTTAGACTACTCTTGTAATATTGGAATTCTTGGAGATTCTACCAATCTTGACAACATTGGTGGATGTTTTGGGTCTTCTTCTATACAAGTGTTCATCTTTTCCATTCATCTAGTTTGGTATAATCTTTCCTATCTCTTTTTCTTTAAATCTTTCATATTTAATCTTTCAAGTTTTAATCTTTGATTGTTGTTCTTGTTCTTGTTAGTTTCATTATGTATGTTTGGATGTTTGTGTTGTTTCCTCTTGTTTATGTTAGTATTAGTTTGATAATGTGTGAATGGACTTGTTGTGGGGTTAGTAGGGGGATTTAGTGTTGATTATGGATGATTAGGGTTTGATTGTGGGTAAAGATGGATTCTTTGTTACTAGTCACATATTAAGAGCACCATGTGTTTGTTGAATTGCTTGTTAGAGTAGTAGTTGCAAATACTCCTCTTGCTTGTCTTCCTGTTCTCATTGTGTGATTGATTTGTGGTTGAATCCTTGTGTATTGGGTGACAACTTGCATAAGTATTCGGGTTTTGTCTTTGACACGAGAGTGTGGACAATGGTCTACGTAGCGAGAGCCCGGACCGACCTTAGTAACTAGGTGAAACCTACACCCTCGATCTCCCAAGTATCCTATTACACTTTTGAACCCGACCTAACCCTACCCTTTCCTTATTTGATTTCTTCGTTACCTTAGTTGTAGTCATAGATTCATCCCCTTCTTATTGCCTTAGTCTAGTTTAGTTCGTTGGCCAAGTCTCGTATTTGGGTGACCTTAGTCTAGACACCTCTTACCGTCCCCGTGGATTCGACCCGACTTACCCTATCTACGTGTTAGGTGTAGTTGGTTATTATTTGACGGTGGGGATCCACGGCAAATCCCTACCATCAGTAAGATTGATCTCGAATTGAAATTTAAATCGAAGTTGAAGTCGCCACTGAATTTTGTGGGAATTCGGACCCGTTCGAACCCACTCTATGTCGTAGTGGGCCGCGCACAAAGTACGGTCCATTCCGATTTCAGAGTTTATTGGGTTCGTTCCTTTGCATTGCGATACCGATACCGATACCGACATTATCGGATACCGTGTATTGAATGACTCTTGTATGCCAACGGTTTCGGACATCCGGAAACCATGGTTCTGTAATCCCCTAGAAATTCTAACGCAATACAGTGGCGGAAACACTGTAGAGTCGGGATTAAAAAACACTGTAACTATGTCTTAGTAAATTAAATTGGTAAAGTCAAACGTATGCCATACATAAAAATGGCTAAAATTTAAAACAATCCATAAAAAGGTTAAACAATCCATAAGACATAATTATTAAAAAGATCAACCAGGATCCAAGACTGCTCGTTAGCCCACACCCACCGGAAACAAACACGTATACCTGCCATGTTAAAACATAACAGCCACAATCAGTGGGGAGCAACGTCAACGTTCTCTCAGCCGTACAACAGGATTTTAAGACTGTACTTACTACTATACAAAAATAATAAAAATGGAAAACAGTAAAACATCATATTAAAATAAGTTTTCGGCACAAAACCAAAATATTAAAATGGGTTACCGAAGAAACATAAAAATATTTGCCAACCTGCAAACCAATTTATATCGATAATAAATAAAATAATCAAAATGGCGTTATGGATAGGATTTAATGTAGAATCTAGACTTTCACTAGGACAATACTAAAATCTAGTTTCGAGAACTTAGTCAAAACAAATCAGACTTTGGTCTCTAACTAGGCAACTCAACTATAACAGAACTGCGTGCAGCGAGGTCCTGGTTTAAGTAGTGCACACCCCTCCTGGATACAAACCATACCCAGTTCAACCCGACGCGACTTACACGATGCGATATCTAAGTTTAAGGTAAACATACACTCTCCTGAACACAAACCATGCTCAGTTTAACGACTAATGTGTCTCAACATAGACACACCAGCTTTATAGTTGATGACAAAACGTACAGCCTAGACTATATTACTCTAAACCCACACTTTTCCTTATTCCATAACTCCAAAACAAAGCCATTATCGATATTCAAAAGATATAATCATCATAATAATAAGAGAACAAAAGAAGCAATCACAATATTCTAAAAGAGGAAACTTTCTATTTTAGGAAACTTCTATTTTTAGAAACTTACTAAAAATAGCATCATATGAAAATAGCAAAATATTGGTTTAAACTAATAAAACATTTTTAGTAAACGATATAGATTTATAAAACTAGTACTTTCGGCCTTAACGATATTAATTCTTAAAACGAGAACTTTTGCGTTAGTGAAATTATTGAAACGTCATACAAGTGTTTATAAAATGATTTAGAAATGTCTTAAACATTTTAAATACTACTAATTAAGGTGTTTTCAAAATCTACAAAACTAAAATTCCCTAATTATTATTAGTTTCGACAATACGATTATAAATAGGATTTTACGGCAATTGTCAAATAAAATCTTTTAACATCTTTTATTTAATTAAACCATTGAATATATTTAGAATATGTTAAGGGATGATTTAACTCTTAAAGTTTCAGATTTAAACCTTTTCAAAATTGCTGGAAAAATAATTCTTTTAGGTAAGACGAAGCCTTTTAACGATAACTCACAATTTGTCCGAAAATCAATAATTATTAATTAAAGACTTTAATAAATAGTACAAAAATTACATAAAATAGTTAAAACATAATTATGGACATTCTGTCCAGAAAGTAAAATTTTCCAGAATCCTAAAACTCGGTTTTTAAAGCGTTTTCCCGTTAATCGTCTAATCTCGACAATAACGATTAATAAAAATAGTAATTACAAAACGATTTAAGTATTAATATCCAAAAATTATTATTACACTCTAAAATACTGATTTTTCAGAATATAAATTTTCCAGATTTTTCCAAAATTCCAGATTCAACAAATTCTAACAAAACCGTCATTTAAACCCGTTTTCACAATTAATGATTTCATTAATAAACTTATCGTTCCTAACATTTTATTAAGGCACTAAAAATCAAAAAAATACATTTTAATATGAAATCATCAGAATCACATTTTTTTTCCAGATTTAAACTAAAGACCAGAATTCGAGAATTTAAACAACAAACACGATTTTAACGATAAACGATGATTTAAAGTGATTAATTAATTCATCCACTTAACAATTCCAAGAAATTATGAAATTTTTTAAAAAATTCTATTTCACCAGAAAGTTTCACCACGCCAAAAATCAGATTAAAATAAAATATTTAGGTACTAGAACTAAAAATCGGCTTCTAATCGTTTTTGTCCGTAAACGGTAATAATCCAATAATCGATATTTAAAATATCAAAAAAAACTCTTAAATTATTATAAATCATCAAAAATATCAATTTTACAGAATATAAACATATATTACATGTTTAGGCCGAATATTATGATTTTATAAATTAATATAACAATTTAATCGTTAATCTCGAAAAAGCGATAAAAATACCGAAACATGCAAATTTTCAACTTTTATAAATTTTCCAGATTTGGTGACATACATATATTGTCAAAATAAAACATAAAAATATATACATGCAAATACACAATTAAAATCATGAAATACCGAGTAACATCGACGTTACCTCTACTCCAAGTCTGAATCGATTATATACTCGTCGGCCTCGGGATCGTCCACAAATCCTTCCAAACACGAAAATCATGGCAGAAAAATACCATGAGAAAACTAACCAAAATCAAGGTAAATAATGATCGAAAACGACGTCGATTATTACCTTAACGAAGGAATCAGAAAGAGGATTAATATGACGATAAAAACGATTCGATTGAGACTTGAAATGGAGCAAAAAATCAGGCTGGAATAGGGGAGGGAGTACTCGGCCAAGAAGGAAAAAAAATGATGAATATGTTGTAGTAAATTTTTTGTTAATGAACAAAATGAATGTAGAGTAGATTAAAGGAGAAGGAGGTTACTACACTTAAAGAGCATAAATGATAGTAAAATAGTTGAAGAATCCTAAGTGCATCTAGCCAAATATGGCTAGCCAAAGGGATAAGAAGAGGAGTAGGAAGAGCTTGAGTAGTAAAGCCTCAATTCAATGAAAAGAGAAGAATCCTATGTTTACGGTTTAATGTGATAAAATGAAACGTATTAATAAGACATAGTTAAATTGTGACAAGAAGCTTTGTCGGTCAAAAATATAAGGAAGAGGTCTCAAATGATTTATAAGTTGATAAAAAGTATAATCGTAAAATAGTTAAAGGCATTTCAAGGTAATTCGAGTAAACCTCGCGTAAGAAAATAATTATTCGCGAAGCTTCGTAATAAAATTATTAACGACTAAATACTTGTAAATAAAAATATTTACTAGTTGAAAATTTTATATAAACATATTCAAACATTTTTAGGAAAAGGAGTAACTTAAATCCGAGTTTAAAAACGTCAATTCGAATAGAAATAGAATTCCTCGCGGAAAATTAATTAGTTTACGATGAAAATTGAATAAATAGGTTTAAAAGAATTAAAATCCTTTAAAATAAAAATAAATATCATTGGACTCGAAAACAAAAATAAAGCTTGGAAAAATAATGAAACATAAGGCCGAAATAGAATTATGACGAAGTCATAGCGGAAAGGATAAAAGCGCTAGGAAAAATAGCGGGTGTTACAGTTCTGAGTAAGGGGTGAGGATACGTGTTGGGAAGCTCACAAAGAACAACCAACCCCGCCCGCACTTAGCGGCCCTTACTAAGATATCGTTCGTTGTTCTGGTACGCGTGTTAGTTTGACGGTTAAATGATATGCAAAGAGCGTTTTGACTAAACATGTGAATTATGTTTAACTACATCGTTTAATGCATCTAAACTAACGTCAAAGTTTTTTTAGCATGCGATGTTCATTTTAGTACAATAAAACAAACAAAAAAACGATAACAGATTACAATATACGAGCGGCATACCACCCGGAATTACAATGCAACCAATGATATAATACAATATTCGCGATAATAAATGAGTTGGAAGAAACACGACACGACTAGACCCATGTGATAGACTTGACACGTGTTGACTGAACGCGTTAAAATAATTTTATCGAGACTCAAAGATGTTAAAAACTCGCTGTCCACTCGATCGAGTCGTTGAGGGACTCGGTCGAGTGGTCTCAAAAAAAGGTTCTGGTTCGGTTTCTGGGGTGCCACTCGATCGAGTGGGCTAGGCACTCGATCGAGTGTCCCCTGTACGGATTGTTGTCCGGTTTAATTTTGACTCTAAAATTGTTTTCGGTTTTGAAATCTGATTAAGTCGCGTAAAAATACGATGCAATTTATACTCGACTTAAATATTGATACTCGTAACATTCGACATTGGATTATAGAATCGGTGTCGGATGTTTAGAGTGGATTTTGAAAAGTTATTTGAAAAATTGTTTTGAATGTTGTTAAGACGCGATAATTCCTCCACGTTGTAATGTAATAATTACTCGGCTTCAATGGCATTATGGTTAACATGTTTTGATGATTAACACCTTTAGATCCGATATTAGATTATAGAATCGATATCGAATCCTTAGGTACGACTCGCTATAGCTAGAGACGATAGTAGTAATAATGATATTAGATAAAAAGGAGAAAATAAATAAAAGACGACGTTGACGACTCTTGACAACGGACGACGACGGACGAGAAGACGAAAGGAGAAAAAAACGTGAGGAGGAAAGAGAAGAAGAGAGAAATCGGGATTTGGAACACCCTCAACCTACATGCTAATTTCGGTCTCGATTAGGAACTCGTAGTAACGGCGCTTGCGTAGGAGAAACGAGAATATAGGAGGAGTTAAGGTGTTGTATTTTCGTATGGTTTTGCCTAAGAATTTCTAGGGAAAATCGGGACGGAATTTTGGTATAATTTCCTAAGGTTTGCTAGGGATTTAGGATGTGTGATGAGAATAAATGAATGTGTTGTTGATGATCAATGTTTTGTATGTATATGAATAATTGGTGATGATTTGTGTTGCGAGGATGGGGTATTTATAGGATGAAAACACCTCCACTCGGGGTAAGAGATGCCCGGTTTGGATAGGAAATAGATGTCTTGCCAAGGAATAAAGCCACCGGTTGGGACGAAGTAGGATTCCGTTTGTGGATAGGAGAGTCTTACTTGCATCAGAAGAAACACCCGGTTTTGGCTGAAAAGGACGCCACTCGATCGAGTGGTTCATGGCACTCGATCGAGTGCCCAGTCTAACTTGGATTCTGACTGCTTTATGAGCCCGCTCGACCGAGTGAGCCAATCCACTCGATCGAGTGGAGCTGGACAAGTGGTATGGCTCTTCAAAAGATAAAATTTTACCTCCTACGGAATTGTTTAATGTTTTTTTGTAGCTGATTTTGGTGAGGAATCTAACTTCGAGTTGGATTTTCGAGTTTGCGTCAGATATTTTTGGCTCGGGAATATCTTTGACCGGGGATGACTCGGTTGCTAAAAGACGGTTTTGCCCTTGTTCTCGGTTTTGACCCAAATTAGTCACATTTGACTGGAAACGACCCACTGAGCCTGAATTTGAGGTCGGGTTGGTGAGATTTTTACTCTGCTAAAAGCTCGCGCCAATTACCATTGATTCCGAGTCCAAATCGAGCGTATTAAGTCATGCTTACGTCCGATCATCATTGGGTGTTTTTCGGAAACTGCTATAGACACCTGGCGGTCAAATGTGGGGGTCTACAGCTTCACAATATTATATCCTTCTTCGGCCGTCACACATCGTCGATAGATTCCATCTACACAACGGCGAAATAAATAAGGCTCATACCAATAATAGCGTCGGGCTTCGTAACGTAGTTTCTTCCTCTCTTGCTTGGAATAATTGTCCGGAATATAATGAGAAACTAAGAAATTGACGATATCGGCATACCAAGGTGTAATAGTTTCAACGACCATCAAGGCCTCATCTCTCATAGCTTCATTGATGGGAACACCATCTTCTTCATTGCTTTCTTTACCAACCGTTAGTCTACTAAGGTGATCCGCTACCAAGTTCTCCAATCCGGCTTTGTCTTTATTCTCAATATCAAATTCTTGTAAAAGGAGCACCCACCGAAAGAGTCGGAACTTCGTCTCCTTTTTAGACATGATGTATCGAATCGCCGCATGATCGGTATGAATAATGACTTTGGAACTGGTAACATAATTTCGGAATTTCTCCATGGCATAGACAACTGCAAGCATCTCCTTTTCGGTTGTGGTGTACCTCGATTGGGCTTCATCTAGTGTTTTGATTGCATAATAAATCACATGTAGCTTCTTATCAACCCGTTGTCCTAGAACGGCACCAACGACAAAATCGGATGCATCGCACATGATCTCAAATGGAAGATTCCAATCGGGTGCTTTGATAATTGGAGTGGTAGTGAGAGCGGTCTTTATCCTGTAAAAGACCTCAAGACACGAGTTGTCAAAATTAAAAGGTGCATCTTTCATAAGCAAAGAATTCAAAGGCTTGGCAATCTTAGAAAAGTCTTTAATAAATCGTCTATAAAAACCGGCGTGACCTAGAAAACTCCTCACCCCTTTGACATTTGTAGGTGGTGGCAAGTTCTCAATCACGGAGACTTTCGCCTTATCGACTCGAACTCCTCTATTAGAAACAATATGACTTAGGACAACACCTTGTTCAACCATAAAATGACACTTTTCCCAATTTAAAACAAGTCTATACTCTTCACATCGAGCTAACAATTGATCAAGATTTTCAAGGCAAGAATCAAAAGATGTACCATGGACGCTAAAGTCATCCATAAAAACTTCCAAGGATTTTTCAATAAAATCGAAGAAAATAGCCATCATACATCTTTGAAACATTCCCGGCGCATTACACAATCCAAATGGCATCCTTCTATAAGCATAGGTGCCATAGGGACATGTAGAAGTGGTCTTCTCTTGGTCATCGGGATGAATGGGAATTTGAAGAAATCCGGAATGACCATCAAGGAAACAAAAATAAGAATGATGCGCCAATCTTTCAACCATTTGATCAATAAAGGGAAGGGGGAAATGGTCTTTTATGGTGGCTGTGTTCAATTTTCGATAATGTATACACATGTGCCAACCGGTAATAGTCCTAGTAGAAGTTGACTCACTCTTTTCTCCGTTGACAACCGTCATTCCTCCTTTTTTCAGCACAACTTGTACGGGACTAACCCATTTACTTCCGGTTATTGGGTATATAATGTTAGCCTCATACAACTTGAGGACTTCCATCATGACAACCTCTTTCATGGTGGGGTTCGACCTATGTTGACACTCAACCGAAGGACGATGGTCATCATCAAGGATGATCCTATGCATACAAACATTTGGGCTTATGCCTTGGAGGTCGGCAATGCTATACCCGATGGCCTTTTTGTGCTTTTTCAGAACAATTAAAAGTTTTTCCAATTGAAGACTTCAAGGGTATAGCATTGACCATAACGGGATAATTAGTTCCTTCAAGAAAACCATATTTGAGGGAAGAGAGGAGTGGTTTAAGTTCAAAATTAGGAGGAGAAGATACCATACTCCTACCCACCGGTAGTGGTTCTACCTTTTCATCATGCAAACATTCTTCTTCAATTGGTGGAGAGTAAATTGGTTCATCTTCTTGCTTATCATCATCTATCAAGATATACTCAACCAAACTATCAATAACTTCAATGGAATGCAATTGTTCAATCATTGGTTGTTTAAGAGCTTTTGAAATGGAAAACTCTACCGACTTGTTCCTATGTTAAAAGACAACTTTCCGTTCTTAACATCAACTATAGTACCACCGGTAGCCATAAAAGGTCGACCTAAGATAATGGGGGTAATAGTGTCTTCGGGCATATGCATGACAACAAAGTCGGAGGGGATGAAGAACTTACCAACTTGAACGGGTACATCCTCAAGTATCCCAAGTGGGAACTTGACGGACCTATCAGCAAGTTGAATCGACATACTAGTGGGTCTCATCTCCCCCACACTAAGTCTCTTAGCAATGGAATAAGGTAACAAACTAACACTAGCCCCTAGGTCACATAAAGTTTGATTAACAACAACGTTTCCAACCCGACAAGGGATGGAAAAACTACCGGGATCCTCTAGTTTCTTTGGCATTTGATTCATATGAACGACACTACATTGTGCTGTGAGAGAGACACATTCTTTGTCTTCTATTGTTCTCTTTTTAGTCAAGACATCTTTCAAAAACTTAGAATAGAGGGGCATTTGAGAAATTACTTCGGTGAAGGGTAAAGCTACCTCCACCTTCTTCAACATATCCACAAAACGGCTAAATTGGGCATTCTCCTTATGTGGCATAGCTCGTTCGGAAAAAGGCAATGGAGGGACAAAAACGGGAGGCGGTGGAACATTAGATTCCTCTTCTTCTTCGGCTAATCGCTCTGCATCTTTTCTTTTCGCTTATTCGGCTTCCATTTGCTCTTTCTTCTTTCTTTGTTCTCTTTGTTCATTCTCCGCATTTTGGAGGATATCAAACTCCGCTTGTATTCCCCGGTTTTGTTTAGAGGAAGTGGGAGATGATTCTTGTGGTGCGCTTGGTTGATTCACTTTGGTTGTGGTGGTTTTGGTGTTCAAGTTCAAGTTCTTGTATGGGTCCTCAAGTTCTTTGCCACCTCTCAAAATGACGGCATTTGCTTGGTGTGAAGGGTGTCTTGGGTTTTGGGGTTGCCCGGGCAAACCATGGGGTGGATGAATTGGGGCGGCTAAGGCTTTTGTTGCTTCTTGTGATTTCAAAACCTTTAGCCTTGCCTTGGTATCTTGATGTTCATTCCATAGTTGCCCAACGGTTCTTTCCAAATCACTAATATTATCCCATGGAACTTCTCCTTGACCAAATTGAAAATTGCTTGATTGGCCATAAGATTGAGAGGATAGATTAAATGGTTGTTGATTGTAACCTTGATTTCCTTGAAATTTACCTTGGAACCCTTGATTGTATCCATGATTGAAATGATTACCATGTTGATTTTGGTAATTGTTGTAATTGTTAGGAACATGGAAGTTGCTGCCTTGTTGATTGAAGTTGCTCCTTTGATGAGGAGGCATATATGGGGGCATCTTTGGAGGACCTTGGTTAAAGGGCCTTTGTTGACTTTGATTAAATGGTCTCGTTTGAATCCCTTTGGCACGTGTCATCGGGTTTTGAATATTTTGATTTCCATAAGGGAAATTAGGATGAAACCTTGTGTCTGCATTGTAAGTATTGGAAAAGGAATCAAATTGAGGTCTTTGCCCATATACTTGTATAGCTTGGACTTCATTTGTCTCTTTAATATATGTTTCTTTAATATATGTTTCTTTATTAGGAATGCAAGAGCTAGAATCATGGCCATAATTGCCACAATGATCACATTGAACTTCCCATGTTAATTGCTTTGGAGGTGATGGTTGCCTTGGTGGAATACTCCCTTGAATTTGGTACATACCTCTAGGAGTGGGCTTAGAATTCATGGCATCCATTCTCTTTTTCAAATCTTCAACTTCTTCTTGAAGTTTCAGTTTATTTGAACTCTTAGATGAGTTCACTTCAACTTTCTTTCTAGAATCCCTCGTTTGACCCATTCTGGAATCACTCCTTGCCATCTTCTCAATAAGATTCTTAGATGCCTCATCGGTGAGAGAAGAGAAGTATCCTCCGGTGGCCAAATTGAGGTTTTCCTTGGTTCTCGATGAAAGGGTGTTATAAAATGTTTGTGTTGTTAGCCAATTGGTTATTCCATGATGTGGACATTTACGCAACAAATCTCTAAATCTTTCCCAAGCCTCGCTTAGGTTTTCAAATTCATCTTGCTTTAAAGTTTGTATCTCCATGCGATATTGGTTAGTCTTTGACGGCGGAAAATATTTCTCCAAGAAGGCATTAGATAGTTGAGCCCATGTTGTGAATGTATTAGCGGGATGGCCTTGAAGCCATCTACGAGCTTCATCTCTCAAGGTCTTTTGAAATAATAAATGATGCAATTGGCATGAAGTTAATCCATTGAGACGGGCTCCTACTAATTTCTCTTTAAATGAAGCGATGTGCTCTAGGGCATTTTCTTGAGAAAAACCGTGAAAAGTATCTTGTTGAACCGCGTTTGTCAAAGAAGCTTTCAATTCATAATTCTCGGGAATCTCTCCGAAATCGACGGGAGAAGGTGTTTCTTCGTGTGTTAATTGGGAGTGAGAGGCTAGGGTTGCCATTGGTTGGATTGGTGGTGATGGTGGATTTGAATTTGGTGAATTTGGAGGGGATGGATTTTGATTTGGTGGTGGTGTTCTTGGTGATGGTGGTGTAGGCGGTGAATTTTGTGAAGTGGAAGGTATGGAAGGATTATTTGGAATGGGGTTATGTGATGTAGAAGGTGTAGAAGGTGTATGTGGTAGGATGGGATTAAGGTTAGGAGGTGATAATGAAGGATGTGAAATGATGGTGGTTAAGTTATTTCCTCGAAAACGAAATGCTCTAAAAGTCCTTTTTGGCTCCGGATCGAACCACAAGGGCGATGACGTGTTCCTGGGCATAAAACTCAATTAAACGGTGAGACTCCTAGCATCTCGCAGTTCTAGGGAATAGGGAGAAAAGAAAAGAACCAAACACAATAACTAGAAACACAATAACTACTAGTCGTTCTCCAGCAACGACGCCATTTTGACGCGCACCCCAATCGGATCGGTTGTTTATCGAAGGACGGGGGGTCAAACAATATTTATAGACTCGGAATAACATAAAAACTACTAGAGTAATCATGGTAAGTCGAGGTCGGTCCACAGGGAACGGAACGTAGTAGAAGCGAGTTAAAAGCGACGTGTTTGGTGTCTAGAGGGGGGTTTCTAAGGGTCGAGTCTATACTAGAGAAATAACGATAAAGATTACTAGAGGTGGTCAATCTAGGAAAAGGTGTTAGGGGGAAGTCGGGATTCGGAACTTGGAGTCTAAGAAGGTCGGAATCGAGTTTTTGTCGCAACATTGATAAAGGGAGAATGCCACCTTTCAGTTTCTTCACCCAACCTACCTAAAAACCCGCTTTCGCGGCGAAGAAGGGTAAGTCTCTAGTTATGGTAATTTCTACCCCGAGTTTCCCCATATTGATAGAAACGAGTCAAGGCCGGTCTAGTTGGCCGGACTAAAACAACAACGACACAACAACCATAAACAAGATAAACCAACAAGCAAGCAACCCACCAACATTCCTTAATTCAAATAATCCAAGTCCTCATTCCTAAACCCCCAACAAGAAATCTAATAACTAATCATAATGGAAAACAACAAAACATTAACTAAGGAGAAAACCACTACAACATGCATGATAACTAAATCTAAAAAAAAGTAACAACAAAACAATAAGAAAACTATGATCTAACAATTACCCACTAAACTATGGAAGAAATAAGATCTAACAAAATAGACTAAAGAATAATCTAGAAAAACATAAATAAAATCTAGAGAAACTAACAACACTAATATGATCCAAACAAGACAATAATGAGAGAATAACATTAAATCTAAACTAGAGATTAGAGAGTGGAAGAGAAATATACCAACTATGAATATCTATGATAAATAAGAAGATTGCATAAATAAAGATTGAATCTTTGATGAAGAGAATGAGGAACTTGTCACTATTTCTTCAATAAACCCCACAAATCTTCAAATAAAACTTGAAATAATAATCTTCTACAAACTTGAATGTAAAAACTAGAGAATTGTTGATGAAAACTTTGTAGATCTACTACTAGATTACTACTAAAATTATAGAGAATTACTAATAATACTACTAAATTACTACACTAATGAATGGGTTATATGGAATGCCTTGGGTAACAAACTAGGGTAACATATATATAGTAATGCCTTAATGGGTCTTTAACCTAAAGCCCAAATCAAACTTTTTGCTCCATTAGTGAGACAATCACCCTTAGCATCTTCGTGAGGAAAAACTTCACCCTGCGGTTGACGAGCTAATCACCACCGGGTGAAATTTCACCCGGTTAGATTTTCTTCTCAAGTCGCAATTTCTGGCCACTTTTACCATCGGGCGAAATTTCACCCGGTGGGCGAAATTTCGCCCGGTCAGTTTCGCCCGGTGGGAAGTCTCGGAAAATCTTTCGGGGAGGCAATTTACCGTCGGGCGAAACTTTGCCCGGTGGTGTCTCACAGGGTGAAGTTTCACCCGGTCATCTTTCTGGCCTCGATTCTTGTCTCATTCTTCGTCGTATGATTGGATGGCTTAAAACTTTAAGTTGTGTGCTTTGCTCTTTGGACGGTATCTCCTTTTCTTGTGCTCGTGGAAGCTCGATCGTGATTTCGGTGCCAAATCCTATCAAAATTGATAGAAAAACTACCAAAAACACGTAAAACGCACAAGAGGGACGCTAATGCGAGAAATACTCAAAATTTGGCAATAATCGCACTCAAGACTCGCAAAACGAGGGAAAAACGGGTCTAAATGAGAGGAAAAACGGTCTAAATTTAGTACACAACAGGGCTATAAGGGCCCAAGTAGGTACCCTGGATGATGTTTTGGGCTTCCTGAAAACCGGCCCGGACCATGTTTTCTGGGGTCGCAGCATACCCTAGACAGGATCGCGATTCTCCGTCGCTTAGAACTTCGATGATCTTCCCAGCCGGAAGATATGGTCTCGAGGTATACCCTGGTAAATAGAGCATGTTTTGTAGCATCATGTCGATGCTAGTGGTGAAATAGGGCCTGAAGAGATTTTCCCCTTCAATCATTCCCACGAAATCAAATCCTCGTGGATCGGCCCGGCCCGTGGTGTTGCAGTTTGCCACGGTCATGGGAGTTGCCTCTAGAGTGATGACACCATCTTGTAGAAGCATCTTGACCTTTCTGTGAATGGTAGAGGACACAACTTTGACCGCGTGGATCCTGGGTCTTCCAAGTAGTAAATTGAAAGAAGAGGTGACATCAATCACCTGGAACTCTAGTTCTTTCTCGATTGGGCCCGTTATGATTGTTAATTTAACGGCCCCAAAAACCGATTTTGGGCTTCCGTCAAAAGCCTGGATAGTCTGTGTGGTTGGAAGGTAGTCGGCCTCAGTGATGGCAAGGGCTTTGGCGGTCCTTAAAGGGAGGACATTCACAGCGGATCCATCATCGATCAGGGTCATTTGGAGGTACTTCCCTCGGCAGATGACCGTAACGTACAGGGCCAAGTTATGGGCGGCCCCGAACGGTGGAAGGTCAGACTCGGAGAAGGTGATGAGCGGGCCTTCTTCTTTTGACTTGCCCTGGAGATAGGGCAATATAGTGGCGACCATTTCAGCAGAAGTAACCTGTGAGTCGACCTTGATTTGATCAAGAGCATTAGTCAGGCTTCCTGATGTTCTTGCGAGCTAACCAGAAGTTGCCATATGGTTAGGTGAGCCCGAGCCCTCTTCAATTGCTTGACCAGGGTCGTGTCGTTACATGGTTCCTCAAGGGTAGATTCCGTTCTGGCAGGTTCAATGATGGTTGTCGGGGTAGGATGCCCGGTGGTGGCGAGGTGGTTGGTGCTAAGGCTTTAGACTTAGCTTTTCGAACCTCTTCAATGGTGATGCGGACAGCTTCCCCTTTGGCTAGGTAGACATCTTCTTCATCATCGAACCATATCCCGTTAATTTGTGGGATAAGAGGGGAAACAAGGTAAGAACAGTCGATTACCTCTCCAGTGAATATAGCATGAGCACTGAACGGGTTTTCTTTGTTGCTCGGCTTGTCCCCGGGCAATGGTATTTTCCCGCTTTCGATCAAGTCTTGGATCAGATGCTTCAATTTCCAACACTTTTCTGTATCGTGCCCGTTACCTCGGTGATACTGGCAATAGGCTTGGACATTGTAGCTTTTGGATCGCTTTTCTACCGGGACTTCCGGAGTTGGGCCTATCGGTTGGATTAGACCCTTTGAAGATAGTCTTTGTAAGGCGTATCTATAGGTGGTCCCTATATCAATGAATACCCGGGTTGGAGTATTCTTTTTGGATGAGGCATCCAGTAGATTAACCTCGTCGAAGATGCTGCGGGTCGCAGGTGCAGGTATGGGCTTGCTGGTGGATGAGCTAGCCCCTTGATATCCCTTGGTAGAGGCCTTAGTAAGGCTTTCTAACCTTAAATCATCCTCGATCCTTGTCCCCTTTTCAATTAGAGTGGCAAAGTTGGGTATGACGGCGTACCGGAGGTGGACCCGGTAGGAAGGGAGGAGGTTCTTGACAAAGGCCTCCACTAGTACTTTTTCGTTGGGCTTATCGACCAACTTCACACTCTCAGCCCTCCACCTTTTGAAGGTATTTAGTGAAACCTTCTTTGGGCTCTTGGGACCTCCAGAGTACGCATCGTAGTCTGGATCTCGGTATTATCAGCGTAATTCTGACCGAATTCTGTTGCCACATCATCCCAAGTCTTGTACTTCTTTGAATCGAGCCTGTAGTACTAGGCCTTCAGGTGCTTCTCGAGGGAAGAGGCAAACAAGTGCTTAAACATGGTGGATTTCACCCCCTTGACAGCCATGAACTCTTTGAAAGCCCGAATGTGATGAACCGGGTCTTCATTATCCTCAAACATCGGTATGCCCGTAAGGTTGAGGTTGGCGGGTAGCTCGTCATTCAGAGGCGAGTAGGAGCGAGCATTTTCCGTATGGATCGAGTTGTTCGTTGACAAATGGACCTGCTCTTCAAGCTTGCGAACGAGGCTGACCAATTCAGCTATGGGCCCAGTGGGTTCAGATCTAGCATTAGGAGTCCCTTTCTCCACGGCACTCAAACAGGTGGCAAGGGTGGTTTGGTCGGTCCTGATGGCTGTCAATTGGGCCTCCATCTTAACTAGTGAGGTTGCCAATTGGTCCAAGGTTTCTTGCATCTTGCGTTGGCGTCTGGTTACAGGTGGCCTGTCTGTAAGAATACCGCATAATCAGAAACTAGCCCAAATCCTGGAATAAAAAGTACATCCCGAGCAAGAGTGAAAAGGAAATGACTTGGAAAAGACACCTAGACGGGTGACTCGTGAAAGGTGGGCCTCCCTTAGGATTCGGCGGGTGGGCCGTGTCCTGTTCGAAGGAAGGTTCACGTGAGACATCCCCAGACTTTGGACTCGAATGTGTAGACGGGCCATCCTTTGTAGGATTATGTCCTACGTAGGGGGGCCATACCTTAGTCAAATAAGGCGGACTGGGAGAGGGAGAAAATTCGTGATGTAAGATCGACGGAGTTTCGACGTTAAAGACCTTCGACGACTTACGACACGACCAGACACTGCTAAGTATGAGAAGTCCTAAGTAGAGGAAAGTTTTTGCAAAGGAATTTTTTTTTTGAAAATCCGGAAAAACCGGCGGACGGCCTGATTCTTCGAAAATCGGAAAGGTGCTATCGGGCCACGATTTTGAAGGTTCGAAAATGTTTTTGAATTTTGAAAATGGGCAGTATACCGGCTAGAAATAGGCTATTTTGAGTAAAAATCATAAGTCCTAAATTCGGCATACTTCCAGGATTTTGAAATGGATGTTTTTTGGAAAAGATGCAATTTTGAAAATGACGGTTTTTGAAAGCGACACGGAAACCAAGTAGCAGGTAGTCATGCAAGCATTATGACGACACCATGTATGCTTTACAATAAGTCTTGATCGATCTAAATAGGGTCTATACCAGTGTACATGGCCTTTCCGAGAATCGGGATGGACTTCCTAAGTCGAGTTGAGCTTAGAACATGCCGCAAAACCCATAAGAATTAGCCATGGACACCTTTGACATATCGATATTGGAGTATATCACGGTATAGTGGGACGTCGGTCGCCAGTACCGGCCCGAGAAAAGATAAGGTTATGCATGAACCGTAAAACTAAAACGCGTATTGTACTAGTCAAACGATTTCTATTCGAGTCTCACCCTGAGGATGCCGATGGTAAGTCACGCATCAGTTAATCCCCAGCGGAGTCGCCAAATTGTGGACATGACATAGGTCCACCCCGACGCGGCCACGCGCGGGTTTGGGGAGGCGAATGAATCTCATGAGAGATGGATCGAATTGAAATTTAAATCGAAGTGGAGTCGCCACCGAACTTTGTGGGAGTTCGGGCCCGTTCGAACCCACTCTATATCTTAGTGGGCAATGCACAATGTATGGCCCATTCGGATGTCAGAGTTTAGGGGGTTCGTCCCTTTGCATTTGATACCGATACCGACATTATCGGATATCGTGTATTGAATGACTTTCGTGTGCCAATGGGTTCGGATATCCGGAAACCATGGTTCTGAGTAAGGGGTGAGGGTAAGTGTTGGGAAGTTCACAAAGAACACCCAACCCCGCCCGCACTTAGCGGCCTCTACTAAGATATTGCTTGACTTTTGAATACGCGCGTTAGTAATACGATTGAATGATATGCAAACAATATTTTGACTAAACATGCTAAGATTTGAATAAGTTGCTATGTCGATTTAATGCATCTAAAATTAACGTCAAAGTTGTATTTAGCATGCGAGATTCGTTTTAGTACAATAAAACAAAAAAACTGAAAAATAAATCAAGAAGACATGAACGAACAAGTTAGTAACGGTAATAACGATAATAACGATTTGCAAATTATATGGAATGATGTAACGAAATATGATGCATGATTTTGAAAAGTAGTATGACACGTGATTGACTTGACATGTGTTGACCGAAGTCATTAAAAGAATTTTATCGAGACTCAAAAGACGTTGTTGGGAGTCACGGATTTGACGTGATAAAGGCCACTCGATCGAGTTATTGAGGGACTCGACCGAGTGGACCTCAGAAAAGGTTTCTGTCCCGGAATTTGAGGTGTCACTTAACCGAGTCATGGAGGGACTCGATTGAGTGAGCAGTCACTCGATCGAGTCATTGCGAGACTCGGCCGAGTGGTTCTCAAAGAACCTTCTGCCTCGGTTTTTGGGGTACCACTGGATCGAGTGTGCTAGGCACTCGATCTAGTGCCCCCTGTACGAACTAGGGTTCGTTTGGTATAGATTTCGAAATTGCCTTTTGATTTTGGGAAATCGCTAATTTTGTCAAGTCGGGCAGAAATATTATATGATTTGTGCTCAAATCGAGTTTTGATACTCGTTGTATCCAATATTTGATTACGGAATCAATATCGAATACTTAGAGTGAAATCTAGAAAAAGATGTTGTGAGTCGCTTAAATCAAACTAAAACGAAATGAATTATCTCCGCGTTTATAGTGTCGTGATTTGTTCTCTCGAATGATACGACAACTATTTTAGCATCAACGAATTCGTGTTAGTTAGATTTGTTAACTAATTCGTTTAGATACGACATTCGACAATAGAGTCGATATAGCATCTAAAGAACGACGCTTTATGTTCTATTGAATTAAAAAGAAATTGATTCCCACCGCATCTCGACATCGTAACGAATCCTTGCGGATTATGTGATGTCAGATCCGCATCAACGGGTTTTGACCTAACTTAAATAAAAGCGCTTGATTAGAAATAGTTTTAGAAATTGATGTATATGCGATATTAATGATGATGACGAATATGCGAATAATGAAACGTGACTAACGACGCGACAAATAAAAAAGCGTTATTGTTGACGTTGACTCGCTTCAACAATCAAATACTCTGGGTGTCGGGATAAGCGACCGGCCACGTTGGGTGAATCACCCTTGTATTCGGATTTTCTTATTCCGTCATCCTTTGTATTCGACACGAATCAGCGAGTAATTTAATGTTTTTATACTAGAAATATTAGCGATATTAGAAACGAGAAAATAAAATAAATAAAAAAACGACGATGACATGAACGGATGGACGACGCGAGAGAAGGGAAGAGAAAGAGAGAAGAAATCGGGATTGTTGCACCCTCAACCTACTCCGAGCGCGTAGAAGCACGTTTGCGTCCGATCATCATCGGGTGTTTTTTGGAGACTACCATAGACACCTGGCAGTCAAAATGTGGGTGTCTACCGAGCCCCCACTCTGACTGAGGCTTGGACAAGGAGAAAGTCAGAGTAGCTACCAGGCCAATCGCTGATTACGACCTGGCAGCCATCCGGTCGGGTCGTTTATAGTCCAGTAGACTCGCGTGAAGGACTCGCCAGCCATAAGCAGAGGGTCATACCTTTTCTGATGATGATAGCTCCATGGGGAGTCAAACTTGCCTTTGGAGGTGTAGGTGTACCCGTATGCCGACACATCACATCTTGGATGTAGCATTCCGGGGAAACATTGACTCATGCCGGGGAATAAAATAGCTTCGCGGAGACTTGCTTCTGAAGTCTGGGGTGTACCTGTATGCTGACACATAACAACTTGTATGTAACACATAGGCAAAACACTGACTCGCGCTGGGGAGATAGGATATTGAATTTTTTTGAAAATGCCACGATTTTTGAAAAGAATTTTATCACAATTTTTTATCAAAGAAATTTTTTAGAAACTCTTAGGAAATCTCGGGATGGCTTGATTCCTATTCCGGGTTCTTTGTTTGAAATCAGGCCTGCGCGCGCATAGGGTTTGCTGAGGAGAAAATGGCAGTTAGGGTTGCAGGTGGGATTTCCTACTATAAATGCAGGTCTCCCTGCTTCAACTTTTGCATTCCAACTTAAACTCCTCTTTTTTTTCTCAAAACCTTTTAGACTTTCAAGAAAACTAGAAATTTCTGTCATGGGTATCGATCATTTGACAGCCATGCTGCTCGCTTGGTCCCAATACTTTTGGGACGAGGAAAAGGACCGACTGACCCAGATGGGAATCGTCAGTCTATTCCCCCTCCAACGTCTGATAATTGACTCACATTTCTTGGACGCCTGCCTGACGTTTTGGGATACTACCCATCACGTCTTTGCGTTCCCACGGGGAGAGATATGCTCTCTTCCTGAGGAAATCGCAGCCATAGGTGGTTGGAACCCTGCTATTCAGCCTGCTACCCCTCCGTTCTACCTGGATCCGAGAAAGAGGCTGAGGGATTTCTTGGGTCTGTCTCATGCTGAGACAAATCGGATGGTGCGGGGAAATACTGTTTCCCTATTTGACCTTGCTGACAAGTTCATGAACAGCCGGGATGTGAGGGCCACCCCTACTTACAGGCGTAGGGCATTCGCCTTTTGCATGCTGCACTGCTACGTCTTTGAAGGGATGATGGAGCTTGACTCATGCATGGGCCAGATCAGGCTGATCGGTGTGGTTGACCAAATGGACACTGGTCATAGCCCTGCTTGGCTAGCCACCGGGGAAATCATCATGGGTCTGGTTGCTAGGCGACTCGACCCGAACCGACGGCTGACGGGAAGTACCCGTCTTTTGCAGGTATACATCTCGCGATTTTTTTTTGCGCGAAATTCCTGATGTCCGTAAGCCACTCGATCGAGTGACATCTTTAGCGAGCTATTGCCTGTTTTTTGAGGGCTTACTCAATCGAGTCAGCTGCGGTATTCGATAGAGTGGGCTGTAGCGGACCACTCTGTTGCTTACGAAGCTTGTGTGTGCTTTTCAGATATGGTTGTCGGAGCGGCTATCGATTATAGAGTCTCCTCCGAGCGTTCTGAATTACCGGAACAGTCAGATTAGCTCCAGAAGGCGACGGATAAGCTCGAGTCACCAAATAAACCGAGCTTACTAGGATGAAGAGCTGGTGTTCCATGGGGGTCCTTTGATTAGGTGGACCGTCGCTTGGTGGTTCCTTTCGAAGTTGACTGGATTGGCCAAGAGAGACCAAGCTCGCTACCTGGTGATTCTGTCCCTTGACTGGACAGTTCATATTTACCCGGACCGTCTCCTGAGGCAGTTCGGTTTGTCTCAGTGCATCCCTGAGACTGAAGCCATTATTAGCGTCTCGCTCTAATTGACGGACGCTGTGTGCGACACATGGTTGCAGAGGTGGTTCACGGGTCCCACATGGACTATTCCCAGCCCTTGCCTCCGCTTGGGTTTCACGAGCTTACCAGAAGTGGACTTCGGAGGAGTCCGAGGAAGCTCGCAAGGCCTTGAAGGTTGATGAAGCCTTTGAGCTAGTTCGCCGAGAGACGGCGAAGGATAACAGGGATTTCTTCGATGAGGGAGATACTCCTGATGCTTTTGTCCGAGGAGAATCGGGTCTTAAGTCACAAACTAAGACTCGATCTAAGGAGGTCGGTTCTAGCAGCACACGGGGGCAGCCAAGCCCTCAGACTGATTTGGAGAGACGCCTTGGGCCAAGGCTGGCGGCCCGGGACCGACTAGGTCCGCGTGACCGGCTCCCTGAGCCCGTGAGAGCCCGACTTGGGCCCATTGAAGTGATAGAGGATTCGGGCTCAAACAAACGAGCCCGAACTAGAGAGGTTCCTGTGGTGATTCGGGAACGCTCCCCTCCGCGTCGTCGCTAGTGGACGGCTAAGAAAGCCAAGGACAAGGGGAAGGGCAAGATGCCCTGAATGCTGAGTCCTTTAGCTTTATTATTATTTAAATATTTTTACTATTTTTGCTGTGTGCTTCTTTTTTGTATTTTTTTTTTTTTGAATTCCTGCATTTTGTAATTTCCCGAGTTTATCGGGATTTTTTGTTTTGGTATTAATAAAAGAAGTTTATTATTAAACCGCTCCTGTCTTTTCTCGATTGCATTGGTTGTGCCCTTTTGAGGTGCTGCCTACGTATCCGCGATTAGCAGAATCAAACCAAACGTAGTTCAGGCCTTAGTAAATTTGCAATCTCGAATTACACCAAGACTATTGGTTCAAGATGTTTGCGACAGTAGAATAAATAATTCTAGCTTATTGACTTGCTTTTTGTAAAAAAATGATTTTGATAAATTTTGCTAATGACATTGAGAAATGGCTAAGGGTAGTAACGCTTCAGCTGGTCCAGGTTGGTTGGGTTGACGAACTCATTCCCGTCCAGGTCCGTCAGCATCACTGCTCCCCTGATAGGATCTTCTTTACCAGATATGGCCCAGCCCAATTGGGTTTGAACTTTCCCCTTGGGTCAACTGGTAGTAAAGCTCGAACAGACTTAAGGACTAGATCCCCTTCTTTAATGTTTCTGGGCCTTACTCTTTTGTTGAAGGCCCGTTGGATCCTCTTCTGGTATATTTGGATATTATTGAGGGCACGGGATCGTCGTTCGTCCAGTAGAACCAACGAGTCATACCGTGCTCGAACCCAGTCAGCTTCGGACACTTGGCTTTCTAGCAGAATTCTGAGGGATGGTACCTCTAACTCAACTGGCTGGACTGCCTCCATCCCATAGGTCAGGTAATACGGCGTCGCCCCGGTTGCGGTGCGAATTGACGTTCGGTATCCCCATAGGGCAAAAGGTATTTTGTCGGGCCAGTCCCGGTAATTATCAGCCATCTTTTTGAGTATGGTGACAATTGTTTTATTGGCCGCCTCTACTGCTCCATTTGTTTGGGGACGATAGGGTGAGGACGTATGCCTTTGAATTTTATACTTGGTCATCAGGGCCACAGTCTCAGGTTGAAAATGAATCCCGTGATCACTGATAAATTCATAAGGAATTCCATACCGACATATTATCTTGTTCTGGATAAACTTGGCGACATGCTTAGCATTGAGAATGCGATATGATTCAGCTTCGACCCATTTGGTGAAATAGTCGATAGCTACTAAAATAAAGTAGTGACCACCAGTGCCAGAGGGATTTATTTTCCCGATTATGTCGATACCCCATGTCGAGAATGGCCAGGGTGATGTCATGGTATAAAGCAATGATGACGGCATATGCTGTACATTGCCGAAGATTTGACAGTTATGACAATGTTTGACATATAACTGGCAGTCGGCTTCCATAGTATTCCAGTAATAACCGAGCCTCATGATTTTTCGGACCAGCATGTGGGCATTCATATGTGAACCGTTTTCACCGTCATGTACTTCGGCCATAACCTTCTCAGCCTTATATTTATCAACACAAAGGAGAAGAGCCCCCTATACCGTCTTTTTGTACAGTTGCCCGTCGTCGGTACGGATGAACTGGGTGGCTAGCCTTCGTAAGGCCTTCTTGGCTCGACCTTCCGTCCCGGGAGGATATTCTCCGTTTGTCAGGTACGTTAACACAGCCTGATACCATGGTTCGGGATCAGTTATCTCAATGTCTTCGATGTCGTGAACGTACGCCGGCTCGGACCGTCTTTCGACGCAAATTGGCATACCGGTCGTGTGGTCGGGGATATTTAGCAGAGATACCAATTTTGAAAGTGCATCTGCAAACTGATTCTCTTCTCGGGGCAGGTATATGTACTCTACCTTTTGGAATTGTTTCTCGAGATCCCTTACTCGTGCCTGGTAGGCCACGAGATTAGCATTCCGAGTCTTCCATTTTTGGAGTGCTTGGTTAATGACCAAGGATGAATCACCATGTACCCGGAGATTTGTGATCCCCAGATTGGCGGCGGCTTGTAGCCCGTAAATGCATACTTCATACTCTGCTGCATTATTGGTAACATCAAAGTCCAGTTTGATGGAGACGGGAGTATGCTCCCCTCTTGGTGAGATTAGGAGGATCCCAACTCCGAACCCTCGAAAATTAGATGCTCCATCGAAGTATAAATCCCATGTTTCAGTATCGGTATGGAAAATATCTTCGTCTGGGAAGGACTAGGTGTCGGTGTGTCCTTCTTCGGTCACCGGGCTGTCGGCGAGAAATTCAGCTACTACCCGCCCCTTAATGGCTTTTAACGGTACAAATTTTAGGTCAAACTCTGCCAACATTAGAGTCCATCTAGAAATTCCGCCATTGAGAATGGGTTTTTCGAAGAGGTATTTGATGGGGTCCATCTTGGATAGTACATGGACCTCGTTGCTGAGCATATAATGTCGGAGCTTCTTAGTGGCCCAGACTAGAGCTAAGCACGTCTTTACGAGCATGGTATATTTGCACTCATACTCTAAAAACTTCTTGCTGATGTAATAGATAGCTCGTTCTTCGGAGTGAACTGTCTGAGCCAGCATAGCCCCCATGGCTGTCTCAGTCGTCGTTAGGTATAACGACAGAGGCAAACCGGGTTGAGGTGGCATTAAGACCGGCGGAGCAGACAGTATTTCCTTGATCTTGTCGAAAGCAGCTTGGCACTTGTCATCCCATAGTACCCGTTCTCCTACTTTCAGTTTCTTGAAAATTGGTTCACACACCATGGTTAGTTTGGAAATGAACCGGCTGATGTACTGGACTTTTCCGAGGAATCCTCTTATTTCTTTTTCGGTTTTGGGAGGTTGCATCTCGGTAATGGCTTTGATTTTAGCTGGGTCGACTTCGATACCTCGTTGGCTAACGATATGACCCAGTAATTTGCCTGATGTTACCCCGAAACTGCACTTTTGAGGGTTTAGTCTCATGTTGTACTTGCGCAGTCGGGTGAAGAATTTCCTTAGGGCGGTGATGTGACCGTCCCGTTCTTTGGATTTGACGATCATGTCGTCTACATAAACTTCTACCTCTTTATGCATCATGTCATGTAATAAGGTGGTAGCGGTCCTCTGATACGTGGCTCCGGCATTAATGAGATCGAATGGCATGACGGTATAGCAGTAAGTACCCCAAGGTGTTGTGAAGGTAGTCTTACTCATATCTTCTTCCGCCATCTTGATCTGATTGTACCCGGCATACCCGTCCATGAATGATAGAAGGGCATGATCAGCCGTGTTATCCACCAGTATGTCGATGTGTTGTAACGGAAAATCATCTTTCGGGCTTGCCTTATTAAGATCCCAAAAATCAACGCATACCCGCACCTTACCGTCTTTTTTAGGAACCGGCACGATGTTTGCCACCCAGTCCGGATACTCGGACACTTGTATGAAGCCGGCTTTGAACTGTTTGTCGACTTCTTCTTTTACCTTGAGAGACCACTCGGGCCTCATTCGGCGGAGCTTCTGCTTGACCGGTTTGCACCCGTCTTTGATTAGTATGTGGTGCTCGGCTATTTCCCGGTCTATCCCCGGCATGTCCTTGTAGGACCATGCGAAGACATCCTTGAACTCTTGGAGGAGGTTTATGAACTGTTGTTTCTCCTCGGGATTTAGGGATAATCCTATCTTAAGTGTCTGAGGCTCTAAGGTTGTTCCCACATTTATGGACTCGGTTTCTTCGATCACCGGGTTCCGGGATTCCCTTTGCTCTAATTGCTCGATCAGATGCGGAGGTAAGGGTTTTCGTCTGGTTTCTCAATGTCATTGCATAAAGTGTTTTTGGAAACTGAGTTTAAAAGAGACAAGTCGTAAGGAGAACGGTTGTTATTATTGATTGAGAATTTGGAAAACAGCTCGAAAAGAGCAGCCATCTGATCATTGGTCAGAGGCGGAATTGGTAAGGCACTCGGGACAGACCCCGAAGTGCCGGCAGCATGAATAATAAAAGGGACAGGGGTTACAGGAGTGACTCTAGCACCGACTTCCCTAGAATCGACCTCAGACTCTGACTCAGACTCCGACTCAGACTCGGACTCAGACTCAGACTCAGGCATGTCTCCCTCTCCAGTGACCAGCTTGTAGATTCTTCCCTGACTGTCAGTCCACTTGACAGTCTTCCTCCAGGCCTTGTTCCCGTCTCGGAGCCAACATCCGAGATCAGCTTGGTCGGGTCAAACCTGTTGCTGCGGAGAATCAGGTTGACCAGGTCTTCCTTTGGAGTTGGGGCTATGGTGTCTTCCCCAAATAGTAGCCCTAGCGCGGGCTCAGCATTATCAGCTCCATCGGACTGGATGAGGGCGAACACATCATCCGGGATATAGTTTCAGTCCCGGGCCAAGTGGGTCCCGAGGTGCACGGCATTGGGTTGGTATAGACCAACCTGGATAGCCCCAAACACCGGTGTGACAAAGTAGTCAGCTAACCGTGGGCTATAAGGGCTCAAGTGGATACCCTTAATAATGTTGCAGGCCTTTTCGATTCCTGCTCGGACAACATTGCTCGGAGTGACGGCAAAACCAAGACCGAAGTGAGAGTCTTCGTCTTTGAGGACCTCGATAATCTTCCCAGCTAGAAGATCGGGTCGAGAGGTAGCCCCCGGAAAGTACCCCAGGTTTTGGAGCATCGTGTCGATACTCGTAGTGAAGTAAGGCCTAAAGAGGTACTCTTCCTCGATCATCCCCACAAAATCGAACCCCCAGAGGTCCGTGTGTCCCGTGGCGTTACAGCTAGCCACAGTCATTGGTGTTGCCTCTAAAGTGATAACATCGTTAAGCAGAGGCATCCTGATCTTTCGGTGGAGGGTGGAGGACATCGCCTTGACCGCATGGATCCACGGCCTGCCTAGGAGCAAGTTGAATGATGAGGTGACATCGATCACCTGAAATTCGAGCTCCTTTTCTATCGGGCCCGTTATGATGGTCAGTTTTACGGCCCCAGCTACCGAGTTTGGGCTCCCATCAAAGGCTTGGATGGTCAGAGCAGTCGGGATATAATCGACCTCGGTAATGCTGAGGGCTTTGGTGGTCCTTAGAGGAAGGACATTTACAGCGGACCCGTCATCAACCATGGTCATAGGGAGGTATTTCCCTCGGCAAACCACCGTAATGTAGAGGGCTAGATTATGGGAGGCCCCGAATGGTGGTAGGTCGGCTTCGGAGAAAGTGATTATATGGCCTCCTTCCTTAGCTTTGCCCTTCAGGTGGGGCAGGACTGTGGCTACCATCTCAGCAGGGGTAACCAAAGAGTCAACCTTAATTTGATCGAGAGCCTTAGTAAGTGCTTCTTGATGTTCCTGTGAACTAACAAGGAGTTGCTATATGGTGAGGTCAACTCGGGTCTTCTTCAGCTGCTTCACGAGAGCCGTTTCAGCAGTCAGCTCTTCAGGGGCGACTTCCGTCCTGAGTGGCTCAATGACGGTTGTCGGGATGGGGGTGTCCCTAGAGCTAGTGGCTTGATAGGGACGACCAAGGTGGTTACTGGCTAAGACTCGGGATTTGGTCTTACGAATTTCCTCGGAGGTGATGGGGACAACTTCCCCTTTGGCGAGGTAGACGTCATCCTCGTCGTTGAACCAGATCCCGTTCACTTGCGGGATAAATGGAGAGATAAGGTGAGAGCAATCAATCACCTCCCCAGTAAAGATGGCGTGGGAGCTGAAAGGGTTCTCCTTGTTGCTGGGCTTATCTCCGGGTAGCGGGATTTTACCGCTTTCGATCAAGTCCTGGATCAAGTGCTTCAGCTTCCAGCACTTCTCGGTATCATGCCCATTGCCCCGGTGGTACTGGCAATAAGCCTGAGCATTGTAGTTCTTGGAGCGTCGCTCGACCGGAACTTCAGGAGTTGGGCCTATCGGTTGGACTAGGCCTTTTGAGGATAGCCTTTGTAAGGCATAAGTATAGGTGGTACCTATATCAGTGAAAACCCGAGGTGGGGTATTCTTCTTGGACGGGGCATCTAGTAGATTAACCGCGTCGAAAATGCTGCGGGTTGCAGCTTGGGGCTTGGTGGTGGAGGAGGAAGCCTCTTGGTACCCTTTGCTAGCGGCCTTAGTAAGGCCTTCCAGTCTTAGGTCGTCTTCGATCCTCATACCCATTTCAGTAAGAGTGGTGAAATTGGGTATGACAGCGTACCGGAGGTGAACCCGGTAGGAGGGTAGAAGGTTCTTGACAAAAGCCTCCACCAAAGTCTTCTCACTGGGCTTATCGACCAGTTTCACGCTCTCGGCCCTCCAGCGTTGAAGGTATTTGGTAAAACCTTCTTTCGGCTCTTGGGCCATAACCTTCAGAGATCGCATTGTGGTTTGGATCTCGGTGTTGTCAGCATAATTCCGAGCGAACTCGGTGGCCACATCATCCCAAGTACGGTATTTCTTCGGGTCTAGCCTGTAGTACCAGGCCCGTGGGTGCTTCTCAAGGGATGCAACAAAAAGGTTCTTGAACATGGACGAATCCACTCCCTTGATGGCCATGAATTCTTTGAAGGCCCTTACATGTAGTAACGGGTCTTCGGTTCCCTCAAACATGGGTAGACCGGTGAGGTTCAGGTTCGGGGGTAGCTTGTCGTTCACCGGGGCGTACTCACGACTGTTTTCCCAATGAATGTTGTTACTCCCGGCTAGGTGCACTTGTTCCTCCAGTCGGTGAATCGCACTTAGTAGCTCAGTCAGAGACCCATTGGTCTCGGTATTTGGAGTCCTTTGCTCCACTGCAGCCATGCGAGCAACAATAGCCACTTGCCCGGCCCTCATTTCAGTCAGTTGGGCTTCAATGTCGATCTGCTTGACGACCATGGCGTCCACAGAGGTTTTCAGACTGTTCAAAGTATCTTCCATCTTGCGGGTGTGTCTGGTTGCCGGCGGCCTGTCTGTAAGAACACCGTGTATTCAGAAACCGAACCCAGCTCTTGGAATCAAAAAAGTACATCCCGAGCGACTCAAAAGAAAAAAGACTGAGTGTAAAAGACTCGAGAAAGACACCTAGACGGATGACTCGTACGTGGTATGACTTCCTTAGGAATTTGGCCTTGTGGGCCTAGTCCCGTTCGAAGGAAGGTCCACGTGAGATTCTCCCCAGACTTTTGACACGAGTGTATAGACGAACATTCCTTTGTAGGGGTATGCCCTACGCGGGTTGGTCGTGCCTTGACAAATAAGGCGGACTCGGGAAAGGGGGGAAACTCGTGATGTAAGATCGACGGAGTTTCGACGCTATAAACCTTCTACATACTATGCAAAGACCCGACACATGGATAGACGGTAGGTCCTATAATAGGGAAGATTCATTTTAGGAAAGTTGGATGTTTGAAGTTGAAAATTTGAATATGTAATTGGTGAATTTCCGAGAGTTCGAAAATTGAAAGCGGAATTTCGAAAATCGAGATTAGAATTTCGAAAAATTCAGAAAATCAAGACGGTGTCGGAAATTCGAGAGTTAAAACGGACAGCATGCCGACTATAGAAAAGGATAATTTGAGTCAAATCGTTGATCCTAAATTTTGGCGGCATTCCGAGTTTTGAAAATTGGATATTTTGAAAAGATGGGTCTCGAAATGGGCAGCATTTCGGGTTTTTCAAAATTGGGTATTTTGGGAAAGATGGGTCCTGAAACGGACAGTATTTCGGGTTTTTTTTGAAAATTGGCATTTTGGAAAGATTCATTTTTTGAAATGACGGTTTTTTTTTTGAAAAATGACACGGAAACCAAGCAGCACGTAGTCAAACAAGCATTATAACGACGCTTACGTATGCATTACACTAAGTCTCGGTCGGTCAAAATAGGGTCTATACCAACAACGATGGGTTTCTCGTAAATTAGGACGGACTCCCTAAGCCGAGTTGGTCTTAGGACATGCCGCAAAGCCCATACGAGTTCCACCATCGATGTCTTTAGCGCACCCATGTAGGAATGCACCATGGTATAGTGGGACGTCGGTCACAAGTAACCGGCCCGGGCAAATTTGGGTTATGCAGAATCATTAAACTAATGCGCGCACACTAATATTCGAACGATTTCTCTTCGAGTGTCACCCTAGGAACCCCGATGACATGTGGTACATCAGGTATCCCCAGCATAGTCGCCAAATTGTGGACATGACGTAGGTCCACCCCGACGCGGCCATGCGCGGGTTTGGGTAGGCGAATGAATCTCGTGGTAAGATTGTTCTCGGGTTCAAAATTTAAGTCAAAATGGAGTCGCCACCGAATTTTGTGGTTATTCGGAACCATTCGAGCCCACTTTATGTCGTCGTGGGCTATACACAAAGTACGGCCCACTTCGATTTCAGAGTTTATGGGGCTCGTCCCTTTGCATTATTATATCAATACCGTTTACACCGGCCTTCGTATATAAAATGACTCTCGTGCGCCAATGGTTTCGGACATCCGGAAACCAAGGTTCTGAGTAAGGGGTGAGGGTACGTGTTGGGAAGCCCACTAAGGACACCCAACCCCGCCCGCACATGGCGGCCTCTACTAAGACATCGTTCGTGTTCGTGTACGCGCGCTAGTAAAACGACTAAATGATATGCAAACAGCGTTTTCGGGCTAAGCATGTGAATTTTGCGTTAACTACGTCATTAAATGCATCTAACTATTGTCGAAGTTGTTTAGCATGCGAGGTTCATTTATAAAGCGATAAGCAAGTAAATAAATAAAGCTCGAAAATAAAATATGTACAAGTTACACGGGCGAAAATACAACCCGGAATTCACAATACGGCGATCAATACAAATAATAAATGAAATAAAGGAGCGATAAAAGATAGGAACGGACCCGTATATAAACTAGACCGTGAATTTGTGTAAATGGACAAACTCCGATTAAATACACATCATGTTGTGTATTAAACGAAAGACGGAGACATGGGACCTAGACGTAATGCTAGGCCGATCCCAAGTCTCGATGCCTTGTCCCAACTTATCACGTCGAAAAGATCCGATCAAAGTTGTTCTAGTGTAGCGTTATGCATGGGTTTTGAAAAAAGAGGGGTCACATGATTGTCTTTACACGCGATGACTAAAGTCGTAAAAAAAGACGAGGCTCGAAAAGTGTGTCAAAGCTCTCTGTTTTCTGGGTTACAGGACCCACTCGATCGAGTCGTGATCTGACTCGGTCTAGTGCGTCCTCAAGGGTAGCTACTGCCCAATTTTTTGGGTGCTACTCGATCGAGTAGCCTATGTACTCGGTCGAGTAGCCCCTGTACGAGTGACAACTCGTTTTATTTTTTTGGTTAAAATCGATAGTTGGCCAAATTAAATACAAATATCGCACGATTTGAATTTAATTCGGCTTCCGGTTCTATAATCGTGTATGCATGCGATTATAACACCGTTATCGGAATTTTATGAAAATGTTATCGTTAGATTTGAAATTTTGGATTAGTGACGAAATTGCATCCCTCTACGTCACGACATCAGAACTAATCCTTTCGGATTATGTGATGTCGGTTTTCGTGTCAACTGGTTCCGTGCTAATCGAAAATGGACCCATACGCGTTCAACTACGAGTGACCATGATCTCGTTACGCCCTTGAGTACATTGGGGCGGCGCTCCTCGAGAGAGTGCCACCTCCGTCGTTGCTCGTAAACGGATTAAACGGACCGTGAACGGATGTCGTAGTTAAACGTGTTCGGATCCGAGTTTTACTATATATACATACGCGGTATAATAATGCTAGTAAAGACTAAAGGTGATAAAATAAAGATGCAAAAAGAGTATGAAAATGTTAGTATATGAAAATGCGAAAATGTAAATAAAAAAACGAAGTAGGAAAAAAGTAGAGATGGGGTTTACGACACCCTCAACATACATGCTTAGTAAGGACCTCGGAAATGGACTCGTAAATAGCGACGGGACGCCGGAGTAATGAGGATGTACGCGAGTTATGGTGTGTGTGTGTGTGTGTGTGTATCGGTTTTACGAGGGATGTAGACTCGGTTTTTGTGTAGTATTGCTTAGGGTTGCTAAGGGTTTGTAGTGTAGTGTAGTATAGGGAGTTAGGGTGAAAATGTAGGGCAAATGTGCATTGATCAAAACTGAAAAATGAGAGGGGTTTATGGGGTATTTATAGATTTTACCCCACGACCTAGGGTCACTCGATCGAGTGGCCCTAGTGCACTCGATCGAGTGCCCTTGCAAACGGGCCTGATCCGGTTAAAGACTCTCCACTCGACCGAGTGGGTCAATCCACTCGACCGAGTGGATCAAGAGGATCGAGCTAAATTAGGAAATGGTTGACTTTTGTTTTATTTGAATTTTTGATTTGGGCGCCAGCTTCTAGAAGCTCCTCTAGGCTGATTTGTGTGACGGATTCATCTTTGACCGGGTTTTGACCCGGTCGCTAAAAGACGGGATTTATTTTTGGTGTCGGTTTTGGCCCAAATTAGTCTTATTTTGCTCGGAACGACCCACTGGGCCTGAGATCAGCTTTGTGGGATCGAACCTGTTCCTGCGGAGGATTAGATTCACCAGGTCCTCCTTAGGAGTTGGGACAGTCTTATCTTCCCCGAATAGTAGCCCCAGCACGGGCTCAGTATTAGCAGCACCCTTCCTTGGATTCCGACTGGATGAGAGCAAATATGTCATCCGAAACGTAGTTGCATTTCCGAGCCAATTTGGTCTCGGGATATGTAAAGGTCGGTTGATACCCTTGATGGGCTATATGGGCTCAAGTAGTTGGTCAACCTCGGGCTATATGGGCTCAACTAGATACCCTTGATGATATTGCAGGCCTTTTCAATGCCTGCCCGAACAACATTGCCCGGGGTCATAGCGTACCCTAGGCCGAAGTGTGAATCTCTGTCGTTCAGGACTTCAATAATTTTCCCAGCTTGAAGATATGGCCTTGAGGTAGCCCCCGGAAAGTATCCAAAATTTTGTAGCATCGTATGGATGCTAGTGGTGAAATAGGGTCTAAAGAGGTATTCCTCCTCGATAATCCCCACAAAATCGAACCCCCAAAGGTCCGCGCCGAGTTGGCCCGTGGCATTGCAGCTATCCACGGTCATAGGGGTTGCCTCGAAGGTGATAACACTATCATGCAAGGGCAACTTAATTTTTCGGTGGAGGGTGGAGGATACCGCTTTGACGCCGTGGATCCATGAGCGTCGTAGGAGCAGATTAAAAGAGGAGGTGACGTTGATCACCTGGAACTCTAGCTCCTTTTCAACTGGTCCCATTGCAATGGTCAGTTTAATGGCCTCAACTACCCACTTTGGGCTCCCATCAAAGGCCTGAAAGGTTTGAGCGTCGGAATGTTGTCATCCTCGGTAATACCGAGGGCTTTGGCAGTCCTTAGAGGGAGGACATTTACAGCAGACCCATCGTCAATTAGGGTCGTAGGAAGATACTTCCCGCGGCACATCACCGTTATGTATGGGGCTAAATTATGGGAGGCCCCGAACGGTGGCAGGTTGGCCTCGGAGAAGGTAATCAATGGGCCTTCTTCCTTGGCTTTTCCCTTTAAGTGAGGCATGACAGTGGCTACCATTTCAGTGGGGGTAGCGGTGGAGTTGATCTTGATTTGATCAAGAGCCTTAGTAAGTGCCTCTCGATGTTATAGTGAACTGACTAAGAGTTGCCATATAGTGAGGTCAACTCGGGTTTTCTTCAATTTCTTCACGAGTGTCGTGTCAGTAGTCGGCTCTTCAGGAGCGACTTCCGTCCGGACTGGCTCATTGACGGTTATCGGGGCAGGGGCGTCCCTAGAGCTAGTACCTTGATAGGGACGACCGGAGCGGGTGAGGTGGTTACTGGCTACGACCTTGGATTTAGCCTTTCGGACCTCTTCACTGGTGATGGGGCTAATTTCCCCTTTCACGAGGTATACGTCATCTTCGTCATCAAACCAGATTCCGTTCACTTGTGTGATGAAAGGAGAGATAAGGTGAGAACATTCGATCACCTCCCCGGTAAAGAAGGCATGGGAACAGAAAGGATTGTCCTTGTTACTCGGCTTGTCCCCGGGCAACGGAATCTTATCACTCTCGATCAAGTCTTGAATAAGATGCTTCAACTTCCAGCATTTTTCGGTATCATGCCTGTTGCCTCGGTGGTATTAGCAATAGGCTTGGGCATCGTAGTTTTTTGACAGTCGGTTGACTGGAACCTCAGGAGTTGGGCCTATCGGTTGGATTAGACCCTTCGACGATAGCCTTTGTAAGGCGTAGGTATAGGTGGTACCTATGTCGGTGAATGCCCGAGGTGGGGCATTCTTCTTGGACGAGGCATCTAGTAGATTAACCTCATCGAAAATGCTGCGGGTTGCAGCTGGGGCCTTAGCGGAGGAGGAGGCTCCTTGATAACCCTTGCTAGAGGCTTTAGTTAGGCCCTCTAGCCTTAAATCTACTTCAATTCTCGTACCCATTTTGGTAAGGGTGGTGAAATTGGGTTTGGCAGCGAACCGGAGATGGACCCGGTAGGAGGGGAGGAGGTTCTTGACAAAGGCCTCCACCAGAGTTTTCTCGCTGGGCTTATCGACCAGCTTCACACTTTCGGCCCTCCAGCGTTGAAGGTATTTAGTAAATCCTTGTTTGGGCTACTGGGCCATAACTTCCAAGGAGCGCATAGTTGTTTGGATCTCGGTGTTATCAACATAGTTCCAAGCAAATTTTGTAGCCACATCATCCTAAGTTGGGTATTTTTTCGGATCTAGCCTATAGTACCAGGCCCGTGGGTGCTTTCAAGGGAAGCAGCGAATAGGTTCTTGAACATGCTCGAGTTTACTCCCTTGATGGCCATGAACTTCTAAAAGGCCCGAATGTGGAGTAACGGATATTCGGTCCCCTCGAACATTGGCAGGCCCGTGAGGTTTAGATTGGCGGGTAACTCACTGTGCAAAGGAGAATAAACCCGGGCGTCCTCCATATGGATGGTGTTATTCCCGGACAGGTGGACCCGTTCCTCTAGTCGGTGCACCGCGCTAACCAGTTCGGCGATAGGCCCAGTGTTTTCGGTATCGGCATTAGGAGTTCCCTGTTCCAGAATGGCTAGGCGGAAATTTGTGGTCGTTTGATCGGCCCTTATTGGTACGAGGTTGGCCTCAATCTCAGTTTGCTAGGAGACCATTGCGTCCATTAAGGTTTTCAAATTGTTCAGAGGTTGCTTCATTCTGAGCTTGGTTGACGGTGGCCTGTTTGTAAGAACACCGCGTAATCAGAAACCACGAACCCAAACTTTGGAATCAAAATAGTACATCCCTTGGAAGGAAAAGACTGAACGAGAAAACGACTCGAGAAAGACGCTTAGACGGACGAGTCGTGGGTAGTGTGACTTTCTTTGGATTCGGCTATGTGGGCCGCATCCCGTTCGAAGGAAAAAACCACGTGAAATTTCCCCAGACTTTGGACTTGAGTGTCTTAGACGGACTTTCCTTTGTAAGGGTATGCCTTACGCGGGTCGGTCATGCCTTTGAGACAAGGCGGACATGGGATGGGGAAGAAACCCGCGATGTAGGATCGACGGAGGTTCGACACTATAAACCTTCGACGACTTACGGGAAGACCTGACACACGAAATACGGTAGGTCCTAAAATAAGGAATGTTTTGAAAATGGGATTGAATTCCGAAAAATTCGGAGGACGGTCCAGACTTTTAAAATTGGCAGCATGCCGACAGGACCAATTCTTTTTGAAAAGTCAAAAATTTTGAATCTTGAAATGGATAGCATGCCGGCTAAAAAAATAGGCTACTTTTGAGTCAAATCATAAGCCTAAATTTTGGCAGCATTCCGAGTTTTTGAAAATTGGATATTTTGAAAAAATGCATTTTTGAAAATGAATGAATTTGAAAACGACAAGGAAACCAAGTAGCACATAGTCACACAAGCATTATGACGACAACATGTATGCTTTACACTAAGTCTCGGTCGGTCGAAATAGGGTCTATACCAGTGCGCATGGCCTTTTCGATAATCTGGACGGACTCCTTTCCCAATTTATATAAGGACGTGTAGCGAAACCCATACGAATTAGCCATGAACACCTTGACATAACCAATTTGGAATATATCGCGGTATAGTGGGCCATCAGTCGCCAGTACCGGCCCGGGTAAAATTGGGGTTATGCATGAACCGTAAAACTAACGCGGATATTGTACTAACCGAACGATTTTTCTTGAGTCTCACCCTGAGGATCCGATGACAAGTTGTACATCAGTTTTCCCCAGCGGAGTTGCCAAATGATGGACATGACATAGGTCCACCCCGACGCGGACACTCGTGGATTTGGGCGGCGAAATGTTTCCTATGTGAGATAGTTCTTGGGTCGAAATTTAAATCGAAATAAGAGTCGCCACCGAACATTGTGGAAGTTCGGGCCCGTTCGAACCCAATCTATACTTGGGCGGACCATGACGTGGAAACATCAAGACCAATTCATCAAAAGTGCTCTACTAGGTTCCCTATCCAAGGACACGGGAGCCCTAGTCACACGCGATAGTCTATAATATCTCATTTAGCTATAATAGGGCGCTTGTTCTTAATTGATTCAATTTTGTGACAAACCGATTATATCGACTTGATACGAATATCGTAGCCCTTCGCATCGTGATGTCGTTATCGGGTCGCAAGGACCGTACGACTCTCGGATTGACGGCATAGGGTTTCGTGCCACTTCGATTATCGATGGATCTTTTACGCACGACATTTGACTAAGGAGTCAACATTGGACGCTCAGAGCGACATTCGAAAATGATATCGCATACAATCGATAATAAACAACTACAATCGTGTCAATACCCGTAGGGTCAGGCGCACGCCATGAGGCGCCCTGGCCCTGATGTGAGTTGATATGAACTTTGAAACAAGAATATGAAGTAGGATTAGTATTCTGAAATGGAACGTAAACAAGTGACCAAAACAGAATGAAAGGGTTAGTTTGAGGATGAATATACCGTAACCAAGGATAGTATGCTAGGTGAAGTAGACCTATACTTCAACAAAGCGGGTGCTAAATCAAACAACGCGATTGAAGTAGCGAGTTTAGAGCTTGTAACGCGACTAACTCTAGACTTTGTCTTGTAAGCAACAAGGACGTAAAAGAAAGCTTAGCTTTACTCAGGTTTTTGATTTCAATATTGGATGTCTTATTCAGTCAACTAGATGGCTATATATAGCCTACAAAGGACCCTTAAACCGGCTGGTTAAGGGTGACAAAAACAAAGTTACAACCATGTGAACACGGAGCTAATAACAAGGCTTAGGAGCTAATAACAAAGTAATGTAAACATGGAGCTAATAACAAAGCTCTAACAAAGAGCATCAGCCAAGGCACACTTGTGTGAACATGGAGCCATAAACAAAGCTTGAGGATGTGCACACTATGTGAACACAATCAGCCTCAAACACCTTCATAACTTCAGTACACTTCCCATGCTTGAATGAGTGTGAACCCAAGTTAGTGTCTTCATATTACCTTGATTATTTGCTCCTTTATTCAGCTCACACACGAGCTAGCTCACTAATTGTAGTAGGCACACTACTAAGCTGGTAAGAGGTGCTAGTGTGGCTGAACTAAGAACAAGAGGAGCTAAGGTGCCTTTATTGAACTCTTTGGTAGCTCCTTGATTCGGATCATCTCCTCCCCCTTGAAAAGGAATTGTCCTCAATTCTGAAAAGTCATCTTCATCAAGATAAAGAGCAAAATCTCCCACTTTGGACGTGGTATGCTCTTCATAACTATCCGGTAACTTCATCTTGCAACCATGGTTGTTTCCCTTGTATGGAGCTTCTGTTTGGGACATCAATCTGGTCTTTCTCTTGACAGCTTCATCCGTTGTGTAACAAACACTGAGGTGAGTCATTATGGAGGATGGCATGTACTCTCTTGGTTTGATGGGACTCTTTGGGAAAGGACTTGTTAAGTATTTGCTCATGATGCTTAGATTACTCCCTTGTGTTCTTAGCAAAAGGAAGTGCTCCTTCCACGTCTCTAAGGTCCTGGTTATGTCATAACCTACAGCTGGTCCTCCTCCTTGAGCTTCTCTAGTTAATACACTCTGAAATAGGATGTTTTGGGACACAAAAATGGTCCTCTTTAGGAAGAAGATCGTCCTGCAAAACAAACTCATCAAAAGTGTTAAGAGTAACAGTCTTGCACTTGGTGAGTATATCAGCCTCCGTGGAGTAATATTCCTTCAAGGTCTCAATTCCAAGCGTGCTTGCATCTATGGTGGATGAGTGTGTGTATTGACAAGATGAAGCCTTAGCCATGACATTGTTTTTCCCACCTTCATCCTTTAAGAATCCATGATCTCTATTAAGTGTCAAACAAGCTGGTATCTTAATAGGAATGTCAACACCTAGTTTCTTTAGCCACTCTTCAGATTGTTTCCCTTCACAACCACTATTAACCTTAGCTGGTTCCTCTTTAGTGGTCTTGACGGCATCAAACTCCCCCTCTTCTATAGCATGTACTCCCACATTTTTACTAGCAAACATTGAGAGGTTGGGTTTTCCGACTCGATTGGTTAACATATTGCATACGTTTTGAGGTGTCATGGGTTTGAGTACAATTTTCTTTCCCTTATCACTCAATTCATACTCATTCCTCCTCCCATGGTGAACTACGTCCCTATCAAACTGCCAAGGACGGCCTAATAGTATGTGACAAGCATCCATAGGAATAACATCACACAAAACCTCATCAACGTAGGAACCCATGGTCAAGCCAACCCTCACTTGTTTAGTGACCCTTACCTTGTTCCCGTTGTTTAACCAATGAAGTGCATAAGGGTTAGGGTGATTAGTAGTAGCTAGACCTAGTTTGTTTACCATTTCAGTTGAGGCAACGTTGGTACAACTACCTCCATCAATGATTAAACTACACCATTTATCTTTAACTTGACACTTAGTATGGAATAGTTGGTCTCTTTGTTCGGTGTCCTGTTGAATGGGGTTAGCATGTAGAGTACGTAGTACTAAGAGTGTGTCATAAGCCGGAGGTTCATAAGCCTCAATATTTTCCTCTTCCTCTTCCTCTTCCTCGTTAACATTGAAAACAGCCCCTATACGTTGTTCCTCTTCCCATAATTCATCCCTAACAGTGATTACTTCTCTTAAGGTCACAACTCTTTTATTTGGACAAGCGTTTTTGTAGTGACCAAACCCTTGACACTTGAAACAACGTAATTTAGAGAGACTAGTTTCAGTGGTTGTTTTGGTGGTAGATTGAGGTGGGGGTGCGGGGTTATTCTTAACAATAAGGGGTTGATTAATATTAGTAGGATTGACTCCATTACCATCATCCGTTCGAGACCAAGTATGACTCTTACTAGACTCACCCTCATGTTTTCCCTTCCCTGGTGCTTCAACTTTTAGACACAACCCACACAAGGTATCAAAATCAGAATAAGGACACAAATCAACCGTATTAGCTATACTACGATTTAACCCGCGTAAGAACCTAGCCATTTTTATCTCTTCATTTTCTTCTACTTCTCCCATTAGAACCAAGTTCTCAAATTCTTCTATGTATTCACTAACACTCATTTTTCCTTGTATAAGGTTAGCAATCTTTTTGTATAAGGATAACTTGTGCGTAGTTGGGACATACCTCTTACGCAGTTTACGTTTTAAGGACTCCCAAGAAGTAATCTTACCCTTTCCATTTCTGGTGCGTTGTACCTTAAGCCCTTCATACCAAAGGGAAGCCCCTTTGCTTAGCTTTAGAATGGCGTATTTGCACCTCTCTTCGTCCTCCAAATCCTTGAAGTCAAAGAGCTTCTCCATGTTTCTTTCCCATTCCAAGTAGACTTCAGGATCAGTACCACCATTGAACTCAGGGAGTTCGTTTACTTTGATCTTGTCCACCGGTTCCCTCCTTGCTTGGAAACGAGAATTCTTGGGCTGGTAGTTCTCCAACGCCTTCTTTAGTTGTTCCAAGAAGCTAGGGTCTTCAAAGTTCAATACTCCTGCCATGCTTTACGTCTAAAGGAAGACCAAAGCTCTGATACCACTAATGATGTGAGTTGATATGAACTTTGAAACAAGAATATGAAGTAGGATTAGTATTCTGAAATGGAACGTAAACAAGTGACCAAAACAGAATGAAAGGGTTAGTTTGAGGATGAATAAACCGTAACCAAGGATAGTATGCTAGGTGAAGTAGACCTATACTTCAACAAAGCGGGTGCTAAATCAAACAACGCGATTGAAGTAGCGAGTTTAGAGCTTGTAACGCGACTAACTCTAGACTTTGTCTTGTAAGCAACAAGGACGTAAAAGAAAGCTTAGCTTTACTCAGGTTTTTGATTTCAATATTGGATGTCTTATTCATTCAACTAGATGGCTATATATAGCCTACAAAGGACCCTTAAACCGGCTGGTTAAGGGTGTCAAAAACGAAGTTACAACCATGTGAACACGGAGCTAATAACAAGGCTTAGGAGCTAATAACAAAGTAATGTAAACATGGAGCTAATAACAAAGCTCTAACAAAGAGCATCAGCCAAGGCACACTTGTGTGAACATGGAGCCATAAACAAAGCTTGAGGATGTGCACACTATGTGAACACAATCAGCCTCAAACACCTTCATAACTTCAGTACACTTCCCATGCTTGAATGAGTGTGAACCCAAGTTAATGTCTTCATATTACCTTGATTATTTGCTCCTTTATTCAGCTCACACACGAGCTAGCTCACTAATTGTAGTAGGCACACTACTAAGCTGGTAAGAGGTGCTAGTGTGGCTGAACTAAGAACAAGAGGAGCTAAGGTGACTTTATTGAACTCTTTGGTAGCTCCTTGATTCGGATCAGGCCCATAGACGCCTGGGGCGGTGCACCTGAAAATATGGGCGCCACCTCCGGTGCATCCTATTCAGGTGTTATACGGACTTTGGGCAATGTTTAGTTATCGGATGCATTTGATTTGATTTTGAAAGTAGTTTCGTATTATCTTAATATACGCGGTATTTATATATGATGGAAATACAGATGAAGATAAAATAAATATTAGATGGTTAACGGTGGTATTAAAAAAAAATTTAAAGGGTTGATTCGCCTTAAACAACAAAAAATGCGGGGTGACGGGATAAGCGACCGGCAACGCGAGTTCGATACTCTTATATTCGTGTTTCCTTATCCCATCATCCTTTGTTTTCGATACGTAAATGGACGAATATTTTATGGTCGGGTTAGTAGTTGGTTCGCCTTAAACAACCAAAAACGCGGGGTGACGGGATAAGCGACGGCAATGCGAGTTCGGTACTCTTGTATTCGTGTTTCCTTATCCCGTCATCCTTTGTTTTCGATACATAAAAGGACGAATATTTTATGGTCGAGTTAGTAGTTGGCGTTACGATAAAGTAATATTAGTATTACGATAAAATTAAAGTTAATAAACGAAATTAAAAGAGGAGGAGATCAAGAGAAAGACGGGGTTTGTTTACACCCTCAACCTACATGCTAAACATCTCGGAATACGGGCTTGTCTAGTGGCGGCGTACGCACGGGAGCATCGAGAATGTAGGCAAGTTATGGTGTGTTTAATGGTGGGAAAGGCTCTCGATTTTCAGAAAAGAGTTTCGAGAAAATGATTTGCGACCCTTGAAACGTCGGAGGAGGGTGAATTTGTAGAGTTTTGCAAAATGCTTCGGCATTCTATTCTGACGCCCGGAGTGGGGCGGTTCAAAAATCGGGCGCCCCGGCTGAGGCGGCTCACTACTTCTGGGACGCCTGGTTGCAAGTAGTCGAAGTTGCGCATATCAGAAATCGCTCTAAATACGTATTGATATCCGTGTTATTCAAGGCATGATTTAATCCGATTGATTTTGATTAATTCATGTATTTGGACATCATTTTGGGATTTTTGTTTTCGGGTATCGGCTTTGACTGGTTTCGGCTCGGTCACAAAAGATGGTTTTGCCCCCGGTGGCGATTTTACCGCAAAATAGCTTTATTTTATTGGAAACAACCTACTGAGTCTGGATTTGAGGTAGGTTTTGTGAGATTTGTACTTCACTAAGTGCCCACCTCGGATACTATTGATTCCGAGCCCATATTCGAGCGCATTAAAGCATGTTTACGTCCGATCATCATCGCGTGTTTTGTTGGAGACTGATATAGACACAAGCAATCAAAATGCGGATGTCTTCACCAAGTGACCAAATGCATACAGAAGGATGTTAAGTGCAGAATTGATAGTATTCTTCAACGTCCGTTTATCACATTGGATGAGAGTCAGGACCTTCGCAAGCTAATTGGGGCTTAAGGACTTGGTTTGTTATTTTTTTAGGTTGCTTTGTCCTATATTGTACATCAGATGACGATTTGTTTGTATATCTGATTTGATTATAATAAAAGCTCACATTTACACACAAAAAAAACATTTAAATTCCACAACCTTATGGTGATTAGGGCGATGATAGATCGCTTTCATGATAGTACTTCGACTTTTTCACATGGCTTTTGGGGAGGTCGGGAGGACCCTAGAGGATTTTCGGATGATTAGCGGCTTGCCCTGGGTCCGGATAGGATTAGGTGGGCCGCCGAAGGCCCTAGTCTAGATAGCGATGGGGTGCGGGGCCTCATCGGGGATTGTTTACCGCGTGAGGCATATAGTACGCCTCATGCTTTGGTGTGTTCTTACATCACCGATCACTTCGAGCGGGTGGCGGTGTTAGAGGGTCGAGAACCCAACACGCCGGAGCAGGATGCCCGGTTGTGGTTGTGGTACTTCGTAGGTTTGACCCACTTCTCGGACAAGGGCGAGAGGTTCAGCACTAGGATTTTGCCCTTCCTAGCTGAGCTGACTCAGGTGGGACGTTACGATTGGGTGACCACGGCTTTCGCGGAGATGACTCGCTGCCCGCAAGTCATGGTAAGGCCGTTGGTGATAGGGTCGGCCTCAGCTGTGCCCATTGTGGGTCCGGGCCTTATACTGGAGGTTAGTTGCTTTTCTCGCTTTTCAAGTTCTACTTAGTTTCGGCTCGATTTTGCTGAAGTTGTTTTGGGGTTTTATAGGCTTGGATTTACTCCGAATTTCCGTGCTTGGCACCTAAGACGGTAAGGGTGCACCCTAAGAGATTCCCGGCGGGAATCGAGTGGAGGCTGGCTTAGTCTAAGAGCACCATCAGCCATTACCCGGTGGAGAATGCGTTGGTTAACAAGCTAGGCCTCGACGATGTAAGTTTTCTTCTGTAGTCTATTTGTTCAATAGCCCCCAAGGTTTAGGATTCATTAGGATGTCGTTTTTATTTGTGTAGTTTGTAGCCCGCCCTTGAGCCGATTACGAGTGCGTGCCCGGGTATGTGACTGCGGAGCTGAGGCCTCGAAGTTATAGGAGGATGCTTCTTCCTCCGTTGTTTCGCCCGGTTTGGTATCTGGGCGAGCGGTTGGTGCGTCAATGCTTATATGACGATTTAAGGGTGTCGGTTGATCCTCCTCGGACCATGTTCGGACCACCGACCGCCGCAGAGGTCCTCGAGGATAGGGACGGAGAAGGAGGCGATAATCTCTTGGTGTCTGGTGCCTCCTATCTATCTCACGTCACCCGGCGGTTAGCTTGGTACCACCTTGTGGTAATGTTCTAATCTTTAGCTCGAAGGTTTGGGTTGTGGTTTGTTATTTTTTGCCCTTTGATTGACCAATCTGTTGTCTTTTCAGCTGGCCGATCCGGCTAACGAAATCCAACCCCCAGATTTTCCCTTCACTCTGCTTAGGGTGGATGCGGCTGGGATACCCTTACTAAGCCCCTCTCCCCGTGTTCTATTGAGGAGATGGATGCCGAGATAGAGTGGCATGACCGGGTATACCGGGTAAGTTTTGACTTTTGTTTTCGATTTGAGTTCTAAGAATGTGGGGTTTGTTTGCCTAACTTTCATGGTTTTACCTCTCAGGTTTCGTCGGCTTGCCATCAGCGGTTGTGGCAGGCTGCCAACTGCTTCCGGGCTTATGCCTCGAGGGTTTCCCGTGACACTTCAGGGCCTCGATCGGTGAGTTTGTGTGACTAAGGTGGTTTTCTAGGTTGCTCGTGTGTTTTCCTAATGTTTGAGTGTACTCGCAGGATGTCTCGGATATGGTGGGACAGTTGGAGACTCGGGTGACCGAGCTCGAGGCGAGAGATGTTGAGTCGCAGCGGACCTTGCAATCTCGAGCTGACGAGATCGCCTTCCTAAAGGAGCATTTGGCTCGGTCTCGGGGGGAGACCTCCACACAGGGTGAGGCCAGGCATCGGATCGAGAGGGAGGCTGAGGCTGAGGCTACGGGTGTTAATGAGGAGATTGGAGGAGACTCCGAGACGGCTACCCTAGATATGCTGTCAGGGATGGATGGTAGTGAGTCTCCTCTCATAGGCTTGGACGATCTAGACTTCGATGACAACCTTTGTGAGATCGTGATGGCCATCGGTGTGGCTTCTAAGGGTCCTCCCTAGCCTCGATTCGTGTATAAATTTGTACATTTTGTATATTTTCTTTAAATTTTAGTGCTCAAATTAGTTGGATTAGTCTTGTGCTTGGCGAATTTGTTTACCTAAATTGACAAGTAATCACTTTTGAGTTCATTCATTTGCGATCTGACCCAGTTTAGGGCGTGTTAGTGTTGCATGGGAGTATGAAAACCGTTTGTTTCGGATGTTTTTGAAATGCGTTAGTTTGAGCCGGGAATCGGATCAGGTAGTACGTCGATTAAAATGTTTTGACTCGAGACGTAAAATATTAACATGTTTTGACCAAGTGTGTTAAGAGATGAGCGAATATGCTTTGACCGAGTGTGTTAAGAGATGAGCGAACATGCTTTGACAGAGTGTGTTAAGAGATGAGCGTAGGTATTCAGAACAAGACCGAAGTTTAAAATTCGGGCGACTCGGGCAAAAAAAGAAAAAAATTTAGACCACTTTTACACATTCATAAAATCGCCTTGTTAGGCTACAGACGCGACTTGCCGATAACCGTTAAAAGGCTACGACACACCTAGGTGGGGTAGCTTATCCCCCTAAAAAAAAGAATAAAAAGACGTCTAAGTCTCGTGCGTGCGACGAGTGAACTCGCGTTCCTGTAGCTTCTGCATGGATATCTCGGTTTTCGGGGTGGGCTCTAGTGACTTTAGGAGGTCGTTCTCAGTGTCTGAGGTATAGGATGATAGTTATGGTGATCACGGGAGTTCAAATTTCTATCCTCGGGTTGCTCGGGTTGAGTCATGCCTGGCTTCAGGCGCTCGGACTGATGCAATTGGATTCCGGGTCGCTTGGACATGGGCGGCCGGAGACTCGGGCGCGTGGGCCGGTGCGGTTCGAACCCCGGGTTATGGAAACTTTTGTTGTTTCCTAATTCTCGTGGGATTGGGGCTATATATACGTGTTGTGGGTCCATGTTCTAGACATACTAGGATATCCGTAAGGTATAGAACCATATCTAGGGTCATTTCGGATTTCGGGAATGTCCTAACCGAGTGGGTGGGTTTGTTTAAGAAACGTTATTCCGAGGTTAGTTCAAACGATGGTTTATCGACGGTTGTTGCACTGAGTTGAGTCAAGGTACAGGATGATTTTCTACGGGCATGCTCTAGATTTTGGGACCCAAAACATCATGTTTTTGCTTTCCTCGAGGGTAAAATTTGCCCTTTGCCCGAAGAGATAGATGCTATAGGCGGGTGGAGCTCGGTTCGACCTTGTGTGCCTTGTGGAGATGATGCCCATGTGGAGCGGTTTTACCACTTTTTGGACCTTTCCTCGTTGGAGGAGGCTACAGGTTATTTTGGTGTGGATGGTCTTAACTTAGAGTTGCTTTCTAGGACATTCTCTCGGGTTGGCTCCCATTATGTTTCGGTCTTGGCATGTAGACGTGCTTTTAATATTGCCATTGCTTGCTATTATCTTCTCGAGGACGCGCGGTCAAGCGAAGGTTGGGGGAATCCTTGCATTTTGGTCGTGGTAGCGGCTATGGAACATGGACGATCACCCTCTTTGCTTATTTTTGGTGAGCTTGTTCTGGGTCTTGATGCTAGTGTTCGGGTACAGGGGACACCTTCTCGGGGTTCTATGATCATCTTACTGGTGTGTTGTTTTGTTTTTTTTCTTTTTTTTCTATGTTTCTGTAGCTTGATTTTATTTGTTTTGTGGTTGCTTTGGCTTTGGAGGTGCGATGCTTCATCGTGTTATTGTACAGGTTTGGTTGCAAGAGCGGCTCGGTTTAATCGACCCTCCCCGGTGTTTCAAAGATTACAACTACAGGGGTTTCACGGGCCGGAAGATGGTGTTGGTGTGGAGCAAAAGTCTCGAAGAGGAGGATTGGCTTTCCTATTTGGTTAGAGGAGACGTTCTCATCAGGTGGTCTATCCCGTTGTGGAATATTAGTGGGCATGTCGGGTTTCCATTTTCATCTTTGACCTGGGTTTGCTACAACTATCCATGAGGGATCAAGTTTATATTTACCCGAGCATGTTGTCCAATCAAATGGGTGTCCGACCTCCTATTCCGGATGATGCTAAAGTTGTTTCTGGTTCTGATCCATGGACCGAGGATTTGCTTAGGGGGTTCAGGGTGTCTTGGGAGCATAAGTTTTTGCATCCCGTTGCTCGACTGACCGACAATACTTCCGTCCGGAAGAGGGTTTGTGAACACCCGTCAGGATAGACCGACCCAAAAGTTAGGAAGACAGCGCAGCTAAGAGGCGAAGAGGAGACTCGAGAGACCGTTATTAAGCGCCTATTCAAAGACAGTGGGACCGATCCTAGTTTAGTCAGTTCATCTGAACAGGCCAAAATCGACAAGACCCATATTAAAGCTGTAAAAGGGCAAAGAAAGTGGGATTTGCTGGACTCACATTTGGATACGGTGTTAGAAGCTTGCTTTCGGAAAATCGAGGAGGAAGAATGCAAGCAGTCATACCCGAATGGTAAGGGTAAGGAAAAGTTGGACCGGTAGAGTCCAGCCGTTTAGTACTATGTTGTATTAGTTGATATTATGTGGCGTATTAGTACTAATTTTTGCGGAGTTTAGACACATTGTTAATTTTCCGGGATGTCCGGATTTTGGATGCTTGATGTAGATGCCTCGACAAAGGCTCGATTTAACCAGTTTTGTTTTTAATGAGAAGCACATTAATTTTTTTTTTTCTTTTCTTTTTTTTGTGGTGGCTCGCAACTCGATTTTTCATTATACCCGGAGCGCCCTTTCGGGTTTTCACACCGTCCTCGGCTCACCTTTTTTTTTTACGACGGCTCGCAACTCGTTTCTTCATTTTGCTTGGGTTGCCCTTTCGGGTTTTAACCCCGTCCTCGGCTCGTCATCTTTTTTTTTTGACGACGGTTCGCAACTCGTTTCTTCATTTTGCCCGGGACACCCTTTCGGGTTTTCACCCCGTCCTCGGCTCGTCGTTTGTGCTTCGTCATTTTAACTCACTCATTGACCGGGTCGTGGGAGGAATCCTGGTTTATTCATGAATCGTTTAATCGATTTTGTTTTGTTTAGTTGTGTGGTTGTACCCGGAGAAGGGTTGCCTACGTATCCACTTTTGGACGGAATCAAACCAATTATCGATGCGAACTTAATTAATTAATTTTTTTTTTTGTTTTTTTTGCTTTCCCCTAAGTCTGAGGTTGGGATGTGGTTGGCAGGGTGTCTATGGGTAGTATCGTTTGATTTGATCCATGTTGGTTGGGGTTGAGAATTCTTGACCGTCTAAGTCGGTGAGGATCACTGCGCCACCGGAGAGTATTTTCTTGGCGAGGTAAGGGTCTGCCCAGTTTGGTTTGAATTTCCATCTAGGGTCGACGGGAAGGGGTGCTCTAATGGATTTGATTACTAAATCTCCCTCGTGTATGTTTTGGGATTTCACTTGCTTACTAAAGGGTCGTTGGATGCGTTGTTGGTAGGCTTGTACGTTGGATAAGGAATGTATCCTACGCTCGTCTAGGAGTACTAGCTCGTCATACCGTTTTTGGTTCCATTCTTTTTCGGGAAAACCGCTCTCGGCTAATATCCTTAGTGATGGTATTTCTAACTCTACGGGTTGTACTGCTTCGGAACCGTAGGTTAGGTAATATGGTGTGGCTCAAGTGGGTGTTATGTAGGATGTTCGGTATCTCCATAAGGCGAAGGGGATCTTGTTTGGCCAATCTCGATAGTTGTCTATCATCTTCTTAAGGATTGTGGTTATGGTTTTGTTGGCCGCCTGTACGGCCCCGTTTTTTTGTGGCCTATAGGGTGATAACTTGTTTCTTTGGATTTTGTATTTGTCGAGGAGTTTCTGGGTGTCCGCCCTGAAGTGAGCCCCCTGCTGATGATCTCGTGAGGTATGCCGTATCGGCAGATGATGTTGTTTTGTAAGAATTTGACTACTTGTTTTGAGGTTAATATGTTGTAAGAGGCGGCTTCTACCCATTTGGTGAAATAATCGACGGCCACTAGTATGAAACGGTGTCCACCGGTTCCGGATGGGTGTACTTTCCCTATGATGTCTATTTCCCAAGTAGAGAAAGGCCAGGGTTTGGCTATGGTGTGGAGAGGATATGGGGGTAGGTGTTGGACGTTAGCGAATATTTGGCAATTGTGGCAGTGTCGGACATGGTGTCGACAGTTTGTCTCCAAGGTAATCCACTAATAGCCCAGTCTCATTATTTTTCGGGCTACTAGGTGTGCACTCATGTGGGGTCCGCACTCTCCGTCATGTACCTCCTCCATGACTTTCTCAGATTGGTTTTTTTTTATGCACCTAAGGAGGACTCTTTGTGCGGTTCGTTTGTATAGCAGTCCTTGATTTAGGACATAGTGGGTGGCTTGTATTCGTAGGGCTCTTTTGTTCTTGGTGTTAGTGTTGGGCGGGTATGACCCGTGGGTTTTAAAGTCTAGGATTGCTTTACACCAAGGTTCTTCGGGGGTGTCATTGGTTTCGAGGCTATGAATGTAGGCCGGTTGTTCGCTTCTTTCTACGCAAATAGGCATAGAGAAGAAGTGATCGAGCATGTTTACTAGTGAGGCTAGTTTGGATAATGCGTCAGTGAATTGGTTTTCCTCGCGGGGTATGTGTATGAAGTCGATTTCGGTGAATTCCCGGGATATTGTCTCCACTTTGGTTTGGTATAGGGTTAGGCTTTCGCTATAGACCTTCCAGTTTCCCGTGGCTTGGTTGACTACTAAGGATGAATCTCCATATACTCTAAGGTTTTTGACTCCTAGAGACACAGCCGCTTTTAGACCTATTAGGCAGGCTTCGTATCCGGCTGCATTGTTGGTAACGGGAAAGTCTAATTTGACTGATATGGGTATATGGTCACCTATTGGGGATATCATGAGGATTCCTACACCGCACCCTCTCATGCTCGAGGCACCATCAAAGTCAAATTCTGCCAACATGAGGGTCCATCGGGCTAGTCGTTTGTTGAGGACAGGTTTCTCGAAGATGTATTTGATGGGGTCCATTTTTGAGTATACGTGTACGGTATGGCTGAGCATGTAGTGCCGGAGTTTTTTAGTTGACCATACTAGGGCAAGGCAGGTCCTTTCTAGGGGTGTGTATTTTTTTTCGTACTCGAGGAATTTTTTGCCAATGTAGTAAATAGCTCTCTCTTCTTTGATAACGGTTTGTCCTAGCATGGCCTCCATTGCGGTTTCAGTTACGGTAAGGTAGAGGAAAAGTGGTAGCCCTTTCTTGGGAGACATTAAGACCGGGGGTTGTGCTAATATTTCTTTTACCTTATCAAAGGCCCTTTGGCATTTATCGTCCCAGACGGTGGGTTCGGTTATTTTGAGTTTTTTGAAGATGGGCTCACAGACCATGGTCAGTTGGCAATGAAACGGCTAATGTATTGAACCTTACCCAGAAACCCTCTAATCTCCCTTTCGTTTGAGGGTGCGGGCATGTCTAATTGGGCTTTTATTTTGGAGGGGTCTATCTCAATTCCTCGCTGGCTCACTACGTGACCTAAAAGTTTCCCCGATATGACCCCAAAGGCGCATTTTCGTGGGTTAAGCCTCATATTATACTGGCGTAGGCGTTTGAAGAATTTTTCAAGGGCCGGGATGTGCCCTTCTCGATCTTGGGATTTGACATCATGTCATCTACATACACCTCGACTTCTTTGTGCATCATGTCGTGTAAATGTATGGTTGTGGTTCTTTGGTAGGTTGCCCCAGCATTTTTAAGTTCAAAAGGCATTACCGAGTAACAATAGGATCCCCATGGTGTGGTGAAGGCTGTTTTAGACATGTCCTCTTTTGCCATTTTTATTTGATTATACCCAGCATACCAGTCCATGAAAGAAAATAGGGCGTGATCGGCGGTATTATCTACCAGGATATCTATATGGGGTAAGGGGAAGTCGTCCTTGGGGCTGGCTTTGTTAAGGTCTCAGAAATCTACACAGACCCGACTTCTCCCGTCCTTTTTGGGGACGGGGACTATGTTGGCTACCCTATCGGAGTATTCGGAAACGTGTATGAACCCGGCCTTAAATTGTTTATCCACTTCCTCCTTGACCTTAGGGGCCCACTCGGATCGCATGCGGCGTAACTTTTGTTTTACTGGTTTATACCCGGGTTTGATTGGGATTCGGTGTTCGGCTATATCTCTGTCTATGCCCGGCAAGTCTTTGTAAGACCAGGCGAAAACGTCTTTGTATTGCGTGAGTAAGTCCGTGAGTTGTTCTCTCTCAGTAGGATCTAATGAGGTTCCTATTTTCAGGATTTGGGTTTCCGAGGGAGTTCCAACGTTTATGGATTCGGTGTCTTCGTTTACCGGGGTTTCTAACTCTTTTCTGGCCAACTCTCTTAAGGTTTCTGGTGGGAGGTGAGTGTCGTAAGAGTCGTTTTGGTCATTTTCGTTTTGTTCGTTATCGATAATGGCATTGCATGTTAAGTGCGACGAGTCATAAGCGAAATTATTTGTTTTATTATTAGTTAAATCGAGCATGCCGAGGACTTTGATAAGGAGACTCTCTATTCGTTTGACAGAGATAACATTATCGGGATTTCCGGGACAGGCCCCGGTTCATCCCGAACAGACACATATGTAGATGGAAGACAAACGATACTAGACTCTTGGCCCGTTTCAGACCCAGACTCGGACTCTTCGAATATCCTTCCCTCTCCCGTGGTTAGCTTGAACTTCCTACCATTCTCGTTGGTTCATGTGACGGATTTCCTCCACCCTCCACCCTCTTGACTTTTGTCGGTATTGATGATGAGGGCGTTGGGGTCAAATTGCTTGTCAGTCATGACCACATTAACTAACTCACTGGGATTCACGAGCACGAAATGCTCTTCCCCGAATAAGAGACAATTGGCCAAGCCGTCCATACAAGGTGTGTGTTTGGGTTTTGAGGTGTTGGGTATGGTTTCCGGGATGAAGTAGCAATCTTGTAATATTTCTATTCCAGGATGTCGAATGCCCTTGATGTAGGTTGGTTCGGGAAATCCCATGTAAGGTTCGTGGTCGCCTTCCTTTACGAAAAACCCATTTAGGGTGAGGTCATATGGCGGGATTTGGATGCCCTTAGTTTTTCGTGTGCGCATGATAGCCATGCATTCACGGATTTCGCCTTCGGTTGCGGGGTACACAAAGCCTATCGTGTGGGTTTGTCCGATGGGATCATGGAGTTTACTTGCGGTGCTGGGATTTTTTCCTAGTGACAACCTTGGGAAATGCCCCTGCTGTCTCATCATAAAGTTGATGGCTAGGTTTGAGTTCTGATTAAAGTCGAACGGGGCTAGGTCTTGTTCTAACAGGTTTACTACGTGAAATCCCCTTAACTTGGTATCGGCGTCTTCCGTGACTTGCGAGGTGGTGGATTTTTCTACAAAGGCTCTCATGGGGGAGGCATGAATGGTGACTATTTCACCGTTGATGGGAACTTTCACCTTTTGGTGTCGGGTAAACGGTACGGCTTTAAGGGCATGGATCCAAGGGCGCCCTAGGACCATATTGTAAGATCCGCTTTGAACGTCTAAATCTTGAAAGTTCATTTTCCTCTCTACGGGACCTACAATGGAATTAAGGGTGGCGACCCCTGCGACCGGACGCCTCGTGCCATCATAGGCGCGCACTCCGGACTTGGTGGGTATGAAGTCGGTGTCTGACATTCCTAAGGCGCGGGCGGTTTTGAGAGGGATTACATTTACGGCAGAACCGTCATCCACAAGGGTCATGGGAACCTTCTTGCCTAAACAGGTTTCTGTGACGTAAAGGGCTAGATTGTGTTTTGGTCCAAAGGGTGGGAGGTCTTCGTCGGAAAAGGTTATAGGATCCTTTAGTTCATTGGCTTCTTGAAGAACATGTCCTATCATGTCTTTCGGGTGTAACGGTTGAGGATATGTTCATTCATCCCAAGGCTTGGACTAGAGCCATGCGATGATTATAAGAGCTAGCTATGAGTTGCCATATGGAAAGGTCGGTTTTGGCCTTTTGTAGTTGTTTGACTATTTGTACCTCAGGAGTGGTAATCGGGATTTCGTCGGTGGTTGGGGTGTTTTCAGGAGTGTGATTGGTGTTCGGTATGTCGACCGTGACGTTTTGGTAGGGTCACCCAGATCTAGTGATGTGGCTTATGTCCTTGGTTTGGGTGATTGTTGGGGGGGATCGATACTATTGGTTCGTGGATGTAGACATCATCATCGTCATCCGCCTATACCCCATGTATGGCGTGATCACGTTGGTATTGCTCATAATTGATCGTGCCAATTTGAATGTATGATGGCTTTTCAGGATGGGGGAAGGCTCCCTCTTCAATTAGGTTTTGGATGGCATGCCTTAGTTTGGTGCAGGATTGGGTTTCGTGTCCTGGCCCCTGGTGAAAAGAGCAGAAGGCCTTAGGATCCCATGATTTGCTTCTTTGTCCCAGAGGGATTTCGAGTACAGGTTCTAGAGGGGATAGTAGGCCATGTTTGATGGCGATGGCTAAAGCTTCGTCATAGGGGATGTCTAAGTGGGCGAACTTTCTAGGGGTTTTCTTCTTTTGGGGAGCGCTACTCCGGCCTACTTGGATTGGTGGACGATTTTGGGTTTTGGTTGCGAGGGAATCCATCCGCTCGTTGAGGTTATGAATAGAGACCTCAATAGAGGTCACGGAGGTGACGAGGTTGTAAACCATGTGAGTTAGATTTTTGACACCGAAATTTGGGACTGGAGTTATGGTGGAGGATGATCTCTGCAATATAACATCGGGAATCAAGGAGGTTTCGTTGGACGTCATAGAGATTCGAAGGATGCTCGTGACCGAACGACGCAGAAATGAGACCCTTGACCTGCGGGTGCGTGCGGTCAATGATTTAGGGACTCGGGTGCTTTAGACTCTTAGTATATTCGGTGAGACGCCTAATGAATTTTAAATCTCTGTAAAGAGACGATGTGACACAAACCTCGTAGGTGAGGTTTAAAGAGGACTTCTCAAAGGAAGACGAACCGAAATGTAAGGCCTCGAGTAGAGGCGATCCTAGTAGCTAACACAGACAGTTAAACACACGGTTGTACGACGTGAGAAATTGATCGCGATCCCGGCTCAGTATCAAAGAATTTTGATATTTTTTCGAAAACAACCGATACTCGCAGAGGGAAGTCATTTCTTCGAAAGATGATTTTGCAAAAGAGGGTGACGATGGTATGGTAACATCGTTAGTGATGTGAAATGTGCGTTGCTATATGTGTGTCGGGAATCCGATGATAGTAAGATGCAAAAGATGTTTTTCTCTTTTTTTTGAAATGAACATGGTCCTTAGGGGGGCCGGTTTTGGAAATAAAGAAGTGACATTTTTATCGAGACTACTATTAATTAGCTAGTTCGATAGTGGGTGTGTGTGGTGCTTTAAAGGTGTGACTAAATCCTTGTCAAGGGTTTAGGTAGTGAATAGTATTTTTTTTTAGAAAATTTATTTTTTTTTCTTCTTTAAATCGAGTGATCCACGTTTGTCGGTTGCAACAAATAGCATTCGACAATGGATGGTGGTGTGTTGTGAAAAGTGTTTCGAGAATGTGACCGTTTTGGATTCCTTGACTTCATTAATTGAAGCTTCGGTTGTGTTAACGGTATGTGTGTAAAAACCCTCTTTTTTTGAAAATAAAATGTAACCGTTTGGTGTACCTTGATCCCCTTAATTGGGAGTTTCGGCGGGATTAAGGGTATTTGTTGTTTTGACGGGTTTTATTTTAGCCATGTGACGGCGTTCGAAAATGTATTCTTTTTTTTCTTTGAAAACGTCGTGTAAAATTTGCCATGACAACGGCGTCTAAAAATGTTTTTTTTTTCATAAATCATGACTTGACCGGAGTATCGGTGTTTAAGAAATCGTTTTGGAAAGATGAGATATTTTTCGAAAACAGATTTGGGTGCGGTTGAACATGTTGGCGTGGTTGAATCCGGATTTTAGTATTTTATTTGGGTTAAGTTGTTCAAACACGCTACACATAACTAGGAATGCATACACTCATGCAGGATGCAGACTCGGGTAGGTTTAGGGTAGGCTACCGCCCACGAATAGTCTTTACTTAGGCATTGACAATGATCTGGGGAGATGAGTGTCATACCGTCCGTTTGGAACTATCCGCTTATTATTCCCGCGGGGTACGCGTTAGGCGGTCGGAGCGACAATCGAGGATCTCTCCGCGTGTCCCTAAAGATCCTACCGCGAAGAGGTCGATTCGTCCTGATATCGGTTTGGGTGGGCTTTTTAGGGCCAAAACCTGCAGTGACCACAATTAGGAACACTAAGAGATGAGCTTCACCGACCTCGTTCAAGTTACACCACCATTGGAAACTTGTTTCCAAATCCTCAGCGGAGTCGCCAAACTGTGGACGTCTGTCCGCACCGCCCGGCGCCCCGCGCGAGCCAGCTCGGGACCGTCCCGGTTTTTCAACATGTGGCGGTGGCCACCCCCGGCCCCTTCCCAGCCGGGGGCCGGTCCGATCTCGCGTACGGGGCGAAGTGTCGGACCTCGATTTGGATGACGATCCGGACTTGTACTAGACGGGTGGGGCACCCGTGTTTCCGTTTGGGAATCGATCGAGTCGTGGTTGTAAATGTTAAAGGTCGTTTTGTTAGGTAAGGCGACCTTATTAGTGAACTGAAGTTGTTGCCGATTTGTGGAGTCGCCACCGAGTCAATTAGGGGGACTCGGAAACCGTTCAAGTCAACTTTGATCCCTTGCCGGCTCAAAGTTGAGTGGCACGGGACCTAAAGATGAATACTTGTACCCTTAACCACTCCATGCCTGGAATGACTCTCATTGCAAATGGTTTCGGACATCCGAAAACCGTCGATTCTGAGTAACGGGTGAGGGTACGTATTGGGAAGCCAACATCCGATAGATGTCAACACCCAATCCCGCCCGCACTATAGCGGCCTCTACTAATCAATCGATGGGCTGATATCCTAGTTCTTTTGTTGTGGTGGAAAAAATGTAACATTCGTTGTTTTAACCCTAAACCTTTTGCTATGTCGGTTGTTTAAGGACAAGTAAGTTTTTTCGTTAAAATAGTTGTGTTTACATTCTTTGCATGCGATTTCACGTGACAAACAGGCCATGAAAAGATGCACGTAGGAGAGTAGAGAGTACTAGTATTATTCGTATTAGCAAATCAGTTTTAACGCGATAATACGGATATTAGTCATTCTCGTGGTATACCTTACCTGGTATTCTGCTTAAGATGCGTTGGTTCGGCATTAGTAGAGACGCGTCGAACCAAATAAGGTGAGCACCAGGACTAGTACGGAACCCGACCATCACTTTGTTCAATTTTAGTTGTTTTACGTTTTGAATTCCGTGTTAGGTGATTTAGCAAGCGATTATAAGGTCATAAAAGCAATAAATCATACGAAAAATTGTAAATGCGAATGTAAGTAAATCATGTAGTGAGGAGTTGCACCCTCGGAGTATACACTAAACGGGACACGATACATGGATAGTTTGAGAACGGATCTCGGAATTACTCGGGTCTATTTAGTGTGTTTTAGTGTTTGCGGTTGAAGTTGGGACGTTACGTATTTTAGTAGATGTTTGTGGGCCTAGTGCCCACATCTAGTGTTGTCGTAGTGCATAATAATAGAAAGTACGAGAATGGAAAGTTTTGTTTAGATGGCAACCTAGTGACGATACGGCTTCGACAGACGGATCCTCCTAGCTTGACCAGTTATTCCGGCAGAACTCCATTACCGTTTGACCCTTCCTGCGGCTATTCCGGCAGAGCTTCGCTACTAGGGACTAGTTCTGCGGCTAATCCGACAGAACTTGGGTACTAGTTTTGAGCTAGTCGATCACAGGCACCTCGGTATCGAGTGGAGTGCTCGAAGGTGAGGAGTAGCGTCGATGTCGCTTTTTTTTATCGGAACTACGATCGAGTGGATCGTTTGCCTCGGGTGTCGGAGTGCAAGCCCTTAGCGAGAGTTTAGAGGGAGAAAAGAAGGTTGAATGTGTGTGTTGAAATGAGGGCGTGAAGGGGGGGGGTATTTATAGGTGTTTTCGGCCCTCGTCGCTCGTATAGATGCCTGAGCTGGGGCGCACCAGAGATCAGGCGCCTGGGCTTGGGAGCGGGGAGACGTAGGCGCGTCAGGTGGTGCGGCTGGGAATTTGAGGATACGGTTATGATACTTTCCAAAACCGAGAGGGAGGAGGATAATTTGTTACATGGGGATTAAGGCTCCCGCGGGTTGACCTAGCGCTGTGAACATTTTTGGCCCTCGGGCGTGCATCCCGAGGCTCGCTTGGTTCGAGTTTCGAGACCGACTCGGGGTCCCGGTGTCAGAATTGACTCTAATTGGTGTCTATGCGACCGTAACGACACGACTAAGGTAGCCATCATGTTAGTTTAATTTTCCCGAGTAATTTATTTGATCCGTTCTATAGAAAAACTATCTAAAACATCGCGAACCCGCGTCGCGTTAAGTCATATCGTCATTGGGTGTTTGTTGGGCACTTCTGCAGCCACCAGGTCCAAATCTGAGTGTCTACTGGGCTAAACATGTCAAATGTGAATATATTCTGTAAAAATGATGTTTTTGATGATTTTTTTATTATTTTGTATTTTTCTAATATTTTAGATATCGATTATTGAATTATTACCGTTTTCGGACAAAAACAATTAAAAGCCGATTTTTAGTTCCGGCACTTAAACATTTTTTTTAATCTGAAATTTGCCGTGGATAATATTTCTGGTGAAAAAAAAAATTCTGAATTTTGTCATAAGTTTTCGGAATTGTAAAGTAAGTGAATTTATTAGTCACTTTAAATCATCGTTTATCATTAAAACCGTGTTTGTCATTTTAATTCCCGATTTCAGATTTTTGTTTTGAATCTGAAAAAAATGTTCCTGATAGTTCTTGATAAAAATGTATTTTTATAAGTTTTAGTGCTTTAATAAATTATTAGGTATTAGGAGAATCATTAATTGTGGAAACGGGTTTTAAAGACGGTTTTGTTGGAATTTGTGAAATCAGTAGTTTTGGAAATCTAGAAAAACTGATTGTTTCTGGAAAATTATAATTTTTAGGATTAATATTAATTTTTGGATATTAATTGTTTAATCGTTTTGTAATTACTATTTTTATTAATTGTTATTGTCGAGATTAAATGATTAACGAGAAAACCCTTTAAAAACCGAGTTTACAGATTCTAAAAATTATATTTTTATGAATAGAGTGTCCAAAAATATATTTTAGCTATTTCACATAATTTTTGTACTATTTATCGAAGCTTTTAAATGGTAGTATTGATTTTTGGACAAAATTACGATTTATCGTTAAAATGCTCCGTTTCAGCCAAATGAATGATTTTTCCAGCAATTTTGAAAATATTGAAATCTGAAACATTATGAGTTAAATCACCCCTTATCATATTCTAAATTTGTTTGATGGTTTAATTAAATAAAAGACATTAAATGATTAATTTTGACATTTGTCGTAAAATCTTTTTTTTTGTGTAATGCGAGCTTTTATTCCAATCAAGAATTTTTTACAAACATGGAAAAAATTTAAAACATGTACAACAAAGGCTCTAGTTCGAGCCTAGAGACAACTAATTCCTTTTCAATTTGTTGAGCAGCTGTTTTTCTTTTAAGGAATTGTACGGTTCCTGCAAAATGCAATCAATTCTACCCCTTATATCTTGTTGGATTCTTTTGAAAACAACCCTACGACTCGGAGCCATTCCATTTTGAAATACTTTTGAAAACAACCCTGTTTCCCGTCTCGAAGCCAACATCCGTGATTAGCGTAGTTGGGTCAAACCTATTGCTGCGAAGAATATGGTTGACCAGATCTTCCTTTGGCGTTGGGGCCGCGATTTCCTCCCCGAAAAGTAGCCCTAGGACGGGCTCAGCGTTGTTAGGATCTTCTGACTGGACGAGGGCGAAGACATCATCCGGGATGTAGTTACAGTCCTGGGCCAAGTGGGTCCCGGGGTGCACAGTATTGGGTTGGTACAGACCAACCTGGACAGCCCCGAATACTGGAGTAGTAAAGTTGATAAAATTGGAACGGTCCCCATTTCCCAGGGTCATAGTGTACCTAAATCCAAATCGAGCCCCCCGTCATTTAGGACTTCAATAATTTTCCCGGCGGGCAGATATGGCCGCGAAGTAGCCCCAGGTAAATATCCTAAATTTTGTAGCATTTTATCGATGCTAGTTGTGAAGTAGGGTCGGAAAAGATACTCTTCTTCGATCATTCCTACAAAATCAAATCGCCAGAGGTTCGATTGGTCCGTGGTATTACAGTTAGCCACGGTTATAGAGGTTGCCTCTAAAGTGATGACATCATCTTGTAAGGGCAACTTCACTTTCCGGTGAAGGGTGGAGGATACCACCTTGACACCGTGGATCCATGGCCTCCCTAGGAGCAGGTTGAAGGAAGAGGTGACATCGATCACCTGAAATTCCAGCTCCTTTTCTACTGGGCCTGTTATGACAGTGAGTTTCACGGCCCCAGCTACCGACTTTGTGCTTCCATCAAAAGCTTGGATGGTCTATGAAGTCGGATATAGTCGACCTCGGTAATGCCGAGGGCTTTGGCGGTCCTCAAGGGGAGGACGTTGACTGCGGACCCATCATTAATTAGGGTCATCGGGAGATACTTCCCGCGACAAATTACCCTAATGTAAAGGGCTAGGTTGTGGGTAGCCCCGAATGGTGGTAGATCGGCTTCCGAGAAGGTGATCAGCGGGCCTTCTTTCTTAGCTTTACCTTTTATGTTGGGTAGGACCGTGGCTACCATTTCAGCAGGAGTAGCTGAGGAGTCGATTTTGACTTGATCGAGGGCCTTGGTGAGTGCCTCTCGATGTTCTTGTGAGCTAACTAGAAGCTGCCATATAGAGAGGTCAACTCGAGTCTTCTTTAGTTGCTTCACGAGAGCCTTTTCAGTGGTTGGCTCTTCAGGGGTGGATTCCGTACCGTTCGTCTCAGTGGCGGTTACCGAGGTAGGGGTGTCCCCAAAGCTAGTGGCTTGATAGGGACGAGCAAGGTGGTTACTGGCTAAAGCCTTGGACTTAGCCTTCCTAATTTCCTCGGGCGTAATGGGGACAACTTCCCCTTTGGCGAGGTATACTTCGTCCTCGTCATCGCACCAGATCCCGTTTATTTGCGGGATAAATGGAGAAATAAGGTGTGGACAGTGAACTACTTCTCCAGAAAAAATAGTGTGGGCACCTAAGGGATTGTCCTTATTACTCGGCTTGCCTCCGGGTAATGGGATCTTATCGCTCTCAATCAGATCCTGGATCAAGTGCTTCAGCTTCCAACATTTTTCAGTGTCGCGCCCATTGTCTCGATGGTATTGGCAATAGGCCTAGACGTTGTAGGCCTTGGAGCGTCATTCTAAGGGAACTTCAGGGGTTGGGCCTATCGGTTGGATAAGGCCTTTTGATGACAGCCTTTGTAAGGCATGTGTATAGGTAGTACCTATGTCAGTGAATATCCGTGGTGTGGTATTCGTCTTGGACGAGGTATCAAGTAGATTGACCTCGTCGAAAATGCTGCGGGTTGCAGCTGCAGTTGTGGGCTTGGTGGTCGAAGAAGAAGCCCTTTGATAACCCTTGCCAGAGGCCTTAGTACCCTCTAGCCTAAAATCATCTTCGATTCTTGTTCCCATCTCCGTTAAAGTGGCGAAGTTGGGTATGATAGCATACCGGAGATGGACCCGGTAGGAGGGAAAGAGGTTCTTGACGAAGGCCTCCACTAAGGTTTTTTCGTTGGGCTTGTCGACCAACTTCACACTTTCGGCCCTCCAACGTTGAAGGTATTTCTTGAATCTTAACACTTCCTTGGGCTCTTGGGCCATAACTTCCAGGGTGCGCATCGTAGTCTGGATTTCGGTGTTGTCGGCATAGTTCCGAGCAAACTCCGTTGCCACGTCATCCCAGGTCTTGTATTTCTTGGAATCAAGCCTGTAGTACCAGGCTTTCGGATGCTTCTATAGAGAGGAGGCAAATAGGTGCTTGAACATGGTCGATTTTACTCCCTTAACCGCCATGAATTCCTTGAAAGCCCGAATGTGATGCACTGGGTCTTCAGTACCCTCAAATATCGGTATACCCGTAACGTTGAGGTTGGGGGCAGTTCGTCATTCAGGGGCGAATAGGTGCGAGCATTTTCCGTGTGGATCGAGTTGTTGGTTGACAGGTGGACCTACTCTTCCAGCTTGCGGACCGCGCTGACGAGTTCAGCTAGGGGCCCGGTAGTTTCAACCCCTTCGGTTGGAGTCCCTTGTTCCATGGCGCTCACACGGGTGACAATAGCTATCTGGACGGACTTGATAGCTGCTAGTTGGGTCTCAATCTTAGCCAGTGAGGCTGTCAACCGGTCCAAAGTTTCTTGCATCTTGTGTTGACGTCTGGTTACCGGTGGCATGTCTGTAAGAATACCGCGTAATCAGAAACTGACCCAGATCCTGGAATCAAAACAGTACATCCCGAGCAAGGAAAAGACTGACAAGGAAAACGAATCGGAAAAGACACCTAAACGGGTGACTTGTGGATGATGGGCCTTCCTTAGGATTCGGTTATGTGGGCCGAGTCCTGTTCGAAGGAAGGTCCATGTGAGACATTCCCCAGACTTTGAACTTTAAAGTGTAGACGAGCTTTCCTAGGTAGGGGTATGCCCTACGTCGGTTAGCCTTGCCTTAGACGAATAAGGCGGACTGGGATAAGGAGGAAATCCGTGATGTAAGATCGACGGAGTTTCGACACTAAAGACTTAGACAACTTAGAAAAAGACCAGACACTACTAAATGCGGTAAGTCCTAAGATAAGGAAGGTTTTATTTTGAAAAAAGTTTGAATTTCGAGAAAAATCGGGGGATGGTCCCGACTTTTGAAAGTGGCGAAAAATGCCGTCGGGGGACGTTTTTTTTTCGAAAATTTTAAAAAAGATTGAAATTGGAAATGGGCGGCATACCGGCTAGAAATAGGCTATTTTGAGTCAAATCATAAATCCTAATTTCAGTAGCATCCCGGATTTTTGAAAATTGGATAATTTTGAAAAGATGCATTTTTTTGAAATAAAGGTTTTTTGAAAAAGATGACATGTAAATCAAGCAGCATGTAGTCATGGAAGCGATATAACGACACCATGTATGCTCTAAGCTAAGTCTCGGTCGATCGAAATCGGGTCTATACCAACAACGACAACTTTCTCGTAAATCAGGACGGACTTCCTAAGCCGAATTGGTCTTAGAACATGTCGCGAAACCCATACAAGTTCGGCCATCGAAGTCTTTAGCGCCCCCATTTAAGAATGCACCGCGGTATAGTGGGACGTCAGTCACAAGTAACCGGCCCGGGTAAAAATTGGGTAATGCACGAACCATCGAACTAAAACGCGTACATTACTAATCGAACGATTTCTTTTCGAGTCTCACCCTGAGAATCCCGATGACAAGTGGTACATCAGGTATCCCCAGCGGAGTCGCCAAATTGTGGACATGACGTAGGTCCACCCCGATGCGGCCATGCGCGGATTTTGGGCGGCTAATGAATCTCGTGAAAGATGGATCTCGGATTGAAATTTAAATCTAATTAGGAGTCGCCACCGAACTTTGTGGGAGTTCAGGCCCGTTCAAACCCACTCTATATCTTAGTGGGCCGTGCACAAAGTACAGCTCATTCCGATTTCTGAGTTTATGGGGTTCGTCCTTTGCATTGCGATACCGATACCGATACCGACATTATCGGAAATCGTGTATTGCATGACTCTCGTATGCCAACGGTTTCGGACATCCGGGAAACACGGTCCTGAGTAAGGGCTGAGGGTACGTGTTGGGAAGTTCACAAAGAACACCCAACCCCGCCCGCACTTAGCGGCCTCTACATAGATATCGTTCGTTTTTCGTGTACGCACGTTGGTTTGACGGTTGAATGTTATGCAAACAACGTTTTGACTAAACATGGGAATTATGTTTGACTACGTCGTTTAATGCATCTAAACTAACGTCAAAGTTATTTTAGCATGTGAGGTTCGTTTTAGTACAATAAAACAAACAACGAAATAAAAGAAAAAGGTGCGACAACAGATTACAATATACGAGCGGCATACCACCCGGAAATACAATGCCACAAACGATAATATACAACAACTGCGATGATAACGGAGCGTAAATAAATTAGACGATGTAATTATGAGACGATGCATGGTTTTGAAAAGGCGAACACGTGATGAACATGACACGTGACGATCGAAGTCGTTAAAAAAAATTTATCGGGGCTCGAAAATAGCTGAAAGACTCGAGGTTTTGACACACCAGGAGACACTCGATCGAGTCATTGAGGGACTCGATCGAGTGGTCTCGAAAAAAACTTTCTGCCCGGATTATGAGGTGCCACTCGATTGAGTGAGCTAGGCACTCGATCGAGTGCCCTCTGTACGGATTGCTGTCCATGAATTTATTTTTGATTTTAAAATCGATAATTTTGCTAAATCCCGTGAAAATATATTATGATTTACACTCGATTCAGTTTTCGATACTCGTCATATTCGATATTTGATTATAGAATCAATATCGAATATTTAGAGTGGATTTTGAAAAAGATGTTTGTAAATCATTTTTGATTGTATTAAGACGAAGTAATTAGTCTTTTCGGACCATGTGACCATTATTTCGGCGTCAATGGGATTATTGTTAATATGGTTTATTGATTGATTCCTTTAGATCCGACATTCAACTATAGAGTCGACATCGAATCCTAGGGACGACGCTTTATTGCTAATTACGATAGTAGTAATATTAGTAAGGATATTAGAAACGAGAAAAAGAAATAAAAAATGACGATGATAACGACGCACGACGACAGACGAAAAAACGAGAAGAAGGAAGAGAGAAAGAGAGAAAGCGGAATTTGTAACACCCTCAACCTACATGCTAATTTCGACCTCGATTAGGAACTCGTAGTAACAGCGCTTGCGTAGGAGTAACGAGGATATAGGAGGAGTTAATGTGTTGTACTTTTAGATCGGTTTGGCTCAGGTTTCCTATAGGATTTCTAGAGGAAAAGTCGGGACGGTATTTGTGTATAGTTTGCTTAGAGTTGCTGAAATATTTGGTTATGAATTGATGTGTATTCTGTTGTGTAGGGGGTGTATTTATAGGAGAGGTTTTCGGCTTTGTCTAGAAAAAGTACCCGGCTTGGATGAGAAGAAACACCCGTTTCGGATAGGAAAAGCTTGCTTAGGATGGAAGAAAACACCCGGTTTGAATGGAATAGGATTCCGACTTTGGAAAGAAAACGAATCCTGTCTTAGCTGGAAAAGGGGTCACTCTATCTAGTGGTGCATGGCACTCGATCGAGTGCCCGGTCTGACCCCGGTTTTGGTGGGTTTTACGAGCCTACTCGACCGAGTGGGCCGGTCCACTCGATCGAGTGGGTCTGGGCCGGGTAGAAGTCTCCTTTTAGAGATCGAGTTTTATCTTTAAGGGAGAGTTTTAGTTCCTCTTTGTAGCTGATTTGTGTGGTGTTTGATTCCGGGTCAGATTTCCGAAGTAGTGTGACAGATTTTTATGTCTCGGAAATGCCTTTGACCGAGGTTTGACCCGGTCGCTAAAAGACGGTTTTGCCCTTGGTGACGGTTTTGACCCAAATTAGTCTCATTTGATTGGAAATGACCTACTAGGCATAAATTTGAGGTCTGTTTGGTGAGATTTGTACTCCACTAAAAGCTCGCGCCAAATACTATTGATTCCGAGTCCGAAAATCGAGCGTATTAAGTCATGTCTACGTCCGATCATCACCGGGTGTTTTTTGGAAACTGCTACCCGGCTTAGATAGAATAGGATTCCGACTTTGGAAAGAAAACGAATCCGGTCTTAGTTGGAAAAGGGGGCACTCGATCGACTGGTGCATGGCACTCGATCGAGTGCCCGGTCTGACCCCGGTGTGGGTGGGTTTTACAAGCCTACTCGATCGAGTGGGTCTGGGCCGGGTAGGAGTCTCCTTTTAGAGATCGAGTTTTATCTTTAAGGGAGAGTTTTAGTTCCTCTTTGCTGCTGATTTGCGTGGTGTTTGATTCCGGGTCAGATTTCCGAAGTAGCGTGACAGATTTTTATGTCCCGGAAATGCCTTTGACCGAGGTTTGACTCGGTCGCTAAAAGACGGTTTTGCCCTTGGTGACGGTTTTGACCCAAATTAGTCTCATTTGATTGGAAATGATCCACTGGGCCTGAATTTGAGGTCTGTTTGGTGAGATTTGTACTCCGCTAAAAGCTCGCGCCAAATACTATTGATTCCGAGTCCGAAAATCGAGCGTATTAAGTCATATTTACGTCTGATCATCACCGGGTGTTTTTTGGAAACTGCTATAGACACCTAGCGGCCATATGTGGGTGTCTACAAAAACGGGAGAACACAACTTTGTCTCATATGTTACTAAAAATGCTAGGTGATTTAAGTTAATATTAGACATAAAATTATATTCAAATAAAAGGATAATATATACGGAGTAATAATTAATTTCTCCCTCCATTTTTTTTTATTAACCTCATTTGGGTTTGGTACAAATTTTCACAAAAAAAAGAAAAAGTAAGAGGAAATTGGTGATATAGTGCATGTGATGAGAGAAAAAAAATACTAATTAATAAATTTTCATATGAAGAAATGGGGCTATCTCAAAAAAAATCTCTAAAAGAAAATTGAGCTAGATCAAAAAATGGAGGGAGTATATATCAAATTGCTAATAGGTTAAAATTAGAGTTTTAACAAAATCTAGGCATAGGAATAGATTGATTGGAATTGTGCTTAGCTTTGTAGTCTCTTCTTTCCAACAAGTTGAACGGGTCGGACCATGTCATGTCCCTAAATTAACAGCTAATTTAGGATTTGGGTGAAAAATCTGGGTTCATGACCCAAAAAACAACAGATTGGGTGGGACGAGGTTGCGGGTTAGGTCGAATTTAAAGCCTGATGGTTGCATACATGCAAATATATTAGATGTAGTAGAGTCAAATGGTTAGCGAATAAAAACATAGATAAACTCAATGTTCGCAGATGAGTTGTCATGGTCTCACGGACATAATAATATTGCTCACAGGCACAGGACCTGGTATTTTAATGAGTGTCATTTGTTTCACCAAGGTAACTAATGTAGACACTAGAACTGACGAGTGCGTCGGGTCAAATACTGGTCCTGTATCGGGTTTTGGTCAGAATACGAGACATAAAAAGTTTCGAACGCCTAATTTTTTACCGCATTTTAAGTAAAAAATTTATTTTTGATATTAAATTTTTATTTATTTTAATACTATTAGGATTATTTTCTTTAAATTATATTTTTTATATTTAAAAAAAAAACAAAATTTTCTTAGCTTGTCTCACTTCTTAATTTCTCTAGGTGTCGTCCCCTTAAGATAAACATTGATAAACGATGCCAAATCTTTGAAATGACAATGGTTTGAAATAATCATAATCACTTTGTCGCATAACTAATACTCCCTCCGTCTCACTAAAAGGGTCACCTCACCTTCTTAGTGAGATTAAGGTGTATTGAAATGTGTGGTGGAAGATAAAAGATGAAAAATAAGTGAGGTTAGAACCAATGTTAACCACAAAAATCAGACAAAATAAGAATAAAGCAAAAAGTGACTTTTAGAAAGACAATCCAAAAAGAAAAGAGTGACTCTTCTACAGGCATGGTGAGTACTACTTTGTATGTTAAAATTTGAGTTTTAGCAAAATCCAGACATAGAAATAGATGGTTAGAAATTGGCTGTTAAACTAAAATTTTGTGATCTCTTCTTTCCAACGAGTTGAACAGGTAGGGCTAGATCATGACCCAAAATCGGGTCATTTCGGATTCGGGTTAAACGGTTGCGAGTAAAAAAATGGGCTCATGCCTCTAAAAACGTGTCAGGTGGGTCGTCAGGTCAAATTTAGAGCGAGATGATGACATACATACAAATATATTCAATGCGAAAGTCAAATGCTTAGATAACAAAAGACACGGATAGGCTCAATGTTCCATATGAGTTGTCAAGGACATTAAAATTGCTGAAAGTGACCAGGTATTATGATGAGCATCGTTGGTTTTAGCCATGTAGCTAATGAACACACTAGACCTGTCATCGGTCGCCCAGTCGGGGTATACGGGTCATGCTCAGAAATAGTTTTGAACGCCTAATTTTGTTATTGCTTTTAAAGTAAAAAAAATAGTATGCATTAAATCATGGTCGGGTTTATGGGTAGAGTCAAAATTGACAGGCCTAACCGTCTAAGTGTAGCATCATAACCTGTGTTTGTTACTTTTCATATAAAATACATACAAACGTGGAGTGTTAATCCTCTAAAATGACAATTATTTGAAATAATCATAATCATTCTATCGCAGTCAATAATTATAAAATGAAGTATTAAGGCTGATTTAATAATGTCATTGTTACACCTGTGCATCGCACGGGCATCAAAACAAGTAATTAAATTATTTTAGATTTTTTTCTTATTTATTTATCCTATTATTTTTGAATAATAATTAGCGCAACGTTTGTTAGTACTTTAAAAGAAACAATCGGATTATCTGCACTTAATGAAAAAAAAAAATCTCAAAACCGGATACCGGATATTCGCTGTCCATATTTTCGGAAAAACCGGATATCTAGTTTATTTCGGATCGGATACGGATAGTAAAATTCCAGAATTAAAAAACCAGATATCCGATCCAGTTTGCAAAACCGGATATTCGATCCGGTTTGCAAAACCGGATCGGATATCCGTTTTTGCTCACCCCTAATGTTTACTATTTAACACAATAACACAACTTTAGTCTCCTAACAAGTGTTCCTTGTGACGAGCATATCCGTCGTCATAGACTCACAAACTTGCGACGTGGAAAATACTATCCACGTGGGTAGATAAGACAAAACGGATTGTCATTTCCCAGATATTTTGCTTTTATTTTATCTACCCCATATACTTGCGACGGATACATTCGAAGCACAAGAATTTTTGTTAGGCCCCCTATGTACAATTTTACGAGAGAGAACGTACTAAAATTGCTTGATAATTTAAATTAAGATTAGACAAAAAGTTGTATTCAAATAAAAGGCTAATATATAAAATTAATTATATCGAACAACTAATAAGTTAACATGAATGTTTTAACAAAATCTAGGTAAAGCAATAGATTGGCTAGAACTAGGCTTTTAAACTAAAGCTTTGTAATCTCTTATTTTCATCGGGTTGAAGAAGTCATGACCCTAAATTAACGGGTCATTTAGGATTCGGGTAAAAAAAACACGGACTCATGACCCTAAAAACAACAGGTCAGGTGGAACGAGATTGCAGGTCAGGTCGAATTCAGAGCGAGATGCTTGCATACATATAAATATGTTCGAGGCGGAACGTCAAATGTTTATCAAGTAAAAGACATAGATAAACTCAATGCTCGTAAATGAGTTGTCACGTACTTACTAATATTGCTCATAAAGACAAGAATTTTATATTTTGATTAATGTCATTTGTTTCACCCAGGAAACTAATGTAGGCACTAGACCTGTTGGGTGGGTCGGGTCAAATACGGATTACGTATCGGGTTATAGTTAGAATACGAGATATAAATAGTTTAGGAACGCCTAATTTTTTACCGCTTTTTAAATAAATAAAACTTTGGTATTGATTTTTTTTATTTTAATAGTATTACTATTATACTCTTTATGATTATAGCGTGTATACTTAAAATAATAATCATAATCTTCTTAGCCCGTCTCACTTCTTAATTTCGCTCGGAGTCGTCCTCTTAAATGATTGTCCAATTTCAATATGAAGTATAATACTTTTCACATGGGTTAGCCAAAGGGACAATCATTTATAACCGAAGGAGGTAAAAAGAAAGTATTTATAAGTTTATAACATTATTATTGCACACGTTCATCGCACGGACATTAAAACTAGTATATAAGATAAAAGATAATTATGTTGAATCTTGTTCAAATTATCTAATCGAGTGTATTAAAAATATTAGTTTTTAATATTATAATTAAAGATATAGGTAGAAGAAAATAAGGATAAGTGTACATGAGTATATAATAAATAAAAACAAAAGAAACTTAATGAAATCGAGGAAGTAGAACATTTGTACGAAATAAAAATAAAAATAAAAATAAAAATAAAAGAAGAGTTGTGCTTTGAAAGAGGTGTGGTGGGCTGAGTTGAGAGAAGAAAACGGGTCCATACGTGAAGGAAGCGGCACCTGATCAGCGAGGAATATGAGCCGCTCGTGCAAATGACGACAGACCAAAAGAAAGCAAAGTCAGGTTTGTACGTACATTAAGACAAATCGCAGTTTGCATGGATGTAACGTTTGAAGTGCTTTATTCACAAAACTACGAAATCACAACACTAAGGAGTAAGGACTCTATGACTACTTCCTACGCTACCTATCACTATCCTTTACTAGTGTCTCTGATAACCTCTGCAGTCCTGCGTACTGTTGTGTACGTGCCCTTGGAGCTACTTCTGGCTATTGGATAATTGAATTTACATGGATAATAATTACCCATACTAGATGTTGGGATGATTAGTCCATTTCCAAGAAAGTATCATGTTAACTAGGTCACCACCTTTTTTTCCTCTTAATCTTATCTTATTTATCTTGATCTAACTACACTCTCTCATCCAGAAGGTCACGACCTAATGTCATCACCCAAATCATTTCTCAACTTTTTCACTTTATTAATTGTGTCAACCAATAATAATGTGTCACATGTAAAGTCATGGAAAAAGTGAAGGTCATGACCTTGGGTCATTCCATGACCTTTTCTTCCCTTGGATCATGCTAATTATTTGCCTAATTGATGTTTAGCATCATCTTGGGGGTCATGACCTCCCCCATCCACCTTGCTTGGGGATGGTCTTAGAGAGATGAAGATATGATAGAAAATGATCGTGGGTCGATTTTATATACTTAGTCTTTAATTGTATATTACAAATCACATTGTAAATCTATTTTATATATTGATTAATGTTCGTGTTCATTCTTTAGTCCTTATAGAATTCACATCATTTTAGCACGGTGGATATATACTAATACTCCTTCTGTCTTTGTAGAAGAGTAACCTTTTTTTTCTTTTTGGATCGTCCCTTTCTAAAATAATCACCATTTACTTTAGGGTTATTTCATGGGAATAATACCAACTATGCGTGTGCTTCTTAAATTAATACAAACTATACGTAATCCCATTTTAATACGAACTACGCCTTCATTAATCTCGCTTTGTTATGGATGACCGGCTACCTGTTGAACCTCCATTATTCTACTCTTTCTCTAACTCTTCTTCTTCTGATTCACATTTCGTGTTCATTTTCGACCATTGAAAACAATAATTAAATTTTTCGAAAATTCATCTTTCATTTCTTTTTCAATTAGTCTTATCGAAGCTATGGAAAAAAAATGTTTTTATTGTTATTTTGGCTTTCATTATGACTGCAACGGACCTAATAAAACCCTAGAAAGTTACAACAAGTCACTATGACCTGTAATAGCAAGTCATAATTTCATTCATAACAAAGCGAGATTAATGAATGCATATTTCATATTAAAATGAGATTACGTATAGTTTGTATTAATTTAAAAAGTACGCGCATAGTTGGTATTATTCCCATAAAATAACCCTTTACTTTATTCCTCTTTTGTCTGATTTTTGTGTTTACCAATTTACCACTAGTTGTGACCTCACTTTTTTTTTCATCTTTCATTTTGTACCACATATTTCTATCCATCTCAATTCTTACCACGTGCAACCCGTCCCATGGGGAATGCTATAGGAGCTTTTGAACCGGACCTCAAATATTTTGGGGCCTCATAAATACAATTTAGAGTTCAACTCTTGTATATAATGAAAGTTGCTTGGTGGTTACAGACTTTGTTTTCGTATCAAAGGGTAGGAGTATGACTCCTTGTAGCCCCGTTTTTCTTCATTTCATTTAAATTTATTGGTTAGTCAATTCAATTTCACTAATTAATCTTTCTTTCATTTTATTTAATTGGTCAGTCAATTCAATTTCACTAGTTAATCTTTCTTTGAAAATTTGTGTAAATTGAGAAACTTTATTATATTGACCTTCCACCTTTAACTGTATACTATAAAGAACACAAGTTCCTAATTTAAATGCCTTTGTTTCTCTGTTTTAAAATTCTTATAACCATTCATTTACCAATAAAAATTACAACAACATATGAATATTTGATTATGTGAAGTAAAAAAAAGTTTTGAATTAAAACGATAAGAAAAATATGGTATTAAAACGATAAGTAAAATATGGTGTAACATAAGGACGCTTATAATAACGAATGATTGAGTCATCAAGTAATTACGGTGGGTGAAAATTTATAGGTAAATGATTGTTTAATTGTTTTAATGCTCAATTTTTTTTACTAACCCTGAAGGGAAAAACACTATTCAAATAGAAAATTTACTTGTGAAAAAACTTCATAATGCAACTTGGACATTCTACTTATAGAATTATTAGTATTATTTAAATAGTATCATATCATGAGAAATTGAAATATCAAGTTATATTTTCCATACTTAGACAATATTCTAATTAAACTTACTTTAATTAAGTTATTAACGTGTGCACATTGAACACACGTTAGAAAAGTCGATTGATAAAATGGGGCCCTAATTTTAAAATTTGCACCGGGCCTCCAAATTTTCTGAGACGGCCCTGACCACATGGAAGGGGTGAATCTCTTAGTGAGACGGATGGAGTATTATTTTATTAGAATTCTTTTGATTGATATTTGAATCGTACAAATCAATACTCCCCACTTCTTATTGAATAAGCCCCATATTCCCTTTTTGGATTTTTTATTGTTAGCCCCATTTTTTATTAGGTAAAGTTATAAAAAAAATTGTGAATATTCTACCCTCATAAGATTTTTCATATTACCCTTACCTAGCCTCATTTACTTTACTTATTCCTTTAGTATTGTTAAACACATGGCCGACCTATAGGGGGATTCATTCAGTACTACGAACCGGTGCCCAAATAGGTGAAGGGCCTCCATATTTATATTGATTATGCAAAGTTAACAAAAGTGGTATATTGGTGTACTGGTTAAGATAGTTAATGTTGGTCTTTATGTTGTTGGTTCGATTACTATATTACTCATTTTTTAAAGTAATTTTTTCTTCTGAAATTATTTGAGAAAATTTCCACTTGTACCCCTCTACTTTTCTATTTTCTCACTTGTACCCACTTTTTTGGCAGAAAAAACTTTGACTAACAATAACTCACAGCTACGCTTTCGGAATATGGTAAATCTTTTTTCCATATTGTATGTCTTTACGAAATCTTCAGTTTGAAAAAAAAAATGTCATTTTTCGAACTTTTACCTGGGAGTTTTAGCCGGTCAAATTTTATTGCGTCAAAACACCTTGACCGGTCATAAATCCCGATTACGAATTCAGAAAATAACAATTTTTTTTCAAACTGAAGTTCTCGTAAAGACGTACAATATGGAATTTTTTTTACAGTTTTCCGAATTCGTATCTAAGATTTATTGTCAGTCAAAGTTTTTTCTCCAAAAAGAATGGTACAAGTGAGAAAAATGATAAAGTAGAGTGGTGCAAGTGAGAATTTCCAAATTATTTGATAGTACTCTATTGTACTAAGGGATTCCATATTGAAGTTGGAATATGGCCTCCAAATTTCATTGACCGACCCTGGTTAAAAAGACATCAAATGCCCTTGTCTTTTTCTATTTCCTTGGTTATTGTGTCAGCCCCTTATGAGGCTTATTCCAGAAGAAGGGAGTACGACTGGTTATTCTTTGTTTGAGGATTCTCGAATATAAGAGGTTTGAATCTTTTATATATTAATGCTGAAACATTTCTGCTTCCCATATTCACCCACGTCAGCTTGTCACGTTGTATCCTACATGGCGCCTCGATGGCATGTATGTGACGTACGGTTTGCGTTGGATTTAAAAAAAGAAAAAGAAAAAGAAAAGTATGAAGTTATTTATTAGGAGTAATAGGTTATAAATTCTGTGAATTGCTCCCTACCACCTCTTTTGAGAAAAACCAACTTCAACTGTTAAAACCGATTTGAAGTGGTGATCTTACAACTCTATTTAATGCATTCCATATACAACTTCACTGCCATTTCCAAAATCATTCTGCAACTCGAAAATAATTATGGCGTTCCAGTTTCATGCGATTGTTTCGTCATCGGTTGGACCTGAGTATTATGTTAGTATTATGAGTTTTGTTGATAAGGATCAGTTGGAGCCTGGTTGCTCTATTCTTATGCATAATAAGGTAAATTCTTTGTTTCATTTTCGTAATTTTTTTTTTGGAAAAATGTAAGCTTTGTATTAATAAAATATAGGAAGAATTACAATATTTCTCAACTTCCAATTAAGCTACTTCTAATTAAGCTACATCATATGTTCAACTAAACCATATATTGAGATATTAAACGATAATTTCCTTGAGATAACAGGAATCTATGTCTAGCCCGACTCTCCTCCTGAATCATCTTCGAAATCTGTTCCGGTCTTTACAACCACTGCTCATGCTTGCTGAGGTTCCTTCCTCTCCATAGATGATAAATGGTAGCCACAATAACACTTCCTACCAACCGTTTATGACTAGCATTCTCAAATCTATGACTTCACCACCAATTCACCACATCAAAGGAAGGAATAGACGTACCCAACCATTCAGACAACAACCCCAAAACCATCCTGCTAAAAGGACAAAGGAAGAAAATATGCTCCTGATTCTTGTTACCCCTGCCATACAACCAGCATTCAGTTGAGATATTAAGACCCCATCTGACTAATCTTTCATTAGTTTGCAATCGATTATGCATCATTATCGAAGCTATAAATGAATGTTTGGAAACACGAGCTTGTGCCACACCAAATTACTCCAGCCAATGTCCTGTTTCTCCTCTCTCAGCCATTCATAACCCTGCTGAGCTGTATAATCCCTTCCATCCTGCGGCCAACCATCACTAACAAACCCTTCTTTAAATTTGTCATAAACTGTGCATATTCGTTTCCAATACCAACTTGAAGTTGTTGTACAAAACATCAATAATTTCCAGTCTTTACCCTTTGAAAAATTGTTGTGTGTCCATCTAACCCATAAATGGTCCATTTTGGCAACCACCCACCAAATATATTTAGCTATACTAGCCCTATTTCAGTCCAACGCATCTCCAATACCCAATCCTCCCTTTTGTTTTGAATAACAGATTTGTTGCCAGCCAATAAGCCGAGCTGTAATGTAATTGTAGTGCCCTTTCCAAAGAAAATTTCGACATATATCCTCCACCTTCTTGATCACCATCTTGGGTAGAATAAAAACTCTAGCACAATAGGCATGGAGGTTCTGAAGAACAGATTTTACTAGGGTGAGTCTACCTCCATAACTTTTTCCGCAAGTACCGCACTGTCAAGGACCCCCAGTTTTTAATATGATATTAGAATACCTAAATACCAAAAAAGGCAAGGTAGCCCTCCTCATACCAGTGACTTGCATAACATCATTAACTTTCCGTACCCCATTCATATATATTTCAGACTTCTCTTTATTCATTTGCAGCCCAGAGGCATTGGAGAAGGTCAAGAAGGCTCTCATCAGAATCGTAACAGACTCCTTATTCCCATACGAGAACAAAAGTAAGTCATCTGCAAAGCATAAGTGGGCTAACTTCAACTGTTTACAAATTGAGTGGTACTTAAACCCCTGAAAAGCTCGCACCTCTTGTAAAATTCTTGATAAATACTCCATGCAGATTGCAAAAAGTAAGGGGGAAAGAGTATCCCCTTGCCTAAGTCCCCTGTTTGTTTTTAAGTACCCAAAACTATTCCCATTAAGAACCAACGAGTAACTAGTAGTTGTGACACACTCCATCACCAAATTAATGAACATCTGAGGGAATCGCAAAGCCTCCAACATATCCCTGAGAAACGCCCACTCCACAGAATCATAGGCCTTCCTCTTATCAATTTTCGTAATTTTCTGAGTTGTTGATGATCAATTTTATTACAGATTGAGATCGATTTTATTAGGGTTAGGGTTTTCTGGATTTTGATTGGAGTGTATGTCTGATTGGTTAAGTATTACGATATTGAGGTAAATTATTCTATTCTTATGCATTGATTTCTAGCCGTAGCTCTGCACGTTAATTGACGTTCTATGCTGATAGGAAACAGCACTTTCGGATAAGGAAAATCCAGGTATGTACGCCACTGTACCTTACAAAATCACCAATTTAATTAAAAAAAAACCCAGATGAAATGGGTGTGAAAGTTGTGTTCTTCCTCTCTTTTATTGCTGTTAGGAAATAAGTGCCTAACAGTTGTTGTTTCCGATCTCGAATTGACTTTTGATCTGAATCTGTTTAATTAGGATGATTTGCTAATTCAAATCTGATTGATTAGAGTTTCCTAATCAATATCTGAATATCTGACCTAGGGTTCTCTATTGTATAGGGTTTTCTAATTAATTTGTTTAGGGTTTCTGTTTAAATTTAAAGTATTATATAAACTCTCGTACCTCTACCCTAGAAATTATGATATCATTCTGAAATCTGTAACCTTTTCTCAAATTAATAAAACTCTCCCCTCTTTATGCCCTTGGATGTAGCTAACAGGTTGTTAATGAACCACGTAAATCTGCCTGTCTCTGATTTTAACTTCTTAATTTGTTTGTCTTTCTCTTCCGTTATAACAATTGCAATTTGATAAAGAATTAAGGATACATTGATAGATTGATCGAGCAAGGTAGGAAAGTAAAGATTGAAACTTAGAATTGGAGTTGAATTATGTGTATGTGATAGATAAATGATAAATGTTGGGTTTGAATTTGAATCTGGCATGATCTATGTAAAACAGGCTGTGTGAATTTGAATGTTGGGGTTGAGTTTGAGTTTGAAACTGATGAAGAAACTAGCTATGTGAAGAAAACTAACTATGTGAAGGAGGATCTCATCATTTTATTGGAGACCCGTGCTGTTGAAACCGAAAAAATATATTAAAATTTCTTGAATAACATTAAAATTCTGCGATTATTTGTGTTTTTTTATATGAAAATTATTTCATTATTTTGTTACTTATTTGTGCGATTACATTTACTTTATTATTTTATTATTTTGTTACTTATTTAAATTTGCAGAAATAACATGATAAACCTAGCGTTTGATTATGATATGAATAGATATGGTTTAGTACCACAGTTAATCGAGTTACCTGAATTCGACCGGCATTCGGGTTTATTGGAGCTTTTGTTGCTAATTCGGTAATTTCTCACACTTGATTGGTATCCATTGGGTTTTAATGGGAATGTTTTGATAATTGTTACTTACAAAGTTGACTTTGTTCATGTGAGATAAAGATGACTTTGTTGTTTGTTTTACATTTATTTAGTTTGATGAGTTTTCTATTTCATTTTAATTTTTGTTTCGAGAGTAAATGGAAAGTCAATTAAAGGTTTAACTTTAACTGATACTTTATTTAGTGAAGATGGTTTAATTTCACCAAAGTTTGCGTAACTAATTTCCAATAAATATTTCTCCTCTTTATTTTGTAGGTACACAAAAGCCTAAAATCTGTGATTTAGGTAGGGATTTTTGTTGTTTTGATGATCGATTGGAGTCTGCAAATGAGACTTGAGAGTGTAATCAATGGCAGAACTATGATTTCTAATTACAGAGATCAGTTTTCTATTTTTGGTTATGAAATTCTAATTGAAATTTGTGATTTATCAATCCATTTATTAAAAATCTACAATCCTCCCTTATATATGCATATGGTAGTCCAACTATTGACAGAATTCGGAATGTTCTTAAACACATTGCTGCCTCTGCCTCCTTTAATCTGTTCTCTGGATTAATCTTCGCAAAAACCGGTATGTTTTACCTTCTATATCAGTGCGGTAAAGGTTTTCTAGTAATTAAATTCTGGGGCATTTGTAATAAAAATATTCCCAATTAAGGTGATAACACACAATTGACTTGAGGTCGACATAGAAAAGCCAAGTATTATTAATTATACATGTAACCTAATTATTTTATTTACCTTTCGTGAAAAAAACATCAAATATATAATCAAACATTACTACTATGAAAGTCTTATTTCAATGAGAAATTAAAAATCCATGGATGTGATTTGTTTAGAATTTTTTCTAAATAACTTAGATCCATTTATTTACGTATTTTTATGAGTACAATTTATGTGATAAGGTATATTGGATTAAATGGGAGCAATATTTGGTAGATGTGCCACCCGGAGTGGAATGTATAGGACAATAGATTTAGATAGAAAAAACAAAATGAGGGGGGGGGGGGGAGAGAGAAATGAGAATCCGAGTATGATTAGTAGGGTGACAAAGTGGTAGCCAAATAGTATATTTTTACTAAGGAGATCTACTGCCTAATACCTATCACAATCACAGGACGCGGTGTATATACGCGAAGGCTTCCGTGTCACGAGCACAAGACTCGACTCACCAAGGTCTATGAAATTAAAACTAATACTATAACATGTACTTTCTACAAGGGATATGATGCATCTTCAGAGACCACCGACATTTCTAGACCCGAATTTAGAAGAAGTTATGGTTTTGTCGAATGATGTTAATTACTAGTAGAATTTAAGTGAATGACATCGGTTGTAAATGGTCATTGGCAGCGATTTTCAAGCGATGCCGATCAAGGCGATGCTAATGACCAAGAAAAATGGGATCGTTTTTAAACCGATGCTAATGTTGCGGAATTGGCATCGATCACAACCGATGCCAATTTTAAAAAATGGTATCAATTGCAACTAACACCAATTTAGAAAATGGCATCGATTGAAACCGATGTGAACTTACTAAATTGGCATCTATTATATCATAGTAACCGGTACGGTGTAAATGTTCCCACATAGTATTGGTCTCAGAACCGATGCCATTTTGGCCGAACAAACATTGGCTATATTTCTGCAACCCGTACCAATTTTTCTTATTTCTTCTCTTTGATACACTTTCACATGCTACCAGATACTCCGTTTAATTTTTAAAATAAAAACTACAAAAATTTTAGTACCACCACGTCTACAATGCAAAATAACACAAGCAGCAAAATCCATATTTATTAACAAGATGGCTAGATAAACCTATCCAATACAACTATCCACCAAAATAACATCCCTCAATTCACAACTACACCCATCAAAATCTTTTACGAAGTACTATATTATTCACTACTTAAAAGTTCTCCAATCATCGAAGTCATTGAGCGTTCACTATCTTCTCAAATTCAAAAGATGCTCCAAGAACCAAATAAGCAAACAAAGTTGATTCCTGTAAACGAAAAAAATATATAAAATACAAGCTCTCTTGACTCGTAGAGTAGAATACAGTACATCTATTTCACGACATAGTCAATACTCAAAGCTAAGGACACTGGAATATATGAAAAAAAAAGGTGTTATTGATACGAAAATTACGGCTTTCGTATGTGCAACGTAGCGGAAGACTTTTTTTGAGGTTTTTGTTTTGGGAAAAGAAGGGATATTTACTCGACCTAGACCTATAGGACGAATAATGGTGAGAACAATTAAGACCTATTAATTGTTACCCGGGTTAATGTCTGATACGCGTCAAACGATAACAAAGTTTGGATCGAAACTCGTCGAACCGATAAACACAATTGCAACGCAAAGGTTCAAAATTCTTATTCATAAACTTCTTTTCTCCTAATGAATACAAAGACTCATATTTATACTATTAAAATAAAATAATTCTTAGTATGGAAAATATATTCTAACATAATATAATTCCTAAATATCACTAAAAAATAAACTAATTAGATACTTATTCCAAATATATTCGTAAATATGGAAAAGACCAACTATCGAAGATCCATACTAATTATTTCCTAAATAATTAATTAGATACTTATTATTTTCGGATCATCCCCTCCCCTTTGAAGAAAATTGTTCTCAATTCTTGTAACTTTAATCCGCCGGGATCGAAAACGAAAATCACCAACATCAAACCCGAATGTATACTCAAACCAACCTCGAAGCTAACCTTCACCTCGGTCCTTCCTTTTGATCTGAGAAGTCTCTTGTACCATCCACCCCACCACCCTCCGTGCACAAGTGCAAATTGTAGGGTTACAACCCTTAAACCCAAGGACCTGTTACGAGTATTAACCGAAAAGACAAAAGAAGAGGGATAACAATTATACCTTATTTGTAGCGGAACAACGTATTAATAAGAAGTATAATAAACCCAGAAATATATATAATCTCCACGGACAGAATAAATAATCTTCACGGACAGAATAAATAATTCTCACGGACAGAATAAAGCATTCCAAACGTGATGCCTCCTTTGGTATCCACACGGGTACGGAACTGCGACGTATGTGCTAGTATAAAGGTATATGAGACCGTCTCACAACTTCTCTATATCTCTCTTATAACTCTTTACAAGACGAATATATATTATGAGTCAATACTCTTTTTCCATATATTGGTTCATCATATGAACCTCCTTATATAGGAGATGAGAAGGTAGAATTAGGTTATTCCCATAACTCTAATTACCATAATTAGATTATTAGCATAACTCTAATTACCATAACCTGACAACGCAGTTGGGTCCGTATTGACCCGATATAATTAATATCGTTATATTAATAATATCCCGTACATATTGTGTGTGACCCAATGGGCCCACTTAAGACTACCAGACACGTAACTCATTTACATGTCAATCCGACATCGACCTCTAGCAAGGCATATCGGATACATAGACTTAAGCGGGTTAATCCGTAGGACAGTGGACATTACTCCTTCAGTCTCCCACTTGTACATGTCCTCTCAAGAACGGCGTTAAGTCTCTTTGCTACTATTGTCTCCAATTGAGAATGAGGTAAGAAGAAGTGTCATCCTCACATGTCTCAATCTTTTACTCGAATCTTTGAGTTGACTTGTTAAAAGAGCAGATAGATGACAATCATCCTATCTGAGCGCGGCCACGCATTTGCACAAGTCACACTCTTCTAGTGGCCAAGAAACAATAAATTCCCTTCAATAAAGGAAGAGCAAATCCCCTCTTGTCTAACCACATCCTATCACATGTTCCATGCATGCCCAATAACCATCCATAGCCCCCTTTCACAGCTGACGAGGAATAGTATCAAAGCATACACATCACATGTATAGAATAGTCAAAGACTCAGGTCTAAAGACCGTACAAGTTCATAACTTGCAAAGAACTTGACTGACACTAAGCGAAATCTTAGTAAAATTCTTTTCGGCGGGTCTGTCTAATGAATGTTCTTAACATACACCCGTGTGCATGGTTTAGTATCTCAATACCTATGACTCAAGGAACTTAGTCATCAACCAACTCACACACCAGTCATTTAAGGGTATTCGAATGTCCCGACACAATACCCTGACTAGAGAAAAAATAATTACATCATCCAAATAGAGTTCCAAGACTAAGTCACGTACTTAGTGATCTATTTCATCAATGTAAATTATTTAGGGACAAAACTCGGTTACATTAACCAAATGACAGTATGTCATACATATATCAATTATCAAAATAACTCCCACTAAACCAAACACCTCTAAAAGTACTAAGACCACTCGCCCATGCGTCTTATACCGATCATAACCAATATGATCTTTATGTAGAGGAGGTTTTGGGACATACAACATTTGTATCGGTTATTTACAAGTATATGATTAATCTACCTTCTCTCAATTAAGGCAAACTGTTAGTTTCATAAGCAACAAATTGCTTCATAAACTTTAAAGTTGAGTGCGGGTTTGATTCGTAACCAAACGTCTATTTGCTTCAAAAGCAATAGAACACTAACTTTAGTTATAATACTAGTCACAAAGTTGTCCTTGGAATCGTTCCAACACACAACTTCTTATCCAAAACAAAATTTAATGAGATTACAATCTCATGTCATCTTTGTCTATTTGGAAATATGAATCGTTGTAACTTGTTTACAATAATTCGCTTATCACATCATGCGCGTCTCTTAAACAATTCTCCTTTTTGCTTCTCAAGCGCAAAGGAACAATTCTTAGATAGCATTCTAGTGACACTCACCAGATTAGTATCTACTCGTCAGACGAGCACATAATAAACACATTCTTTGCAAAGCAATCAAATGTCGTTTAGTTAGAGAAATATGTCACTTACATACCAAATCATAACGATAAATGCACTCTCATTGGTCTCTTGTACACACTGTCTTTCTTCGTCTCAAAGGAAAACAAACATCTTTGAATTACCACTTTAAGAACGAAGATACTACTCCATAATACTTGCTCCAATCAAATTGGATCATTCACATCTGTCTAGCAATTTTTTGATAATATGAAATTCATATGATATGTCGCACACACATCATATTGCATCTCTTTCAAGAAATGTATTTTACACATATATGTCCAAAACTCATCAAATGAGTGATGACAATCAAAATGCTAAATCAATCTTAATAGACTTAAGCATAATGTTGTAAAAAGGTTTTTCCATAGTCATTACTATGAGATCAATTCTTAACTACCAATTATGCTCCATAGATACTCTTATCAATCCACATCATCTTTATATTGAAGACTATTCTTCACTATAAGACCCATTTAACCAAAGTCTATACTTGGTAATTATGGTATATGAAATCTATTAGATTTTATGTGACTTTTGGAGTCTTTGCCCATTATTGTTTCATCATAGGTCAAACCTATGTAGGGTAATATTTTGCAGGTAAGATGATCATGACTTTTCATGGATGCATTATTATCCTCTTCAACAGTTGTAGAGAATTCCTGTTAATCTTGAACAATTCAAGGTCGATTCTACTCCCACTGTTTCTATTAGAAATCACATATTTTTAAAAAGAAACATACCACCCCATGCAACAAAACAATTTTGTTCTTTGGATGATTTGTAGAATTAACATAATATCCCTAATAAAACAAATGTTTTAATTGAGTCTAAGTTCTAGAAAACGATTTTCTCTAAACTTTAAGACTTGATAATTAAGAAAAGACTATTTTAGAACATTTTCAATCCATATTTTATATGGTGTCTATTCTTTGACTTTCATGGACAATCTCATCAACATTGTACAAAGACTTTTATAGTGCATAATCTTCTAAAATGTCAATAAAATCTGCATATGACTCATCATAGACTAAATCATATCAAATATGGTTCGATGTAGTTTGAAACACTTTTCACTACTTCTAAGATGATCACTATCTTTTAGTTCAATTCCTCCCTGTTTCAATCATATCGAACCACTCGTACCAACTTATCAAGTTGATCATGTACTTTCATCTGAATTTTCTTGAACAATTCAAATCATTCAGTTCCAATTTCATCAAATGAACAAAACCATACATGTTACCCATTTTGCAACATCACTAGTTAAACTCACACGTATCTGTATATGTGTTATCTAACAAGTCTAAGTACCCTCCCACTACAATTAATAGGAGTCACTTGTAATGTCATTTATCCATCTAAACAAGATCCATTCACCTCAGTTGATCTTTATCAATAAGGTTAATAATATCATTATTATGAAACTTATTCTTATATTTCTTGTCTCATGGATTAAAGACAATGCCGTGATGGGTAAAATTCAGGTCGAGGGACTTGAACCTTTTGGTCGTTATGTTACAAATAAAAGCATTCACTACTAGGAATGTAGAGCTCAACAATCATGTTTAGCCTTATTGTACCTCATATTCTTGCAAGATATACAGCAACAATTGTTCTACTTTTATCAAAACTTTTCATGCCCATACATGAAACAGAATCAATGTCCTTGCTTATGACTAGTACAAGAATAACAATTATTCAATTCTAGTATTCAGCTTTATGGTAAAATTAAGTGATTTTCCTTTTATATATGAAACAACAACGTTTGTCTATTTCATCATAAAACACTTCACTTATATACCATTATTCCACCCTCTTTGAGCAATCACATCCACAATGTAATAGTTGCATTTAGTATCTTATACCAAAACAGTGGAATGAAAGTAACTATTACTTCAGTAACATACACACCTGAAGTCATACTTCAATTGATTTGCAGAATTTCTAGACACTTCTAGAAAGCTATCTACCAATGTCATATATTTGTCATTACATTAATGACTAATAAAATCGTACCTAATCTAAATTTGGCAACAAGTTTGGATATGATAACAATTATCCTTCCCTTACTTTAACCAACATCTTAGATTTATTAATCATTATCTCAAGCAATTTTCTTAATGAACTCATAGAACATTTGTATTATTTGCCTTCTTGATACAATGTTCAATCGTCTTTTAACATCTCATGCTAAAAGGTGAGAAACTTTATTAAGTCACATGTTTATTCATAATAAAGTGACCTAAACTTAGGACTAATTGAAACGATTTCAATTCCTAATTCTCTAGAAAGAAGCATCCAAAATTTTCCGATTATCAATATAATCACGTCATCGTATGACATGGATTAATTGGACCATCTTTAGTATTTTCTCACTTAATGGGAATGATTCCCTTTATTGAAACAATTGATTTTGGTACTTATAATCATCTTCATGACTCTAATTATACAGTCCATACTGTACATTAACATTGATAATAATTTGTCGGAATTATCCTTCACAAGGACAAAATCCGTATCTCTAATTTTGAAAACAATTCTCAAGATACCAATCGACAAGGTTGAACAATTCAAACTCATCTTTAATAAATGTGATAAAGGGACTAAATTACAATTACAATTATATATATGCAAAGTAAAACGATAATTAATATTAATAATCTTAAACAATTTTAAAATAAAATCATGAAAACTACCCTCAAGTTCGCATAATATTCCAAGATCCTAAACCTTTTGTCGCTCAAGTGAACTTGGGCTCACTGCTCAAGCTCCAAAAGTAAAGGTAGACAACAAACTTGTCAATTACATCTCTATGTAATTCTTGGTTCGTTGGAATTAGTCATCATATGACATCAACTATTTGCCTCAAAGCCCAAGTCCGACTTGATAGCAATGTTAAGCAAACCAGATTGAACATGTGGGTGACCGTTACCCACCTACTCAGTCCACACACATCAGCAAAGCACCGCTTAGGCAGTCACTTCAACCAATGATATGAAATTGTTGTAGTGGTCAATTCTGGAAAGGCAATACTTAATATTTATGTGAGGGATTAAATGCATATGGGTCCTAACCATGCCACTAGGTCAACTTACAAGGAGACCTATTAGTTCTAAGCACACAAGTCACAAGTCTCAAGCAATAAAATTCATGCATCGTATGACATAATAATTCAATTGTTACTAGTGATTTGTGCATAAAACAAGATCCCATATTTTGATTCATAATCATATTACAATTCATAATTTCTATTTGGTTTGAACAATTTCACCAATATCTTTCATTTTTCCAACTACGAGGAACAATTTCCCACCCGGAAAATTTGAACGGATATACAAAACTCGATTCACAATCGATCTGCATCTTATAATTGTCATATAAATATGAACAATTCATCAAAATCAAATAAGACTCGAGAAACTCTTTTCCGATCTATTTATGATAATATGATAATTAAAATACATAATATTATTTAACCGATTTAGAAAACTAATTTTTCATAGATTCGGAAAAATAAAAGTATAATCCATTTTGATTCATAATCAACACACAAACGCAAGAAAACGACTTTTCTTAAAAGCATCGCTCGACCCGACACCATGTCGTCCGAGTAAATATTGTGCCGTCTTGGTCAAACCTTTGCCGCTCGGGTCATCCCGTTCCAACCGGGACATACGCGTGCTGACCGAGTCATACTCGTGTCACCCGAGTCACACTCGTTCCGACTTACAAAAATCGAGTCTTGTCCTAATCATATTAGGATCATCGTTAATAAAATTCTAGTAATTTTAATTTCTCAATTTCAATCGAATCTTGACCAATCTTATTAGCCTCTTCGTCAACAAGGAAATCAAGGATTATGATGGGTCGATAAATTAAAACATAATCTATATTATATCTTAAAATTAAGGATTAATTTCATAATTTAACAATTTAAATTCACAAATTAAGATACCCTAAACATAATCGGTAATTACTAGACTAATCATATTTGATGTGATACGTTATCAGGTTATACACTTATGAGAAGCAACTAATACAAATAAGTATGATAAACAGTTAACATACATTACTTAATGTTACATGCAATCATTAGTTACGTTGTCTTAGTAAAGTATGATAACCATGCAATCATTATTTAAAGTCACATCAAAAAATAATTCATCATATTCCATATTACACGTTGATGAAATTAACAAATATCCGGCATGTAACTATGTGAGGAATAAAAGAATATTGGCACACCGCAAGATTCACACCGCAAAATACAGATTATCATGAATAAGGCTCTATATTGTTACGTCATATGTGGTAAACATCGAATGAATGATAACGGATCATGCAAATAATCAAATTAATATGCAATAGAATCCCTCATAATCAATTATGAAACAAAGATTCAGATCGATTTGATTAATACCACATAACAGAGGCTCTGATACCACTGTAGGGTTACAACCCTTAAACCCAAGGACCTGTTACGAGTATTAACCGAAAAGATAAAAGAAGAGGGATAACAATTATACCTTATTTGCAGCGGAACAACGTATTAATAAGAAGTATAATAAACCCAGAAATATATATAATCTCCACGGACAGAATAAATAATCTTCACGGACAGAATAAATAATTCTCACGGACAGATTAAAGCATTCCAAACGTGATGCCTCCTTTGGTATCCACACGGGTACGGAACTGCGACGTATATGCTAGTATAAAGGTATATGAGACCGTCTCACAACTTCTCTATATCTCTCTTATAACTCTTTACAAGACGAATATATATTATGAGTCAATACTCTTTTTCCATATATTGGTTCATCATATGAACCTCCTTATATAGGAGATGAGAAGGTAGAATTAGGTTATTCCCATAACTCTAATTACCATAATTAGATTATTAGCATAACTCTAATTACCATAACCTGACAACGCAGTTGGGTCCGTATTACTACTGACCCGATATAATTAATATCGTTATATTAATAATATCCCGTATATATTGTGTGTGACCCAATGGGCCCACTTAAGACTACCAGACACGTAACTCATTTACATGTCAATCCGACATCGACCTCTAGCAAGGCATATCGGATACATAGACTTAAGCGGGTTAATCCGTAGGACAGTGGACATAACTCCTTCACAAATAACCTATCACGAGCCGCATTATTGAACAAATAACTAACTTGACCTTGAAACCCAGCAGAATCAACCTTGCGTTTGTTTTGCTTGGAAGTTAGATTAAACTCAAAACCATCGTCAAGTAGACAACACGACTCCTTGACATGAGTAACAATAGCTCCCCAATCAAATCCATAATCATCAAAAATTGGTGGCAATGTCGGATCAAAAACCACACTTTCCTCGTATATGTTTTCAAAGGAGAAAATTTCCGACATTTTTTTTGTCCTTTTGTTTCTGCGTGAACAGTACACGTGAATAGTAATTTTTTTTTTTTATTTTTTTTTGAAAATCGGAACTTCAAACAAGAACCACTAGACAATCAAAACCGATTAACCCTCAAACTACATTGCTCGAGTTTAACCTTTGAATTCCAATCGCAACCAGAAATTCAACCAATAACTTGGCTTTGACACGCCTTAGGACCGTCTCGATTTTAAGAAAAATCAAGATCTGAAGCTCTGATACCACTTATGATACAAAAATTACGGCTTTCGTATGTGCAACGTAGCGGAAGACTTTTTTTGAGGTTTTTGTTTTGGGAAAAGAAGGGATATTTACTCGACCTAGACCTATAGGACGAATAATGGTGAGAACAATTAAGACCTATTAATTGTTACCCGGGTTAATGTCTGATACGCGTCAAACAATAACAAAGTTTGGATCGAAACTCGTCGAACCGATAAACACAATTGCAACGCAAAGGTTCAAAATTCTTATTCACAAACTTCTTTTCTCCTAATGAATACAAAGACTCATATTTATACTATTTAAATAAAATAATTCTTAGTATGGAAAATATATTCTAACATAATATAATTCCTAAATATCACTAGAAAATAAACTAATTAGATACTTATTCCAAATATATTCGTAAATATGGAAAAGACCATCTATCGAAGATCCATACTCATTATTTCCAAATATATTTTCGGATTTTTCTTAGAATTAAGACGGTCCAAGGGGGTGTCGAAACCAAGTTATAGGTTGAATCTCCGGTTGCGATTGGAATTCAAAGATTAAACTCGAGCGAGGTAGGTCGAGGGTTAGTCGGTTTTGATTGTCTTGTGGTTCTTTGTTGAAGTTTCGATTTTTTTTCCAAACAAAAAAAAGAAAAAAAAAAATTGTTCACGGAGGAAAAAAAGTCGGAAAAAAAAAGACGGAAATTTTCTCGTTTGAAAACATATATGAGGAAAGTGTGGTTTTTGATCCGACATTGCCACCAATTTTCGACGATTATGGAGACGGAGAAGTTTTTATTACTTGTGTCCAGGAGCCGCGTTATCGAATCGATTATGATTTTGGGTTCGATCAAAATTCTAAACCAAACAAGCACATGGTTTACTTGTTCAACAAGAAGGCTCGTGAAATATTGCTTACACTTGTGCATGGAGGGTGGTTGGGTGGATGGCACAAGAGACTTCTTAGATCAAAAGGAAGGACCGAGGTGAAGGTTAGCTTCGAGGTTGGTTTGAGTATACATTCGGGTTTGATGTTGGTGATTTTCTTTTTCGATCCCGGTGGATTAAAGTTACAAGAATTGAGGACAATTCTCTTCAAAGGTGGAGGGGATGATCCGAAAATAATAAGTATCTAATTAATTATTTAGGAAATAATTAGTATGGATCTTCGATAGTTGGTCTTTTCCATATTTACGAATATATTTGGAATAAGTATCTAATTAGTTTATTTTCTAGTGATATTTAGGAATTATATTATGTTAGAATATATTTTCCATACTAAGAATTATTTTATTTTAATAGTATAAATATGAGTCTTTACATTCATTAGGACAAAAGAAGTTTATGAATAAGAATTTTGAACCTTTGCGTTGCAATTGTGTTTATCGGTTCGACGAGTTTCGATCCAAACTTTGTTATTGTTTGACGCGTATCAGACATTAACCCGGGTAACAATTAATAGGTCTTAATTGTTCTCACCATTATTCGTCCTATAGGTCTAGGTCGAGTAAATATCCTTTTCTTTCAAAAAACAAAACATCCCAAAAAGTCTTCTGCTACGTTACACATACGAAACTTGTAATTTTCGTATCAGTTATAATATGAGTGAATGTAAAAATAGACGAGTATTCAATAAAATTGTAACACCCCATGTTTTTGACCATTTTAGTTATTTCTAATAACGATTAATATTAATAAAACGAGTCTCGATAAAGTATTTTAAATATTGATATTCAATTCTTGTATTTTTGGAACCTTTCTATTTCACTTCGAAGTTTGCAAAACTGAAATTTCTATTGTTATCGCAATTCTGCGCGATTTCGTAAAACGGTTCCTATTTTCTCATACAGACTAGGCGTTTCAAAAGCCTAAATTTATTATTTTTCCAAGATATACACAATGGTAATATCCAAAGATTCATTTTCAAAGTGAAAAGAAAGAAAATTATACTAGACAGCTCCTTTGCAACGAAAATTGTCATCCGATCGTTCGTTTCTCGACTTTCGATTTCCGTACTTCTTTCTTAACCATTGTGTGACCAAATAAACTCATAAATATAATCCTAAGGCATGCTAAACCGTGACTTTGAATCCCTAGCCTCAAAATATGCTTAACTAATCAAAAGCACCATTTCTAGTATGTACCTTTTAAAGTATGCTTAGCTACTTTTGGTAATTGTCAAGTTCTTGTCCACCCTTTACTCCCCCATCTTATGCACGACTTGTGTGCTTATAACGAGACATTTTCTCTTCATTTAATCATCTATTCACTCACTTAAACACTCCTTCAAAGATCCATCTAAAAACCAAAGAAAATCATACAAGTTCTTTTAAGTTCTAAGGTGTTTACACCACCATACTTCAAGAGCACATACTCTTTCTTTTCCTTACCTTATACTCTTTATTTTTAAGTCTTATTACTAGTATATTTACTAACTTAATTTGTTTGCGTGTCCTTCTAACTTATTCATGAAGAGGAGCAAGAGGAAGGGGGCTTCGATCTTAGTATATTTGATTTCATAGTTGATCCGGAGAATTGCTAATAGCTAACCTAACTTTTCTTCGCCCTCAAATCTCGTAGTATAGTGTTTGGACTCTAACTAACATATAACATTATGTTTAGGACTAAATCATTAGATCACCAAGTTTAAAGTTAACTATTTGTTGATTTATCACTTAACAATACATGCTGTAAAATGGAATCTGTGATGTATGATGTATGTTCACGATTTTTCTTTGTAACATATGTTTCAAACTATAAATCTTGTAACACAAATTTTGTCAGACTATTGTATTTAGAAATTTGTAATTCGGGTTTCAGTTGTTGTATTTTAACAAACGGTTCATTTATCGGTAAAAGACTCACTTGAGTCGATGGTTTTAAATTTTTATCCCTTTTTACGACTTAATTATTTTCCGCCTTGTTAATTAATGTCATTAGAAGAACCGGGTTGTTACAGTTGGTATCAAAGCGACCTTGAGACCGTGTGTAACTATGTGCGATGCATATTTACATCACCTATCGAGGGAACGCGCCTGGAGCTCATGACACGTGTCTAGAGTGTCTAAAGTGTCTAAAACATGTAGAACATTTAAGATCACTAAATAAGAGATTCACTAGCATAACCCTAGGATCAAATAATATACTTGGGTAGAATATATAAATGGGTAGAACTACTAAGGATTACCCGTACCGTCCGATTTAGGTTTTGACCCCTCGCTTGTTTTCATGTGCTATCTGAATAGTTGTATGTACATTGATTATCTAACCTTAGCCAATTGACTAGTTTTAATTTACTTGTGATCAACGCGATGACCAAGATAAAGCACTTGCAACCATCGAGAGCTCAAGACTGGTAGAACACCATTGCAAGCACAAATGGACGCATCTTCCAAATCAACTATAGTTTCAAAATCAAGTTGGATCATGTTGAAGAATCGAGTGAAGTTATGCAGACGAGATGTAATATACAAGTGTGGACATGACATAGGTCCACCCCAACGCGGCCACGCGTGGGTTTGGGGAGGCGAATGAATCTCCATATGAGATGGTCAAATTGAAATTTAAATCGAAGTTGGAGTCGCCACCGATTTTTATGGTTATTCGGAACCGTTCGAGCCCAATCTATGTCGTAGTGGGCCGTATACAAAATACCATTTCCGATGTGAGAGTTTATTGGGCTCGTCCCTTTGCATTTGATACCGATACCGACTTGATCGGATATCGTGTATTGAATGACTCTCGTTGCCAATGGTTTCGGACATCCGGAAACCGAGGTTCTGAGTAAGAGGTGAGGGTACGTGTTGGGAAGTTCACAAAGAACACCCAACCCCGCCCGCACAATAGCGGCATCTACTAGGATATCGAATGATTTTTTAATACGCGCGTTAGTAATACGATGAATGATATGCAAACATTGTTTTCCTAAACATGCGAGGAATTGAATGGGTTGCTAAGTCGGTTTAATGCATGAAAAATTTAACGTCGAAGTTGTATTTTAGCATGTGAGATTCGTTTCAGTATAATAAAACAAACGATAAAAAAAAGAACGAATTTGCTACAAAGGATGAACAAACGAGTTAGTATCGAATTGTGAATAAAAATATAGCAAATATGATGAATATGCGAGATCGAGAAAATATTAGTCAAAATCTGAAAAGATTGCTAAAAAGACGCTGTTTTGTCTAAAAAACGATGTAAAATAAAAAAAAGAAACGAGAAAAGAAAGAAAGCGGGTCGCGGTTTCAGGCCTCCGCGCGAGTCGCCTGGGAGGGGCGCGACTCGCGTGGAAGGCTGTCTCGGTTCGGATTTTTTCGAAAATCGTTAGTTTTTATAAATCGCGTACAAATATGGATTAATTTATACTCGATTTATATTTTCGATATTCGTCTTATTCGATATTCGATTATGAAATCGATATCAAATATTCGGAATGATTTTTAGAAAAAGTTTTGTAAAATTGTTTCGAAAAGAATTTGAACGAAAAAGAGAAAAAAAGATGTTAATTCTCTCCGCGTTAAAATCGTTGTCTTTTGTAAAAAGATGTAACGATTTTTTAGCATCGACGATATTTAATTTAATTCTTTTAATACGATATTCGACTATAGAGTTGATATCGTATTTTTAAGAATGTTTGTTATATGAAAATAGTTTTAGTAATATCGATATTAGAAATAAAAAAACGACTAACGACCCATAAAAAATTGACGACCGACGACCCGTAAGAAAAAGTGACGGACGAAAAAAGGAAGAAAAAAACGAGGGAAGGACGAGAAGAAGAAGAAGAGAGAAAAAGAGAAGTCGGGTTTGGTTACACCCTCAACCTACATGCTTTTGTTTACTCGGATCGGGGCTTGTCGGACTGTGGCTAGGGCACGGGAGCGTCGAGTTAATGTCGGTGAGTTATGGTGGCTCGGTTTGAACGTGAAGGGTGACGGGTATCGGGGCCGGTTCCTTCGGTTTTGGATGTACTATCGGTTTCTCGATGCTAAGTGTAAGGAGTTTATGTTTATGTGTGAAGAGTTGATGTATTGATGTCGATCTCTATATTTGATGCTTGATGAATGTATGGGAATAATTGATGTCTCATTGTTGTGTATGCAAGGGGCTATTTATAGGGAGTTCCCGACCTTGGCTAGGAGAGGTGTCTTGAGTTAGAACTACCGCTTAGGATAGGAAATGTAAGAAGTAGAGAGGAATGTAAATTCCGCTTTCTTGTTGGAGAAGAAAGAGAACCGGCTGGTTGGTGGAGTAGTTCGGCCGAGTTCAGCTTGTCCGAGTCTCTGATTCGGTTTCCGGATAGAATTTCTACCTGAGATCGAATTCTATACTCAAACGGATTTGTTTAATATTTCGTGTAGCTGATTTTTGTGGTGTTGGAGCCCAAACCGAACGTATGAGGTGTCACGGCTGACTCACGTGCCCGAGAATATTTTTTGACCGGGTTTTGACTTGGTCGCTAAAAGACGGTTTTTCCCCTGGTGTCGGTTTCGACCCAAATTAGTCTTATCTGACTCGAAACGACCCAGTGGGCCTGATTTTGAGGTCGGTTTTGCGAGATATGTACTCCGTAAAAAGCCCAAGCCAAATGCCAATGATTTGAGCCCGTTTCCGAATACATTAAAGCATGTTTGCGTCCGATCATCATCGGGTGTTTGTCGGAAACTGCTATAGACACCTGGCAGTCAAAATGTGGGTGTCTACAACAAGAAGATAGAGTGCAGACGTAAGATAGTAGTCCTCGAGTCCTATTTAGGTGTCGACTTAGACTTGACCGAGACTCTACTTACCTATATAGCTCATACATCGGAGATCATTTGTTAGCCTAAATTATAGTCATGGAAATGAACCCTTCTTGCCCATATTCATTTCACAGTAACACCTTACACCACATCTAATTCATTTTTCTAGCTTATCCTTATTTTTGACCTTTGCCCCCACTTTCTTCATCTAACCAAGCAACGATTTGAGTTCAATTCCGAACTATCTTCAATCCTTCCGTCGAAATTCTTAAACATCACATACGAAGCTTTCCTTCATGTCTAACATCCATACCTTCATAAATCGATGAACACCTTTTACTTTTTCATTATTATTAATTTTTTTGGTTAAATTGTTCACCAATCAGATCCAACATTTGAACCTATATCAGGATGCATAGACAAAAGTCATTTAAAGACTAACACTTGAACTACCCTTGAACAAACTTCTAATCTTTTCTAAAGGAGTTTTAACCTCAACTGATCCCTTCTCTTTTGTTTCTAAACTCATTTCGATCCCTTCGTGAACTAGTTCTTAGGTCTGACTACTCATCCTGAGTCGGACAAGAAGTCTTTCGCTTATTTCACCTTCGTATTTTATTGCTCAGCTAAACTTAGTCTGAAATATTCCTATCTGATGGAACCTTTCATATTTACCGTTCTATCTTATTTCCTTCTCATTTCTTCAGCTTACTTCTTATTCTTTTAGACTGCTATCAAACTGCATGTATGCTAACATCATACATATTCATCGTCTTTTATCTCTACCTTGTTACTATTTCCTCTTTCCAAGTTTGTCATAACCGTTGACTATGGAGATAAACTTCAATACTCTCAGTTATTATTCTCATCAACCCAATTCAAAATTCTTAAATATTTATTCTTTCAACCCATTTTCTAAGTACATTTCTATGTCTTGAATGAGCCACTGTTAAAACTTATCAGAGCGCAGTGGAAGCACGATGAACCCATAAACCACTCAGAATGGACATAGTTTTACCAAGGATTCTCACAAGTATAATGTACTTGGAAGTATCCAATATCCTTCTAAACCAACCATACTAGGATCACCCAATCTTTACCCTTTTAGTCAACCTATAATTATTGGACCTAGGAACCTATTGATTTTTGAAATGACGAGAGGTTGGAAAAAGATGGGAACCAACTAATGTTTTTGAGTGTTGATCTTGGATTCAATGATTTTGAGAATTCTTAATTTTAACCAACGATTGGGAGGTTTAGAGATCGTAACTTGAGGATACTAAAGAATAACAGAAGATTGGAAGATTTAAGGTTGTAAGCTAAGGAAAGATAAGAAAGAATGAAATTTATGGAAATCTAATTCACATACATAGTGACTACTTGATGAGAAATTAAGTCATACAGATTTTTGTGGAATTTAGAACCCTTGTATGTTCAATGTTTTTGCGGGTTATGTTAGCCAACAGACGAGTTTTGTAGATGAGTAACTATTACTAATAACAATAGAGTATTGACCTTTATGAAAAGATATCGGGGAAATGAACTAGTAAAGAGTACTAAGGGATAGAATTTAACAATGCATGTGGTAGTTATTTTGAGGACTAAGAGAATTTTATGAAAATTTTGAAGAATGAAACTTGTAATCCAATGATAAGATGCATAGTTCCGACTGAACGAATTTATGGAACTCTTTGGTAAATCATGAATAGCTTTAGAATTGGTAAATCGAGGTCAATAGCCAATGATTGTATAGAGAACCTCATTATCTGAGGACTTGTAACTTGAGTGAGCTAGACTTCCAATGAATTTGTTAATTATAATTTTTAAATTCGAGGATATAGATGAAACCTCATAAAAATTATTGGGATTGTTTAAATCAAAATTAGATGTAAGGTTGTGTAACCTTTAGAGAAAAATCCTTGATGAATGGAAACACCTATGGATCCTACCTTACTGGTTATCAGGAGTTAACTGGAAGAATTAAGTTAATCAGTATAATCTATACTAATCTATAATGCAGAAACCATAGCATGAACCTTTTGGCGCCAAACCACACTTTCCTAAAACATTACACTTTCCATATTAATCTAATACTCTATAATCTAATATTGATCTAATCTAATTCATAATATATTAATGACCATTAATCCAATACAATATTAGTCATAATTTTCATATTAATGAGATATTTTGATAGTAGTACTAATACCAATCATTTACATTTTTATATTATAAAGATACGAGTGGAGAATGATGATAATATCAATTATTCGAATAGAATAAAACATCCCATTTGAAAACATTATAGGTATAAAAAAAATATTATATTAATTACAGTTCATATTATTTCTATCTAATAGTCGAACATAGGCTAAACATAGTCTGAAATGTCCATATGTGGACATGACGTAGGTCCACCCCGACGCGGCCACGCGCGGGTTTTGGGTAGGCGAATGCACCTCCATATGAGAATGGATCGAATTGAAATTTAAGTCGACATGGAGTCGCCACCGAATTTTGTGGTTATTCGGAACCGTTCGAGCCCACTCTATATCGCTATGGATCATACACAAAGTATGGCCCATTTCGGTTTTAGAGTTTATTGGGCTCGTCCCTTTGCATTGCGATACCGATACCATCACTACCGGTTATCGTGTATTGAATGACTCTCGTGCGCCAACGGTTTCGGGCATCCGGAAACCGAGGTTCTGAGTAAGGTGTGAGGGTACGTGTTGGGAAGCCTACTAAGGACACCCAACCCCGCCCGCACTTAGCGGCCTCTACTAAGACATCGTTTGACTTTCTGATATGCGCGTTAGTGATTCGGTGAAATGATATGCAAACAGCGTTTTTAGCTAAGCATGCGAATTAAATGTGAGCTACGTCAATTTAATGCATCTAATTTATTGTCGAAGTGATTTAGCATGCGATGGTTCATTTAAAGCGGTAAAACGCAAATAAATAAAGCAAAGCAAAATAAATCGGTTACAAGTTACACGGGCGGAATACAACCCGGAATTCACAATACGACGAACAATAAAACATAATAGCCAAAATATATATAATCGAAATGACGAGCAATAATTACAAACGGACCCGTGTATGAACTAGACAGTGAATTGTGTAAATGGACTAACTTCAATTAAATAAATATTATTTTATGTACTAACCGAAGGACGGGGATATAGGACCTAGGCGTGGTGCTAGCCCGATCCTAAATCTCGATGCCTTGTCCCAATTTATCATGTCGATAAATTGGAGTCTAAATTAATTATGCGTCGGATACGACTACGGAGTCGTCAACGTAAAATTAATAGTGAGACCGTCGATCAAAATTGTTTTAGGTGTCGTGACATGTGTGAGTTTTGAAGAAAGGAGGGTCACGTGATTGTCTTTACACGTGATGACTAGAGTCGAAAAAAAAGACGAGACTCGAAATGTGTGTCGAGGCCCTCGGTTTTCTGGGTTACAGGACCCACTCGACCGAGTCGTGGGCTGACTCGGTCGAGTGCGTCTTAGAAGACGCTACTGTCCAGTTTTGTGGGTGCTACTCGATCGAGTAGCCTATGTACTCGGTCGAGTAGCCCCTGTACGAGTTGTGACTCGTGTATTTTTATGCGTTTAAAATCGATGATTGGCCGAGTTAAATAAAAATATTGACGATTTAAACTTAACTCAGTTTTTTGGTATTATAGTCATGTTTTGTATGACTATAATATCGTCATCGGAATTTTATAAAAACGTTTATTAGTTTGAAAATTTTGATTAGTAACGAAAGTGTGTCCCTCTACATCACGACATTGAAATTAATCCTTACGGATTATGAGATGTCGATTTTCGTGTCAACGGGTTCCGTACTAATCGTAGAAATGGATGTATACGCGTTCAACTACGAATGATCGGTATCATGTTAATAAACGAACCATAAAAATGATCATCGTAATTAAACGTGTTTGGATCCGAGCTTTGAAATTATTACGTAGAAATATATATATATATATATATATATATATATATATATATATATATATATATATATATATATATATATATATATATATATATATATACACGGTACATAATATTATAATAAAATGATAATAACGATAATTAAATGCAAAAAGTAAAAATATTAGCGTTAGTAATGTCGTTATTATCGACTAAATATAATACTATAAGCATAAATATAAATGTACATAAAAGGTCGAGAAAAAGGATGAAGAAGGAAAAGTCGGTGTTGAATTGTTACACCCTCAACCTACATGTTCTTGCTTCTCGGGATACGGTTCGTCAAATGGCGGCTACGGCGCGGGAACGTCGAGATATGTAGGAGGAGTTGACGTTGTGTAAGCGCGGGGTTTGTGTGTATCGTGACGTCGAGAACGGCGTTGCAAAATGTAGAGTATTGTAGTGTAATGTTGGCTGAGATTCTTGTATGTAAGAAGTGCTCAAAAAAGATGTGTAATTGTGTCGAGATGAAAAGTTGTGTTTTGTGCCAAAGGTTGACGGGTATTTATAGGGAGCCCCGACATAGGGTCACTCGACCGAGTGGCCTCAATGCACTCGGTCGAGTGCCCTCGTGAATGAACCTGGACTGATTCAATGAGGCTCCACTCGATCGAGTGGTCAATCCACTCGAACGAGTGGATCAATTTGGCCGGGTTAAATCGGGAATGATTAGCCTTGATTTGCTCTTTGATTGATTATGTTTGATTTGGCATTAATTTGGGTTGATTTGGCTGATTTTTTGGTTTGTGGCGCAAGTTTCGAGACGTATCAGGTCGTTTTGTGTGTCGTGTTCGTCTTTGACCGGGTTTTGACCCGGTCGCCAAAAGACGGGATTTATTTTTGGTGTCGGTTTTGACCCAAATTAGTCTCATTTTGCTCGGAACGACCCACTGGGCCTGAATTTGAGGTTGGTTTTGTGAGATTTGTATCCCGCTAAAAGCCCATGCCGGACATTATTGATTTCGAGTCCGTATCCGAGCGCGTTAGAACACGTTAGCGTCCGATCATCATCGGGTGTTTTTTGGAAACTACCATAGACACCTGGTAGTCAAAATGCGGGTGTCTACAGAGCCCCCACTCTGACTGAGGCTTGGACAGGGCGAAAGTCAGAGTAGCTACCAAGTCAATTAAGACCTGGTAGACTTCTAGTCGGGTCGTTTATAGTCCATTAGACTCGCGTGAAGGGCTCGCCAGCCATAAGTTAGAAATCATACCTGAGCTGATGATAATAACTCCGTGGGGAATCGGACATGTAGCATAAGTCCTGGGTGCGCCAATATGTGGGCCCATCCCGTACCATTCCGGGGAAAATGCCGCCTTGAGCTTCCGCTGGGGAGATTTAGAGGGTTGCATGTCCCTGTTTGAGTCGTACCTGTATAAGTCACATAAAATGTATGCAACACGTAGGTAGTAAAAATGACTCGCGCTGGAGAATAAAAATTTGGATGTTTGAATTTTTTTTTTTTTTATTTTTGAAAAAAAAAATAGAATATATTTTTTTTGAATTTTAGAATTTTGACAGACTGCTCGGGATGACTAAATTCCTGTGTCTGTGGGGAAGAGTCATGGATCGGGCCTGTATGTCTAGGCCTGCTTGGGCCAAGGAGGCACAGTTGCAGGAGGGTGCACCAGGGTTTTGATGTTATAAATACATCACCCTGGCTCCTCTTTTTGTCACAACTCTCAAAAGCTTCATCTTCTCCTCAAAAGAAAACTTTATCCCTTTCAAGAAAAAAAAAGCTTTATCATGGCTATCGACCGTCTGATCAACATGCTGCAAGATTGGGCACACCATTTTAGGGATGCGAGCAAGGTAGCCCTAAGGCAGTCGGGCATATTTCAGCTGTTCACGTTTCGTCAAATGCACGTGGACCGTCATTTCCTTGATGCCTGTCTGACCTTCTGGGATGACACCTATCACGTTTTCGCCTTCCCTCGGGGCGAGATCTGTCCTCTCCCTGAGGAAATTGCTGCCATAGGTGGGTGGAACCCACTGCTCCGTCCCGCCGTCCCTTTCTCAGTTCGGGACCCCAGGAGGAAACTACGGGAGTTTCTGGGTCTTTCCCATGCTGAAGTATCCCGCATGCTTGAAGGGGATACCGTTTCTCTGCTTGCCTTAGCTGAGAAGTTCATGAACCCGTACGACATCCGGGTTACGCCCATTCATAGCCGTAGGGCGTTCGCCTTCTGTATGCTGCACGTGTATGCCTTCGAAGGCCATATGGACCTGCTGTCTTGTATGGGTAGCGTTCGTCTTCTCGTAATTGTTGATCTTATGGAGACGGAGTGTAGTCCCGCATCATTGATCACGGGGGAAATTATTCAGGGCTTGGACAACCGAAAGAGGGATGAGTCAGCCCGTTTCACTGGGAGCACCCGTCTGCTGCAGGTATATCGCTTTTTTTTCGAATTTTTTTGTTTTTCGATTTTTTTTTTTCGATTTTTTTTTGATTTCGCGATATGCTGCTAGAGGGGGCACTCGACCGAGTCACCCTGGCACTCGATCGAGTGCCCTCGTTAAGGGTCTACTGCCTCGTTTTAGGGGTGTCACTCGATCGAGTGACCCCGGCACTCGATCGAGTGCCTTCTGGCGAACCTCCGATTTGTTCTGATGAATGTTGTGTTCTTTTCAGCTTTGGCTATTTGAGAGGTTGTCGAAGATTGAGCCTCCTCCCAACCCGAGTCAATATTGGTTCAATCAGGTGATGACAAGGAGACGGCCTACCGACTCGTCCTGCCTGACTACCCAGAAATATTGGGAGGAAGAGTTAACATTCCATCGTGGTCCATTGATACGATGGGTGGTTCCATGGTGGCCTATTTATGCTTGGACGGGTCTGGCGTCTGGAGACAAGGCACGCTACCTGGTGATTCTATCTTAGCCATACAGTTCATCTCTATCCCGATCGCATACTCAGGCAGTATGGGTGGACCCAGCGCATCCCGGAGAACGAGGCAGTTGTGAGTGCACCTACCCAGCTGACCGACATTATGTGTGACACCTGGATTCAGAGATGGTATACTCGAACCACTTGGTCCGTTTCCAAGTCGCTTCATTCTACCTGGGTGTCTTATTCTTACGAAAGGTGGACCAAAGCCGAGACTGCCGAAGCTCGTGCTGCTCTGAAGGTTGATGAAGCCTTCGACCTGCTTCGACGGGAGAAAGTTAAAGATAACAGAGACTTTTTTGCTGAAGGGGAGGTTCAAGCTCCGATAGTCCGTCTGAGGCCAAGTCAGAGGAGAGGAGCTAGGGGGTCCGATGCTAGAGGTGCTCGGGGGGAAGTGAGCCCCTAGACAAATTTGGAGAGGAGGCCTGGGGCCAGGCCTTTAGTCCAGGACCGAATTGGTCCTAAAGACAAGCTGCCGGAGCATATACGGGCTCGACTTGGGCCCGTGACAATAGCTGAAGATCCTCTGTCGAAGAAGAGGACTCGGGCCAAGGAGGTTCCCGTGGTTATTCGGGAACGATCTTCTCCACCCCGGCGACCTCGGGCTCCACAAGACCCGAAGGACAAGGGCAAGGGCAAGATGCCCGGATACTAGTCTCCTGCTATTATTATTTAGATATTATTACTATTTTTGTTGTGTATTGTTTTTTTTTTGGTGGCTTTTTGTAATTTTTGAAATACCGAGTTTATCGGTGTTTTTTTTTTGGAATAATAAAAGTATTATTTTAGTGAAACCGTTTCTGTCTTTTTTCGTTATTGCAGTGGTTGTGCCCTTTGAGGGGTTTCCTACGTATCCACAGTTAGTGGAATCAAACCAAACGTAGTTCAGGCGTTGATTTTTTTGCAATTTCGAAATACACCAAGACTACGAGTTCAAGATGTGCAACAGTAGGATAAATAATCCTAACTTATTGACTTGCTTATAAATTTTGAAAAAAGGTGTTTTTAAATAATTTTTGCAAATGACATTTGAGATAAGGTTTAGGGGTAGTAGCGCTTCAGCTGGTCTAGGTTGGTTAGGTTGACAAATTCGTTCCCGTCCAGGTCCGTCAGCATTACGGCTCCTCCTGATAGAACTTTTTTGACTAGGTATGACCCAGCCCAATTGGGTTTGAATTTTCCCCTCAGGTCAACCGGTAGTAAGGCACGAACCGATTTTAGGACCAAATCCCCTTCCTTGATGTTCCTGGGCCTGACTCTCTTATTAAAGGCCCGCTTGATTTTTTTTTGATATATTTGGATGTTATTGAGAGCCCGCGACCGTCGTTCGTCCAAGAGAATTAACGACTCATATCGAGCTTGAACCCAATCCGCTTCGGGCACTTGGCTTTCTAGTAGAATTCTGAGAGACGGTATCTCCAACTCGACTGGCTGGACCGCTTGCATGCCATATGTTAAATAATATGGGGTTGCCCCGGTTGCAGTTCGGATCGACGTCCGGTACCCCCATAGGGCAAAGGGTATTTTGTCGGGCCAGTCCCGATAATTATCAGTCATCTTTTTAAGTATGGTGACAATTGTCTTATTAGCAGCTTCTACCGCTCCATTTGTTTGGGGACGGTATGGCGAAGATGTATGCCTCTGGATTTTGTATTTCGCTAGCAAAGTAGCGGTTTCGGCTTGGAAGTGGGTCCCGTGATCACTGATAAACTCTTGTGGGATCCCATATCGGCATATGATTTTATTTTGAATAAACTTGGCTACGTGCTTGGCGTTCAAGACACGGTATGATTCAGCTTCGACCCATTTGGTGAAATAGTCGATAGCTACCAAAATAAAACAGTGACCTCCCGTCCCGGAAGGGTTTACTTTCCCAATTATGTCAATCCCCCATGTCGAAAATGGCCATGGCGAGGTCATGGTGTACAGTAGGGACGATGGCATGTGTTGAACATTACCGAAAATTTGACAATTATGGCAGTGTTTGACATATGATTGACAGTCGGTCTCCATACTGTTCCAGTAGTATCCGAGCCACATGATTTTTCGGGCTAGCATATGGGCGTTCATATGCGGACCGTTTTCGCCGTCGTGTACTTCGGCCATCACTTTTTTGGCCTGTGTTTTGTCGATACATAGGAGTAAAGCCCCCTGTTCCGTCTTTTTGTATAACTGACCGTCGTCCGTACGTATGAATTGGGTGGCCAGTCTTCGCAGGGCTTTCTTGGCCCGATTTTCAGTTCCTGGTGGATATTCTCCCGTAGTCAAATAGGTTAGAACAGCCTGATACCAAGGTTCTGGATCGGTGATCTCAATATCTTGAATGGCGTTGACATACGCCGGCTCGGACAGTCTTTCGACACAGATTTGCATACTGGGCATATGTTCCGGGATGTTTAGTAAGGATGCTAATTTGGAAAGTGCGTCCGCGAATTGATTTTCTTCACGCGGCAGATAAATATATTCTACCTTCTGGAATTGCTTCTCCAAAACCCTTACTCGTGCTTGGTAAGCCACGAGATTGGCGTTCCGAGTTTTCCATTTTTGAAGGGCTTGATTGATGACTAGGGACGAGTCCCCGTGAACCCGGAGATTTGTAATTTCCAAATCAGCAGCCGCTTGCAACCCGTGGATGCATGCTTCATACTCGGCCGCATTGTTTGTCACATCAAAGTCTAATTTGATGGATAACGGTGTGCTCCCCTTGTGGTGATATAAGGAGAATACCGACTCCGAACCCTCGAAAGTTGGATGCTCCATCGAAATACAGATCCCAAGTTTCGGTGTCAGTATAGAATATGTCTTCGTCAGGAAAGGCTCAAGTGTCGGTATAGCCCTCTTCAGATATTGGGCTGTCGGCGAGGAACTCGGCTACCACCCGTCCTTTGATGGCTTTTAACGGCACAAACTTGAGGTCAAACTCAGTTAGCATTAAGGTCCATCTGGACATTCTTCCATTAAGAATGGGTTTCTCGAACAAGTATTTTATTGGATCCATTTTGGACAGAACATGTACCTCGTGACTGAGCATGTAGTGTCTGATCTTTTTAGTGGCCCAAACCAGAGCTAGGCACGTTTTCTCGAGCATTGAATATTTGCATTCGTATTCCAAGAACTTTTTACTGATGTAGTAAATAGCCCGTTCTTCTGAATCGACTGTCTGGGCCAGCATAGCCCCCATGGCTGTCTCAGTCGTTGTTAGGTATAACGACAGAGGCAAACCGGGTTGAGGTGGCATTAATACTGGCGGAGCAGACAGGATCTCTTTGATTTTGTCAAAAGCCATCTGACATTTATCGTCCCATAGTACCCGTTCCCCTATCTTCAGTTTCTTGAAAATGGGCTCACATACCATGGTTAACTTTGAGATAAACCGGCTGATGTATTGAACTTTCCCGAGAAACCCCCTTATTTCTTTTTCGGTCTTGGGTGGTTGCATCTCGGTGATGGCTTTGATTTTAGCTGGGTCGACCTCGATGCCGCGTTGGCTAACGATATGGCCCAGTAATTTGCCTGATGTTACCCCGAAACTGCATTTTTGAGGTTTCAACCTCATGTTGTATTTACGCAATCGGGTGAAAATTTTTCTTAGGGCGGCAACATGCCCATCTCGGTTTTTAGACTTAACAATCATGTCATCGACATAGACCTCCACTTCCTTATGCATCATGTCATGTAACAGGGTCGTGGCTGTTCGTTGATAAGTGGCCCCGGCATTGATGAGCCCAAATGGCATAACTGTATAACAATAAGTATCCCATGGTGTAGTGAAAGTGGTTTTACCCATATCTTCTTCTGCCATCTTGATTTGGTTGTATCCGGCATACCCGTCCATAAATGATAGAAGAGCATGATCCGCCATGTTGTCCACCAATATGTCGATGTGTGGCAACGGAAAATCGTCTTTTGGGCTAGCCTTGTTAAGGTCTCGGAAATCTACACATACCCGAACCTTGCCGTCCTTCTTGGGTACCGGCACGATGTTCGCAACCCAGTCTGGATATTCAGACACTTGTATAAAGCCTGCTTTGAATTGTTTGTCTACTTTTTTTTTGACTTTGAGAGACCACTCGGGCTTCATTCTTCGAAGCTTCTGTTTTACCGGTTTGCATCCATCTTTGATGGGTATGCGGTGTTCAGATATTTCCCGATCTATCCCCGGCATGTCCTTGTAGGACCATGCGAAGACATCTTTGAATTCTTGGAGGAGGTTTGTGAGTTGTTGTGTCTCCTCGGGACCTAATGATAACCCTATCTTAAGCATCTGGGGCTCTAAGGTTGTTCCCACATTGATAGACTCAGTTTCTTCAATTACCGGATCTCGGGATTCCCTCTGTTCTAGCTGTTCGATCAGATGCGGAGGTAAGGATACCTGTTCATCGGGTTTCTCAATGTCATTGCAAAAAATATTTTTGAAATTGGAAATATTTTGAAAATAAGACAAGTCATAAGCGGAACGGTTTTCGTTATTATTGATAGAAAATTTGGAAAACAGCTCGAAGAGAGCAGCCATCTGATCATTGGTAAGAGGCGGGATTGGGAGTGCTTTCGGGACAGACCCCGAGGCTCCAGTGGCAGTGACTATAGGGAGGGGGTTACAGTTTGGACTCTAGCACCAGACCCCTTAGACTCGAATACAGACTCAGACTCGGACTCAGACTCAGACTCAGACTCAAACTCGGAATCGGTGTCCGGTATGTCTCCTTCCCCGGTGGTCAGCTTGTAGACTCGACCCTGGCTGTCGGTCCACTTGATGGTCTTCCTCCAGGCTCTTTTCCCAGTATCAGCTCCGACTTCCGAGATCAGCTTTGAAGGATCGAACCTGTTGCTTCGAAGGATCAGGTTCACCAGATCTTCCTTGGGGTTCGGAATAGCTTTGTCTTCCCCAAACAAGAGCCCCAGCACCGGCTCGGCATTGTCAGTACCCTCCTTGGATTCGGATTGGATGAGGGCAAATATGTCATCTGGAATGTAGTTGCATTCCCGAGCTAGTTCAGTCTCAGGATAAGTGATAGTTGGTTGATATAGGCCAACTTGGATAGCCCCGAATACCGGTGTGACGAAATAGTCAGCCAACCTTGGGCTATAAGGGCCAAAGTAGGTACCCTTGATGATGTTGCAAGCTTTCTCAATGCCTGCTCGGACCACATTCCCCGGGGTTATAGCATACCCTAAACCAAAGTGAGATTCCCCGTCATTTAGGACTTCGATAATCTTCCCAACTGGAAGATATGGCCTCGAGGTAGCCCCCGGTAAATACCCCAAATTTTGCAGCATTGCGTCAATGCTTGTGGTGAAATAGGGCCTGAAAAGGTACTCTTCTTCAATCATCCCCACAAAATCGAATCCCCATAGGTCGGTGCGGTCCGTGGCGTTACAGCTAGCCACAGTCATAGGGGTTGCTTCTAGGGTGATGATGTCGTCTTGCAAGGGCATTTTGATCTTTCGGTGAAGAGTAGAAGACACCGCCCTCACAGCATGAATCCAAGGCCTTCCTAGGAGTAGATTGAAAGAGGAGGTGACATCGATCACCTTGAATTCTAGCTCCTTTTCAAATGGACCCGTTGTAATTGCTAATTTAACGGCCCCAGAAACCGCCTTTGGGCTTCCATCGAAAGCTTGGATTGTGTGGGCGGTTGGTAGGTAGTCAGCCTCGGTGATACCGAGGGCTTTGGCAGTCCTTAAGGGGAGGACATTCACAGCAGACCCGTCGTCGACTAGGGTCATTGGTAGGTACTTACCCCGGCAAATTACCGTGATATACAGAGCCAGATTGTGAGAGGCCCCGAACGGTGGTAGGTCAGCATCCGAGAAGGTGACTACTGGGCCTTATTCTTTGGACTTGCCCTTGAGGTAGGGCAGGATAGTGGTTACCATTTCAGTAGGGGTAACCTGGGAGTCGACCTTGATCTGATCGAGAGCCTTTGTAAGTGCCTCTCGGTGTTCTTGTGAGCTAACCAAGAGTTGCCATATAGTGAGGTCAACTCGGGTTCTCTTCAATTGTTTGACAAGAGCCGTATCGGTATTTGGCTCTTCAATGGCTTCTTCCGTCCTGGCAAGTTCAGTAACGGTTGCTGGGACTGAGATGTCCTTAGAGCTAGTGGCTGAATAAGGACGACCGGCGGTGGTGAGGTGGTTACTGGCTAAGGCTTTGGACTTAGCCTTCCGGATTTCTTCGGGAGTGATAGGGACAGTTTCCCCTTTGGTGAGGTACACATCTTCCTCATCATCGAACCAGATTCCATTGATTTGTGGGATGAAAGGAGAGATAAGGTGTTAACAGTCGATCACTTCACCGGTGAAGATAGCATGAGAGGTAAAGGGGTTGTCCTTGTTGCTTGGCTTGTCCCCGAGTAACGGTATTTTCCCGCTCTCAATTAAATCCTGAATCAGATGCTTCAGCTTCCAACATTTCTCGGTATCGTGCCCATTGCCCCGATGATATTGGCAATAGGCTTGGGCATTGTAGCCTTTGGTGCGTTTTTCAACTGGGACTTCAGGAATTGGGCCTATCGGTTGGATCAGGCCTTTGAAAGATAGCCTTTGTAAGGCATACGTATAGGTAGTCCCTATATCAGTGAATACCCTAGAAGGAGTAGTTCTTTTGGATGAGGCATCCAAGAGATTAACCGTGTCGAAGATGCTTCGGGTTGCGGCCGGAGGCTTGGTAATGGATGAGGAGGCTCCTTGATATCCCTTGCTAGGGGCCTTAGTCAGGCTCTCTAGTCTTAGATCGTCTTCAATTCTCATGCCCGTTTCAGTAAGGGTGGTGAAATTGGGTATGACTGCATACCGGAGGTGGACCCGGTAGGAGGGGAGAAGGTTCTTGACAAAAGCCTCCACTAAAGTCTTCTCACTGGGCTTATCGACCAGTTTCACACTTTCGGCCCTCCAACGTTGGAGGTATTTGGTAAAGCCCTCCTTAGGTTCTTGGGCCATAACCTCTAGAGACCGCATTGTGGTCTGGATCTTGGTGTTGTCAGCATAGTTCCGAGCAAATTCCGTAGCCACATCATCCCATGTCGAGAACTTCTTGGGATCTAGCCTGTAGTACCAGGCCTTTGGGTGTTTCTCTAGAGATGCAGCAAAGAGGTTTTTGAACATGGAAGAGTCCACTCCCTTAATGGCCATGAAGTCCTTGAAGGCCCGTACATGTAGTAACGGGTCTTCAGTCCCTTCGAACATGGGTAAGCCCGTGAGATTCAGGTTTGCGGGCAGTTTGTCACTTACCGGCGAGTACTCCCGACTGTTTTCCCGGTGAATATTGTTACTTCCGGTTAGGTGGACTTGTTCTTCCAATCGGCGAACCGAGCTAACTAGTTCAGCTAGGTGTTCCGTGACCCCGGTATTTGGAGTCCTTTGCTCCACTGTAGCCAGACGAGTGATGATAGCAATTTGCCCAGCCCTCATTTCATTCAGTTGGGCTTCGATCTCGGCCTGTTTGTCGACCATGGCGTCCACAGAGGTTTTCAGACTGCCTAAAGTAGCTTCCATCCTGCGAGTGTGCCTGGTTGCCGGTGGCCTGTCTGTAAGAACACCGCGTAATCAGAAACTGAACCCGGACCTTGGAACCAGAATAGTACATCCCGAGCAGGGAAAAGACTAAAACGACTTGAAAGAGACTCTTAGACGGGTGACTCGTGGATGACGGGCTTTCCTTAGGATTCGACGGGTGCGCCGAATCCTGTTTGAAGGAAGGTTAGTGTGAGATATCCCCAGACTTTGGACTCAAATGTGTAGACGGGCCCTCCTTTGTAGGAGTATGTTTTACGTAGGTGGGCCTTGCCTTAGTCTAATAAGGCGGACTGGGGTAGGGAGGAAACTCGTGATGTAGGATCGACAGAGTTTCGACGCTAGAGACCTCGACTACTTACGACATGACCCGACACTGCTAAATACGGGAAGGTCCTAAGGAGGAGGAAAGTTTTGAAAATGATTATTTTTGGAAAGTCCGAGAAAACTCGGGAAAAGGCCCGATTTTTTCAAGAAAAATTGAAACGGGCATCGGGCCTCGGTTTTGAAAGTTCGAAAATGTTTTCGAGTTTTGAGTTGGGCAGCATACAGACTAGAAAAGTGGGCTATTTTGAGTAAAATCATAAGTCCTAAATTCGGTATGTGTCCCGGGTTTTGAAATTTGAATATATTTTGAAAAGATGCATTTTTGAAAATGACGGTTTTTGAAAAACGACACGGAAACCAAGCAACACATAGTCACGCAAGCATTATAACGACGCCATGTATGCTTTACACTAAGTCTCGGTCGGTCTATAGAGGGTCTATACCAGTGTTCATAGTCTAGACGAGAAACGGGACGGACTTCCTAAGTCGAGTTGAGCTTAGAACATGCCGCAAAGTCCATACGAATCGACTATGAACACCTTTAACGTATCCAAGGCGGAATACATCGTGGTATAGTGGGACGTCGGTCACCAGTACCGGCCCGGGAAAAATGGGGGTTATGCATGAACCGTAAAACTAAAACGCATATTGTATTTGTCAAACGATTTCTATTCGAGTCTCACCCTGAGGATGTCGATGGTTAGGCACTCATCGGTTAATCCCCAGCGGAGTCGCCAAATTGTGGACATGACGTAGGTCCACCCCAACGCGGCCACGCGCGGGTTTTGGGTAGGCGAATGCACCTCCATATGAGAATGGATCGAATTGAAATTTAAGTCGAAATGGAGTCGCCACCGAATTTTGTGGTTATTCGGAACCGTTCGAGCGCACTCTATATCGCTTATGGATCATACACAAAGTATGGCCCATTTCAGTTTTAGAGTTTATTGGGCTCGTCCCTTTGCATTGCGATACCGATACCATCACTACCGGTTTTCGTGTATTGAATGACTCTCGTGCGCCAACGGTTTCAGGCATCCGGAAACCAAGGTTCTGAGTAAGGGGTGAGGGTACGTGTTGGGAAGCCCACTAAGGACACCCAACCCCGCCCGCACTTAGCGGCCTCTACTAAGACATCGTTTGACTTTCTAATATGCGCGTTAGTGATTCGGGGAAATGATATGCAAACAACGTTTTTAGCTAAGCATGCGAATTAAATGTGAGCTACGTCAATTTAATGCATCTAATTTATTGTCGAAGTGATTTAGCACGCGAGGTTTCATTTAAAGCGGTAAAACACAAATAAATAAAGCAAAGCAAAATAAATCGGTTACAAGTTACACGGGCGGAATACAACCCGAAATTCACAATACGACGAACAATAAAACATAATAGCCAAAATATATATAATCGAAATGACGAGCAATAATTACAAACGGACCCGTGTATAAACTAGACCGTGAATTGTGTAAATGGACTAACTTCAATTAAATACATATTATTTTATGTACTAACCGAAGGACGGGGATATAGGACCTAGGCGTGGTGCTAGCCCGATCCTAAATCCAGATGCCTTGTCCCAATTTATCATGTCGATAAATTGGAGTCTAAATTAATTATGCGTCGGATACGACTACGGAGTCGTCAACGTAAAATTAATAGTGAGACCGTCGATCAAAATTGTTTTAGGTGTCGTGACATGTGTGAGTTTTGAAGAAAGGAGGGTCACGTGATTGTCTTTACACGTGATGACTAGAGTCGAAAAAAAAGACGAGACTCCAAATGTGTGTCGAGGCCCTCGGTTTTCTGGGTTAAAGGACCCACTCGACCGAGTTGTGGGCTGACTCGGTCGAGTGCGTCTTAGAAGACGCTACTGCCCAGTTTTGTGGGTGCTACTCGATCGAGTAGCCTATGTACACGGTCGAGTAGCCCCTGTACGAGTTGTGACTAGTGTATTTTTATGCGTTTAAAATCGATGATTGGCCGAGTTAAATAAAAATATTGACGATTTAAACTTAACTCAGTTTTTCGGTATTATAGTGATGTTTTGTATGACTATAATACCATCACCGGAATTTTATAAAAACGTTTATTAGTTTGAAAATTTTGATTAGTGACGAAAGTGTGTCCCTCTACGTCACGACATTGAAATTAATTCTTACGGATTATGAGATGTCGATTTTCGTGTCAACGGGTTCCGTACTAATCGTAGAAATGGATGTATACGCGTTCAACTACGAATGATCGGGATCATGTTAATAAACGAACCATAAAAATGATCATCGTAATTAAACGTGTTTGGATCCGAGCTTTGAAATTATTACGTAGAAATATATATATATATATATATATATATATATATATATATATATATATATATATATATATATATATATATATATATATATATATATATATATATATACACGGTACATAATATTATAATAAAATGATAATAACGATAATTAAATGCAAAAAGTAAAATATTAGCGTTAGTAATGTCGTTATTATCGACTAAATATAATACTATAAGCATAAATATAAATGTACATAAAAGGTCGAGAAAAAGGATGAAGAAGGAAAAGTCGGTGTTGAATTGTTACACCCTCAACCTACATGTTCTTGCTTCTCGGGATACGGTTCGTCAAATGGCGGCTACGGCGTGGGAACGTCGAGATATGTAGGAGGAGTTGACGGTGTGTAAGCGCGGGGTTTGTGTGTATCGTGACGTCGAGAACGGCGTTGCAAAATGTAGAGTATTGTAGTGTAATGTTGGCTGAGATTCTTGTAGGTAAGAAGTGCTCAAAAAAGATGTATAATTGTGTCGAGATGAAAAGTTGTGTTTTGTGCCAAAGGTTGACGGGTATTTATAGGGAGCCCCGACATAGGGTCACTCGACCGAGTGGCCTCAATGCACTCGGTCGAGTGCCCTCGTGAATGAACCTGGACTGATTCAAAGAGGCTCCACTCGATCGAGTGGTCAATCCACTCGAACGAGTGGATCAATTTGGCCGGGTTAAATCGGGAATGATTAGCCTTGATTTGCTCTTTGATTGATTATGTTTGATTTGGCATTAACTTGGGTTGATTTGGCTGATTTTTTGAATTGTGGCGCAAGTTTCGAGACGTATCAGGTCGTTTTGTGTGTCGTGTTCGTCTTTGACCGGGTTTTGACCCGGTCGCCAAAAGCCGGGATTTATTTTTGGTGTCGGTTTTGACCCAAATTAGTCTCATTTTGCTCGGAACGACCCACTGGGCCTGAATTTGAGGTTGGTTTTGTGAGATTTGTATCCCGCTAAAAGCCCATGCCGGACATTATTGATTTCGAGCCCGTATTCGAGCGCGTTAGAACACGTTAGCGTCCGATCATCATCGGGTGTTTTTTGGAAACTACCATAGACACCTGGCAGTCAAAATGCGGGTGTCTACACCATAGTACGCATGCTTTTAATATTCCAACAAATATACCCGAGTTTAAACAATTTATATATTGAATGCAAGTTTGATCGGGATGGATTTACATGATAATCCATTTAAAGCAATTTTTTATAAATAGAGTTTGAAACCTTACTGAGTAGGTATAGCTTTTCCAAACGGGCATTGTAGACAAGTCCATTGCAAGTGTACTTATTTATAAAAATCCAAGTGTGACTTCAGTTGATTCAAACCCGAATTATGACTCATTTATACTATCAGTTACTATATTATTTCACATATAAATTAAAAGTTAAAACTTTGATTATCACGATGTTCCATTTAGAGGTCTTTTTTCAGTCATCATCACACTTTATTGAAATATGTTGTGGTACGATTCTCATATTGTATTTTTGTACTTCGGGATTAGATTTGAACTTAAAATAAATATAAATTAAAACTAAGTGACTTGATGAATGGTTGTATTGCGAGATACCGGTATTAACATGGTACCGAATACATGTGTAAACATTTATATATTGATTTTCATGTGTTTTCTTCATGTTGGTTCTAAGCTTATAATTTTTCTAATGTTGTAAATTATTCATGTTAGAGATTGAACATTCAAATAAGATTATCTACATAATTATTTTACTTAATACCCGTGCAACTTTGCACGGGTACTAACCTTGTTGAGCAAATAAAGGATATTCTTATACTATTGGAAATGTATACCTACGCGAGATATACTCATATGAAATACTTGAGGAATAATATGCCGAGTGTTTAAGGAACCAAACTTCTGAATATAAAGGTTAGAGAAACAACTGGAGGAAAAAAAACACATTTTGAGGATTAACTAGAAAGGTGTTGTGTGCTAAATTTAGACCGTTTTTCCTTCCATTTAGACCCATTTTTCCCTCGTTTTGCGAGTCTTGAGTGCGATTATCGCCATATTTTGCGTACTTCTCGCATTAGCGTCCCTCTTGTGTGTTTTACGTGTTTTTTGTAGTTTTTCTATCATTTTGATAGGATTTGAGCACCGAAATCACGATTGAGCTTCCACGAGCACAAGAGAAGGGAAAACCGTCCAAAGAGCAAAGCACACAACTTAAAGTTTAAAGCCATCCGATCGAACAAACGAAGAATGAGACAAGATTTGAGGCCAGAAAAATGACCGGGCGAAATTTCACCCGGTGAGACACCACCGGGCGAAATTTCACCCGACGGTGAAAAGTGCCTCCCGAAGAATTTCCGAGAAATCTCCACCGGGCGAAACTGACCGGGCGAAATTTTGTCCACCGGGTGAAATTTCGCCCGATGGGAAGAAGTGCCGAAAACGCGAAAAAAAGAAGAAAATCTCACCGGGCGAAAATTTCACCCAGTGGGAATTACCGACGAGTCCGCAGGGCGAAATTTCACCCCATGGAGATGCAAAGGGAGATTGTCTCACTAATGGAGCATAAAGTTGGATTTGGGCTTTAGGTTAAGGATCCATTAAGAGATTACTATATATATGTTACCCTGATTCATTGCCTAACTCACCTCTACATTGTGCTAAGGAGGGAAGACATTACACCCTTCCACCATCCTATTACACCATCCATTAGTAGTAGTAATCTAGAAAAATCCTCAAAAATTCTAGTAGTTTAATAGTAGATCTACAAGTATCCATCAACAATTATTTAGATTTCAAGGTTGTAAGAAGACTATCCAAGTTTTGTTTGAAGATTTGTTGGGTTTATTGGAGGATTAGTGACAAGTTCTCCATATTATTCATCAAAGATTCAATCTTTATCTATGATATCTTCTTATTTCTTATAGATCTTCATAGTTGGTATAATTCTCTTCCACTCTCTAATCTCTAATTTAGTTTTTGTGATATTTTCTCATCATCATCTTGTTAAGATCTAATTAATATGCATGTTGTGATGATTTCCATAATGATGTGTGAGTAGATTTCTTGTTGAGGAGTCTAGGGATGAGGGCTTGGTTTATTTGAATATAGGGATGGTGGGTTGCTTGCATGTTGGTTTATCTTATTTATGGTGTTGTGTCATTGTTGTTTTAGTCCGGCCAACTAGACCGACCTTGACTAATTTCTATCAATATGGGGAAATTCGGGGTAGAAATTACCATGACTAGGAACTTACCCTCATTCACCGCGAAAGCGGGATTTTAGGTGAGTTTACCAATATTGTGACAAAAACTCGATCCCGACCTTCTTAGACCCCAAGTACCGAATCCCGACTTCTCCCTAACGCCTTTCCCTAAATTGATCACCTCTAAACCATCATCGTACTAATCCCTCTAGTATAGACTCGACCCCAAAAACAAAACCCCCCTTCTAAGGCATCGAACACGACACTTTAAACTTCACAACATACACCGTTCCCTGTGGACCGACCTCGACTTACCACGATTACTCTAGTAGTTTTTGTGTTATTCCGAGTCTATAAATATCATTTGATCCCCCGTCCTTCTTTAACGACCGATCCGATTGGGAGGCGATCAAAATGGCGCCGTTGCCGGGGAACGGCGAGTAATTGTTGTGTTTTTAGTTGTTGTGTTTGATTCTTTTCCCTTTTCTCTTTTCCCTAGTACCGCGAGGTGCTAGGAGTCTCACCGTTTAATTGAGTTTTATGCCCAGGAACACGTCATCGCCCTTGTGGTTCGATCCGGAACCGGAAAGGACTTTTAGAGCATTGCGTTTTCGAGGAAATAACTCAACCACCATCATTCCACATCCTTCATTACCACCTCCTAACCTTAATCCAACCCTTCCACATTCACCTTCTACACCTTCTACATCACATAACCCCCCTACAAACAACCCTTCCATACCTTCCACTTCACAAAATTCACCACCACCACCACCATCACCGAGAACACCACCACCAATTCCATCCCCTCCAAATTCTCCAAATTCCCCAAACCCTCCAAATTCTCCAAATCCACCGTCACCACCAATCCAACCAATGGCGACTCTAGGTTCGCATTCTCAACTCACACATGAAGAAACACCTTCTCCCGTTGATTTCGGAGAGATTCCCGAGAACTACGAATTGAAAGCTTCTTTGACCAATGCGGTCCAACAAGATACATTTCACGGCTTTTCTCAAGAAGATGCTCAAGAGCACATCGCTTCATTCAAAGAAAAATTAGTAGAAGCACGTCTCAATGGGTTAACTTCATGCCAATTGCATCGCTTATTATTTCCGAAGACCTTGAGAGATGGAGCTCGTAGATGGCTTCAAGGTCATCCCGCTAATACTTTTACAACATGGGCTCAACTATCTAATGCCTTCTTGGAGAAATATTTTCCGCCGTCAAAGACTAATCAATATCGCATGGAGATACAAACATTCAAGCAAGATGAATTCGAAAGCCTAAGCGAGGCTTGGGAAAGATTTAGAGATTTATTGCGCAAATGTCCACATCATGGAATACCCGATTGGCTAACCACCCAAACATTTTACAACACCCTTTCATCGAGAACCAAGGAAAACCTCAATTTGGCCGCCGGATGAGACTTCTCTTCTCTCACCGATGAGGCATCTAAGAATCTTATTGAGAAGATGGCAAGGAGTGATTCTAGAATGGGTCAAATCGAGGGATTCTAGAATAAAAATTGAAGTGAACTCATCTACGAGTTCTAATGAATTAAAATTCCAAACGGAACTTGAAGAATTGAAAAGGAGAATGGATGCCATGAATTCTAAGCCCACTCCTAGAGGTATTTACCAAATTCAAGGGAGTGTTCCTCCAAGGCAACCATCACCTCCAAAGCTATTAACATGGGAAGTTCAATGTGATCATTGTGGCAATCATGGCCACGACTCTAGCTCTTGCATTCCTAATGAAGAGGTTTATGTTGAAGAGCCAAATGAAGTCCAAGCTATACAAGTATATGGGCAAAGACCTCAATTTGATCCTTTTTCTAATACTTACAATGCCGTCACAAGATTTCATCCTAATTTCTCTTATGGAAATCAAAATGTTCAAAATCCGATGCCGCGCACCCAAGGGAGTCAAATGAGGCCATTCAATCAAAGTCAACAAAGGCCCTTTAACCAAGGTCCTCCAAAGATGCCCCCATATATGCCTCCTCATCAAAGGAGCAACTTCAATCAACAAGGTAGCAACTTCCTTGTTCCTAACAATTACAACAATTACCAAAATCAACATGGTAATCACTTTAATCATGGATACAATCAAGGGTTCCAAGGAAATTCTCATGGTAACCAAGGTTACAATCAACAATCATTCAATCAACCCTCTCAATCTTATGGTCAATCAAGCAATTCTCAATTTGGTCAAGGAGGTCCTTCATTGGAGAACTATAATGATTTGCATAGAACCGTTGGCCAACTATGGAATGAACATCAAGATACTAAGGCAAGGCTAAAAGTTTGGGAATCACAAGAAGCAACAAAAGCCTTAGCCGCACCAATTCATCCACCCCATGGTTTGCCCGGTCAACCCCAAAACCCAAGAGATCCTTCTCACCAAGCAAATGCCGTGATTTCGAGAGGTGGCAAAGAACTTGAGGACCCATATAAGAACTTGAACTTGAACGCCAAGACTACCCCATCCAAGGTTAATCAACCAAGTGCACCACAAGAATCATCTCCTCCTTCCCCCAAACAAAACCGGGGAATACAAGCGGAGTTTGATATCCTCCAAAATGCGGAGAATGAATTAAGAGAACAAAGAAAGAAGAAAGAGCAAATGGAAGCCGAAGAAGCCAAAAGAAAAGAGGCGGAGCGATTAGCCGAAGAAGAAAAAGAATCTAATGTTCCACCGCCACCCACTTTTGTCCCTCCATTGCCTTTTCCCGAGCGAGCTAAGCCACACAAAGAGAATGCTCAATTTAGCCGTTTCGTGGATATGTTGAAGAAAGTAGAGGTAGCTTTACCTTTCACCGAGGTAATTTCTCAAATGCCCCTCTATTCTAAGTTTTTGAAAGATGTCTTGACTAAAAAGAGAACCATAGAGGACAAAGAATGTGTCTCTCTCACGGGTCATTGTAGTGCCATTATTATGAACGAAATGCCAAAGAAACTAGATGATCCCGGTAGCTTTTCCATCCCTTGTCGGGTAGGAAATGTTGTTGTTAATCAAGCTTTATGTGACCTAGGGGCTAGTGTTAGTTTGTTACCTAATTCTATTGCTAAGAGACTTAGTGTGGGGGAGATGAGACCCACTAGCATGTCGATTCAACTTGCGGATAGGTCCGTCAAGTACCCACTTGGGATAATTGAGGATGTACCCGTTCAAGTTGGTAAGTTCTTCATCCTCTCCGACTTTGTTGTCATGGATATGCCCGAAGACACTATTACCCCCATTATCTTAGGTCGACCTTTTATGGCTACCGGAGGTACTATAGTTGATGTTAAGAATGGAAAGTTGTCATTTAACATAGGGAACGAGTCGGTAGAGTTTTCCCTTTCTCAAGCTCTTAAACAACCAATGATTGAACAAATGAATTCCATTGAAGTTATTGATAGTTTGGTTGAGTATAGCTTGATAGATGATGATAAGCAAGAAGAGGAACCATTTGACTCTCCACCTCTTGAAGAAGAATGTTTGCATGATGAAAAGGTAGAACCACTACCGGTGGGTAAGAGTATGGTATCTTCTCCTCCTAATCTTGAACTTAAACCACTCCCCTCTTCCCTCAAATATGTTTTTCTTGAAGGAACTAATTATCCCGTTATCGTCAATGCTACCCTTGATGGACCTCAATTGGAAAAACATTTAATTGTTTTAAGAAAGTACAAAAAGGCCATCGGGTATAGCATTGCCGACCTCCAAGGCATAAACCCAAATGTTTGTATGCATAGGATCATCCTTGATGATGACCACCGTCCTTCGGTTGAGGGTCAACGTAGGTTGAACCCCACCATGAAAGAGGTTGTCATGAAGGAAGTCCTCAAGTTGTATGAGGCTAACATTATATACCCAATAACCGGAAGTAAATGGGTTAGCCCCGTACAAGTTGTGCCTAAAAAAGGAGGAATGACGGTTGTTAAAGGAGAAAAGGGTGAGTCGATTTCTACTAGGACTATTACCGGTTGGCGCATGTGTATAGATTATCGTAAATTGAACACGGCCACCATAAAAGACCATTTCCCCCTTCCCTTTATTGATCAAATGCTTGAAAGATTGGCGCATCATTCTTATTTTTGTTTCCTCGATGGTCATTCCGGATTCCTTCAAATACCTATTCATCCCGATGACCAAGAGAAGACCACTTTCACTTGTCCCTATGGCACCTATGCTTATAGAAGGATGCCATTTGGATTGTGCAATGCGCCGGGAACGTTTCAAAGATGTATGATGGCTATTTTATCCGATTTTATTGAAAAATCCATGGAAGTTTTTATGGATGATTTTAGTGTCCATGGTACATCTTTTGATTCTTGTCTTGAAAATCTTGATCAAGTGTTAGCTCGATGTGAAGAGTATAGACTTGTTTTAAATTGGGAGAAGTGTCATTTTATGGTTGAACTTGTCTTGAGGCCTTTTGCAGGATAAAGACCGCTCTCACTACTACACCAATTATCAAAGCTCCCGACTGGAATCTCCCATTTGAGATCATGTGCGACGCATTCGATTTTGCCGTTGGTGCCGTTCTAGGACAACGGGTTGATAAGAAGCTACATGTGATCTATTATGCAAGCAAGACCTTAGATGAAGCCCAATCGAGGTACACCACAACCGAAAAAGAAATGCTTGCCGTTGTCTATGTCATGGAGAAATTTCGAAATTATGTTACCGGCTCCAAAGTCATTATTCACACCGATCATGCGGCGATTCGTTACATCATGTCTAAAAAGGAGACAAAGTCCCGTCTCTTTCGGTGGGTGCTCCTTTTGCAAGAATTCGATATTGAGATTAAAGATAAAGCCGGATCGGAGAACTTGGTAGCGGATCATCTTAGTAGACTAACGTTAAGTAAAGAGAGCAATGAAGAAGATGGCATTCCCATCAATGAAGCTATGAGAGATGTGACCTTGATGGCCGTTGAAACTATTACACCTTGGTATGCCAATATCGTCAATTTCTTAGTGTCTCATTTTATTTCGGACGATTATTCAAAACAAGAAAGGAAGAAACTACGTTATGAAGCCCGACGCTATTATTGGGACGAGCCTTATTTTTTTCGCCGATGCGTAGATGGAATTTACCGACGATGTGTTACGGCAAAAGAGGGATATAATATTGTGAAGCACCTTCACTCGACATCTTATGGTGGACACTTGGCCAACCAAAAGACAATTGCCAAGGTTCTCCAAAGCGGGTTTTGGTGGCCTTACATGTTCAAAGACATCCGAGCTTTCATTCTCACATGCGATGCATGCCAATGAAGTGGCAATATTACAAGAAGAAATGAGATGCCCCTTCAACCTATCTTGGAGATTGAATTGTTCGATGTTTGGGGCATTGACTTCATGGGTCCGTTCACATCCTCTTTTGGTAACAAGTACATTCTAGTCGCGGTTGATTATGTCTCAAAATGGATCGAGGCCGTAGCTTCCCCCAACAATGACTCCAAGGTTGTAATCAAGCTTTTCAAGAACGTTATTTTCCCAAGATTCGGTATGCCTAGAGCCATAATTAGCGATGGAGGCTCTCATTTTAGGAAGGATACCTTTAAACACTTTCTTAGGAAGTATGGTATCACTCACAAGATGTCCTTAGCCTACCACCCTCAATCAAATGGGCAAGCCGAGATCTCCAACCGTCAAATCAAGGGAATTTTAGAGAAAGTTGTTAATACACACCGAAAGGATTGGTCATTGAAATTAAATCACGCCCTTTGGGCATTGAGGACGGCTTACAAAGTGCCGATCGGAACCACTCCTTATCGTCTTGTGTATGGTAAAGCTTGTCATTTACCGGTGGAGCTAGAACACAAAGCCAAATGAGCAATCAAAGAGCTAAACTTCGATGAGAGTGTTGTGGGAAATAATCGCCTTCTCCAACTACAAGAATTGGAAGAACTAAGACTTGAAGCCTACGAGAATTCGAAGATCTACAAAGAAAGAACTCGCCAATGGCACGATTCTCGAATTCTTCGTAAGGACTTCTCCGTTGGTGATTAGGTATTACTCTTCAACTCTCGCTTAAAGCTCTTCCCCGGTAAGTTGAAATCAAAATGGTCGGGTCTATTTGAAGTGACCGGAGTGCAACCATATGGATCGATAGAGATATCTAGCCCGGAAACCGGGAAGTTTATGGTTAATGGGCAACGTTTGAAGATTTATCATCCTGGTCATATTCGTGAGACCTTCGCTACTATGAAGTTTGGTGAGCTCCCATCGGGGAGCGTTGTTTGACCCCCTCTCGAAGTTGATGTAGGTTTGGTGGTATCCTCAACAACCACCTTGTATATATGTATCATATTTCTTTGAGTTTATTAGTTTTGTTAGCTTGAGAAGACTGATCGAAATTGGATTTCACTATGGAGCTAAATTTGGATGAACATCAACCATTTGGAGAAGTTATGGAGCTTAAACTGAAGACCACAAGCATGTTTGTGGGAAATATTTATTATGTAATGTGAGTCGAGTCATATATTTGAATCTCTAGGTGATTATTGAAGAGCCATGAAATGGCAAGGCGGAAACACGCAGCAAAGAAGACCGCCGGGCGAAATTTCGCCCGGTGAGACTCGACCGGGCAAAACTTCGCCCTACGGAAAAGTTGCCAGAATTGCCGAAATTGGTGAAGATACCACCGGGTGAAATTTCGCCCGGTGAGATTTTGACTGGGTGAAATTTCACCCGATGATGCCCGACCGGGTGAAATTTCACCCGGCGGTGTGACTTGGCCAATCACCTACACCTTTTACTCACTACATTTTCATCTCCCTCCAACAATTTACCTCAACATAACTTTTCCTCCAATCATTCTTACACCAAATTTTTACCACCAACTTTAAAACTTTCACTTTCCCTCAAACACCCTTATTTATACCACCTTTTTCACCTCACTCATCATTTCACCCTTTCACCCATCACAAAATCATTACACCACCTTCCATACACCATATCCAACCTCCATTCATAACTCCATTCCATACTTGGGTGAATATTTATTTTGGGTTTTTGAAGAAAGGAGAAGCAAAAGTTTTGGGATTTTTCTTGCAAATTATTATCATGGAGACAAGAGCTCAACGAGCCGCGCGTAAACAAGGTCTGGCCTTGACTTCTAATCTTTCTAAGCATTCATCTTCTAGTAAGTCCGCTAGGCCTAACCTTTTACCGTGCCCTAATTCACCCCTTGCTCGTACCTTCTTGGAAAAAGACTTTCAGAGTACGAGATGGCCTTGTCCATTCACAATGAAAACTCTAGGAATTAATTAAGAACGATATTAGAGAGTTATCGTCTAGAATTAGTATTAGTAAACTCCTTGATTTTGTGCCTTTCACAAATAAAGACTTGACTTGTGAGTTTTTAGGTACCTTTACAATCGATAACCCGACCACACCTAAAGAGTTCAAATTAAATTTGTTTGGTAGAAATCACTGTTTAAATATTTCCGACTTTAGCATAGCTCTAGGTTTACCCTCATCGGGTACCGGACTAAGTAGACCCCTAAGTGATTCGCAAAGTAGTGCGACTAGGAGAGACTTATGGAGGCGCATAGCGCCGGGTCAACGTGATTTTGAACCCAATTCTAATTTTACCGCTGAAATCCGTAACCCAACCATTCGTTATTTCGCTGAATTCCTTTCCCAGTGTCTTTTGCCGTCTATCGACAATATCATTAACCTCAATGTGTGTGTCTTACAATTGATATGTGACTCTTTACTCGGTAACCCTTAGCCTCTAGACCTACCTATTGTCGTGGCGTTACACTTTCATGAAATTATCATTGACCAACGCCCCTCTATCGACTGTGGTGGTCTTGTGACTGTAATAGCAAGAAATTTGGGTTATGCGACCGACCATCTTAAACCACATGACCCCCGTGTCTGGCTTAACGAGGCTTATTTCCCTACTTGGATATTTAATGTGCCTGACCACCGCCTCGTTTCTCTTAGCCATGATCGAGCCTTAATTGCCCCCTGCAAAAACCGAACCAATATTTATAACCCTTGTAATTGGGACCTACCTCCAGGTCCCTGTGAATTCTGACTGAACAACTCAGGGGATGTAGGAGTTTGGGAGTATGCCGGTGAAGGAACTCCCACGGCCTCCTTTGCGTCTAATGACTATTCGAACTAGACCCCCCTATAAAAGTCGGTAGATTATGTGGTTTGTTTGTGTTGTGGGTATGTATATGTGTGGATTGTGTCGGTGAGTCATAATCATCTATCATTGTATGTGAATTAATCTTGTTCCTTATTCCTTGTTTCATCATTATAATCATTGTGATCGTTTTATCACGAACAAAATTGCAAGCTGTCCCACCGTCCCATTTAATGATTTTTGCGGCCGTCGCGGCCTTGGTAATGATTCCGGTCTCTTGGCGACGTGATTACGCTATTGACCCTTTGAAAAATCCAAATTTTTAAATCAAATTTTTCTCAATTTTTCTTAATCCGGGCTAGGTGACGTGACTACACCTACGCCCAATTTTTCACCCTTTCATTTTATTTCATTTTCATTTTCTTAGCCACTTGGCTAGGGTCTAGGTGATGTGATTGCACCTAGGCCCGCCACTATCTTATCGTTTTCTTTATTTTATTTTCTTTTTCTTTTCTCAAAAATTTTTGAAAATTCCAAAAACATTCAAAAAATTTATAAAACCCAAAAACATTTAAAAAATCATAAAAATCCAAAAAGATTTGTCTTGTTTTTCTTTATAATCTTTTTCGTTCTTCCCTACTTGTCCATTGAGGACAATGCACGGTTTTAGTGTGGGGGAGGAGTCTACTATCTTTTATTTTTCAAAAATCTTTTCAAAAATCCATAAAAAATTGAAAAACTCGAAAAATCAAAAACATTTTCTTTTCTTTTTCTTCTCTTTTCTCGTTTCTCGTTATGTTTCGTGTCCTGTGTATGGTCTTGTTCTCTACTCTTACAGGTAACCACCACCTTAATAGCGCGAATTGAAGAGATTATGAAAGCACCCGCTAGGTAACTTCCTTCTTTCTTCTTTAACTTTTGTAGAGGAGTTAGGCTGTTGCTATTGGAGGCTCTCGAAGTTGAGCATTTTGGTGTTGTGGTTGATTATGCTTGAATGTTGATGGAGTATGGAGTACATGACCTTAGTTGTGTTTTCTTTTATTTGCTTTTTCATTTTCGTGTGTTTTGTTTTGTTTTGCTTTTGTATAGCGTGTCTAGGATTAAAACTTTTCGAAAACCCGATTACAAACTTATAACAAGAAGTTTACATTCCATTTTAGATAACCCATTGTAGGTTTTGGTACTTAGTCTAGTAGAATGACTCTTAGGCAATGAATTTGTTGATCCTTTAGCTTTGAGTCCACCTTTTCTACTAGAGGTTTACTTCGGGGTTTGCATTTGACCACCTTGACCACCCATGGAGAAGTTAGGCCTTGGTTCCCGCATCCCGTTTTCTAGGTGACCTTGCTCGAATGACCATTGCACCTTTAGTCCAAATCTTTTCCATCTTTTGTGGGTTATCCGGAATGGCGCGCATTCTCGATTACCTATTTTTCCTCCACCTATACATCATCACAATAAGTTTACACAAAAATAACCTCCAAGCTTGGTTACAAACCACATCAAAAAGCCAAAAAGGGCAAACCAAAGCAAGAGAAAAAGGGCACAAAAATATGAAAAACAAAGAAAAGAAAAGGAGAAGGAAAGGAGCTTCAAATGAAAATCAAATTATCAAAAACGTCTCCTTAAAAAAAAGAAAAAAAAAAGCCCTTTGATCGATTCATTGTCGTGAAGTGCCAACTAGAGGACCGAGTCCCGAGGTCGGAAGATAGTGGTGATGAGTCGATCCATCCCAATAATTGTAAACACTCCACCTTTTTATTTGGGCTAATTTAGGAATTTCGAGTTTTGGAACGACCCTCTTGGCTTAGCCAAAGAGAGCGGGACTGCACCTACCTACAGTGTCGAACGAATCCATGGTTCACTTTTTCCACTCCATTATACGCCCCGTAGTACCCCTTTTGAAGATTAGGCGGACCTAGGCTAAATTATCAACATCTATATTGCTTAATTGTCATAGTATTAGGCTTTGGTCCTTGTTTACGAGGGTGATTTATCTTGGAAGTCTATTGTTATTTTAGGTAAGTAATCGGTGTCTTTCCCCGCCATCTCGATGAGGGATTCGGTGTCTTATTTTAGCTTTGGATGCGTCTATTCTTTCGTGTTATATGTTTTTGTGTGTTTAGTCGCATCCACCATTTTGAGCAAGCCCAAACTTGCCTTGCATGGGAGTACTTTACCTCATAAGTATTTCGATGTGAGTTGAAGGGACGGAGCGGGCCTGTTAATTGCCCCGTATCGCACTACTAAAATAAATGGCTATTGCAATGCATCGAAAATGTTGCATATGGCCACAAAAATGTTGCTTTATGGTTTAAGCAACATTTTTAAGTGTGCTGCTTAAAACTCCGTTGCAATAGCCTAATGTAACACTTTGTGCAACATTTTCTACTCAAATGCAACATTTTTAAAAAATATTGCAACGATCTTCTAATGCAACACATAACTGGAGAAGCTATTGCAACGCTTCAAATATATAAATGCAACATTTTTTTTCCTTCCCTCCGAAATTTTGCAACACTTATTTTTAAGTTAGGCAACATTATTTTGTGCAAATGAGACATAAAAGCAACACTTTTTTTTCTAATGCAACATTTCAAATTTTATCAAACGCATCACTATTCTGGATCTAATGCAATTTCTTGAAAATGAATAACTTGCATTTGTATTTGTAACATCTATTTATTTCATTGATCCTAAAATATTCATTGATTGATCAACATAAACATATGTGACGAATATATGCGAAAATCAATATCCATATTTCATAATACATCTTTGAACATGTTATAGTACATCTTTCGTACTCATTTTTTTCATAACAAAATTTTAAAAAAAATGATTACATGAATCAATAAACATCGTCTCGAACTCTTCGGTGAATCCAAGTTTGCATCTAACATTGCATCCATACGTAACCAAAACGTTGGCCTGTGACAAAAAACAAGGACATTTATAAATGAATCATTGTCCTTTTTACGTAAAAGGTTTTACAACTATACAGAGTATTTATTTGTTCAATCCAATAAGATTTCTATTCCAATGTTAGAATATAAGCCAATAAGAATTCTATTCCAACGTTAGAATATAAGACTTCACGCAATGGAAAAAATAATGATCTACATAATATCCTTATATAAATTTTTTAAAGGCAACTTTCTAGGATTATGACACGAATTAATGAAAATAAAATGGCAGTGGAAAGCATGAGTTAGGAAGTTCTTTACCTTAGTAGTTGGTATACCCTCGATATACTAGCTGTCTAAGTCTATCAAGGTTATCAGATGAATGAGATGCGTTTCATACCTGATGTAAATCGAATCAAGTGTAGGCTATTAAGGATATGTGCACTGAGAGACAACACCTCCAACTATATCATAAGTATTATCCCGAACACACAACCTGAACTGTTCATATATAGCTAGTGTCTGATACATGGACTGTAATCTAGTAACAATAGAGTATTGCTGAGAATCATAAGTTGTATACTGAATATAAAGGCACGTTAGTCTACCTCATTTAACCTCTAAGATCCATGTCACGGTAGCCTTCTGCAACATCCTCGGCTAAAGCTACTTTGAATAAAGTTGTTGCTATTTGCTTTGGGATGTCCCCTGCAAAGTTTAAAGTGCAAATACAAATAGGCTATCTAACTATGGATAAGGTAATAATATACTTTCCGATAACCAAGATGTAGATGGATAGATAAGGCCATTAAGCCTCTTCTGTCATGTATCCCGCTAACCTACTGATAAATGAAGATTTTTAGTGTTTTACACACAAATAACACTAATTACTCCAATCATGAGATTAAATATCACCCTTCTTATAAATATTTCGTTCAGTATAATTTTTGCCCACAGTCCACAAGCTTCACTTTAGATCTTAGCCCTCTATAATTAATTAGCCAAATATTAAAATTACTAGATGTAGGGTACGTAGCGGGAAAATGGAGAAAAAAGACGAGAGAAAGAAAGAAGGAAAAATAAAACAAATACTAGCCTTTCAGCTCCTTTCATACGTGAAATGTATATCAAGGGTCTGATGTGTGAATTTTTTGGAATTATTGTGAGTGGGCTTAAATTGTGATGATGCAATCAAGGAGAAATTATATTGAAAATGGAATATGTGCAGTGACTTTTGTTCTAGCTAATGGCCAGCTCACCAATGAAGACAAAATGCTAGTGACCCTTCATACCTTCAGTTGAAACACGAGAAAATGAGATGCAAGTGGGCTTTTCCATTTCTAGGAGAGAACATAAAATATAAGTGGCAGAACAGCAGCATCACGCAGCCTTCTCTAATCAATGTAACGCAGCCTGCGTTGAAAGTCTGTTGCGCCTTTGCATCGATGTATTGCACATTCTCCCTCCATTCAGACTTCATTTCAGTCGGATGTAAATACATGGGAACGCAGCTTGGAATTGCATTAAATTGCAGTGCAACCAAGCATAAAAGGCAGCCCTGAAAATGAAACTCTCGAAATACGCCATTGTAGCCTGAACCGAAGATTTGTAAACCCGATTTACGACCTGCATTAGTAATAACAGTAGCCTGATCAACGAAGCTGGAATTTACCTCATGACCTATTCAAACGAAGCCCGTACTTACTCGAGTATATACAAATTTGCATCAAGTATTGCACATGTTTAGATCTTGGATATTTTGTGGGTGAATCTAATATTACACAACTGATTTCTTCAATTAACTCGGATAAATTCGATGTTAATGCACATGCTATAATTCAGGCAACTTTGCGGAACGATGGATTCACGAGCCATCGAATCTCTTTGAGTATAAAGCGGAACCTGATGCAAATGTACTGCATATATTGCATTCGAATAAAACTGTCACGATAGATGTATCAATTGCATCAGGTGCATTAGTGCATACAACAACCCTTTAGTCTTTCTTTTCATCTTTGTTCTTTCATGTTCTCTAATTTCTTCTTGATAAATGTGGAAAACCGAGCTCAGGGATATGATTATTGAATCCAGCTCACAAGAATCATGAAACCAAGTCAAAAACTCGATAATTAGAAGTTTATAACAAATTCGGCATATAATATGATATTTTATTTAGAGCCAAGCTTATAACATGAATAACTACACAAAAAGAGCCAAATAGCAAGGTATAAAACACGCTTATCACTGTGCATTACAATAGCATGCTTTCTTGTTGGTCTCGCCTTCATTTCTCGTTTATTTGTGGGAGAACACTTTTGTAGCACAAAAAAATACCACTAACCTTTTTATACATACCCACATAGGACGATAAAAAATTAAGGACTCTAATCTATAAAAGTATTCTAAAACAAGATTAACACTATCCCATTTGAAAGAATCGGCATCAAAAGCCAAAATATCATTGTAATTACAGAAGTCTTAAAATGCAAAGATAATAGCAGTATTAAACAATCATTAATCCTAAGAAATTGCAAAGGGGAAAAGAATCAAAAAAATGTTTTAACTTTTGCTCACAAGTATCGTGATTCATCCTATTACATTAAATCCTAAGCCATTCAATTCAATCCATCGTTGTTTAGACAATCAACCAAAATTTTGTGCACCGCAAAAATTCAACAGAAACACTAAAAATTAGGGAACAGAACTATAATTTTGAACCTTGAGGTTTCATTTTTTTGCTCTATTTACTGCTGCCATTGAGCGAATTGAAAGAGAATGAATATTTGAAGTAGAAGTGTGGGAAGAGTAAATTACCTCGATGGCGAATGAAAAGGATTGTTAGAGTAATATTGTGGGGAAAATGAATTAAACCCTAATTCAATTTGAGGTGTAAGGTGTAAATACCAGTGAAGTTCGGCGGTTCAATGAAATAGTTATACGGAGTATTTGACAATCAGGGATCCAACGCGTCGTTTAAGTGAGTTCATTCGTATTTGTTTGAGTTGTCAATAATATGACTAATTGTATGTTTTCTAGGCTGATAGTCTAATCGTCACGAATAATTGCCGCTAAAAGTTTTTTTTTATAGTCTCGGTCTCGTTTTTATGCCTATTTATTAATTGAGCGTTTACTTATGGAGAATACGTAAGAGACGTTGGTTTCGTAAGAGAAAAGATGTAATTGAGATTTTTTTTTGTTTCTTTACTCTAAAATCTAACCGAACTTTCACATTCTCATCTTTTATTTTATTTATTTAATATGAGTTATCAATTACCCTAACAATATTGCAACAAATTAACAAGTGTTGCTAGATGTTATACTAATGCAATAATTACTAAAAAGTGTTGCTAAATCGTGTTATAATTGCAACATTTTTGTGAAAATGTTGCATTTTTGGATTAAATGTAACATTTTTTAGATAAGTGTTGCATAGAAAATATCACTATTATAAATTGCAACATAACAAGAAAGTGTTGCATTGAAAATGTTGCAATAGACTCATATTGTAGTAGTGTCGGCTTAGCATAGTCTAACTAGTAGTAGTAGTTTGTAATTTCTTTTAGGGTCTTTGCTCGAGGACGAGCAACGGTTTAGTGTGGGGGAATTGTTGTGTGCTAAATATAGACCATTTTCCCTCCATTTAGACCCATTTTCCCTCGTTTTGCAAGTCTTGAGTGCGATTATCGCCATATTTTGCGTACTTCTCGCATTAGCGTCCCTCTTGTGCGTTTTACGTGTTTTTGGTATTTTTTCTATCATTTTGATAGGATTTGAGCACCGAAATCACGATTAAGCTTCCACGAGCACAAGAGAAGGGAAAACCGTCCAAAGAGCAAAGCACACAACTTAAAGTTTAAAGCCGTCCGATCGAACAAACGAAGAATGAGACAAGACTCGAGGCCAGAAAATGACCGGGCGAAATTTCACCCGGTGAGGCACCACCGGGCGAAATTTCACCCGACGATAAAAATTGCCTCCCGAAGATTTTCCGAGCTTACCCACCGGGCGAAACTGACCGGGCGAAATTTCGCCCACCGGGTGAAATTTCGCTCGATGGGAAGAAGTGCCGAAAACGCGAAAAAAAGAAGAAAATCTCACCGGGCGAAAATTTCACCCGGTGGGAATTACCGACGAGTCCGCAGAGCGAAGTTTCACCCCATGGAGATGCAAAGGGAGATTGTCTCACTAATGGAGCATAAAGTTGGATTTGGGCTTTAGGTTAAGGATCCATTAAGAGATTACTATATATATGTTACCCTAATTCATTGCCTAACTCACCTCTCCATTGTGCTAAGGAGGGAAGACATTACACCCTTCCACCATCCTATTACACCATCCATTAGTAGTAGTAATCTAGAAAAATCCTCAAAAATTCTAGTAGTTTAATAGTAGATCTACAAGTATCCATCAACAATTATTTAGATTTCAAGGTTGTAAGAAGACTATCCAAGTTTTGTTTGAAGATTTGTTGGGTTTATTGGAGGATTAGTGACAAGTTCTCCATATTATTTATCAAAGATTCAATCTTTATCTATGATATATTCTTATTTCTTATAGATCTTCATAGTTGGTATAATTCTCTTCCACTCTATAATCTCTAATTTAGTTTTTGTGATATTTTCTCATCATCATCTTGTTTAGATCTAATTAATATGCATGTTGTGATGATTTCCATAATGATGTGTGAGTAGATTTCTTGTTGGGGAGTCTAGGGATGAGGGCTTGGTTTATTTGAATATAGGGATGTTGGTGGGTTGCTTGCATGTTGGTTTATCTTATTTATGGTGTTGTGTCATTATTGTTTTAGTCCGGCCAACTAGACCGACCTTGACTAATTTCTAGGAACTCTAGGAGATCAACTCTTTAGATGATAAATATTGAGAGTGCCATGGGAACCATGAATTTTGATATGATTGATAGTGGAGGATTTACGAGTGAAAGTCCAGATAAACCTAAAGAGATCAAAACTACTAAATGTTTGTGGAAATTAGGACAACCTTTATTTGAATGGATTATACCTTAAGACAAACCATCATTTCTCCAAGAAAAAAAAACATGTTACTTCCTCTGTTTCATTGATATCTTCCACATTTCCTTTTTCAACCATTTCTTTGATTTCTTCCACTTTCCTTTTTTCTATCACACTTCTCTCTTACCTAGGTGACCCACTTACTTTACTCACTCTCTACTTTTACTTATTTTATTGTTTTTCTTAAAAAATGTGCCATTTTTAAGGTGGAAGATATCATAGAAACGGAGGGAGTATATCGTTTTTAAGGAATTTAGGTATTATCTGGTTTTGGAGTTAGAGCCGATAGTGAACCAAATCTCGAAATGACCCGAGATTATTCTACTTTTGAGAACTTGAGAATATCCTATGGGTATATAAGAACCACCAAAAAAAATTAAAGGAAAACCTTAGCCTAACCTTAGGAAATATATACCGTACCAACCTAGTAGTTGTGAATTTCGAGGATGAAATTTTCTTAAGGGGGGTAGTCTGTAACACCCCATGTTTTTAATATTAATAAAACGAGTCTCGACAAAGTATTTTAAATATTGATATTGAATTCTTGTGTTTTTGGAACCTTTCTATTTCACTTCGAAGTTTGCAAAACTGAAATTTCTATCGTTATCGCAATTCTGCGCGATTTCGTAAAACGGTTCCTATTTTCTCATACAGACTCCGATTGAGGCGTTTCAAAAGCCTAAATTTATTATTTTTCCAAGTTCTACACAATGGTAATATCCAAAGATTCATTTTCAAAGTGAAAAGAAAGAAAATTATACTAGACAACTCCTTTGCAACGAAAATTGTCATCCGATCGTTCGTTTCTCGACTTTCGATTTCCGTACTTCTTTCTTAACCATTGTGTGACCAAATAAACTCATAAATATAATCCTAAGGCATGCCAAACCGTGACTTTGAATCCCTAGCCTCAAAATATGCTTAACTAATAAAAAGCACCATTTCTAGTATGTACTTTTTAAAGTATGCTTAGCTACTTTTGGTAATTGTCAAGTTCTTGTCCACCCTTTGCTCCCCCATCTTATGCACGACTTGTGTGCTTATAACCAGACATTTTCTCTTCATTTAATCATCTATTCACCCACTTAAACACTCCTTCAAAGATCCATCTAAAAATCAAAGAAAATCATACAAGTTCTTTTAAGTTCTAAGGTGTTTACACCACCATACCTCAAGAGCATATACTCTTTCTTTTCCTTACCTTATACTCTTTATTTTTAAGTCTTATTACTAGTATATTTACTAACTTAATTTGTTTGCGTGTCCTTCTAACTTATTCATGAAGAGGAGCAAGAGGAAGGGGGCTTCGATCTTAGTATATTTGATTTCATAGTTGATCCGGAGAATTGCTAATAGGTAACCTAACTTTTCTTCGCCCTCAAATCTCTTAGTATAGTGTTTGGACTCTAACTAACATATAACATCATGTTTAGGACTAAATCATTAGATCACCAAGTTTAAAGTTAACTATTTGTTGATTTATCACTTAACAATACATGCTGTAAAATGGAATCTGTGATGTATGATGTATGTTCACGATTTTTCTTTGTAACATATGTTTCGAATTAGCCTTATATTCCGTCATGAAAGTTGTAGATCTGAATGTCTAGAATATTATAAAAATATGAAAAGTAAGTTTTTATGAAAATATATAATTAGTAATGATTTATTTCGTAAACTGGTACTTTATGATTTTATGTACTGTCTGAGAAAATAATATGTTTTGTGATGTTAAAAGTTTCTTTTGGACTTAGAAAAATTATTTTATGTTTCCGATGATGTCCATTATGTGTATGTAAAATTTCATATAAATCCATCATATATATTTTAATTTATAAAAATTTTACTAAAATGGGTCAGATTTGGAAATAATATTTTATTTAAGAACATTTATATTTAATCTAAATTTTTGTGTATAGGTTATGTACAAGAATATGTATCCAAAATAAAAGTTTTGTTCACTTTTATGTTGTTTAAGTATTTTAAACGAATTAAAAGAAAGTGATGAAAACCGTACTGTTTTCGTTTTTAATTTGTTAAAAATAATAAACTTATTTTTTTTGAAAAATAAATTTATATCTTGAAACCTAACTCGTAAAAGTATGTTGGCTATGAAAATCGAAAGTTAAAAATAACATTTGAAAAATGACTCATTTAGTATTCTTAATAATATTATCGATTTTGTTATTACTTAAAGTTACTTTTGTAAAACTCTATGTTTTGAGAAATATGATACCTAATAAGGTTAAAAATAATTATTATAATTATTATAGATTTATTTGATGTTTGAAATATTTTACTAAGTATAAATAGACTTTAAGAGATAAGTATACTTGTACAAATACGAAACAATATAAAAATACTAAATACGTACACTTGAACAATAAATGTACTAAATACTTGTGCCCAAAAAGTATAGATTACTAAAAGACGAATAACCCAAAAGTACTAAGTTAAACAATGCTTAAATGTGCAAAACAACACTTAAACTTTAAGCACTTAAGGACTAATTAGCGACTAAGTCAAAACTAAGGGTTGACTAGTCTATCTTGGTCAAACTTTGGCTTTTTAAGTCAGCATAGATCAAGTAAAGATAAATGAACTCATCTTAAATAATGTAGTTAGAAATAATTGAATCTTTAATCATATCTCAACTAATGAACGCTTCAAATAATATATCTCAAATAAAATGTTCCAAATCTCTTACATCAGTATACTAAAACTATCAGTTAAGATAAATTTTACGACGATTGATATTGTTTGTTAATCTTAAAATCGACACACTCAAATTCCATAGGAACAACCGTACTTCTAGTCGGTGTGTTACCTAAGCCGGTGATCAGACACGTTTTTCACGAACGATGTTATCGACACCAATCATGGTGAAAATGAACACAGTACAACAAAATCATCTTTTCGTGACGATTATTTCATGATGATTGACAAATTGACGTAACTAATATACTTATACTTCTTATAAACAACCACCTATCATAACCAATAACAAACGACGCTAATAAACTCACGTAAACGATGCATTAACTCCTCACAAATACAATAAACATATTAAATCCAAATGAAACCTTCTTTTGTAAGACCTAATTACACAGTTACACGCATCTCCGCATACCCTACGCACAATTCAACCACCGCGTCAACCTCCTTATCAACGCCGGAATACGACAGCCCTCCAACTCCGCCTCCGTCCCTGACCGCCTTCACGCTGGAATTTGGCCGCCTTCCAATTACTTTGACCGCCTCAATCCATATCAAAAGTATGCTGCCTTCACACATCAACCGCCATCACCGCCGCCTCCGTTCGCCGTTCCTTGGCCGACTGCGTCTGCGGGTTTGTGATCCGCCGGTCTGTAAGTTTTCAAATTTGATTTGGTAATTTGCTGTTAACTTCAATTAGGTTGGGTTTAGTTTGTCGGGTTTAGGGTTTGGTTTAGTTCGTAGTTGTTCAATTTCAGGTTGTTGTCGTTCAACTCTATAATCAAATTGACGATTTCGTGCTTTTGCTTCAATTATACAGACCGTCAGAATGTTGTAAGATTAGAGTTGTCATAAGATTAGATTATAGGCGTATGTTTGATCTGTTGCATTTGATTTTCAGTTGCTTCTCGCTGTGGGAGCGAAATTGGAGCATAGTATTTCCGAGCTTGCTCACGAAGTAGTGGAAAAGCATGTGCAGATAGAAGGAGATCTGGTTGTTAAACCTTCTGATCAACACTTCTGGTTTAATCGTCCCCAGTTCGCCTTAATCCTGATCCATTTCATCCTTTTCCAAAATGCATTTGAAATCGGATTTTTCTTCTTGATATGGGTGAGCGACTAAGCGGATTTCATCCTGATCTACATTTTCTGTACTTGTTTGTGCCACCAAAATATGCACACCACCAAACAGTTTAAGCTCTTAACCCGACCATAATCTGAAATTTGAAGATGAAACTTCAATAAGTCTTCATCTCAGTGGACTTTGGTTTAATTTGTGATTTTCGGCTTTGAGTTACCCTGTTGCAATGTTATAGGTTACAGTGCTAACTGCCTTCTCATTACTCAAATGTCGGAGGATTTTGAGGAACTTGATGTTGGATACCGCTCTCAGGTATTCTGCTCAAAAACTGCCTTGTCTTTTACAGTGTCGCCTTTTTTCTTTTTTTCAAAGAGTCCCCAGATGCTTTTGATTTGCTTAGTGGTTATATACATGTTCTTGATGCTCTCCTATTATATATAGAAGTATAAATTTGTTACTGTTCTTTAAGAGCAATTTAAGAAGGCAGCCTTTGACTAATGACTATACATGTTCTCCAAGTAAACTAAGTAGAGTATAGTTTGATTCACAGATCCACTTACTCTTAGTTCTGCATATGTATTGCTTATTTTAGGCGATTTGAGAGTTATAACCATCTAAAATGTGGGAAGAAGCTTGGGCAGTTTGAGGGAGCAGTGTTTTACTGAGAAGTGCTAATGGTGGCAAGTCATGGACACGAAGCAGCAGATAATATTGCTGCAAATCGTTATTCCGTCAAGTGAGGCCCATTCTATTATGCTCTTTACCTTGTCTGAATATAAGGATTTCAAGAGAAAGGGAAGGAGCAAATTTAAAATCCTTTCAGCATAAGAATGATTGGGAATGAAAACGTCATTCCTCCTAAATACGAGTATAATTTTGATGATATATAGTATAGCTAAAAATTCAACGATTTTTACTTTTAAGAAGGCCTTGAGTTTATCGCTTCGAATGAAGCTTTACTTTGCACTTCATTCTGTCTGAACACATTAGCTTCACGCTATTTTCACAGTTTTCTTGATGAGAAACATGGATTTGTTCTCGGAAATGATGGGGTTCTGCTTGGCTACCTCGGATGAAGATTTGTATACTAATGGTAAGCCACTTAATGAGTACACAACGGACAACCTAGGTAGCTAGCTAAGTAATGTGTAGGTTTGTTACCAATTTAAGTAAGATATCTGTATTTTACTCTTTTCCCAATTGAAGTATTTCTACCTTCTTACATGCATGAATAATATAGTAGTACATTGATTGATTTAAGATTTAAAATTTTATATTTCCTTGCTTCAATTTTGACAAGTGCCATTTAATGATGATGGGTAGATATATGCTTGCTTTAATTTGGTCAAATTGATGTGAGATTTGCTTGAATTGTAGGAGTACTGTATCTAGTGGTTTTAGATACTGTTTTCCCCCCAAACAATGGCATAGAATTTTGAATTTTTTTATTTTACCTGCACCTGTGTATTGGAAAACAATGAACGGTCTCCCACCTAATGTGGTATAGTTTCCGACAGACCGACACCACTACAACCGTCTGCTGTTCATCCTGCAACTATATATAGTTCATTAATTAGCTGTTGTTAAATGTAAGAGCGACAAGCCATTGGGGATCTCACATTGCAAGTTGTTTCACGACATGAATGGTGATTGAAACTAGTTCTTATGTCTGTTGTTTCCTAGTGTGGGTAGGCAATCAAGTAGACTGACTTAGTAAGTTGTCCAATTTTTCAGGCTTGTAACAGCCAAGGACTGTGTTACGTGCCTCTATATGATACACCTGGTATGCTATCTCTTTCCTTGTCTTTGCTCCAATGTTAGTTTTTTCGACAAATTAAGCGATGAATACATGACAATGCGGTGCATATTATTTACAGGTTCCAATGCAATTGAGTTCATAGTTAATCACGCCGAAATCTCCATTGCTTTCGTTCAGGAGAAGAATATACTAGTTGTAAGATCGTTATTCATTTCTTTTGCAATCCAACAAGCCACAAAATTATTCAAGTTCATTAACCTAGCTTTCTAATGTTTAATGTACATGTATGCCTTATACTAATGGATTGGCCATCATTACGCACTCAATTGTCCCTGTGTGGGTAAAAATTGTTTTTAATTAACAAACATGCTTATTCACTAACACTTCTAGCTAATCCAATATTTTACCGTAGATAATTTCCAATAATCTGTTTCCTTTATCCTTGATCAACCAATTGAGCCCTATTTTTGGTGCTTGAACAAATGCTGGCTAGAGTACTTAAGTATGATAGTCTTAAAAGTAAGTAAATTGGAGAATATTGCTCCAGTTAAGTACATTTTCATTTCATTTTATTGCATTGTTGCTCCGTAAAGGTAAACTCATCTTATTATTTCATTTATGCTCTTAAAGGACTTGTGAATATGTTGCTTGACGATTAATTTTCTATTTATAGGTCAAAAACATTAATTCTCTCAGTTTTGATTCCTTGCCTTAAGACGTACCCACTTAAATGAGTTTATAGGTGCCTTTGAGGTATATATATCCGTAAATTTGATTTAGTTCAGTAATGAGCTAGCAAGTGAGGCCGTAAGGATTTTGGAGGCATGGAAAATTGTTTATCCTTCATTTACACGGGTAAAGCATCCATATTTTGGATCCAACTATGACGAGTGTAAATTTATAAATGTCGTGAGTGTACATTTATAAATTTTAGAATTAGCATAGAACTGTTTTGTGAAAACATTTTGCAAGGACATAACTCCTCTTTGGCTGTTTAATTTATTTGAGTCTTGATTGTTAAGGATGTCCTTGTACATACCCCTTATCATTATGAGAGATTGAGAATGCTCAATGCCTGTTTACAAATTGTTGGGCGGAAGGGATGACATTTTGTTATATGTGACAGGGAGTACACATAAACCACTGAGTATATATGTTCGATTTTTTAACTTGCATGTCAAAAATGAATAAAAATTCGGACTAACATGCTATATACATTATCTCTGTTTATTACAGCTTTTTGAGGCGCGACTACTTTACACAATACGGAATACATCGGTTGAGGCTTTACTTTTGTGACTGAAGAAATAGTAATTGTTTTTAGGTTTCAATAGATAGATGACACTTATTTTTATTAATTTAGTTTAGTCGATGTTGTTTACAAATTTTTTTGGAATTTATGAATAATATAAAAATTATACATTATGTTTTTCCACTTATCCTTGGTTTTTATTTTTGCACTGCATTTGAAAGATACAAATAAAAATTAGTATCGAATGAAATCGATACCAAATTTATTATATGATTGCATTGGTGATAGATATCATATCGAATGCAATTGTTACAATTGTCATTTGATGATATTTGGTAATACTTATCGCGTCGAATACAATTGATACAATTGTAAAATGGATGACATTTAATACTATTTATCGTGTCGAATACAATTACAACGATTGTCAATAAATGACATTTTATTGTACTTATCGTGTCGAATACAATCGCTACAATTCATATTAGTAGGCACATCAAATTATGTACCGCATCAATAATAATCATCACTAAACCTCCTCTTCTTTCGCGTCGATTTTAAGAAGTTAACCCAACGAATAGATTATTCGCCACGAAAGGCTACGGCAACACCGCCTACCTCAACGAATACACAATCGATGGGAAAACTTTTCGCGTCGAATAAAATCGCCACAAAATACAAAAATAATCGCCACGAAAAGGTGATTTTGTTGTAGTGACATGTGCCCTGGCAGTACCCTCTGAGTTGTCTTCACCATTCCATGTTAAAATGACTTTTCCCGAGTCAATACACACCCTACAGACCGGTCATCCTTATGGAACCCGGTATTGTTTCATCCCTCTGGACATCAGACATGTGTCCCATGATGACCGTTGAGCTCGATATTCCAGAGACTTTGTCTTTATAAGACACCCAAGTTCAGCCTACGTTTCGTGTTGGGCGCTATCTTGGTAAAGTTTAGAAGACGATGTGATAGAAGACAGCTTCGAAAGTAAACTACGACACTCTGAGTCACTGCTCATGGGAGGCCATGATGCATCCTGCCGGTGCGAGAAAAATGCTAAGAAGTAAATGGGCAGCCAGCTCTTTATGAGTTTGTCGGTAGAGTAGTAGTCGTCCAGTTGCCAGTGAGGTGCTCGGTTGTGGAAAGGTTCTCTTTCCCGAGACCAAGAGTATGGATTGGGTGTGTGTGCATACATAGACAAGGGCACTGATCAGCTCTCACTCTCTATATTGGATATCTTTGGGGGCGGAATACCTTCCGACCTTTGCCTTAGCAGTGTATTGGACATGTTCGGTTTAGCGGGGTCTCTGAGTCCATGTACTTGCAGTCCTTCTTCTCCGTATGTCAGTCGACTAAACCGAGTCAATTTAGGTGTTCGATCCTATTGAGCACTAGGGGTGAGATGTAAACCTCCTAGTATCGATATGATTGGCGGGATTGATGTTCCCATCCGCATTTATGGTGAGATGCAAGCCTTAAGTGTGCATGAGACATTATTAGTCACGTCCCGTGCATTATGTGAAAGGAAACCATTGTTTTTAAAAGAAAATGACTACAGTTTTCTAAATCACATGTGCTATTATGCTTTGTTACTGTTCTATACTCTTATGACTAATGATGTGATTGAAATGCTTGATAATGGGAAGTGATGTTTTGTTATATGTCTTGCTTGAATATTGATTATGATTTATATTATGTTCCATACGATTTGTATTATGTATGTCTTACTCTATTTTCACATGACACTTCTGTGAATCCATGATCTATGCTTTACTGTATTATTCACATGATACTCATATGATGTATGTATTACTTTATTCTATATAACCTACAAGTCTTATATATTTAAATTGATTCGCATGTTAATTGAAATCACTTCATGTGTATCTCACATTGTATACATGTCGATTTGTAATGTGACATGCATGCTTATCTGTTAATTAGATAACCTAAACGTTGTACTACATTGATTATTCGGGGCCGTGTTAGAAGGACGATTAGGTTATTCCCACTAAGTGGGACATGTATATTTAAATATGCATTCAGGTTGACGAACCCTCAAGATTGGACATGGGGGCATGCGTGAGTGCAAGAGATACAGTGTGGCAGATGAGAGTGTCAAACTATAAATCTTGTAACACAAATTTTGTCAGACTATTGTATTTAGAAATTTGTAATTCGGGTTTCAGTTGTTGTATTTTAAAAAACGGTTCATTTATCGGTAAAAGACTCACTTGAGTCGATGGTTTTAAATTTTTATCCCTTTTTACGACTTAATTATTTTCCGCCTTGTTAATTAATGTCATTAGAAGAACCGAGTTGTTACAAAAGTCCTTTTAGTTAAGCCTATAGTTAGAGACAGCTACATTCATGTTACAGGAAGAACCGCGTTTCGAAAACAACGGATAATTAGAGAAGCATTCCAGTTACTGGCGTCGAGAATCTGTCCAGAAATTAATGTCGCGATGTTCAGTAAAATCAGATGAATTTAGATGGTTAGCAGGCCAACTTTACAGTTACAACACAGTTACAACACATGAACTGAACAACATATGAACATTCTTTTCTAAAAAAAAGTCGGGCAAACATACCTATGTTCATATGGTTGGAGGATTATCTCATCAAATCTGCACAAAATTTGTCTCCATCACTTAGAGAATTTCTCCCTAGGAATTCCATCAACTCTTTGTGTGCTTCTAGACTATAGTTCTTCTCTGCAAATCCAATGTTATCATAACCCTTGCTATCTTTTCAAACAAAGCCAACCAATCGAGATGAAGAGTTACCTCGAGTTGGGTAAAGAAATGTATAGGTTGCTTGTTGCCTTAGCCTCTAGAGACGGTTCTCCGAACCCTTCATCACAGAGTAAAACTCCAATTTTAAGAATCACGCTTAACTGGTAAAGTCATTAGAATAAAACCACATTTATATTGAATGAATTAGAAGGCCGATCATACATACCGGAGACAAATATCTTGCCGCAATGCAGATTCAACTACTATTCCAACCTTGGAAAACATGATATTACAAGATCGATGAAAAACACCAAAAGCAAAGATAGCAAGATAACATTAGAGCTTTCAAACCAAAACCAATCAAATGGATAAAAAAAAATCAATATTTTCATACTCCGTACAGTGATACACAGCTTGTATAAAAAAAAGGGTAAACAGAGAATCATAAAATTCATAAAATTAGGGGAGAAATGGGGAAGAAGCAAACGTCGCCGCCTTCATGTTTGATGATTTCAAGGTCCGATACTAACAATAAGCTAAATGAAAAAACATTTTGCGGCTATTAAAATATGGGTTATTTATGTGAGTGGATGACCAAAATCAATATTCAAACAAGCATCAAGGAACTTGACTGTGGTGTGAAGTGTGAACAACATATAGATCATAAAAACTTATTTTCATCTTAAAAATGGATAAATAATCTAACAATTAGCTTGCGTGCCTTTGTTTGTGAGTTGTAAGTTTGGTTTATGTAATACTCCCTCCATTCAAATCCACTTGTCACCACTCATTTTGGCACATTTGCCGAGACGCGTTTTACACTAGCGAGATCTTTCATTTTACGTTAGCAAAAATTATAAAAATTTGATATTCTTAATGTCCTCATAAAGACGAATCAAACAAAATCCCACATGACTATATTATCACCTATAGATTGTCGAGAATATCGAAGATTCCCCTCAAGTGTGAATAGTGTCAAAAAATGAAATATGAAAAGTGGATTTGAATGGAGGGAGTATATACTATTGGAGGGGGGCGCAGCTGAAATTATAGCGAGAGTTGATGTATAACCTTACCCGATCTATACTAGTATAATTATCAACTGAATGCTCAGTTACTGGCTCGCAAGGAAGCAAGTTACTAAATAGATAATATTTTATGAGTATTCCTGCTGAATAAGTAGATAAATTGAAAGCATGACATGGTATCAAAGATTGACATAGTAAACCAGATTCCAAACAACACAAATTGACAAATATCGCACAACAAAAGAAAATTACCGGAATCCAATAATGCAACATGTTTCGGCTTTTGAATATCCACCAAGTAATTGCATTGCATTCCCAGTATTCTGCCGCTCCTCTATTTTCACACTTGCTCGTATTTTGTTTGATCCTACTAGGTATTCTGCGTTGAGCACAGAAGCTACAGGTAGCACCATATTCATCGTATCAAAATTCGTAAAAAATTCACATCAAAATTCATAACTTGACAAATTAATGAAATAAAATTCATACCTTAACATTAATTATGTACCTAGAAAACTAATTGAAGGCTAAAATCTCATAAATTGAAACGGAAACAATAAAAAAAATCGCACAACTAAAACAATAGAAGATGAAATTGATATCAAACAATTATGAACCAACCAAACCTTAAAGCTAAAAGTTATCCATCTTTAAGTGATTTCTGGTGAGAGACTTACTTTAAAGATACTTAAAGCTAATTTCAAGCGGAAACATATGTAATCAATCAAATTCTAAATCAGAAACATGAACAAATTTATGGATAAAGATAAAAACAGACCATATCTAAATGATTAAACAGATAGTTAAAGACATTGCTATCACTAGATTAAGTAGTAGCCAAATTCTACAACTCAATCTCACACAATGCATACAACAATAATCTCACACAGGAGAGAGGTGACTCCTTTAGGTAACTTGGATCATTAACATACACCTGCTGCATATATAATAATGTAGCGTTTCCTTTAATTTGGCTTAGACCTCAGGTAATGTTTAGTTGCCTTCTGATCGAGGTCAACTCAGAAAGGAGATGGAAACAGACCACATGAAGATCAATAGACCATTACCTCAATAATAAACATGATGTTAAGGAGTCAGCTAGATGAAGTTTACAAGAGACTCGTAAATCCCAGGATACCAGATCAGTTTAGCATAACATCGATCATACTGAGAAATCCCGGATATTTTACAAGAGACTCGTAAATCACAATGGTTTCAGCATCCGGGTGAACCAAACCTTCACCGAGTAAATGGGGCAGAATTTGGGGATACAAAACATTGACAGATCATAATTAACGCTTAACCTACTTCTAAACTGTAGAAATAAGCTCCGCAAACATGAAACTCGAGTGAAAATTCAAAAACTCGAACAATTCAATAAAATAAAGTAATATTATGAACAAGCTAGGGCAAATAAGCACAACACTCAAGTGAAATCAATCAAATTCAAAAACCTAATCACAAAATTCAATCAATCATAAAGAAACATCCAAACTGTACTTGGAAACAAAATTCCAGAAGAACTAAAAGAATTCGACGAAGAAACTCAACTGAAATAAATCAGATTCGAATATCGAAAATTAGAGTGAAAAAAATGGAAAATCGAAATCGCAGATGAGAAAAGAATAAACCTAAAATCGTGGATGAGATATTGAGAGATTGATTGAAGGATTCAGCGGCAAATTGATTGACTGAAAGATTTGAGAGGATTGATTGAGAGGAGAAAATCGCAAAATGAATGGCAAATTTGGGGAAGAATGAACGATGAACAATGTAACTTGAATAATGCAGTGCGTCTTTTAATTTTTTTTCTATTACATGGTTTGGACGGTTCGGATCGAACTAATATTCGGATAGGATCCCGGCCCTCTATATAGGTAGTATTACAAGTGATTGGAATTTTACCACAAAGTAGGTTAACTTTGAACAGTGAATAGGCAAATTAAACCAACCGGGGACAACAAAAGTCGGCGCCTACTAGGCATATGACAACGACGCCTCCCTCAAAAGTCCCTAACGCCAACCCAATATGTACCCTCACTAAACCCTCTTCATTTATGTTGATAAGTAATAAAAACCAGTTAGTTGAAAACCTAACCATGGTTCAATAGTTAGTTTAATCAAGTCAAGACATAATTCAATAAAGGATTTAGCCTATAAGGCTCATCCTAATAATAAATAAAATAAGAATAAAGTTAAAATTAAAATTAAAATAACTTACAAACTTAATTTGTAGTCTGAAGATGAAGAACACTTAGTAAACTTTTTATTGATAATATAAGAATTTTTTACATCTGAAAGAGAGACTAAGAAGGCTAGGAAAGAGTCTGCCTTCAAAACATAAAAATGCATCGTTTTATAAGCAAGGAGCGGGGAAAAAAGACAAAATAAAAACAGTACAACGAATATTTAACAGTACAACTACGAATATATAACAGTGCATGTACTTATTAATATACTGAAAGCTTTTTGAAAGCCAATCTTTTAAAGGAAAGAACAAGTGTGCCATAGAACACACTAAAATTGGAAAAGCATCTTTACGTAACATCTTCACCAATGCATCCAAATAATTGCATCCTTTTTCAAAGTTCTTCTTTGAAACACAAAATACATGAATGTGCATTCTTCCATAATAACTTCAATTAGATAAATTTCTGCTTAGTGCACCTAACCATAATTTTAATAGCTCTTATTATCACTTGAAACTATTTGCCAAGTCTTGAATAATCTGAGTATCTTTCTCGATATTATCTTCTGGGTCTTGAGCGTATTGCAAAATATTAAATTTATTTTTGTTGGTTGATGTCATAGACATTTCAATAGAAGTATCAATCTTTTGTGATTTAGCATCATTATTATCGGCTTTTTGGGCTATAGCTTTATGAGTTAAAGCTAAATAGTATTGGACAATCTCTTCTTCTATTTTGTCCTGGATATCCATGGACTCATAATGAGCACTATCTGAATGATTATCTTCATCATTGAGGTAGAGGATAGTATAACTATCAATTTTTTCTTGGATAAGGTCAAGGGTAGAGCTACAATTTAGTTTCTTGGTGTCTTTATTTTCTGTAAGCATAGTATCCCAGAAGCGAGAATATGATTCTCTTTTTAGACAGAATAAATTTTTCTGGGTATAACCCGTTTTTGGACTGAATTTCCATATCCAAGGAATAGAAAATTCAATAAAAAAATTGCATTTGAATAAGTCCAGGAATATTATCCTCCGGAGCCTTTGGTATAATTTCTTTCCATTCATTATAAAGATCTCTAAATATTGGAGGTAATATTTCCTCTGAAGTTCCATAAAATTGCCACCATTTTATTAACCATGGCGGTATAACTTCGGTTATAACCTCTTGGTTAATTTTTATAAACCAAGTATGAGTTCTTTTATCATTCTCGTAAAGAAAAACCTTATCGAAAGCTTGGATATAATCCCAATAATTGTAGTCAATACGAGATCCTTTGTTAATTAAGGATTTCGTGGTAAAAGGGGTGATTCCCCATTCTTCAATGGTAATAACCTCTCTAATAATAATTTTTGAAAAGTTATAAATTTCTGCGTCGTTACCCGTGAAATGATTGATTTCACAACCATTTGATGAAAGTATATTTTCATAAAAAGTTCTATTTTTATATGATTCCATCATAAAATTATTTTTCATGAGATATTTCTCACATAGACTCCATGGCTGATTATCCCGTTTTTTTATCGGACATGTTGAGAATGAGTATAATCCTTTCTTCTTGATTTTTAACCATTTTTTCTTTATCGTCCATCGATTCTTTAACTATCTTTCTAAATGAAGGAGAGATTTTATCTTGTCCCTTTTGTTTCCAAAGTTGGAATTCTTCAAAATTTTCTTTCTTAATGATTTCATCATTAATATTTTTAGCTATAAGCTTTTTACTTCCATGCTGGATTAACATGGCCCAGATTATGAATTGCCTTCCTTTTTTAGGAGAATGTTTTCCTCTTCCTCTATTAGAGGAATAAGTGCCAGGCCACGACCACTGCCACGATACATTCCTAAAAAATGTAACATTTAAACAGATAAATACTCCCTTGTTAAAAAATCTGGGAGATGATTTTCAGTACCTTTCTTATAAAAAAATATCAAAATCAAAAGGGGCTAAATGTGCTTGCCATCTAGCAAACAGTTGTTTCGAAACATCATGCTTAAAATCTTTTTGAAACATGAATTTTGCAGAGCTGCAATCAGTTCTAATTATAAACTTTTGATTATATAAATCATTTTGAAATTTTAACACACATCTAACTAGTGCAAGAACTTCCTTTGCAACAGTCGCATAATTAGATTGAGCCGAATTCCATTTTCCGGAATAGAATCTGACCAGATATTCCTTTTTATCCGTGGGATTAACTTGTTTAAGAATTCCTCCATAACCAATGTATGAAGCATCAGTTTCAACAATTTTATCCCAAAACGGATTTGCTAGCATAAGACATGGCAAAGATATTACTTTGTTTTCAATATTTCTGACAGCAATAGTATGATCTTTAGACCATGCACCGGGATTCTTTTTTAATCTATCATAAAGGATGGCTGTATCTTTTGCTAGATCAGCATAATAGGGGGAAATATAGTTCAAGCTTCCTAAAAATCTTTGAAGTTGAGTTTTATCCGTAATCTCGTCTGGAAATTTTGACCCAAACTCAATACTTCTATTTATAGGAATGAGCTTTCCTTTTTCAATATTATAACCCAAAAACCTAATTTTGGTTTGGAATAAATTCATTTTAGGCTTGGATATAACTAAACCGTTTGAAATTACAATTTTTTTAAAAATGTTAAGGTGTTTAAAATGTTCTTCTATGGTTTTAAAAAATACTAGAATATCATCAATATAGACAATAATAAAATTGCTATAGTCATTAAAAATATCGTTCATAATTTTTTGAAATTCCGAAGGGGCATTTTTTAATCCAAATGGCATAACATGCCATTCATATTGACCAAATGAAACATTAAAAGCAGTTTTATATCTATCTGTTGGGTTAATTTGAATTTGCCAATAACCAGATTTTAAATCAAATTTAGAAAATATGATTTCATCTAAACGATCCAGTAAATCTTTTTTATTAGGTATAGGATACCTAATCCATTTTAAAACTTTGTTTAGAGGTTTATAGTTAATGACTAATCTAGGAACCCCCGTTCCTTCTCAGCATTTTTATTGACATAAAAAGATGTACAAGACCATAGAGATTTAGATGGTCCTATAAGTTTTTTCTCTATAAGAGAATTTATTTCTTTTTTGCAAAAAGTCAAATATTCAGAATTCATTTGACAAGGTCTTGCCTTTGTAGGAATATTTTCATCCTTAAAGCCTTCTTCATAAAGAAGGTCAACAATATGTTTTTTCCTGCTCCAAAAAGCATTTGGGTGGTCATTACAAATATCTAATGAAAATTGATTTTCAATTTCTGAAATCTTTGTTTTAAGCTTAGGATTACTAAGTTTTTCATTCATAGTTAAAATATTAACTTCGTACTTTAAAAACCCTAATTGATTTTCTTTTGGGTTTTTCTATCGATTACCCCTCAACTATTGGGTATTCCAAGTTGTACCCCCGCCTTTTTCGAATTACAAGGTGTACCTTTGAACTTCATAAATTACTCTATATTGTAATCAAAGTTATAATTTTCTAACGAAAATTTCTCAATTGATGATGTAAATAGTGATTATTCCCTAATTGACTTTCATCAACCATGATATATTTCTTCAATTTGTATCTTTTACTCAAAAAACCCTATTCCACAACACTACGACATTGGGTTACGAAGGGATTGGGGTTGAAGGATTTAAAAGAGTGCGGGAAAGAGGTCAACATTGACCGACAACAGAGGTGTGTTGTGGTGGGCATTTGATGTCTTAGTGAATGGTAAATAAAAAGATGTGGTTTTAAGTATCAAATTGAATTCATTAATATGTTAATTATTCATTTTAAAAAAAAAATTGTAATATACTTGTCACTTTGGTTATCATATGGAGTAATAAGTAAAATTTATGGGTATACCTTGTAATTCGAAAAGGCGAGGATACCACTTGGAAAAGCCAATAGTTGAGGGGTATCCCATAGAAAAACCCTTTTCTTTTAAAGATATTTGGTTATACATTTCATGCATAGCCTTAACAAAAGGTTTCATTATAAAATTGAAAATAATAGTTTTGTCTTTATAGGCTGCTATTAATCTATTTTTATCTACACTTTGAAAATGATAAATTTTATTAATAAAGGATGTTCCAAGTATGATCGGAGTTGAAAGTTTATTTTTAACAAGTAAGAAACTCAAGGGGATACAAGTATCATTAACACAAATGTACGCTTTTGGAAGTTTAAACTGGATATCAAGTTTATCTCCACCTGCTTGAGATAAAGTGTGAGTAGTTTTTTCTAAATATCTGGTAGGAATTAATCCTTCTTGTATAACATTTAAATCAGCTCCAGTATCAATTAAAGCGGTAAATTCTTTAAAATATCGATCATCAATTCTAAGTACGACTTTTACCTACCATTTTTGGCCTGTAACAATTTCTAATGTTTGAAGAAATTTATTAGTCATATTATATTTATTAGGTAATTAATCCTCCCTTATATTAATGGGTTGATTATTATCCATGGTTTGATAATTTTTTAGAAAATAAACATCATCATCATCATTATTCATGATGTTATTATTTTTAGAAAGTTCTTCTTCGAAAATAACTAGAGTTTCTAAATTTGAAATACTTGTGTCATTATGTTTATTTTGAAATTTTAGATCTTTTATCTCAGATTTTAAAATCTCCATTTCTTTTAAAATGTCATGTAAAGAAGTAGGATTTGAGTGTTTCTGATACAAGACGCAGGAAGTAGCTCTTCAATGGTGAGAGTACCTCGAGTTTCGAGTATTAACAATGGTAATTTGTAACAGATTAGAGAGAGGAATTGAAGAAGAAGATATTTGTATTATTGTATGAATGAATTTCTGTTACAGTTTTGCTAGTTATTTATAGTAACAACTTTGGTCGGTCAAAGCTAACAAACTCGGTCAATAGTTCTAACAACTTTTCCCGCCACAATTAACCACTTTTATTTAACAAACTCGACCTCTAACTATATCATACTTTCCCCCTTTAAAAGACTTGTCCTCAATTCTCAAGTTCTTTGGTATAAAACTCAGGGAAACGCTCCTGTATGATGTTTGCATATTCCCATGAGGCATCACTCTCTGCAAACCCTTCTCATTGAATGAGAAGTTGAACCACTGCATTGTTCTGACGTTTGACATCCCTCCTGTCAACCACCTTAGCAGGTTGTACCTCAACATCACTGGCCAGGCCCTGTATCCAACTCAGAATATGAGCCTCAGATGGCAGCACACCCCTAAATGCTTTCAGTTGTGATACATGAAAAACGTTATGTATCTTGGCAGCATCAGGTAGTTTGATTTTGTAGGCCATGATGTGGATTAAGGCGTCTCACCCAATCAAGATAAACCTAATGCTACTAACTAGAAGATAGCGGCAAGCAAGGTATCGAATCCACAGGGAAACAGTCAGTTTTCGTCAATTAGCTATGGCGATTCTAAAATGCTCTAAACGGTTAATTGATTGAGAATATATAAAAGACTCCTAAAAACGATAATAAAAGTCGAATCTAATAATGAGATGAGAACTAAGGTCACGGGTTCATGATAGATGTTCAATAATTATGCGACCATAATAATAAACACATAAACATGCTAGTCGGCTATAACACGTTCTCTCGAATCGTGTCAACCTAGGAAGGATCTAACGGGCTCTCGCAACTTATTAGACTCCCTACGAAATCGCGCGTGATCTACTCCTAATTCGGCTTTTGTACAAGAACTAGAATTTCCCAATCAGATTAAAATGTTGTGGCCTTTAACTAATTAATCGACAAACAAAACGCGCGAAGGTGGTACTAGCATATTTATAAATTTAGTATTAAAGCGACATAATCGTATAAAAATCCATCGATCCCCCTCGACCCTAGCGAGAAAATTAGCTACGCATGATGATTACGAAACAATAAATCGCATACATGGAATTCATGATAAAAAGGTGAAGCAAATAAATCTAATAACAAACGAACGAGAATCTAGCGAACTAAAGTAAACAACGAATTGCCAATAAAGAAAATTGCGACGGTACTAAAAAATTTACGATGAAGATTGAAACGTAAACTGAAAATTGCATAAAATGAGATTACCGAAATCGAATTCGAGTGAAAACCGAGTGCTAGAATCTTAAGAGTCACGAGCTTCTCAAGTAAAATAAAACTAAGTAAAAAAAGTGATAATAGGGAAAATGATACAAGAATCCTTAGTAATACAAAATTAGGCGAAACTAAGCTGCGTGTCACGCCGGCCGGCTGGCAGGCCGCCTGCCACATGCAGGGGTCGAGACACACCAAAAATTGAAGCTAAAAATGCCCTTGTGTCATGCCGGCCGGCCAGCAGGCCGCCTGCCACATGCAGGCTGGCGCGCACAACACTACTAAAACAAGCATTGGGCCGCTTTCCTTGGCCCAACGAATCGACACTTTTCATTTCTTCTTCGCCTAAACGTCACGAAGCACGGGTTTTGTCTCGGGATCGTTCTTCTAACCAGATATGAGTGTAAATGCACATAAAGACCTGAAATCGTGTAGAATCTACAAAAACACTCACTCAAAGCAAAATGTTAGAAGAAACGGCTCTAAAGACCGCGTTCCGACCGGAAAAGACAACGGAATCGAGGGAATAAAGTTATATAAACACGACACATCAAACTCCCCCGAACCGAACCCTTGCTTGTCCTCAAGCAAGACCCGTAAGAAAATAACTAATATAATACCGAAACAGCTCAAAGCAAATAATAGGCAACCAAATACTCAAGTCCGTCATAGCGAACATCGAACCAAGTCTAAGAAACGAATTCCAAGACGGGAAATAGGAAAAATAATCCATCAACAAATGCACAACTTCACCAAGCATAATATGTAGAAACCACATTTTCAACCAAAACCCTTACATAGGCTACTTACGGAGGCACTCATTGCTCAATTAGGAAAGGTGTGTATATGTGAAATATATATGTGAAAACGCTCAACTACTCCAACTCATGGAAATATGCCCGCAATCTAGTATGGTATCAACCTCTAAATTTTTACAAAACATGCTAAGATCACATAGGGAGGCAAGGATGGTGATAACAAGGTAGAAGGTGGGAACCGATATGGTCATGTGAGGTTAAAGCCAAGCTAGTGAACTAACTAGTGCGATAATGCTCAACTCAAAAATTCTTCTGCTTCCATAAACAAAACACACAAACCACCAACCAACGAGAACGAGTCCGGGGTCAAAAAAGGGCGCTCAAATTTCATCAAGTAAAAGAAAAATAAAAGTAACGAGAATAAAATATATTTTTTTTGATTTTTTCTCTTTTTTTTCTTTTCTCTTTTTTTTTCTTTTTGATATTTTTTTTCATTTTTTCTCTTTTTTGATTTTTTCGATTTTTTCAAAGCTTGATGAAATTAGAAGCAAATATAAATAATGACTCAAATTGACCCAGACAAAATCTACATACTCCCTTGAAACAGATTCAACCACATCCAAACATCCATCAAAAATCTCCATAATAGCACAATAACGAGCATAGAACGCACTAGGTGACCTACTTCATCAAGCTTGGCTAGGTAGGCAAATTTGATTTTGTAGTTCATTTTGTGAATTCTTTTATATATTAGCCAAGGAGAAAATGGATAGAAATAGATGAAAAATGAAAATGTCCCAAAAATGATCACTAGGCAAGTTAGTCAAAATAAAGGGGAAAACACCATACTTATGCGTATTGACATAGCATATTCCACGAGGAGACCTACACACACGACCTAAGTGGTAGCCAGGTATGAATGTAATGGCTACAAGAGGCTCTAAATCTCACCAATTTTGTAGCTAAAGCCTAAATGCAAGGTCGGTCTAAACGGGAATCACAAATTATAGCTCAGTTGGTTGCATACTTGTCGATTAATTATTATTCCACGTAACAAAGGTCAAATGAATGCCAATTAAGACTGAGTAGGTAGCCTAAAGAGCGCAAATTATCATCATTGCTACATAATCGGTATCATAGACAGACGCTAAGACTCAAGGAAATAAAACTAGAAATACTAAAAACTCCCCCACGCTAGACTCAACATTGTCCTCAATGTCCATATCATACAGACTCAAAATTGGTGGGGGGACACAAATAAAAAAACCGAGGATAGAGAAAGGACATACTAAATATATACATGGAGAGGTAGCGAAATCAGCAATCCGCTACTGATCATCATCGTCGTCATCATCATCGAAATCATCATCCTCCATATCATCATCTCCAGCAGTCCCGGAGCCAGATGCACCACCCGTATACCAACCACCTCCCTGATAATCACTAGCGGCTCCAAAAGCAGGGCCCGTTGGGGCGCTGAAATAGTCAGTGTGAAGATGAAAGCCGCCATGAACCGAAGGATCAGTATAACCACCCACGGGCCACGAAAAGTACGAGGGGTAAGGGCCCTATGGTGGCACAGCCGCACGCCTAGCATAGTCATCATATACGGGATACATCCCGAGGCACTGATCAGCATATAACCTGTCTAGGCGAGCGTGAGTAGCAGCGGTGTCGGCACGAGTCTCCGTGCGAAAAGTATCAAAATCAGAACGGGACGAACCGGCACTCAACTCCATGCGCTCCATCCAAGAAATCAGATCGGAATGGAGGGGAGCATACTGGGGTGGTGGAGAAGGCTGCTCAAAAGCAGTAGTGGTGGTAGGCTCAGAAGCAGGCTGAGATGGACCGGGCTCAGAGGCGGGCTGGGAAGTACTTGGCTCGCTCGTCGGGCGACGAGTATAGGTAACAGCATGCGACCTTAATAACAGGATTATGAATATTGTTTGAACTCATATGCCCCGCGGTAGTATGCGGGGCATCAACAATACAATCCCAAAAATCTCCCACCCTAAAATTAGCATGCTCGGGTGGTGTACGGTCATCATAATCTTTAAGGTCAAAACAATTCCCAAACTGCTTCAGGCTCAGCGCAAAACTAGTATTCAGTAAATGGAACTCAACAGAAATATCACCAGACCGTCTATTCTTATGTACCTCAAACGAACTCAGAAATTCCAACGTAAGCTGGGTATACGTATTACGACGCATCGTAAAAAAAGTACCCATACCAACACCTTAAACAATAGTTCCAAAGCAGAATCTAAGCCTAAAGTTCGCATAGCATCACGATCGATAAAACGAGTTGGAACAATAGACCGCTTTCTCAAATTTTGAAACCGTACCTTTTGGTCAATAGTGGTAAAAATTACACTTGGAAAAACTGGATCGGGCTCAATGTCGGGTTGAGCATGCTCGTTCCTGGTGCGCTTGTTCCGAGGAGGCATTGCAAATCAGCTGAAAGTAGCAGTTTATGGGGAAAAATGGAGAAAATTTGAGGAGTGATAGTGAAAGAGGGAGATGGTGGAGCTGGGAAATGGGGGAAATTGGGGTTTGAGGGATGAGAGAGAAGAGAGAGGCGAGGGAGGTAGGAAAGAGTGAAGCAAATGACGAAAAATTGGGGTTTGGGGGTTTGATGTGCGCCCCAGCCGGTCTGGACCGGCGGCCGGCTGGCCGGCCTGAAGCACTCCTTCGTTATTTTCGAATTTTTAAATGAATTATTCCTCTCACAGCCCAGCCGGTCAGGACCGGCGGCCTGCTAGCCGGCCTGACCGCACAAATGCCTTTGTTTTCGAGACTTTGCCCAACTTTTTCCTCCAATTTCCTTTGTACTCGGCCCCTGAAGTTAATAGGGGGCCTAGGGGCAGGCTGAGACGCACAAATCACACTATTAGTACTCAAATTCATTTCGCGCCTCGGTCCCTAGAGTCGATAGGCCCCCTAGGCCTAGGCTGAGGCGACCTGCTATATTATCACAAGCATGGTGAATTTCTCCTCTCTTGTTTTCCAATAACTTCAATTCGAGTTATTTTCGATGATTCTGCGCGTCTCCAAAAACATGAGTCCCTCCTCTCGTCCTCACTAAAACATCTAAAAAATAAAAAAAATAAACGAGAATGAGGAAAATTATTTACATACTCGGGCTGCCTCCCGGTAGCGCTGGTTTAAAGTCCCGCACGACTTGATGAGTTTCAAGATTTAGTGGAATGAGGGAACGGGATGAAGTCGTATAACTTCAATCGCTCCAACTTGAGCACCTTCATGATATAACTTCAATCGTTGACCATTCACCTTAAATCGTTCACCCGAATCACTCTCGACTTCAATCGAGCCGAATTTACCCACATGGGTGACAGAAAAAGGTCCGGACCAACGAGATTTCAACTTTCCGGGAAACAACCGGAGCCTAGAATTGAATAATAATACCTTATCCCCCACATCGAACTCACGGTGAAGGATATGCTTGTCATGCCACCGCTTGGTGCGCTCCTTATAAACCCGAGCACTATCATAGGCACCAAGACGAAATTCTTCTAACTCATTCAATTGCATGAGTCTCTTCTCCCCGCTTAAATGTGGGTCCAAGTTAAGCTCCTTGATCGCCCACCAAGCCTTGTACTCAAGCTCGACCGGTAAATGGCATGACTTTCCATAAACCAATCGGTAAGGTGAAGTACCAATAGGCGTTTTAAAGGCGGTACGGTAAGCCCATAGTGTATCATCTAGCTTAGAACTCCAATCCTTCCGAGCTTTTGACACGACCTTCTGGAGAATAGACTTGATTTCCCTATTGGACACCTCAACTTGCCCACTCGTTTGAGGGTGGTAGGCAAGACCGGTACGGTGAGAGACACCATACTTAGCAAGTAAAGCATCAAGTTGCTTCTCATGGAAATGGCTTCCACCATCACTAATAATCGCTCTTGGAACACCAAAGCGGGGAAAAATAGTCTTTTTAAATAGAGATATTACCGTTCTAGCATCATTAGCAGGAGATGCTACCGCCTCCACCCACTTGGAGACATAATCAACCGCAACCAAAATATATCGGTTGCCCTTGGATGACGGGAACGGGCCTTGGTAGTCTACACCCCAGACATCAAAAATTTCTACCTCGAGAATCCCATTTTGAGGCATCTCATGCCTCCGAGAAATATTACCGGTCCTTTGACATGCGTCGCAGGACATAATAAAAACTTGGGCATCTCGGAATAGGGTTGGCCAATAAAAACCCGACTGGAGGACCTTAGCCGTGGTTCGGCTCGGTCCATGATGACCACCATATGGTAATGAATGAAAACTCTCTAGAACTCCCTGAACTTCCCACTGAGGGACACATCGACGGAAAATACCATCGGCACACTCCTTAAATAAATAGGGGTCATCCCAGAAAAATTGTCGAACATCATGTAGAAATTTTTTCTTTTGTTGATAAGAGAGATCGGAGGGTAATACCTTGCCAACTAAATAATTGGCATAATCCGCATACCAAGGTCCTTCGCTTTCACCGGTAGTTAAGACCATGAGAGAATCATCGGGAAAAGAGTCATCTATGGGGATGACAACTCCTTCCTCCTCAACTCTAAGCCTCGATAAATGATCTGCAACGGCATTTTCCGCTCCTTTCTTATCCCGGATCGATAAATCAAACTCTTGGAGGAGGAGGATCCATCGAAGTAATTGGGGCTTCGCTTCTTTCTTAGCAAGGAGGTACTTGAGAGCCGCATGATCGGTGAAAACAATGACTTCCGATCCAACCAAGTAGGTTCGGAATTTCTCCAAAGCATACACTATAGCTAGCAATTCCTTCTCGGTAGTTGCATAGTTAACTTGAGCATTATCAAGTGTTTTACTAGCGTAGTATATAGCGTGCAAGACTTTGTCCTTCCTTTGGCCCAAAACCGCTCCCACAGCATAATCACTCGCGTCACACATTATCTCGAATGGCAAATTCCAATCCGGTGACCGAATAATCGGAGCCGATATAAGGGCCTGCTTAATCCTGTTAAAAGCTTCCACACACTTATCAGTAAAATCGAAAGGGGCATCCTTTAGGAGCAATTGTGTAAGTGGCTTAGCAATTTTGGAAAAGTCCTTGATAAAGCGGCGATAAAATCCCGCATGACCAAGGAAACTTCTCACTCCCTTTACATTAACCGGCAAGGGCAATTGCTCAATCACTTGCACTTTTGCTTTATCCACCTGAATGCCCTTTTCGGAGACCACATGACCCAAAACCACACCCTCAGTGACCATAAAATGGCACTTCTCCCAATTCAAGACCAAACTGACCTCGACACATCGGTTTAAAATGGTATCCAAGTTAGCTAAACAAGCTGAAAAACTCATACCATACACACTAAAGTCGTCCATAAACACTTCCATAATGGACTTGATGTAGTCGGAAAAGATGCTCATCATGCATCTTTGAAAGGTTGGCGGGTGCGTTACATAGCCCGAATGGCATCCTGCGATATGCGAAAGTGCCATAGGGACAAGTAAACATGGTCTTTTCTTGGTCGGCGGGGTGTATCGGGATCTGGAAAAATCCCGAATATCCATCCAAATAGCAAAAATACTTGTGAGATGCTAGTCTCTCAAGCATTTGGTCGATAAAGGGCAATGGGAAATGGTCTTTAAGTGTAGCAGTGTTCAACCTTCTATAGTCTATGCACATTCTCCATCCCATCACGATTCGTGTAGGGATTAACTCATTCTTTTCATTCGGGACCACAGTAGTCCCTCCCTTCTTAGGTACAACTTGTACCGGACTCACCCACTTTGAATCGGGAACCGCATAAATAATTCCCGCATCCAACAATTTCATAACTTCCTTTTTAACAACCTCTTGCATATTCGGGTTCAACTTACGTTGACCCTGGACACAAGGACGATGACCTTCCTCGAGATTAATTCTATGCATACAAAAATCGGGACTAATTCCCTTCAAGTCAACAAGACTATACCCCAAAGCTTTCCTATTTTTCTTCAAAACAACTAACAAATCAGAAAGTTGTTGCTCAGTTAAGTCGGCACTTACAATCACGGGGAAGCTCTCGGTATCGTCTAAAAAGGCATATTTTAGGTGAGACGGAAGTGGCTTACGCACCGGAATGGATATTTCAATAGTAAATGAGGTGTGCACGATGTTGGTTACATCGACACCTTGCTCCTCCGTGAGCATCCTTCCTTCCAAAGCGGCTTCCAAAGCATCAACAACAGCAGAGTCAACGGAAGCATCACCTGCACACGCTTCCAAACATATCAAAGCCTCCAAGGGGTCCCGTATAAGGGACGCCTCCATAGAATCATGAACTAAAACATCCACAACATCAATCATGCAACAAGAATCCGTTACCATCGGGTTCTTGAGTGTACTATCTAAGCAGAAAACAATGGTGTCTCCACCCACTTCCAAGGTCAATTTACCGTTCTTGACATCAATCACCGCGCCGGCGGTGTGCAAAAATGGCCTTCCCAAAATTATGGGAATTTGGGTGTCCTCGGCCATGTCAAGGACGATAAAATCAACCGGGATAAAAAAATTTCCAACTCTAATGGGCACGTCTTCTAAAACTCCCAAAGGGCGTTTTATGGAACGATCCGCCATCTGCAAAGTTACACTAGTACACTTAAGAGGACCCATATTAAGTTTTTCACAAACGGAATAAGGCATGACACTTACACTAGCACCTAAATCACATAAAGCCTTATCGATCGATAAGGTGCCAATAGTGCAAGGAATCGAAAAACTACCGGGGTCCTTTAGCTTTGGTTGGGCCTTGTTCTGTAAAAATGCACTACACTCTGCAGTAAGAGCGACAGTTTCTACCTCACCAATGCTTCTCTTCCGAGTCAAGATGTCCTTCATAAACTTTGCGTAAGACGGGACCTGCAAAATGAGCTCGGTAAACGGGACCGTAACCTGCAAATTCTTCACAACCTCCATGAACTTGCCAAATTGGGTAGCTTCCTTTCGATTCTTCAATCGACCCGGGAATGGTACCTGAATTCTTGGACTAGTCGGGGTGGGAACGGGAGTAGTGGGTGGTGGAACTTGATCTTCACTTGGAGTTTCCACAATAACGTCCTCATTGACATCTTCCACTAGAACCTCCTCCTTCTCGGCTGGTGTATCGTCTTTAGGCATCGACGGACCCTCATAGTGTGTGCCACTACGAAGAGTGATCGCATTAGCCGTATCATGCTGTTGATCACCTTGAGAAGGGAGTTTACCTTGTTGACGTGTTGCTTGCGATGCGGCAAGGTGTCCCACTTGGTTCTCCAAATTCTTGATGGCATTATCCTTAGCTTGATCATTCTTTTGCATTTGTGCCATCATAGAGTCCTGGGTCTTGGCCATCATCTGCATCATACTACGAAGCTCAGCCATTTCATTAGAACTCGAAGAAGAAGAAGAATTACCTTGAGCTTGTGCTGAGGATTGGCCAAAATTCTCCTGACTAGTACCGAAATTCTGGTGAGAATTCTTGAAGTTCTGATTAGTATTGCAAAAATTTTGTTGAAATTGACCCGAGTGAGGTCGCTGCTGAAAATTTCCCTGATTTTGGAAATTCTTCTGATTACCGAAAATCTGCTGGTTCTAAAAATTCCCTTGATTATGGAATTGCTGCTGGTTCTGAAAATTTCCTTGATTCTGGAAATTCTGCTGATTCAGGAGATGCTGCTTTGGTGGGGGTACATAAACTGGTGTAATAGGCGGGTTCAAAACATTAGTACTCCTGTAAGACAAAAGAGATGCATCATATCCTGGTTGGTTCATATATGGATAACGTGGACGCATAGAATGGAACGCATTCACCTGTTCTATGGAGCCTAGGCAGTCCTGAGCTTGATGGTCCGCGGCACCACAACGCATACATGCATACTCTTGCATAGCATGTACTTGATGCATGCCTCCTCCTCCTTGAGAGTTTGACACTTCAAATGCATCAAACCTCTTAGCCAAAGCGGCTAATTGAACGGCCACGACATTAGAGGACCCACTTTCACCGGAGTTTGATCGAGTATTACCACGCGGATTACCCCATCGAGAGTGGTGAGATGCCATCTCTTCTATTGTTTGCCAAGCCTTATCATCATCCACATTACATTGGAAATGCCCATTGCATGCCGAATCAAGCGTACTCCTGCAATCATCATACAACCCGTTATAAAATTGGTTACAAAGAAACCAAACCTGAAAACCATGGTGCGGGCATTCTTTCACAAGCTTCTTAAACCGCTCCCACGCTTCATGAATATTTTCGTTCGGAGTTTGACGAAAATTGGTGATTTGACTCCGGAGCATGTTCGTCTTTTGTGGAGGGTAATAGTGCTTGTAGAAGGCAAGAGCAAGAGAATTCCAGTCGGTGATCCCCTCGGTGACTTTATCAAGATCGGTTATCCACTCCCTAGCGGAATCCCGTAGTGAGAACATTTAGAGCATCTCCATGACTTCTTCTTGAGTTACCCCGGCCGGAAGTGGAATCGTGGAGCAATAATCGGTAAAAATCCTCATATGCTTGTGAGGATCCTCCCTAGGTTCACCACCAAATTGATTCTTCTCCACCAAAGTGATAAAGGCGGGTCGAATCTCAAATGTACCTTGAGTGGCAGTTGGTCGTTTAACCAACTTAGGAAGAGCAGTTTGCTCGGGCTCCGAATGACTTGAAAGCTTTGGCATTTTTATGATCGGAGGAGGTGGTAAAATGGTCTCGGACTGAGATTGATGTTCCTCTTCAAAGGACTGATTCTCAGCTACAAATTCAGTATGAATACCTTCCAAAGTCGCAAGATCGGGAGCTGCGGAAATCTCTCTCCAAAACTGTCGTCGCCTACGAAAGGTTTTCTCGGGTTCAGGATCAAACGGAGTAAGCTCTGATGACCGGAAAGACCTGGGCATAAGCAAAACTACAAGTAGGGAGTGAGATCAATCTCAAGGAATTTTAATTCCTTGAGACGAAAGAGAGCATAAAAGAAACAAGCTAAAAAACAAGAAAAACCGTTTCCCCGGCAACGACGCCAAATTTGATGTGGGTTAAGTCGTCTCACCCAATCAAGATAAACCTAATGCTACTAACTAGAAGATAGCGGCAATCAAGGTATCGAATACATAGGGAAACAGTCAATTTTCGTCAATTAGCTATGGTGATTCTAAAATGCTCTAAACGGTTAATTGATTGAGAATATATAAAAGACTCCTAAAAACGATAATAAAAGTCGAATCTAATAATGAGATGAGAACTAAGGTCACAGGTTCATGATAGATGTTCAATAATTATGCGACCATAATAATAAACACATAAACATGCTAGTCGGCTATAACACGTTCTCTCGAATCGTGTCAACCTAGGAAGGATCTAACGGGCTCTCGCAACTTATTAGACTCCCTACGAAATCGCGCGTGATCTACTCCTAATTCGGCTTTCGCACAAGAACTAGAATTTCCCAAACAGATTAAAATATTGTGGCCTTTAACAAATTAATCGACAAACAAAACGCGCGAAGGTGGTACTAGCATATTTATAAATTTAGTATTAAAGCGACATAATCGTATAAAAATCCATCGATCCCCCTCGACCCTAGCGAGAAAATTAGCTACGCATGATGATTACGAAACAATAAATCACATACATGGAATTCATGATAAAAAGGTGAAGCAAATAAATCTAATAACAAACGAACGAGAATCTAGCGAACTAAAGTAAACAACGAATTGCCAATAAAGAAAATCGCGACGAACTAAATAATTTACGATGAAGATTGAAACGTAAACTGAAAATTGCATAAAATGAGATTACCGAAATCGAATCCGAGTGAAAACCGAGTGCTAGAATCTTAAGAGTCACGAGCTTCTCAAGTAAAATAAAACTAAGTAAAAAAAGTGATAATAGGAAAAATGATACAAGAATCCTTAGTAATACAAAATTAGGCGAAACTAAGCTGCGTGTCACGCCGGCCGGCTGGCAGGCCGCCTGCCACATGCAGGGGCCGAGACACACCAAAAATTGAAGCTAAAAATGCCCTTGTGTCATGCCGGCCGGCCAGCAGGCCGCCTGCCACATGCAGGCTGGCGCGCACAACACTACTAAAACAAGCATTGGGCCGCTTTCCTTGGCCCAACGAATCGACACTTTTCATTTCTTCTTCGCCTAAACGTCACGAAGCACGGGTTTTGTCTCGGGATCATTCTTCTAACCAGATATGAGTGTAAATGCACATAAAGACCTGAAATCGTCTAGAATCTACAAAAACACTCACTCAAAGCAAAATGGTAGAAGAAACGGCTCTAAAGAGCGCGTTTCGACCGGAAAAGACAACGGAATCGAGGGAATAAAGTTATATAAACACGACACATCAGGCCACCTTCCCAATGATGTTCAACACTTGGAATGGCCCAAAAAACTTAGGTGATAGCTTGTGATTGCCACGCTCCTGAACACTAACTTGCCTATAAGGCTGTAGTTTCAACCAAACCCAATCACCAACCTGAAATACCCTCTCAGACCTTCTTCCATCAGCTTGTGCTTTCATCCGACTCTGTGCTCTTGTCAACTGTTTCCTTAGCTCAATTATCATATTCTCCCTTCGCTGCATCGTTCTATCCACCGCATCTACAGATGTCTCTCCGGGTATATATGGCAAATGCAAGGGAGGGGGTTGGTTGTAGACTGCCTCATAAGGAGTCATGCGTATGGCACTGTGGAATGCACTATTGTACCACCACTCAGCTAAAGGTAACCACAACGACCATTCCTTGGAGTATTTATTGCACTTTTTGATCCATAAACGAGGATTCTTACCATCAAATGTCGGAAATTCCACCTTAGGATTGAAAGATAGATTGTTCCTAGGTGGTGGTGGCGGTGGTGGCGGAGGTCCCCCAACAATTGGTGATTCCTTCTCTTTTTCCCTTAACATACGAAGAATCTCGGTCAACAGAGTTGAGTTCTCCGTCAATGACGCTGCCTGGTTCTCCGATCTTTGCTCGACGTTTAGCATACGGTTCTCCATGATTATTTGTAACTACTTAACCGTGAGATTCTTAGGCGCAAGGATTTAGGGGCTTTGATACCAATGATACAGGACGCAGGAAGTAGCTCTTCAATGTTATGATATAGTTAGAGGTCGAGTTTGTTGATGGTAGGGACTTGTCGCGGAATCTCAACCGATCAATAAATAAACCGGCTAATCCTAACTAGGGTAGATAGGGCAAGTCGGGTCGAATCCACGGGGACGGTAATGTATAGCTTAGACTAGGTCGGCCCAAATGCTAGACTAAGTCAACGAGCTAAACTAAACATGAATGATAAGAGGGGGAGGAAACTAAGGCTAAGGCTAAGGAGACGGAGAAACAAACAAAGGAAACGGGCTAGAGTTAGGTCGTGGTCAAAGGGGTAATGGAATGGTCAAGGGAGAACTAGAGCGAAGGAGGTAGTAGGGTGATCTAGGTTGGTCCGGGCTCTCGCAACTTAGACCCACCTAGAGGTTCCACCTAGAACCCATCTCGGCGACACACAAAACAAACGGGGTTACTAGCATGATATCGGGACCTAGGTCAAATCCGGGCTCTCGCTACTTAGACCGACCTAGGGGTCGTCCTCACCGGGCTCTCGCAACTTAGTGAGGGAACCGAACCCACAAACAAACTATTACCCACAAGAGAAAGGCAAGAAAAACAAGTATATGCATCTACTAGTCAATCAAGCATTTCAACAAACATGTGATATGCACCAAACCAAGAGGAAACCCAAATCTTCCACCAACATCTCCAACAAACCCTTAATCATTCAATTAACACCCCTAATCACCTTACTAACCCTAGCAAGAACACTACTCTAACATATCTAAAGGAAAAACTAACAAAAACAAGGTAAACAAACTCAAACAACCAAACATACACAAACAAACTACTGAAAACAAAAAACAAGAACTAAAGATGTAAACTTGGATGAATGAACAAAGATTAAGAGTAAAAGGATGAGAAGATCATACCAAACTAACAAGAGAATGAAAAGGAGAACACTTGCATAGAAGATAACCCAAATTCATCCATCAAGGTTGTCAATCTTGGATGGATTCTTCAAGAGATCCAATATTACAAGCTTAAACTAAGATTAACTACTAATTACCGACTAATCTACACTAATCTAATCTAATCTAACCTAAAGTAGTCTAGGGTTTAAGGTCTAATGAAGTGCATAAGCTTTACATAACAAGGGAAGGGTATATATAGGGTTCCAAGTGGAAGGGAGAAGAAAGAAAACAAAGCGGAGCTGCAGCAGGCCCGTCCCGGCCGAGACGGGGTGGTCCCGGTCGGGAAGGGATGGTCCCGACCGAGACAAGGTTGGTCTCGGTCGAGACGGCTCTTCACAACAACCTCCTTGTTTGTGCACCTCATCCCGAACGGGATGAGGCCATCCCGAACGGGATGAGCCTTGTAGGCCTCCATTATGATCTTTTTGGTCCCTCCTTGGTTCTTATGGGCTTCTCATCGATTCTCGGGACTCGGGATCGGGTCTCAGAGGCTCGGGATTGGGTCCCAAGGTCTCGGGGTCGACTCCAAGGCATCGAGTCATCGTTCCTTAGTTTCGTTGGCTCCAAAATGTGTATGTATTGAGTCGGAATTGCTCCAACTCTTCCAAATCGGTCTCGGGAACCTGAAACGAACTAAAGGAAGCATAAGAAGCCCCTAATAGGCAAAAGGGACCAAAACACTACAAAATAGGCACTACAAATCACACTTATCAACTCCCCCACACTTAACCCTTACTCGCCCTCGAGTAAGCACATACTAATACTAAACTAACCGAGTGGGTATTAGCGCACCCTACGCCCCTTCAACTCACGCGAGTGCACTTAGAGGAGAAGTGCACCCCGCAAGGCAAGTCGGGTCTTGCGACAAAACTGTGGATGCAACCGGACACAAAACACATAAACAAACAAACACGCAAACAAACACATAGACGGTTGCACCCAAAACAAAAGAAATACCGCTTCCCTCTAAAAGCGGTGAAAGAAGCACCGGTTTAGGACTCGAGGTAAGTGACAACGTTCCCAAGCTAGCAATACAAACCAAGGAGGACTAAACCCTAATAGTATGACGATAAAGCAACAAAAACGTTTGTAATTTACCTAGGTCCTCTTAACTTTCTAAAAACGTACTACGGGACGATCGGCGGAGTGGAAAAGTGAAGAACCACGGTGTTAGTCGACACTGTAGGTAAGTGAGACCCCGCCCCCTTTAGCGTGAGCCAAGAGGGTCGTCCCGTGTCCAAGACCGCCTAACTAATCCAAGTAAAAAGGTGGAAATAATGAAAAATGAGGGAAGACCGACTAATGCCGCTATCATCCTTCCTCGGGACTCGGTCCTTTGGTAGGCTCTTCACGGCAAAAGTCGGAAAAAGGCTTATTTTTGTGAGGATTTCTTTTTGTGAGACGGGTTTTCTTTTGGCATTTTCTTTCTTTTCGACATTTTGATTTGTTTGTTGCCATGCCATTTCTTTTTCTTCTTTTCTATTTTCTTTTTGGCTTTTGTGCCTTTTCTTTTTCTTCATTCTTTTCTTTCTTTCATTTTTTTCTTTCTTTTCTTTTCTTTGCCCTTTTGGCAAGATTTGGCATTTTTGGCATTTCATTGTGTAACAAGAAAGAGAGAATCAACAATTTGCAATTTATTGTGTGTATATGTGTAGAAGGTAGGGAAATGGGTAAGTCGGGACGGCGCCTTCCCTTCTAACCCACAAAAAGTGGAGAACTTGGACTAATCAAACAACCCTAGACATGGTCACCTAAGGGACGAGACTCGGTAACCAAGGCCTTTTCACACCGTGGGTGGTCATAGTGGTCAAAATGCAAATCCCGTAGTAAATCCCTAGTAAGCTAGGTGGACTCAAGGTAAAGGACCAACGAATTCATTGATTTAGGGTCATCCTACTAGACTAAAGTCCAAGACTCGCTTTACACTACTAGGAGGGGAAAATAGACACTCACACACTAGTCTCTAAACCGGGTTTTCGAAAACCATTTACACACAAGACACGAATACACACACAAACAAAGACTCAACGAGAACGAAAGAAAAAGAAGTAAAAGCAACGAAACAAAAACAACACAAAATGAACACATACACAACACAAACACCACCCCGATCATCCAAACAAGCCACCAAATCAACCACACTTTACAAAGCTCCTCCCGAGCACACAACATCACAATCTCCTCCAAACTCCGCAAGAGGTAAAGAAGAAAAAGGGATAAGGTGTTACCGGGAGTCTTGAAAGCCTTCCAAAGTTAACGGCGATCAAAGCAACCTATAAGGGAAAGGGAGGCAAAACACGCACACAAAACAAATATACGACATAATGACACAAAAGGAAAACACACAAAAGAAAAATCTTTTTTTGATTTTTGTGAAAAAATTTCAAAATTTTAGGGATTTTTAAGATTTTTTTCGAAAAACTAAGAAAATAAAACTAACTATACTAGAATATCGCTCCCCCACACTTAAATCGAGCAATGTCCTCATATGTTCAATCGTAGTGTGCGGAGAGACAAAAGAAAAAGAAAAGAAACTACGAAAATAAAGCTAAAAATCAAAAACAAAAGTGGAGAAAAGGGTAGAAGGTGTCCGGCCGGGGTGTAGTCAAGTCACCATGGGCCGAGACGAGAAAAAGATATGGAAGGCGGAGGAAATAAATGAAGGAAATAAAAGGAAATGGGAGGGGAGGGCTAGGTGTAATCAAGTCACCTAGCCCGGATTCCGCCTAAATCCGTCTAAATCCTCAAAAAAGAAAGAGTGAAAAACTTGTAAAAATTTGATTTTGAAATGACTCTCGATGTAGTCACATCATCGAGAGTCGGGAGCAACCACTACTAAGGCCTCGAAGGCCACTAAGATACCATGACTCAAGGGGAATGGAATAAACAAAGGAAAACAAGCAATAAAAGACGGAAAAGTAAGGATAGTTACCCAAACCAATCGGCTAGTAACTCACTCGCTCCATCGTCTCATAGATCAATGTAGGCACGTTGCTTGTCGTCTTTGTTGTTATCCCGCTTCAAGCTTGATAAAACCGCATGGTAAAGGTAGTAATGGTGTGAGGGGGGGTGGGATTTGATGTGGATCTCGGTGTAAAGTGAGGTGTACGGGTGATATGATAGGAGTAAGGAGGAGTAGGGAGGTTGGGAGGGGGTAAAATGGATGGGTGGAGTCAAAGGGGACAATTCCGGTCGGGATGAATGGTCCCGATCGGGTTGATAAACCCTTCCCGATCGGGAAGCTCTCGTCCCGGTCGGGAACGCACTCCAGTGAGTCCGATTTTCTGCACCTTCATCTCGATCGGGATGGCTCCTTCCCGGTTGGGATTCCTCATCCTTCCCGGTCGGGATGAGCCTTCTTTGCTTTCCCCAAGCCCAAAAGCTTATCATAAGCTTCAAAAACCGACTTTCTCGCTCGCAAACCAAACTCCATCATCAACCACTCCTTTCTAGGAGTCACCTTCACTTCACCTATCACAATGAACTCAAAGTACACATCAAATTCACTCTCTCACATCGCTCATCAAAATACCAAATCAATTACAAGAATCCCACAAAAACAAAGGAGTCCAAGAAACAAAAATCACAAATACAAGCACAAGTACTCTAAAGAAGAGAAGAGGGGAATATACAACATGACGGTTCTTTTAGGAACTCCGTCAAACCTAGGATGGTGGACTCTTCTTCAACCGTAGCCCTCAAGGGCATGGAGGAGCAAGTCGAACGCGCTACCGACATCATAGTGAAGGCCCAAGAAGCGCTCGAGCTTAACCGACCTTCACGGCCTCCAAGGAGGAGGCAAGAAGTAGGAATCCCAAGACCCAAAATCATCTTCAAAGTTGTCTCCGGGGTCTATCCATCCTACGAGCTTTACCGACCTCTTCCTCCCTAAGCATCGCCTCCAATCACAAGCAAGCTTCGTTTCCAAGAAACGAGGCACAAAAAGCGGTTTTGGCCTCATCTCCTCAATGCACACCCCCACACTTGCCTCAAGTTGTGGTTCCCCATCTTCATCACTCGGCCCCACATCATCATGGAGGAGAGAATCGAAACTTCTACCGGCGGTTTCAATCTCTTCCAAACCATCTCTCGGTGTACTAGCAAGGGGCTCTTGATGCGTAGTCTCATTATCGCACAAGGGCAACTCGAGGCTATCAATCTCTCCTAACAACCTCACGAATTCTACCAACCCATCCAACTCACTATCCTCCTCCAATTCCTCACCAATGTTGCCTTCACCAAGGGTCATCTCCTCATTCGTCTCTCTTTGGGTAGACGATTGAGGTTCTTCAAAGCAAACTTCTCTATCAAAGGGAACTACATTGGCGGCTTCATGGTTAGGATGCTCCTCTTTCTCAAGTGGGCACCCTTCATCTAAATGTGATGCTCGGGATAAAGACATTACGGTTTGAACCGATAATGCATTTAAATGAGCATTCCTCGCCTCGTTTCCCTTTCGAATTTGGGCCATTAATTCCTCTTGTTGTTTTCGCAATTGAATGGCCGTTTCTTGGATGCTCCTTTGCATTTGAAGCATCGATTGATGAAAATCCAAGTTTGACGATTGGTAGTCATTGGGGCCTTGTAAAGCTCCTTGATAATCTTGATGATGCCCAAGGGGTGGGGCATTATATTGTTGGTAGCAAGGTTGGGGTGATTGGTAGTATTGTGGGTCATGGGGTTCATATTGTGGTTGGGGTGGAGGGTAATATGGTGGGTTTTGGGGGTATTGGCTTCCATAAGGTGAATCTTGATTGAACATGGTGGATTCACATTGATAACTCGAGTAATAGTCACCATGATCTTAGGATTGGTAATCGTTCACTTGTTGGTAGCCGTTTTCATAACCTTGAAGTTCATACCCACTAGAGTCTTGATCCCCCCCAAGAAGCTTGATAGTAATTAGGAGTCATCATGTCATAGCTTTGGTTCATAGAAGAAGAGGAGTAGCTCATATCGGCTTCCATGTGTGGGGAGTTTAGATCAAACCCCATGCTCGCTCGAAAATCGTAGCTCATACCCGGTTGAGGACTTCTCAATCTAGCAACCGTCCGTTAAAGCGGCTCTAAGTTGCAAGAAGAAGATGGTCACCACCTCTAAGCACAAACTGTAGACTAAGAGAAAACGTGAGAAGTCTAGTGCTTTTTGGGCACTAGACAAGAGAGAAATAAACCTCACACACACAAGAAGCAAAAAAGGAACAAAAAGAAGAAAAAAGAAAAACACAAACACAAAGACAAAGTCAAGTAACTAGGTAAACAAGGTCTAAACTAGCACCGTCCCCGGCAACGGCGCCAAATTGATGGTAGGGATTTGTCGAGGAATCTAAACCGATCAATAAATAAACCGGCTAATCCTAACTAGGGTAGATAGGGCAAGTCGGGTCGAATCCACGGGGACGGTAATGTATAGCATAGAGTAGGTCGGCCCAAATACTAGACTAAGTCAACGACCTATACTAAACATGAATGATAAGAGGGGGAGGAAACTAAGGCTAAGGCTAAGGAGACGGAGAAACAAACAAAGGAAACGCGCTAGAGTTAGGTCGGGGTCAAAGGGATAACGGAATGGTCAAGGGAGAACTAGAGCGAAGGAGGTAGTAGGGTGATCTAGGTTGGTCCGTGCTCTCCCAACTTAGACCCACCTAGAGGTTCCACCTAGAACCCATCTTGGCGACACACACAACAAACGGGGTTACTAGCATGATATCGGGACCTAGGTCAAATCCGGGCTCTCGCTACTTAGACCGACCTAGGGGTCGTCCTCACCGGGCTCTCGCAACTTAGTGAGGGAACCGAATCCACAAACAAACTATTACCCACAAGAGAAAGGCAAGAAAAACAAGTATATGCATCTACTAGTCAATCAAGCATTTCAACAAACATGTGATATGCACCAAACCAAAAGGAAACCCAAATCTTCCACCAACATCTCCAACAAACCCTTAATCATTCAATTAACACCCCTAATCACCTTACTAACCCTAGCAAGAACACTACTCTAACATATCTAAAGGAAAAACTAACAAAAACAAGGTAAACAAACTCAAACAACCAAATATACACAAACAAACTAGTGAAAACAAAAAACAAGAAAGAAAGATGTAAACTTGGATGAATGAACAAAGATTAAGAGTAAAAGGATGAGAAGATCATACCAAACTAACAAGAGAATGAAAAGGAGAACACTTGCATAGAAGATAACCCAAATTCATCCACCAAGGTTGTCAATCTTGGATGGATTCTTCAAGAGATCCAATATTACAAGCTTAAACTAAGATTAACTACTAATTACCGACTAATCTACACTAATCTAATCTAATCTAACCTAAATTAGTCTAGGGTTTAAGGTCTAATGAAGTGCATAAGCTTTACATAACAAGGGAAGCGTATATATAGGGTTCCAAGTGGAAGGGAGAAGAAAGAAAACAAAGCGGAGCTGCAGCAGGCCCGTCCCGGCCGAGACGGGGTGGTCCCAGTCGGGAAGGGATGGTCCCGAACGAGACAAGGTTGGTCTCGGCCGAGACGACTCTTCACAACAACCTCTTTGTTTGTGCACCTCATCCCGAACGGGATGAGGCCATCCCGAACGGGATGAGGCCATCCCGAACGGGATGAGCCTTGTAGGCCTCCATTATGATCTTTTTGGTCCCTCCTTGGTTCTCATGGGCTTCTCATCGATTCTCGGGACTCGGGATCAGGTCTCGGAGGCTCGGGATTGGGTCCCAAGGTCTCGGGGTCGACTCCAAGGCATCGAGTCATCGTTCCTTAGTTTCGCTGGCTCCAAAATGTGTATGTATTGAGTCGGAATTGCTCCAACTCTTCCAAATCGGTCTCGGGAACCTGAAACGAACTAAAGGAAGCATAAGAAGCCCCTAAAACGCTCCCAAGGAGCGATTCTACAAGGAAAAAGGGACCAAAACACTACAAAATAGGCACTACAAATCACACTTATCATTTGTTAAATAAAAGTGGTTAATTGTGGCGGGAAAAGTTGTTAAAACTATTGACCGAGTTTGTTAGCTTTGACCGACCAAAGTTCTTACTATAAATAATTAGCAAAACTGTAACAGAAATTCATTCATACAATAATACAAATATCTTCTTCTTCTTCAATTCCTCTCTGTATTCTGTTACAAATCACCATTGTCAATACTCGAAACTCGAGGTACTCTCACCATTGAAAAGCTACTTCTTGCGTCCTATATCAGTTTCCTCTTATTTTGGAGAAGTTTATAAACTTCGGACATGGTATAAGGATTTGTATCAGTGACGATATCATCGTTTTTGTATTTATTCGTACTTTTGGAAGTACTGGGAATATTTTCAATAACTTTAGATCGTATTTTGGGGTCTTGGATTGTTTTTAACAAATCTATCCATTGATCATTATCAAGGACATTAATATGATTCTCTTGGAATTGAGATATTAAATTATAAAATTCATCCTTATTAGGATCTATCTGTACGAGATGCTACCCATGCTTCTATCTCCGCCCATGCCGGCAGCCTTTACCATCGATGAGTATGGATCCTGCTCTTCGACTGGAGCAACGTAAAGTATTTAAGGTGCTGGGTTCCGATCATCTGGAACAGGGTCTCTATCCGCAAATGAGTATACTTATGGAGTATTAGAGTTATGCCTTTGCTTCTCCTGCACCTTAGGGATATGGGACTAACTATGGAACACCCGGTAGGACCATAGGCATGACCAGAAGAAAGACCCCCATTTCTTACAAGATTTCCCCATACCACACGGTGTGCAGTCTGAACTGGAGGATTCGGAACAAGTACCTAAATCATTATCAATGATTTTGATATTATCATTACTAGAACTAGAATTACTTAGACTTCCTTCAGTTTCACTATTAGAATCAATATTGTCTAAAAATATTTTTGACAACTTATCTTTAAGATCATCATCAATCTCCAAATTACTAATCTGCCTTTGAGTCCAGCAATTATTTGCCATGTGACCCTTTTTATTGCACTTAAAGCATCTTATTTGCTTAGAAGCGGTATAATCTTTCTTTTTGTAATTCTTTTTATACTGTTGCCTCTGAAACTTTCTTTAGGATTTCCCTCCTAAATTTTTTCTAGAATACTTTCTTTTTTTGTATCTATGGTAATTTTCGTTTATATTATTATTCCTCTTCTTTTTAGGAGAAGTCATATCCATACCAAATTGTTCACAAAATTCACCTAGTTTAAGTTTTTCAACTAAATTCTGATTTTTTAATTGTTGGTTCAGTTTAATCTCATTACAAAGGTTTAAACCTTCTTGGGTACAAACTTTTATTAGTTGACCATAATTGTAATTATCATAGTGAATAGAGGCTCCATCGCCTCTAAGAGTTTTTCTAACCCTTTCGGCAAATAAATGAGGTAGACCGTCAAAAAATTTGGCTTTCCAATGAGGACTATTAGTCTCAGGTAATAGCATAACCCTGCTAAGAAATGTGTCTTTATACCACCTAAATTCAGTCAAAGTTTTACATCTTTGATTTTGTAATAGAGTCCTAGTAGACTCTTGATTATTAGCATATTGACCTGTAAAATGATCAACAATATTTATAACCAAAGTATAAACAGCTTGGTGAGAAGTAACACCATTCTCAATTTTAACAATATTATATATACCAAGTTTCTCTTCTTCAAATAAGTAATTGTCCCACCAACCTTTTTAGTTGGCGAGTGAAACCTGCTACTATCATTTTAGCAACAATGGTATCATCATTATTAGCATTCTTACAAATAGTAGAATACATAAGCATTCTATGCACATGATTATGAATTTGTTTTTCAGAATAACAATCTATATTCCATTCATAAATATGGGTTCCACTGTAACTGTTATTAATATGATATTCTTGTTCTTCATGAAGAAGATCCATTGGTGAAGGTCTAGTGTTATAATAAAGAGTATTGATTGGCTTATCAAACCATTTATTCTTTTCGATAACACTAATATTGTCACCATTTTCTGGATTTAACTCATCATCCAGGGTCTTAATACTGAGACTAGCAACTTTATCAGCCAAAGTACTGATTAATTTTTCAGACAATTCTTTTTCTTGATCTGTTTTGAATTTAAAATTCTTAATTTCAGGTGCATCCTGAATATTAGTCTGAATATTCGGAATTCTTGAAAATGAAGGTTTAAATTTTTCTATTTTATCCTGAACAAGGTTATTAATTAGATTAATGACTTTGCCAGTTTTATTATGTAAATCCGCAATATGGTCACCAAGAATTTTTAAGTAAAGATTGGCATAATTATTCTGTTGGATCAAGTTATTAAGATGATTAGTAGTAATTATAGCAACATCATTTTCAAATATCTTTGAAAGAGCTATATAGCCGCATCCATCTATTTTAAAGGATTGTAAAGGGGGGTAAACTCCTTTGAGGTCTTCACCATTTAAAAGTTTGAAATTTCTTTCAAGAACTGATAAATAATTAGATAAATAAGTAGCACAATACCAAGGAACAAAATGTATGATTTCAGATTTTAAAATACAAAAATCATAAAATTCGTTTTGAAGAATTTGTTGTTGGTGTGGACATGACATAGGTCCACCCCGACGCGGCCACGCGCGGGTTTGTGGAGGCGAATGAATCTCCATGAGATGGTCAAATGGGAATTTAAATCGAAGTTGGAGTCGCCACCGAATTTTATGGTTATTCGGAACCGTTCGAGCCCACTCTATGTCGTAGTGGGCCATATACAAAATACGGCCCATTTCCGATGTGAGAGTTTATTGGGCTCGTCCCTTTGCATATCGATATAGATGCCGACTTGAGCGGTTAATCGTATATTGAATGACTCTCGTTGCCAATGGATTCGGACATCCGGAAACCACGGTTCTGAGTAAGGGGTGAGGGTACGTGTTGGGAAGTTCACTAAGAACACCCAACCCCGCCCGCACATTAGCGGCCTCTACTAGGATATCGAATGATGTTTTAATACGCGCGTTAGTAATACGATGAATGATATGCAAACATTGTTTTCCTAAACATGCGAGGAATTGAATGGGTTGCTAAGTCGGTTTAATGCATGAAAATTAACGCCAAAGTTGAATTTAGCATGTGAGATTCGTTTTAGTATAATAAAACAAATGAAAAAAAAGATGAATTTGCTACAAAAGATGAAAAAACAAGTTAGTATCGATTTGTAAAAATAATATAGCAAATAAATATATGAAATCGAGAAAATAAATATTAATCGAAACCTGAAAAATATTGCTAAAAACGCTGTTTTTTATAAAAAAATTAAGTTCCAAAAAATAAAAAAAAGACGAGAAAGGTGCACCGTGGCAGCCGACCGCGCGGCTCGCCCGGGCTGCCGGCGAGTCGCGTGTCGGTCTGTTTTTGGAGACGGTTTTCGAAAAATCGATGTTTTTATTAAATCGCGTATGAATATGGCATAACTCGTACTTGATTCAATATTTTCGATATTCGTTATATTTGATAATTAACTACGAAATTAATATCAAATATTCCGAATAGTTTTAGAAAAGATATAAGTTTTAAAATCATTTCGTAGAAGAATAAAATAAAACGAACGAAAAAGCTAAAAAAACGTCTCGGATTTCAGGCCCGTGCGCGTGTCGCCTGGGCATGGCGCGACTTGCGTGCGGGTCTGTCCGGTTTTTTATTTTTTGTTCGAAATCACTAATTTTGATAAATTGCGTACAAAATACGAATTAATTTGTACTCAATTTATGTTTTCGATGTTCGTCGTACCCGATATTCGATTATGAAATCGAATAATGAGTATTCGGAATGAATTAAAAAAAGGTTTTGTAAAAGGAAGTTTGAACGAAAAAAAAAAGTAACGATTTTTAATATCGTCGAGATCTTAATATAATTCTTTTTTGATACAATATTCGATTATAGAAAATCGATATCATATTTTTAAGAATGTTGTTGTATGAAAATAATTTTTTGATATTATCGATATTAAAAAAAAAAACGCGACGAATGACCCGTAATAAAATGACCGACGCGACCCGTAAATAAAAAAAGACGCGAAGGAGGAGAAGAGAAGAAAAAGGAGAAATCGGGTTTTGGTACACCCTCAACCTACATGCTTTAGTTTACTCGGATCGGGGCTCGTCGGGACGTGGCTTGGGCACAAGAGCGTCGAGTGGATGTCGGTGAGTTGATGGTGGTTCGGCTCGGGCGTGACGTGCGTGAAGGGTGTCGGGATTCGGACCGGTTTCCTTCGGGTTTGTAGTATCAGTTTCTCGATGTGTGTGTGTGTGATATTTTCTGATGATTGATGTTATGAGTGTATGAGAATAATTGATGTTGTAGATGTTAATTGATTGATTCTGATAATTGATGATGCTAATTGATGTGTAAAAGTGTGTGTGCAAGGGGCTATTTATAGGGAGTTCCCGACCTTGGCTAGGAGAGTTTGAACTACCGCTAGAGATAGGAAATATAGGAAGCTGTATGGCATGAGAATTCCGCTTTCTTGTCAAGGAAGAAAGGGAACACGGCTGGAATATGCTGCTCGGCCGAGTGTTTGCACTCGGTCGGGTGTCTGAATCGGTTTTCGGATAGGATTCCTACTTGAGATCGAATTCCATCCTTAAACGGATTTGTTTAATATTTTATGTAGCTGATTTTTCGTAGGATTAGAGTTCAAATCAGCCGTGTGAGGTGTCACGGCTGACTCACGTGCCTCGGAAATAATTTTGATGGGTTTTGACTCGGTCGTAAAAAGACGGTTTTACCCCTGGTGTCAGAATCGACCCAAATTAGTCTTATTTGACTCGAAACGACCCGCTGGGCCTGATTTTGAGGTTGGTTTTGTGAGATATGTACTCTATAATGAGCCCAAGCCAAATGCCAATGATTTTGAGCCCGTTTCTGTGTATTAAAGCATGTTAGCGTCCGATCATCATCGGGTGTTTGTCGGAAACTGCTATAGACACCTGGCGGTCAAAATGTGGGTGTCTACAGAGCCCCCACTCTGACTGAGGCTTGGACAAGGCGAAAGTCAGAGTAGCTACCAGGTCAATCAAAAATTAAAACCCGGCAGACTTCCGGTCGGGTCGTTTAAGGTCCGTTAGACCTGCGTGAAGGGCCCGCCGGCCGGAGACTAGAAATGTACCTGAATTGATGATAATAACTCCGTGGGGAATCGGACTTGTCGTATAAGCCTATGCCGTTGGGGAGCTGTTTGCACGGTTTTGCTTGAGTCGTCCTGTATAATGATTTTTGCCAAGTTTGCATGTAACACATTTTTAGGAGAAATGACTCGTGCTGGGGAATAAAAATTTGAAGAAGATTTTTTTAATATATTTTTTTATGGATGGAAAAATTTTGATGGATCAAAGTATTTTTGATTCTGAGAAGGAATAGGAATGCTAGGGATGTCTTAGCTAGATTTTAGGATTAAATGCCTGTATGCTAAATCCCCTGGGATTAGGAATCCCAAAGTGAGGAGTAGAATCTGATTTCATGCTATAAATACTCATCTCCCTGCTCACAATTTATTCATAATTCTCACAACTCCCTTCCTTCCTTCTAAGAAAAACAAGCTCTGAAAAACTTAGTCCTCATTTTTAGAAATTCATTATGGGAATCGATCGATTAGTCGGAATGCTGCAAGATTGGTCCCGAATTTTCAGAGATGCTGACAAGGTTATTCTGAACCAAAACGGCGTTACCCAGTTATCCGTTATCCGTCAGATGCAAGTGGATCGTCACTTCCTGGATGCTTGCCTATCTTATTGGGATGATACTTATCATGTTTTTAGGTTTCCTCGAGGCGAAGTCTGTCCCATTCCTGAGGAAATAGCTGCTGTAGGAGGGTGGAATCCTATTCTTCGCCCTGCCGTCCCGTTTTCAGTCCGTGATATAAGTAGAAAGTTACGAGAATTCTTAGGGCTCTCTCACATGGAGGTATCTCGTATGATAGAAGGAGACACAGTCTCCTTGATCGACCTGGCTGAGAAATTTATGAACCAAGACGACGTTCGGGTCAGGCCGGTATATAGCCGCAGGGCCTTTACTTTCTGCATGCTCCATGTCTATGCTTTCGAAGGCCATATGGATTGGTTATCTTGTATGGGCCATGTCAGACTTCTTGCCGTAGCGGATCAAATGGAGACAGAGCACAGTCCAGCTTGGTTGATTACTGGGGAGATTATTCAGGGCTTAGATAATCGTAAGAGAGATCCGTCGATCAGGCTGTCCGGTAGCACCCGTCTTCTACAGGTAGGCTGATTTTTCCCGATTTTTGCAATTTTTGATTTTTTTCAATTCCTGATTTTTCTCGCGATTTTCGCGTTTTTTTCTCGATTTTCTCGGTTTTTGCGATTTTTTGCGATTTTGCGATATTTTTTTTTTTAAATCGACATTGACTTTTTTTTGCAATTTTGACTTTTCAGCTATGGCTTTTTGAGAGGTTATCGATCCTGGATCCTCCTCTAGATGTAAGCCGATATCGCCCGAATCAAGTGATGACGAGGAGACGGACTGTTGACTTTTCTCGCCTTACTACCCAAAAATTCTGGGACGAGCTGCTATCTTTCCATGGAGGCCCATTGATCCGTTGGACCATACCTTGGTGGCCCATTTATGCCTGGACCGGGTTAGAATTGCGAGATAGGGCCCGTTATCAGCTAATCCTATCTTTTAGGTAGACGATTCATCTTTATCCCGATCGCATACTTAGGCAATATGGTCAGGCCCAAAGAATCCCGGAGATTGAAGCGGTTGTGAGTGAATCTACTCAGCTAACGGACGTGATGTGTGACATTTGGGCGCAAAGATGGTATACCCGGCACACTTGGCCCATTTCTAAAGCTTCTCCCTCAATCTGGGTATCAGACTCTTATAATAAGTGGACCCATGCCGATTCTGCTAAAGCCCGTGCCGCTTTAAAGACTGACGAAGCCTTTGACTTGCTGCGCCGAGAACAGGCTAAGGATAATCGGGGCTTCTTTGATGATGGCGACACCCCGGCTACGATGGGCCGATTGATGTCAGGCCAGAAAGGGAAGACCAAGACTCTGACTAAAGGGTCTAGCACTAAAGGTACATGGGGGAAAATGAGCCCCAGACGGACTTAGAAAGGAGACTCGGTCCAAGACTAGCAGCTAAGGACCGACTTGGTCCTCGGGATAGACTTCTCGAGCACGTACGAGCTCGGATCGAACCGGTGCGGGAGAATCCAAAGTCGAAGAAGCGGGTTCGAGTAAAGGAAGTTCCACTTGTGATTAGGGAACGTTCGCCCCCACCTCGCCGGCCTCGGGTTCCGCGTGACCCGAAAGATAAGGGGAAGGGAAAAATGTACGAGTAGTCTCCTAAATTTTATTATTTAATTATTACTACTATTTTTTGTGTGATTTTTGTTGTTTATTTTTGCGTGAGGCATTTTTTTTTAAATAATAAAAGACATATTAGTGAAAACCGTTCCTGTCTTTTCGTTTATTGCAGTGGTTGTACCCTTTTGAGGGGTTGCCTACGTATCCACGATTAGTGGAATCAAACCGACCGTAGTTCAGACGTAATTTTGCAATTTTCGAAATAATCAAGACTATTAGTTCGAGATGTGTGACAGTAGGATCAGTAATCCTAACTTATTGACTTGCTTAATTTTTGAAAGTTTTTTTAGAAAAAAGAAGGTAAACTTTTAGCAAATGACATTGAGATAAGGTTAGGGGTAATAGCGCTTCAACTGGTCCAAGTTGGTTGGGTTGACAAATTCGTTCCCATCCAAGTCTGTCAGCATTACTGCTCCTCCTGATAAAACCTTTATCACTAAATACGGTCCGGCCCAATTAGGTTTGAATTTTCCTCTTGGGTCGACTGGTAGCAAAGCCCGGACAGATTTTAGGACTAGATCGCCGTCTTTGATATTTCTGGGCCTAACCCTTTTATTGAAAGCCCGTTTTATCCTTTTATGATATATCTGGATATTGTTGAGGGCTCGAGATCGTCGTTCGTCTAAAAGAATCAACGAGTCGTATCGGGCTTGAACCCAATCTGCCTCAGGTACTTGACTTTCGAGTAAAATCCTTAGAGATGGTACCTCAAGCTCGACCGGCTGGACCGCCTCCATCCCATATGTCAGATAGTATGGAGTTGCTCCGGTTGCAGTGCGGATTGAGGTCCGGTATCCCCATAAGGCAAAAGGGATTTTATCGGGCCAATCCCGGTTATTATCGGCCATCTTTTTAAGTATGGTGACAATGGTTTTGTTTGCTGCCTCTACCGCTCCATTTGATTGGGGACGGTAAGGCGACGATGTATGCCTTTGAATCTTATATTTTGCTAGCAAAGTAGCGGTTTCGGCTTGGAAATGGGTCCCGTGATCACTAATGAATTCGTGCGGGATCCCGTATCGGCATATAATTTGATCTTGGATAAATTTTGCAACGTGCTTGGCGTTCAAGACACGATATGACTCGGCTTCGACCCATTTAGTAAAATAGTCAATAGCCACTAGAATGAAGGAGTGACCTCCCGTCCCGGAAAGGTTCACTTTCCCGATTATATCAATTCCCCATGTTGAGAATGGCCATGGTGATGTCATAGTATATAATAGGGATGACGGCATATGTTGGACGTTGCCGAAAATCTGACAGTTGTGACAATGCTTGACGTATAACTGACAGTCGGTTTCCATGCTATTCCAATAGTACCCGAGTCTTGCGATTTTTCGAGCTAGCATATGGGCATTCATATGCGGGCCGTTCTCGCCATCGTGTACCTCGGCCATGACCTTTTCGGCCTGCGTCTTGTCGATGCATAAGAGCAAAGCCCCCTGTGCGGTCTTTTTGTACAACTGTCCATCGTCCGTGCGGATGAACTGAGTGGCCCATCTTCGTAGGGCTTTCTTGGCCCGGTTTTCATATCCCGGAGGATATTATCCCCACGTCAAGTAGGTAAGAACAGTCTGGTACCAAGGTTCTGTGTCGGTTATTTCGATGTCTTGGATAGCGTTGATATATGCCGGCTCGGACCGTCTTTCGACGCAAATCGGCATTCTGGTCAGGTGTTCCGGGATATTCAGTAAAGATGCTAATTTGGATAGTGCATCTACAAACTGGTTTTCCTCCCGAGGTAGATAAATGTACTCCACCTTCTGAAACTGCTTTTCGAGAACCCTTACTCGCGCTTGGTAAGCTACGAGATTTGCGTTCCGAGTTTTCCATTTCTGGAGTGCTTGATTAATGACTAATGATGAGTCACCGTGGACCCGGAGGTTTGTTACTCCTAAATCAGCGGCGGCTTGCAACCCGTGAATGCATGCTTCGTATTCGGCTGCGTTATTAGTCACGTCGAAGTCTAGCTTGATGGATAACGGGGTGTGCTCACCTTGTGGTGAGATTAGTAGAATCCCAACACCAAATCCTCGAAAATTGGATGCCCCATCGAAATATAGATGCCATGCCTCTGTGTCCGTATGGAATATATCTTCGTCAGGGAAGGCCAAGTATCGGTATGTCCCTCTTCAGGTACCGGACTATCGGTGAGGAACTCGGCTACTACCCGGCCCTTGATGACTTTTAACGGTACGAACTTGAGGTCGAACTCAGCTAACATTAAAGTCCATCTAGATATTCTACCATTGAGGATGGGCTTTTCGAACAGATACTTGATTGGATCCATTCTTGATAGTACGTGCACTTCGTGGCTAAGCATGTAATATCGGAGCTTTTTAGTGGCCCAAACTAGAGCTAGACACGTCTTTTCGAGCATCGTGTATTTGCATTCGTACTCCAGGAACTTTTTACTGATGTAGTAAATGGCTCGTTCTTCTGAGTCGACTATCTGGGCTAGCATAGCACCCATGGCTGTCTCGGTCGTTGTCAAGTATAACGACAAAGGCAGACCGTGCTGAGGTGGCATTAATACCGGCGGAGATGACAGAATCTCCTTGATCTTATCGAAAGCTGCTTGGCATTTGTCGTCCCATAGTACTCGTTCTCCTATCTTCAGTTTTTTGAAAATGGGTTCACATACCATGGTTAGCTTCGAAATGAACCTGCTGATATATTGGACTTTCCCGAGAAACCCCCTAATCTCCTTTTCGGTTTTAGGCGGCCGCATCTCAGTAATGGCCTTGATTTTGGCTGGGTCAACCTCGATGCCGCGCTGGCTGACGATATGGCCCAGTAATTTACCCGACGTTACCCCAAAGCTGCATTTTTTGAGGATTTAGTCTCATGTTGTACTTGCGTAGTTGGGTGAAGAACTTTCTAAGGGCCGGAATATGCCCGTTTCGTTCTTTGGATTTGACTATCATATCGTCCACGTAGACCTCTACTTCCTTGTGCATCATGTCATGTAATAAGGTAGTGGCGGTCCGTTGATAAGTGGCGCCGGCGTTGATAAGCCCAAATGGCATAACAGTGTAACAGTAAGTCCCCCAAGGCGTAGTGAAGGTGGTCTTACTCATGTCTTCTTTTGCCATTTTGATTTGATTGTATCCGGCGTACCCGTCCATAAAGGATACAAGGGCATGGTCGGCCGTGTTGTCCACCAGTATGTCGATGTGTGGCAATGGGAAATCGTCTTTCGGGCTGGCCTTATTAAGATCCCGGAAATCTACACAAACTCGTACCTTTCCGTCTTTCTTGGGTACTGGCACGATATTTGCGACCCAGTCTGGATATTCAGACACTTGGATAAAGCCTGCTTTGAATTGTTTGTCAACTTCTTCTTTGACTTTGAGAGACCATTCGGGCCTCATTCTTCGGAGTTTTTTCTTTACCGGCTTACACCCGTCTTTGATGGGTATACGGTGTTTGGCTATCTCCCGGTCTATTCCCGGCATGTCCTTGTAGGACCATGCGAAGACGTCTTTGAATTCATGGAGGAGATCTGTAAACTGTTGCTTCTCCTCGGGGTCTAGGGATAAACCTAACTTAAGCATCTGAGGTTCTAAAGGGGTTCCTATATTGATGGAATCAGTTTCTTCGATCATCGGATCTCGGTACTCCCTTTGTTCGAGTTGCTCGACTAGATGCTGAGGTAGTGGTACCTGTTCGTCGGGTTTCTCAATGTTATTGCAAGTAAAGTTTTTGAAAATGTTTTGAAAATAAGACAAGTCGTAAGCAGAACGGTTATCGTTATTATTGATAGAAAGTTTTGAAAATAGCTCAAAGAGAGCAGCCATCTGATCGGTGGTCAGAGGCGGTATAGGGAGTGCTCTCGGGACAGAATCTGAGGCTCCCAATGGAACGACCGAAGGAAAAGGGGTTACAGACTCGACCCTAGTACTGGACCCTCTAGACTTAGACTCAGACTCCGACTCTGACTCTGACTCGGACTCGGATTCAGACTCGTCGCCCTGCATATCTCCTTCGCCAGTACTGAGCTTGTAGACTCGGCCCTCGCTGTCGGTCCATTTGATCGTCTTCCTCCAAGCCCGCTTTCCAGTGTCAGCACCTACTTCAGAGATCAGTTTGGTTGGATCGAACTTGCTGCTATGGAGGATCAGGTTGACTAATTCCTCCTTAGGGGTCGGTATTATCTTGCTGTCCCCGAACAAGAGCCCCAGCATGGGCTCGGCTTGGTTTGAATCTTCTTTCGATTCAGCCTGGATGAGAGTGAAGATATCATCTGGGATGAAATTGACCTCAGGATAAGTTATAGTGGGCTGGTAAAGACCCGTCTGGACAGCTTCGAATACTGGAGTGACGAAGTTCAGTTTCGGGCTGTAGGGGCCCAAGTAGGTATCCTTGAAAATGTTGCAGGCCTTTTGAATGTCGGCCCGAACCACGTTTTCCGGGGTTAAGGCATACCCTAAACCGAATTTCGACTCTTCATTATTTAAGACATCGATGATCTTGCCCGCCGGGAGACCATGCCTTGAAGTAGCCCCCGGTAAGTAGCCCAAATTTTGCAACATTGTGTCGATGCTGGTTGTGAAGTAGGGCCTAAAGAGATACTCTTCATCGATCATTCCCACGAAATTGAATCCTCGTGGGTCGATTGAACCGGCCGCGTTACAGCTTGACACGGCTATTGGAGTAGCTTCAAGTGTGATGACCCCGTCTTGTAAAGGTAACTTGACCTTTCTATGAAGAGTGGAGGATACGGCCTTGACCGCATGGATCCAAGGTCTTCCAAGTAGCAGATTGAACGATGAGGTGACATCGATCACTTGGAATTCGAGCTCTTTTTCAATTGGGCCGGTTATGATGGTCAGTCTGACGGCCCCAGCAACTGGTTTTGGGCTTCCATCAAAAGCCTGGATAGTTTGTGCAGTAGGAAGATAGTCAGCCTCGGTAATGCCGAGAGCCTTAGCAGTCCTTAAGGGAAGGACGTTCACAGCCGACCCATCATCGATTAGGGTCATGGGTAGATACTTGCCTCGACAAATCACCGTGATATATAGGGCGAGGTTGTGGGTGGCCCCAAATGGTGGCATATCAGATTCAGAGAAGGTGATAAGTGGGCCTTCTCCTTTGGACTTGCCCTTGAGGTGAGGCAGAATGGTGGCTACCATTTCAGTGGCGGTAACCGACGAGTCTACCTTGATTTCATCGAGAGCCTTAGTAAGTGCTGCCCGATGTTCTTGAGAGCTAACCAGAAGCTGCCATATAGTAAGATCAGTTCGGACCCTCTTTGGTTCTTCAAGTATAGAGTCCGTCCTGGATGTTTCAGTGGCGGATTGTGGGGCCGAAGGTCCAGCTGCGACGACATTGGTGCCGGCTAGGGCTTTGGTTTTAGCCTTTCGGATCTCTTCGACAGTGATGGGGACAGTATCCCCCTTAGCCAGGTAAACATCGTCTTCATCGTCATTCCATATCCCGTTGATTTGGGGAATGAAAGGGGAAATGAGATGAGTGCAATCGATTATTTCTCCGGTAGAAATGGCGTGAGTAGCAAGAGGGTTGTTTTTGTTACTGGGCTTATCGCTGGGTAATGGTATCTTCCCACTCTCGATCAGATCTTGAATGAGATGCTTTAACTTCCAGCATTTTTTGGTGTCATGCCCATTGCCCTGGTGATAGCGGCAATAGGCCTGAGCGTTGTAGCTTTTGGACCGTTTCTCGACAGGAACCTCTGGCATTGGGCCTATGGGTTGAATTAGGCCTTTAGAAGATAGCCTTTGTAAGGCGTCGGCATAAGTAGTCCCTATGTCCGTGAATACTCGAGCTGGAGTGTTCTTTTTGGTCGAGGTGTCTAGCAAATTAACCTCGTCAAAGATGCTTCGGGCCGCACTTGTAGTTGTGGGCTTGCCCGAAGATGAACTGGCTCCTTGATAACCCTTTGTAGAGGCCTTAGTAAGGCTCTCTATCCTTAAATCGTCTTCGATTCTCGTACCCATCTCGGTTAAGGTGGCGAAATTGGGTATGATAGCGTACCGAAGGTGGATCCGGTAAGATGGGAGGAGATTTTTCACAAAGGCCTCCACTAATACCTTTTCGCTGGGCTTGTCGACCAGCTTGACACTTTCGGCCCTCCACCTTTGGAGGTATTTGGTGAAACCCTCCTTTGGCTCTTGGGCCATGACTTCCAGAGTACGCATGGTCGTCTGTATCTCCGCATTGTCCGCATAGTTTCGGGCGAACTCCGTTGCGACATCGTCCCAAGTTTTGTATTTCTTGGCGTCGAGCTTATAGAACCAAGCTTTTGGGTGCTTCTCTAGCGAGGAGGCAAACAGATGCTTGAACATGTCCGACTTGACTCCTTTTAGGGCCATAAACTCTTTGAAGGCCCGGATATGTAATACCGAGTCTTCGGTTCCGTCGAACATCGGGAGGCCTGTCAAGTTGAGATTGGCAGGCAGTTGGTCGGTCAGGGGAGAATAGGTTCGAGCATTCTCCGTATGGATTGAGTTGTGGGTCGACAAATGGACCTGCTCCTGCAGTTTGAGGACTGCGCTAGTCAATTGGGCTAAAGGCCCATGAGGTTCATCTACACCCTTTGGCTTGTCCTGTTCTATGGCACTAACCCGGGTGACAATGGCGATCTGGTCGCCCCTGATTTGGTCGAGTTGTTCTTGGATCTTGGCCAATGAGGTGTTCAGTTGATCGATAGCGTCCTTAGTCATGGTTCGGGTGTGAGGTGGTCTGTCTGTGAGAATACCACGTAATCAGCGACTAACCCTAATCGTAGAACTAAAGTACATCCCGAGCAAGGAAAAAAGGGAAACTAGAGAGGAAACGACTCGGAAAAGACATCTAGACGGATGACTTGGGAGAGGTGGGCCTCCTTTAGGATCCAGCTATGTGGGCTGGGCCCTGTTCGAAAGCAGGTTCACGTGAGACATTCCCCAGGCTTCTAGACTCGATTGTGTAGACGGGCCAACCTTTGTAGTAGTATGTCCTACGTTGGTGGGCCTTGCCTTAGTCTAATAAGGTAGACTGGGATAGGGAGGAAATCCGTGATATAAGATCGACGGAGTTTCGACGCTAGAGACCTCTAGAACTTATGACACGACCCGACACTGCAAAATACGGGAAGTCCTAAGAAGAGGAAGGTTTTGAAATTGAAGTTTTGAAAGCCCGAGTAAAATCGGGAAGAGGAACCCGGCCCTTTTTTTCGAAAAAGAAAACGGAGAGGCGGATCGGGGAGGGTTTTGAAAGTTCGAAAGTATTTTCGAGTTTTGAAATGGGCATAATACCGGCTAAAAATAGGCTATTTTGAGTAAAATCGTGGATCCTAAATTTGGTATATGTCCCGGGTTTTGAAATTGGATATTTTAAAAAGGATGCAATTTTGAAAATGACGGTTTTTGAAAAAAGACTTGTAAATCAGGTAGCACGTAGTCATGGAAACAGTATAACGACGCCATGTATGCTCTAATTCTAAGTCTTGGTCAGTCTGAAAGGGTCTATACCAGTGTACACAGCCTATCGAGAATCGGGGCAGACTTCCTAAGTCAAGTTGAGCTTAGAACATCCCGTAAAACCCATACGAATCGGCTAATAGACACCTTCGACATATCCTATTTGGACTACATCGATAGTATAGTGGGACGTCGGTCACCAGTACCGGCCCGGGAAAATATGGGGTTATGCATGAACGTTAAAACTAAAACGCGTATTGTACTAGTCAAACGATTTCTATTCGAGTCTCACCCTGAGGATGCTGAAGGTCAGTAACGTATCAGCTAATCCCCAGCGGAGTCGCCAAATTGTGGACATGACATAGGTCCACCCCGACACGGCCACGCGCGGGTTTGGGGAGGCGAATGAATCTCCATGAGATGGTCAAATGGAAATTTAAATCGAAGTTGGAGTCGCCACCGAATTTTATGGTTATTCGGAACCGTTCGAGCCCACTCTATGTCGTAGTGGGCCGTATACAAAATACGGCCCATTTCCGATGTGAGAGTTTATTGGGCTCGTCCCTTTGCATATCGATATAGATGCCGACTTGAGCGGTTAATCGTATATTGAATGACTCTCGTTGCCAATGGATTCGGACATCCAGAAACCACGGTTCTGAGTAAGGGGTGAGGGTACGTGTTGGGAAGTTCACTAAGAACACCCAACCCCGCCCGCACATTAGCGGCCTCTACTAGGATATCGAATGATGTTTTAATACGCGCGTTAGTAATACAATGAATGATATGCAAACATTGTTTTCCTAAACATGCGAGGAATTGAATGGGTTGCTAAGTCGGTTTAATGCATGAAAATTAACGCCAAAGTTGAATTTAGCATGTGAGATTCGTTTTAGTATAATAAAACAAATGAAAAAAAAGATGAATTTGCTACAAAAGATGAACAAACAAGTTAGTATCGATTTGTAAAAATAATATAGCAAATAAATATATGAAATCGAGAAAATAAATATTAATCGAAATCTGAAAAATATTGCTAAAAACGCTGTTTTTTATAAAAAAATGAAGTTCCAAAAAAAAAAAAAAAAAAGACGAGAAAGGTGCACCGTGGCAACCGACCGCGCGGCTCGCCCGGGCTGCCGGCGAGTCGCGTGTCCGTCTGTTTTTGGAGACGGTTTTCGAAAACTCGATGTTTTTATTAAATCGCGTATGAATATTGCATAATTCGTACTTGATTCAATATTTTCGATATTCGTTATATTTGATAATTAACTACGAAATTAATATCAAATATTCCGAATAGTTTTAGAAAAGATATAAGTTTTAAAATCGTTTCGTAGAAGAATAAAATAAAACGAACGAAAAAGCTAAAAAAACGTCTCGGATTTCAGGCCCGTGCGCGAGTCGCCTGGGCATGGCGCGACTCGCGTGCGGGTCTGTCCGGTTTTTTATTTTTTGTTCGAAATCGCTAATTTTGATAAATTGCGTACAAAATACGAATTAATTTGTACTCAATTTATGTTTTCGATGTTCGTCGTACCCGATATTCGATTATGAAATCGAATATCGAGTATTCAGAATGAATTAAAAAAAGATTTTGTAAAAGGAAGTTTGAACGAAAAAAAGATGTAACTATTTTTAATATCGTCGAGATCTTAATATAATTCTTTTTTTATACAATATTCGATTATAGAAAATCGATATCACATTTTTAAGAATGTTGTTGTATGAAAATAGTTTTTTGATATTATTGATATTAAAAAAAAACGCGACGAATGACCCGTAATAAAAGGACCGACGCGACCCGTAAATAAAAAAAGACGCGAAGGAGGAGAAGAGAAGAAAAAGGAGAAATCGGGTTTTGGTACACCCTCAACCTACATGCTTTAGTTTACTCGGTTCGGGGCTCGTCAGGACGTGGCTTGGGCACAAGAGCGTCGAGTGGATGTCGGTGAGTTGATGGTGGTTCGGCTCGGGCGTGATGTGCGTGAAGGGTGTCGGGATTCGGACCGGTTTCCTTCGGGTTTGTAGTATCGGTTTCTCGATGTGTGTGTGTGTGATATTTTCTGATGATTGATGTTATGAGTGTATGAGAATAATTGATGTTGTAGATGTTAATTGATTGATTCTGATAATTGATGATGTTAATTGATGTGTAAAAGTGTGTGTGCAAGGGGATATTTATAGGGAGTTCCCGACCTTGGCTAGGAGAGTTTGAACTACCGTTAGAGATAGGAAATATAGGAAGTTGTATGGCATGAGAATTCCGCTTTCTTGTCAAGGAAGAAAGGGAACACGGCTGGAATATGCTGCTCGGCCGAGTGTTTGCACTCGGTCGGGTGTCTGAATCGGTTTTCGGATAGGATTCCTACTTGAGATCGAATTCCATCCTTAAACGGATTTGTTTAATATTTTATGTAGCTGATTTTTCGTAGGATTAGAGTTCGAATCAGACGTGTGAGGTGTCATGGCTGACTCACGTGCCTCGGAAATAATTTTGACGGGTTTTGACTCGGTCGTAAAAAGACGGTTTTACCCCTGGTGTCGGAATGGACCCAAATTAGTCTTATTTGACTCGAAACGACCCGCTGGGCCTGATTTTGAGGATGGTTTTGTGAGATATGTACTCTATAATGAGCCCAAGCCAAATGCCAATGATTTTGAGCCCGTTTCTGTGTATTAAAGCATGTTAGCGTCCGATCATCATCGGGTGTTTGTCGGAAACTGCTATAGACACCTGGCGGTCAAAATGTGGGTGTCTACAGTTGGCTATTATTAAAATTATCAAAAAAACAATCTCTAAATTTTTTCCATATAGGAGAATTGAATTCATTACTAATTATTTTTCTGGTTTCTAAGCCAGAAGTGAAGTCCAATAAAGGTGTACTAATCATTAAAATTAAAACTCATTTGAGACATAGTCTCTGACTCCCTTTTGGGTTGTCTTTTTAAAATTTTGTCTGGATAAAGTGGTAAAATGTCTTCATCAGCTTCTATTACTTCATCATCTCTTATTTGAGAAGTTGCGAATCTAGATGGGGTAGGAATATCTAGATCATGGTCTAGAGCTAAAATAAAAGTCCTATTAGAAATAGATCTGGTCAGTCTAGAAGTACTACTTCTTGGTCTGAAATGGTTGTCACCAAAATTTAAAGTCACAACTCCTTCCGGAGTTTGTTTAACATCAAATAAGTTTGTTTGCATAATAGGTTGTGGGGGCATTGTCTTTGTAATCGTCAAGTTTTCAGGAAAAGATATTTCTTCCCATTTAATAGATTGTCTAATAGTAATATTAGATCTATTACAATTAGTTTTGATAACAATAGTTTCATTAATATCCTTATCCGTTAATCTGCAGTGAGGATTTAATGTGTATAACGGTTTAAAATAAATTCTATAGCAGATGCATATCATCTCGGATCCTTTAGCATAATTATAACCATGAGTTTTAACATTTAATGTCAAAGCATCAAGGATATTAGCATCTGTTAAAGATAACTGTAAATTTGGGTAAACATCAAAACAAACTGGACCATGAGCTAAGCTAGACTTAACTACTCCCATGATTGACTTCTGAAAATCTAAATTTCTACCGTTGCTTAGAGCTGCTATAAAGCTCTCTGGTAATCCTTCAAGAGTTAAAGGTTTGAAAGCCACTTGGACTAACCCTATGTGAATAAATTTATTATCAGATTTCCTATAAGATTCTAAATCAAAATTATTTAATAATTGGATGTGCATTTCGTCATTATTTAAAGAAATAGATTCTTCTATATATATATATAGGAGATAAGTAAGTGCATCATATGTAATGTAATAAGTCTATATTAAAGTTACAGATGACATACGATAAAGTTGCATTTGTTAAAAATTGATATGTAACTGTGGACGTCCGTCCGCACCGCTCGGCATCCCGCGCGCGCCTGCGCGGGACTAACCCGGTTTTTCAACGTGTGGCGGCGGCCACCCACGCGGCCCCCTCCCTGCCGGGGGCCGGTCCGATCTCGCATTCGGGGCGATGTTTCGGACCTCGATTCGGATGACGATCCGGACTTGTACTAGACGGGTGGGGGCACCCGTGTTTCCGTTTGAGAATCGATCGAGTCGTGGTTGTAAATGTTTGAAGGCCGTTTTGTTTGGTAAGGCGACCTTTTTAGTGAACTGAAATTGTTGCCGATTTGTGGAGTCGCCACCGAGTCAATTATGGGGACTCGGGAACCGTTCAAGTCAATTTTGATCCCTTGCCGGCTCAAAGTTGAGTGGCACGGGACCTAAAGATAAAGACTTGTACCCTTAAGCAATCAATGCCTGGAATGACTCTCATTGCCAATTGTTTCGACATCCAAAACTCATGCAGGATTCAGACAAGGGTAGGTTAGGGTAGGCTACCGCCCACGGATAATCTTTACTTAGGCATTGACAATTGTCTGGGGAGACGAGTGTCATACCGTACGATCGGAACTATTCGCGTAATATTCCCGCGGGGTACTCGTTAGGCGGCCGGAGCGTCAATCGAGGATCTCTCCGCGTGTCCTCAAAGATCTTACCGCGAAGAGGTCGATTTGTCCTGATATCGGTTAGGGGGGGCTCTTTAGGGCCAAAACCTGTAGTGACCACAACTAGGAACTAAGAAATGAGCTTCACCGACCTCGTTCAAGTTACACCACCGCTGGAAACTTGTTTCCAAATCCCCAGCGGAGTCGCCAAACTGTGGATGTCCGTCCGCACCGCCCGGCTCCCCGCGCGGGATCGACCTAGTTTTTCAACGTGTGGCGGCGGCCACCCACGCGCCCCCCTCCCTGCCGGGGGCCGGTCCGATCTTGCATACAGGACAATCTTTCGGACCTCGATTTGGATGACGATCCGGACTTGTACTAAACGGGTGGGGGCACCCGTGTTTCCGTTTGGGAATCGATCGAGTCGTGGTTGTAAATGTTTAAAGGCCATTTTGTTTGTTAAACTGAAGTTGTTGCCGATTTGTGGAGTCGCAAACGAGTCAATTATCGAGACTCGGAAATCGTTCAAGTCAACTTTGATCCCTTGCCGGCTCAAAGTTGAGTGGCACGGGACCTAAAGATAAAGACTTGTACCCTTAAGCAATCCATACCTGGAATGACTCTCATTGCCAATGGTTTCGGACATCCGAAAACCGTCGATTCTAATTAAGGGGTGAGGGTACTTATTGGGAAGCCAACATCCGATAGATGTCAACACCCAATCCCGCCCGCACTATAGCGGCCTCTACTAATCAATCGGTGGGCTGATATCCTAGTTCTTTTGTTGTGGTGGAAATACTGTAACATCCGTTGTTATAACCCTATACCTTTTGCTACGTCGGTTGTTTAGGGACAAGTAAGTTTTGTCATCAAAGTAATTGTGTTTACATTCTTTGCATGCGATTTCACGTGACAAACAGGCCATGAAACGTTGTATGTTGTTTTGAAGAGGTTTTGGATACTCACTTTTCCTCGGGTTTGTTGACAAACAATTTTTTTTATCATCTTTATTTTATCAAATAACATTAACCTGCGTGTTAAATAATTTGAAAGATTTTACACTTCGGGTGGCGTGACCCAGTTAATTTTAAAATAAATATTTGCTTTCAATTTTATATTAAATTTCAAGTTGTAAAAATTTCGTTTATGAACCAAGATTTTTATGCGAATTAAAATAACCTCATTTTGTTCGAGGGGAATAACTTCATTTCTATGATGTTTTTATGTCCTTGTAAGTTTCGGGGAGGAAACTTTTTTTTTTGTGGGGAAGATTGTAACACCCCTGATTTAATAAAGTAAACAAAATTTTAAATTATATTCGTATTTTTATTTTGTTTACCATTTAACTCGCATTTCTTGAAATTATTATAAATCGAATTTACGTTTCAATCAATCTAAATTCCTAAAATTCTATTTACTCATTTTGTTTCTATTCGAGTTCCCGTTTCGATGGTTTATATTTGTAAGTTCATTTTTTTTTATAAACTTGAGTTTTTATTTTAAAAACTCGAAACTCGTTTTCATTCATTTTCTCCGTCACATTTATCATTTCCTGAGAAACCAATTTAATTCATCCTCGTCGAAAAGTATTCATCTTTTATCGAGAAACATTTTATAGTTATACGGTTCATTGACTCATTTTTCTATAACTCGATCCTAAACTTATTTCTTTCGTGGGCTGACTTAAGACTCGACCCATTTAGCACTAAGCACCTCATTCCCGTCCCGTTTATCAAACTATTCTTTTAAAACCCTATTCCCTTTTCTCAAGTGAACCGTCACCCTCACTTTTCCACCCACTACTTTATTGAAACCTACCTCCGCCTTCTCCGTTTTGTCTTCCACCATCGCTCTACTCCTTCGTCCCCTTTGTTCTGCTGCAATCTTTACCTCGTGAATTCGATTAACGTAGTTCCTCCTTCCCTATCTCGTCTTTTTCCCTCTTTGGTTTATGTATTCGTTTTGTTTTCGATGCTGGTCGTTTGTTTTGTGTGTCTTGGCCTTCGAAATTCCTCCTTTGTTCTTCCTTTTTCTTCCATCTGCTTACTCTGTCGTTGCCGATTTCACTGTTGTTGGTGATTTCGTGTTTGCCACTGTTGGTTCGTGGTAATCGTTCTACCTTTGTTCCCATTCCTCTTCTTTGTTCTATTAATGTCGTTCCTCTGCTGCTTTGTGCGTGTTTCTGCTGTCTGTTTTGTCTCGGGTCTTCTTATTCCTCCCCTTCCTTTCGTGCTTCTTGCTGTCGTTGTTGTTCGATGTTTTTTTTTTCGGCTGCGGATTGCTGTTGATAGTTGCTGTCGTTTTTTTGTGTTGCTGCTCTTTATTGCGTCATATTTTTTCTTCTCCTTCGTCTTCTTCTTTTCTTCAATCCGTTTCTGCGTGGTCATTTCCATCGAATTCTTATTTTGTTCGGTTTTCGAGGTTGTTGTTTGTGCTACTGTTTTGTGGTTCGTTTACTGCTGCTTTGTTGTTGCCGATTTCGGTCATTTCTCCGTTCGGTTGTCGTCCTTTGTTCAGTTGTCCTCTGCTGTTACTCGTTCGCTGTTGTTTTGTCGCTCTAGTGATGCTTGTTGTTCTCGTGTGTACTGTGTCGGCCTCGTTTTTGTGCTGCTGCTTTCTCCGTCTTAGTTTGTTCTTCATTTCCCGTTGTTTTTCTCCCTTTTCAATCGACGATTACTGTCGTTTTGCATCTCCACTTGGGTATAATCTATCTTGACCCATTCTTATTATTCTAGCCTTCCTCGTTTTGGATTTATCGATTGTACCTGAATCCAACACTTTTCTCTTTCTTTTGTGGTGTCAACTCGATTTACGTTAGAGGACTAATGATTCTACAACGTGGAGCCTAAAGACGTTGCTATTGAAGTTCCGATGCTTGGATAGATGGATTGAAGGGAGTGCATTGATGATTTCTCACGAGGTAACTTTAGGGCGTTACTCGGTATTATATCGTGTGTTGAGTAGTAGTATGTAGTAGATACTTTACCTTCGTTTTTTTTTTATTTTTAACTACGTATTATTTGCTAAAATATATTATTTCAATTCGTGCGTCTTATAAACATTTTATAACTTCGATATCGTTTTATAAATCGTTATTGATTTTTATTATTATTGATCATTATAATATTTTGTTAAGTTATCGTGACACTAATAACTAAATAGTATCAGTTTCATAATTTTGTCATATTTCATTAAATTGTTATTTTATCTTAAAATCGTACTTTTATATAATAACCAAAATTTGTATACTTGTTTAATAAATTAGTTTTCATTTTACGACTTATTTTAATAAATTAGAAAATTGTTGTTTTGTCTGAAATACATTTTTGTCAAGACTTTTTCCACTAAATAACTTCTTATCATCATGATTTAATATTTTTATTAGAACTCGTATTGTTCATTAATAAAGTTAACTACTAAAGACGATTTGAAAGATTTTAAATTTCGTTTCGGTTCTAAACTTCTGCACTATTTATATTTTATTTATATTTACCATTTTGTTTCTAAATCGTATATTATCTAAAATTTATTGTTTTAACTCGATTTTCTTAAATATTTATAGAATACTATGTTTCCACTTATCACATTTGATTTGTACCTTTGATAACGAACTTAGAAATATATTAAGTTACGATAACAACGATATTAATAAAATGTTTACTAATCATAAATGCTATTTTGGTACATTTAACGTATTTGAACACTTTATGTATTTCTATAAGAATATTTCTATTTTTAGTAAATTTTCTATAAATAGAAAGTTTCCTTTTAACATAAAATGTTTATCTCTTTTACCTTCATATTATTCACTTTGAACATTCTATTTGAATATCGATAATGACTTGGTTTTGGAGTTATGGAATGAGGACAAGTGTATGGGTAGAGTAATACAGTCTAGGGTATACGTTTTGCCATCAACTATAAAGCTGGTGTGTTTATGTTGAGACACATTGGTCGTTGAACTGAGCATGGTTTGTGTTCAGGAGTGTGTGTATTTTGACCTTAAACTTAGATATCGCATCGTGTAAGTCGCCGTCGGGTTGAACTGGATTACGGTTGGTGTCCAGGAGGAGTGTACATTACTTAAGCCAGGACCTCGCTGCAAGCAGTCCTGTTATAGTTGAGTTGCCTAGTTAGAGACCGAAGTCTGATTTGTTTTGACTAAATTCTCGAAGCTAGTTTAGTATGATCATAGTTAAAGTCTAATCCGTTACACTGATTGATTTCCATAACGCCATTTTGGATTTTATAATTATCGATTGGTTTTGACTTGCAGGTTGTCAGTCGCTTTAAGTTATGCTAAAAACTTATGTTACTATATTGTTTTAATTGTTTTCTGTTTTACCTATTTTGATATAGTAATATTATTATTTTTCATATGATATAATATGGCTGGGAGAACGTCCGAGTTACTCCCCACTGATGTGGCTGTTATGTTTATAACATGACAGGTATTTGCTGCTGGGTTTTGGGTGTGAGCTAGCGTGTAGCATAGATTCTACTCTATCAATTATGTTACTTCTGGATTTTTGTAAACCCTTTTAAGGATGTTTATTTTAGACCTTTTGTAGAAAGTGGCATTTGTATCGACTGACCATTTCTTTTAATAGAATATAGTTTGTCGGTGTATTATAATCCCATTCTACAGTGTTTCCGCCACTGTACTGCATTAGAATTTATAGGGGATTACAGTTGGTATCAGAGCATCGTTGCTCCCGACGCTTACACCTGATTTTAGGAAAAACACCAGTAAACGATATGAACATTAATAAAATATTCGTGAGAGATGGTAGAAACCAAATTAAGGATTTAGCTGTTAGGTTTTACCTGTTCTTGTAACTCAATGGTTAGCATTGAATATTTGTTTCATTTTTCTCAAGACGAAGATGAATGAACAAGATGCTGACGTGATGTTGCTCCAGATCGAGACAAGACCTGCGTATAACTCTCAACACCTGCTGACTCGAGTGGACAACTTGGTGCTACAAGAAAGATAGTAGATTTCAGTTCCTCGATGGTGCAGTAGACTGAGATGCGACTTCACTTCACTTTGGATCCAAATGGAGCGACCAAGACTAGTGTGCTCATATCTCTACCAGAAGATGAAGATGTCTCGCGAGTTCTTTTGTGAAACTCTTGAATCTTGAAGATTCTCCTTCCGTTTTAAGATTTTTGGTTATCTAGGATCATTGATTCTTTCCTTCCTCTACTTCTTCTAACTCTTCTCTTATAAATTCTTGTCTTCATTCTGGTGATAAATCTTTGATTAATTCCCTGGTTTTACCATCTTACCTCTTGAGATTCTTGGGTGTGATCGATTCTGTCTTAGTAAACCCCGTGAGAGTTAAGTTATAAATCTTTGACGTTTAATAAATCCTTGTTACCTGATTTGAGGATTGTGAGTCTACCCTATCTTCTAAGCAAGTAAGAAATTCTTGAGGATTGATTTGAACGTCAAATTGTCGATTGATGGAATTAGGATGATACTTTACACACCGAACCTTGGGTTATAGATTATTTTGATTATTTTGGAGTACTTAGAGTTATATATATTTTGGAGTAGTAAGAGTATGTCATATTTGATGGATACCTAGTACCTAACCTAGAACTGAACTACTGTAACTGATAAGGTTACTATTGGATTCTTACCCCATGCTTATTTGATGGATGCATCGCGAATATTTGGGATTATAGAATATTGTTTAAAGTGGTAGCCGGAGGGTTATGGTACCATTAAAGATTTTCATTAATGTTGTTAGAAATTCTGGTTGACATAGATTACCCATGCTCCTTCAGGGTTAGATCGTTGTTCGTTGTTTAAGGTTGTAACATATGAAGTTTAGAGTTGAGTGATCTAACTTGGATGAATTATTCTTGACTTTGAAGAAGAGAAATATCTTGCACAATCATAATTTGGGCTTATTGTGTTGTTTTGAGGAATACTTTGATGCCAATCATCTTAATGGAATTTACATTCAAAACCCTTAGACCAACGAGATTGTCGCTTCGTTGAGTTAATAAATATTTTGGTGGTTTCGCTGTTATAACATGAAATTTGATGGATTTCTCAGAACCATTAGTCGAATGACATATTTGAAGATGTGAGTCTCTGCGCCATTACCTATAGGTTTGAGCGTGTTTGAGGATTTGTTTTAATTACCCAACTCCTATACTTGGGGCATTATAATTATATTGGTAATCATTTTTGAGGATTCCGTACCTAAACATTATTATATTTTTTTTTGCAAGAAGGTATTACTCTTATATATTGGCAAACATACAAGAGTTTTATCTTACAAAGAAGATAGCCACTATAGGACTAGGACAAGAAGCTTACTGTAAACCTTCGACTATCTCACTAAGGAGCGATTCAGTAGTGTTATGTACTAGTATGACACTAACACTATATTGAACTTCATAAGCTAAAACAGTAGCAGCCTTTCCCAAGCCAGCAAAGATGCGCCTATTCCTTTCATTCCAAAGGTAATAGACAGTTGCGGCAATGCAACAGCGTATCCAGTAATTTCTCCAATGCTTAGTCCTTTTTCTGTGAGATGTCCAATGCAGGAGAGCAATTAAATTCTTCATAGACACTACACCACACCATTTAACAACCAGACCCAAGACCTCTTGTGCATACGCACATTGAAAGAAGAGATGGCGAGAAGATTCCTCAGATAGATAACAAAGGGAGCATCAATTCGCTAAGGGTAACCCTCTTCGTTGAATGTTATCTAATGTTGCAAGCTTCCCTTGAGATGCAAGGGTGAGAAAGACTCTATGACGGGGATAAATGCCTTTATTCCAACAAGGAGCATACCATCTAAGCTTTGGGAAGCTCTTCCCGAGAGCCTGATAAGCAGCATACATGCAGCAGATTTTTTGCTTCTGATAGGCTACCAGTATGTGCAATGAGATGGTTCCTGGCGTGTATGATACCTCTGAGACTCTCAGAATGCTTATCTCCTGCTGCAATCGTCCATATGGACTGATATCGAAGATGATATGTATTCGTCCAGTTTACCCATATGGATCCGTCACATCTATCCAACGCCCACAGCCACTTGAGCATAAGTGCTTTATTCCATGTTGATAGATCCTTGATGCTGAATCCTCCCTCCTGCCAAGGTTTGCATATGCTCTCCCAACTTTTATAGACAAGTTTGCGTTGTCCCTGAGTAACGCCCCAGAATAGATCCTTGCATAATCTATTAATTTGACCAGTTATACCTGCAGGTAAGATCAGACTAGCACACCAGAAGTTTTGGAGGCCAAACACTATAGAGTTGAGTAACTGGATTCGTCCAGTGTAGGATAGAGTTCTATTAGACCAGTGGAGAATGGTATTCTGTAGCTTAGTTAGCAAACCCCCATACATGTCCAAAGTGAGTCTAGCATGATGTATAGGGACCCCTAAATACCGGAAGGGAAAATGCCCTTCCTTGAAACCAGTAGTATTCAGGATAGCGCACTTAACATCATCTCGAACTCCCCCAAAATAGATTTCAGTTTTCTCCGCACTACCATGAAGACCTGACCATTTTGAGAAAGCATCCAATATGTCCTTCACCTTCTCTATAGAGGGAAAATCACCTCGTGTGAAAATCATCAAGTCGTCTGCAAACACAAGGTGTGTAAGTCCCATCCGTGTACACTTAGGATGAAACGATACATTATGGCCCTCATCCATCTTACGGAGATAGCGGGAGAGCACCTCCATACTTAGGACGAAGAGGAAAGGGGATAGGGGATCCCCCTGCCTAATGCCGCTTTGCCCTTTGAAAAACCCATGAACCTCACCATTTACTTTGACAGAGAACCAGGCATTAGTGATACAGCCCTTGATCCAAGTTATGAATTGCTTGGGAAACTTGAATACCTCTAACATATTGATAATGACATCCCATTGGAGAGTGTCAAAAGCTTTGCATATATCTACTTTTAGCATACATCGAGGGGATATGCCTGACCTTCCATAGCCTTTCACCAGATTCTGGGTGAGCATGACATTCTCAAAAAGATTCCTTTTTTGAACAAAAGCGGCCTGTTCTTGACCAACAAGTTTAGGCATGACTGTTTTCAGCCTATTTGTTAAAATTTTTCTAATCGTTTTATATATAGTGGAGCAGCATGATATTGGCCTGAAATCCTTAACAGATGCCGGGATAGCCTTCTTAGGAATAAGAGCGAGAATAGTAGCATTCACCTGTTTAGCCATATGTCTAGTTTTGAAGAAGTCCATCACTGCTTTGCAAAAATCTTTTTCAATGATGTGCCAGGCTGATTTAAAAAAACCTGAAGAGAACCCGTCAGGCCCCGGGCTCTTGTTGGGATCAATGGCAAATAGGGCTCATTTTATCTCCCCTTGTGTGATAGGCGTGGTTAATTAGAGCATCCCCTGGCTCAACACTTGGCCCTTGGCCGAGGAAATCCACATCAAGAGGTAGTACTTGTTGAGCCGTTCCAAATAGGCTTTTGTAATAATCAACAAAAGTCGTTCCCACCTCATCCAACCCAGAATGAATAGTACCCTGAGCATCTGCGATACTGCCTACCATCTGGTGCTGCTGTCGTTCCTTGATTTTGTCAAAGAAGTATTTCGTGCATCTATCCCCCTTACTAATATCATTTACCTTTGCCCTTTGTTTAAGAATGCTAAGTTCGATATTCTTGGCATGGACATAAGCAGTGGTGAGCCTCTTATCCTCATGTATTAGGTCAGCAGAGAGGGGAGAAGTTATCAATTGTTTATGAACTCGCAATAGGTCATCTTTCAGCCTCGCAACTGTATGACTCATACCAGTGAAATGCTTCCTATGTAATGACTGCAAATTATGCTTCACCTTTTTCAACTTACCCATAAGACGAAACATTGAGTTGCCTGATATGTTAGTCCTCCAAGCTTCCTCAACTTTGCCCATAAAATCTGGATGCTGAGTCCAGCTATTTAAAAAATTGAAAGGCCGCTTTATTGGTTTATCCTCGAGAAAGGTAACAAGCAGTGGACTATGGTCCGAAACCCCTGGGAGTAAAGCTTCTGCTGCAGTTTTATGCTCCCAGAGCTGGTTAATCAAAATTCTGTCCAGTTTAGAGTACGTCCTAGTGGCTTCCTCCTGTTTATTTGACCATGTGAATTCATTTCCTGTGGTCGCCATATCATCCAACCCACAAGCATGAATGCATTTATTAAAATCTAAGACCTCAGTAAGTACAGGAGGTATATCACTCCTCTTTTCCTGAGCATCTCGAACAATATTGAAATCACCCATAAGTAACCAACCAAATGAAATAGATGTGTAGTTCTCCAATTTAGCCCATAGGCTCTTTCTTTGATCTGCATTATTACTCCCATACACTACAGTAAATAGAAAATCCCTACTAGATCCATGGTGTTTCACATGACAATGGACACATTGATCATGCTCATCCAAAATGGTTAGTGTCACACTAGTTGGAATCCAAATCAACCAAATTCGCCCATTATAATGGGATTTGTAGTTGCTGAAGACCTGATAGGACTTGAGCTTATTCTTCCAAATACTACTAGCATTTCTCTCCTTGACCCTAGTTTCAATGAGGCCTAGAATGTCAACTTTATTTCTCCTAATAAAACCCAGAACTTCCTTCTGCTTGACAGGGTTATTAAAGCCTCGTATATTCCAAGTGGATATCTTCATACTATTTATCAGGTGGTAATCTGTCCTGCGAAACTTCCAACAAAGAATCCATCACCCCATCTGCTACTCCCTCTCGCAAAAGACAGAAAGCATTAGATGTAGCAACCGGTTTGTTAGGTTCAGACTTTTTAACCATCCCACTACTCTTTTTAGCAGAAACAACTTTAAACCCCAACCCAGGACTTTTATCCTGTCCTAGCCCTCCGCATACAGTCTGGCCTCCACATACAGTCTCCAAAAGAGGTTGAATAAGCTGGCTTTCTTTATCATCCACCAAAACTAAGTCTGAGACATTAGCCTGAGTTTGGCCTGACTCAGTTCCCAATAACCCTTGTGTCACCTCTACTGCAGGTAGCACCTGTTCAACAACAGGTTTCTTCTTGTTCAGTCTACACGACTTGGCCGAATGACCCAATCTCTTGCAAGTGTGACAGGAATAAGGAACCCATTCATAGACCACCTTTTGGGTAGAATGCCCTATATATGGAGCATTGATGATAACATGATCTACCAACTCCTTGGACACATCGACCTCCACCATGACTCTGGCGAAAGACAAACGAGCTTGACAGGTAGTTGTAAGATCAGCAAACAACGGTTTACCCACTTTACTAGCCATTTTACTAAGAACCGAATCAGTCCACATGTGAGGATCAAGGTCAGGAAAAAGAATCCATACCGGGACAATGGCAACATTATCCATAATACTGGAGAAATATGGCGTCCATTGCTTCAAGATCAGTGAATTCGAACCTAAAGTCCATGGACCCCTCTTAAGAACTTCAGTCATGGATTCCTCATCCTCAAATTTAAAGCTGAACCAGCCTCGTTTGAAATACTGTACCAGTGGAAGCTTCCCAAAATTCCAGCACTTAGCAACAAACTCAGACATTTGCTTAAGCAAAGGTTTAGCCCCCAGAACATTCCCCATTAAAGTGTAATTCCATTTTTGAACCTCTTCCTGAATTTCAGAGATATCAATATCAATCTCCGAGGCTTGCGCACTCTCCTCATGATAAAACAAGCTCATTCCTGGTACAGATTTTCCTTTCGCAACACCCGCCCAGTTATGACTCTGTTTAGGTGCCTTAAGCACCTCCGCTGCTCCCTCACAAACAGGGGAAGGGGGAACAATTGGCTCATCAATGATTGTTTCAATTTCAGGCAATACGATGTTCGAGGTTTGATCCACAACAATCGATTTACCATCAGTTTTCAAAGCATCATTGATTAGATTATTGACACAGAAATTACCCCTTGGAGATATTGCCTGTGATTCTTCCTCCGATGCTTCCGCAGCAGCCTCACGCGGAGCTCGAGGTGCAGTGAACTCCGGCGCACGAGTCTTCTTCGGCCTCCCTGGCCCTTTCCCCATGGATGCAAGCTTTAGCGGTACGTCAATGGAGTTCACGGTTTCTCTAACAGAATCGCCTTCTTTTAGAGAGAGAAAATCGTTTCTCTAACCGAAAACAAACGTTTTCCTTCCTAAACATTATTATATTGATGAATCTTTTTTATTGTTCCTTACTCGAGAAATTTGGAATGTACCTCGAGTTCAAACTTTATGAACTTTGGATTTAAGAACCCTATCGATTGCGAGTTTGGGTGTGTTTTGATGATCGTTGAAATTTTAACTAATGAGATTAGATTCTAAAGCATTTATGGATTAGTGTCGTGTCGTTTGAACGATTGGTTAGTCACGTAAGACATTTTGGAATTTGTGACTGAGTAGGACAACCTAGTGCCTAATGTTGGACTTAGAGTTATTTGAAGGAAATTAGGAACCAGTGTTTGTGGGAGTCTGTGGACATGACGTAGGTCCACCCCAACGCGGCGAAGCGCGGGTTTGGGTAGGCGAATGAATCTCGTGGTAAGATTGTTCTCCGGTTCGAAATTTAAGTCAAAATGGAGTCGCCACCGAATTTTGTGGTTATTCGGAACCATACGAGCCCACTCTATGTCGTCATGGGCTTTACACAAAGTAAGCCCACTCCGATTTCAGAGTTCATGGGGCTCGTCCCTTTGCATTGTTATATCGATACCGTTTACACCGACTTTCGTATATAAAATGACTCTCGTGTGCCAAGGGTTTCGGACATCCGGAAACCAAAGGTTCTGAGTAAGGGGTGAGGGTACGTGTTGGGAAGCCCACTAAGGACACCCAACCCCGCCCGCACATGGCGGCCTCTACTATGTCACCGTTCGTGTTCGTGTACGCGCGCTAGTAAATTGATTAAATGATATGCAAACAGCGTTTTGTCTAAGCATGTGAATTTTGCGTTAACTACGTCATTTAATGCATCTTATTATTTGTCGAAATGATTTAGCATGCGAGGTTCATTTATAAAGAGTAAAAGCAAGTAAATAAACAAAGCTCGAAAATAAATAGAAATAACGTACAAATTACACGGGCGGAAATACAACCCGGAATTCACAATACAACATTACGTAATGAAATGATAAGCGAAATAAAAATAACGCAATAAAAAAATAGAAACGAACCCGTATATAAACTAGACCGCGAAATATGTAGATGGACTAACCCCGATTAAATGCGCATTGTGTCGCATATTAAACGAAGGACGGGAACATGAGACTGTGGCATATTGCTAGCCTAATCTCACATCTCGTAGTCTTGTCCCGACTTATCACGTCAAAAGGTGGTCAAAGTCGTTCTACGTGTCATGATGTGCATGGTTTTGAAAATAGGATAGTCACGTGATAGTCTTTACACGTGATGACTAAAGTCGATAAAAGACGGGGGCTTGAAACGTGTGTCAAACCCCTCGGATTTTTGGGTTACAGGACCCACTCGACCGAGTTGTGGTTCGACTCGGTCGAGTACACCTTTAACGTGGCTACTGCCCACTTTTTGGGGTGCTACTCGATCGAGTGGCCCATGGCACTCGATCGAGTGCCCCTTGTACGAAGCATGGCTCGTTTCGTTTTTATGACTTAAAATCGATGAACGGCCAAACCAAATACAAATATTGCACGATTTGTATTTAATTCGGCCTCCGGTGCTATAATCATGTATGAACGATTATAATACCGTCACCGGAGTTTTAGGAAAACATTTACGTTAGATTAGAAAGTTTTGAATTAGTGACGAAATGTATCCCTCTACGTCACGACATCGGAACTAACCCTTTCGGGTTACGTGATGTCGGTTTTCGTGTCAACGGGTTTCGTACCAATTATGGAAATGGGATTAAATGCGTTCAACTACGATCGTTTGCAATCGCGTCACGCCCTTGAGTACGCTGCGGCGGGGCTCCTCGAAAGGGCTCCACCTCCATTGTTGCTCGTAAAGGGATATGACGGATTTTAGGCAAAAATCGTAGTCAAACGGATTTAAAACCGGAATTTGATACTAGTTTACGTATACACGGTATTATTAATGTTAAAGACGATAAAATGATATAAAACGAAAATATAAAAAATGCACAAATGTTAGTGTTAGTGTTACTAGATCGATATAACTATAATACAAAATACGATAGAATAAATGACAAAAGAACGAGATAAAAGGGATCGAAATGGGGTTTAGGACACCCTCAACATACATGCTAGGTATAGGCCTCGGAAATGGACTCGTGAATAGCGGCACGGCTTGGGAGTATCGAGGATGTACGCGAGTTATGGTGTGTATGTGTCGGTTTATCGAGGGACGAGAGCTCGGTTTTTTGTGTGTTTTTGGCTTAGGATTTCTAAGGCTTGTAAGGTGATGAAGTAGGGTTGAAGTAGGGTAAAATGTCTCAAAAAAAAAAATCTCTGAAATGCATGGGGGGGGGGGGGGGGTGAAGCGGTATTTATAGACCTCACCCCTCGACATAGGGGCACTCGATCGAGTGGCCCTAGTGCACTCGATCGAGTGCCTTCGCAAATGGGCCAAACCCGGGTTCAAAAGGCTCCACTCGATCGAGTGGGGTCAATCCACTCGATCGAGTGGGGTCAATCCACTCGATCGAGTGGGTCAAACGGGTGAGATAAAATAGGGAAGTTTTGACTTGATTGATTTGTTTGTTTTATTTTTGAATTCTGATTTTTGCGCCAGCTTTCGGGGACGAATGTGGCTGATTTATGAGACGGTTTCGTCTTTGACCGGGTTTTGACCCGGTCACCAAAAGACGGGATTTATCTTTGGTGTCGGTTTTGGCCCAAATTAGTCTCATTTTGCTCGGAACGACCCACTGGGCCTGGATTTGAGGTCTGTTTTGTGAGATTTTTACTCCGCTAAAAGTCCATGTCGGATATTATGAATTCTGAGCCCAAGTCCGAGTATACCAAGTCACGTTGACGTCCGATCATTATCGGGTGTTTTTCGGAGACTACCATAGACACGTGGCAGTCAAAATGCGGTTGTCTACAGAGCCCCACTCTGACTGAGGCTTAGACAAGGCGAAAGTCAGAGTAGCTACCAAGCCCGCTAAGACCAGGTAGACTTCCAGTTGGGTCGTTTATAGTCCAGTGGACTCGCGTGAAGGGCTCGCCAGCCATAAGCAGAGGGTCATACCTGTCCTAATGATGATAGCTTCGCGGGGAGTCAGACTTGTAGCATAAATCCTGGGCGCGCCTATATGTGGGCCCATCCCACATCATTTCGGGAAAAATGCCGCCTCGGGCGTTCAGCTGAGGAAGTATGTGAGCTGTACGAGCTTGCCTTCGAAGCCTTGAGTCGCGCTTGAGCTGATGATGATGCTCCGTGGGGAGTAAAGCCTGCCTTTTTTGGGGAGTTGGTGTACCCGTATGCCGACACATCGCACTTTGGATGTAGCACACCGGGGAAAAGCTAACTCCGTTTGGGAAATTAAGTAGTTTCGCAGGGACTTGCCTCTGAAGTCCGGGGTGTACCTGTATGCTGACACATAACAACTTGTATGTAACATATAGGTAAAATGTTGACTCTCGCTGGGGAGAAAAAAGATTGAATTTTTTAATTTTTTTTTGGAGGGACCAAAAGTTTTGAACAGAATTTTTTATCACAGAAGATTTTTAGAGACTATTAGGAAAGCTCGGGACAGCTTGACTCCTATTCTGGGTTCAAGTTGGAAACCAGGCCTGCGCGCGCATGGGGCCCAGCTTGCTGAGGAGGCAGAGTAGTTAGGTTTTCAGTTAGGTTTTCCCATTATAAATATGAGAATCCCTGCTTCAACTTTTTACATCCCAACTCAAACTCTTCTTTCCCTTCTCAAATTCTTTTAGACTTTTAAGAAAGTTAGAAATTTTTGTCATGGGTATCGATCACTTGACTGCTATGCTGCTTGCTTGGTCCCAGTACTTTCGGGACGAAGAAAAGGTCCGGCTGACTCAGATGGGGATAGTCAATTTATTCCCTTTTCAGCGTCTGATAGTTGACTCGCATTTTCTAGACGCCTGTCTGTCGTTTTGGGACACCACCCATCACGTATTTGTTCCCACGGGGTGAGATGTGTCCTTTGCCCGAGGAGATTACGGCCATAGGCGGTTGGGGTCTTGCTGTTCAGCCCGCTATTCCCCCGTTCTACCCGGATCCGAGGAGGAGATTAAGGAAGTTTTTGGGTTTGTCTCATGCTGAGGCAAATCGGATGGTGCAGGGAGATACCGTTTCCCTGTTTGACCTGGCCGATAAGTTCATGAATCCACGGGACGTAAGGGCCACCCCTGCTCATAGGCGTAGGGCATTCGCCTTTTGCATGCTGCATTGCTACGTCTTCGAGGGGCTGATGGAGCTTGATTCATGTAGGGGTCAAATCAGGCTGATTGGAGTGGTTGACCAGATGGAGACTGGTCATAGCCCTGCTTGGCTAACCACTGGAGAAATCATCATGGGTCTGGATGCCAGGAGGGTTGACCCGACCTGACGGCTAATGGGGAGTACCCGTTTCCTGCAGGTATACCTCTCGATTTTTTTTTTTTTTTTTTTTTTTTTTTCACGTTTCACGCGAATTTCCTGATTTTCGTAAGTCACTCGATCGAGTGGACCTGTCACTCGATCGAGTGACACTCACACCGGGCTACTGCCTGTTTTTGACAGGCTTACTCGATCGAGTCAGCTGCTGTACTCGATCGAGTTGGCTGTAGCGGACCACTCAATGGCTTACGAGGCTTGTGTACACTTTTCAGATATGGTTGTCGGAACGGCTGTTAATCATAGAGACTCCTCCGAGCATTCCCAATTATCAGAGTAGTCAAATTAGCTCAAGGAGGCGAAAGATAAGCTCGTACCATCAGATAACCCGAGCTTACTGGGATGAAGAGCTGGTATTCCACGGAGGTCCCTTGATCAGGTGGACCGTCGCTTGGTGGTTCCTTTCGAAATTGATCGGACTGGCTAAGAGAGACCAAGCCCGGTATCTGACGATCCTGTCCTTAGACTGGACAATTCAAATTTATCCGGACCATCTCCTAAGGCAGTTCGGTTTGTCTCAGCGCATCCCTGAGACTGAAGCCATTATCAGCGTCTCGCTCCAATTGACGGACGCTATGTGCGACACCTGGTTGCAACGATGGTTCACTCGTCCTACATGGACTATACCCAGCCCTTGCCAATCCGCTTGGGTGTCACGGGCTTATCAGAAATGAACTTCTGAGGAGTCCGGGGAAGCTCGAAAGGCCCTGAAGCTTGAGGAGGCCTTTGAATTGGTTCATCGCGAGTCGGCGAAGGACAACAGGGACTTTTTCACCGGGGAATACATTCCTGAGGCTATAGTCCGGGGAGAATCGGGGCTTAAGTCACAAACTAAGACTCGATCTAAGGAAGTCGGTTCTAGCAGCACTCGAAGGCAGACTGACTTGGAACGATGACTTGGGCCGAGGTTGGCGGTCCGGGACCGACTTGGTCCGCGTGACCGGCTCCCTGAGCCCGTGAGGGCTCGACTTGGGCCTATTGATGTGATAGAGGAGTCGGGCTCAAAAACTCGAGCCCAAGCTAGAGAGGTTCCTGTGGTGATTCGGGAACGCTCCCCTCCGCGTCGTCGCCAGTGGACGGCTAAGGAGGCCAAGGACAAAGGAAAGGGCAAGATGCCCTAAGTGCCGAGTCCTTTTAGCTTTATTATTATTTAAGTATTATTATTATTTGTTGTGTGCCCTCTTTTTTTGTATATTTTTTTATTCCTGCATTTTTGTAATTTCCCGAGTTTGTCAGGATTTTTTTTTGAATTAATAAAAGAAGTTTATTATAAAACCGCTCCTGTCTTTTCTTGATTGCATTGGTTGTGCCCTTTTGAGGGGCTGCCTACGTATCCGCGATTAGCAGAATCAAACCAGACGTAGTTCAGGCATAGGAAATTTGCAATCTCGAATTACACCAAGACTATTAGTTCAAGATGTTTATGACAGTAGAATAAGTAATTCTAGCTCATTGACTTGCTTTTTGTAAAAAAATGATTTTGATAAAATTTGCTAATGACATTGAGAAATGGCTAAGGGTAGTAACGCTTCAGTTGGTCCAGGTTGGTTGGGTTGACAAATTCATTCCCGTCCAGGTCCGTCAGCATCACTGCTCCCCCTGATAGGATTTTCTTTACCAGATATGGCCCAGCCCAATTTGGTTTGAATTTTCCCCTTGGGTAAACCGGTAGTAGAGCTCGAACAGACTTGAGGACTAGATCGCCCTCCTTAATGTTCCTGGGCCTTACCCTTTTGTTGAAGGCCCGTTGAATCCTCTTCTGGTAGATTTGGATGTTATTGAGGGCACGAGACCGTCGTTCATCTAGTAGAACCAGTGAGTCATATCGTGCTCGAACCCAGTCAGCTTCGGGTACTTGGCTTTCTAGCAGAATTCTGAGGGACGGTATCTCCAGTTCGACTGGTTGGACTGCCTCCATCCCGTAGGTTAGGTAATATGGTGTCGCCCCGGTTGCGTGCGAATTGACGTTCGATATCCCCATAGGGCAAAAGGTATTTTGTCGGGCCAGTCCCGGTAATTATCACCCATCTTTTTTAGTATGGTGACAATTGTTTTATTAGCCGCCTCTACTGCTCCATTTGTTTGGGGACGGTAAGGCGAGGAAGTATGCCTTTGAATTTTATATTTGGTCAGCAGGGCCGCAACCTCGGCTTGAAAATGAGTCCCGTGATCACTGATAAGTTCAGAGGGAATCCCATATCGACATATTATCTTGTTCTGAATGAACTTGGCTACATGCTTGGCATTGAGAATGCGATATGATTTAGCTTCGACCCATTTGGTGAAATAGTCGATAGCTACCAAAATAAAGCAGTGCCCACCGGTACCAGAGGGATTTATTTTCCCGATTATGTCGATACCCCATGTTGAGAATGGCCAGGGTGACGTCATGGTATAGAGTAGTGATGACGGCATATGTTGCACATTGCCAAAGATTTGACAGTTATGACAATGTTTGACATACGACCGGCAATCGGCTTCCATGGTATTCCAATAATAACCGAGCCTCATGACTTTCCGGACCAGCATGTGGGCATTCATATGTGGGCCGTTCTCACCATCATGTACTTCTGCCATAACCTTTTCGGCCTTATACTTGTCAACACAAAGGAGAAGAGCCCCCTGTGCCGTCTTTTTGTACAGTTGTCCGTCGTCGGTGCGGATAAACTGGGTGGCTAGCCTTCGTAAGGCTTTTTTGGCTTGACCTCTCGTCCCGGGAGGGTATTCTTCGTTTGTTAGGTATTTTAACACAGCTTGGTACCACGGTTCGGGATCAGTTATCTCAATGTCTTCGATGTCGCAAATGTATGCTGGCTCGGACCGTCTTTCGACGCAAATTGGCATACTGGTCACGTGGTCGGGAATATTCAGTAAAGATGCTAATTTTGAGAGTGCATCTGCAAATTGATTCTCTTCCCGGGGTAGGTATATGTACTCTACCTTTTGGAATTGTTTCTCGAGATTCCTTACTCGTGCCTGGTAGGCCACGAGATTAGCATTTCGAGTCTTCCATTTTTGAAGTGCTTGGTTAATGACCAAGGATGAGTCACCATGTACCCGGAGATTTGTAATCCCCAGATTGGCGGCGGCTTGTAGCCCGTAAATGCATGCTTCGTATTCTGCCGCATTATTGGTAACATCAAAGTCCAGTTTGATGGAGACGGGAGTATGTTCCCCTTTTGGTGAAATTAGGAGGATCCCGACTCCGAACCCTCGAAAATTGGATGCTCCATCGAAGTATAAATCCCAGGTTTCAGTATCAGTATGGAAAATATCTTCGTCTGGGAAGGACCAGGTGTCGGTGTGTCCTTCCTCGGTTACCGGGCTATCGGCGAGAAATTCAGCTACTACTCGACCCTTGATAGCTTTTAACGGTACAAACTTCAGGTCGAACTCTGCCAGCATTAGAGTCCATCTAGAGATTCGACCGTTGAGAATGGGCTTTTCGAAATGTATTTGATGGGGTCCATCTTGGATAGCACATGGACCTCGTAACTGAGCATATAATGTCGGAGTTTCTTAGTGGCCCAGACTAGAGCCAAACACGTCTTTTCGAGCATGGTATATTTGCACTCATACTCTAAAAACTTCTTGCTGATGTAGTAAATGGCTCTTTCTTCGGAGTCAACTGTCTGAGCCAACATGGCCCCCATGGCTGTCTCGGTCGTCGTTAGGTATAACGGCAGAGGCAAACCGGGTTGAGGTGGCATTAAAACTGGCGGTGCAGACAGAATTTCCTTGATCTTGTCGAAAGCAGTTTGGCACTTGTCATCCCATAGTACCTGTTCTCCTACATTCAGTTTCTTGAAAATTGGTTCACACACCATGGTTAGTTTGGAAATGAACCGACTGATGTACTGGACTTTCCCGAGGAATCCCCTTATTTCTTTTTCGGTTTTAGGAGGTTGCATCTCGGTAATGGCTTTGATTTTAGCTGGGTCGACTTCGATACCTCGTTGGCAAACGATATGACCAAGTAATTTGCCTGATGTTACCCCGAAACTGCACTTTTGAGGGTTTAACCTCATGTTGTACTTGCGCAGCCGGGTGAAGAACTTTCTTAGGGCGGTGATGTGACCGTCCCGTTCTTTGGATTTGATGATCATGTCGTCTACATAAACTTCTACCTCTTTATGCATCATGTCGTGTAATAAAGTGGTAGCAGTCCTTTGATATGTGGCCCCGGCATTAATGAGACCGAAAGGCATGACGGTATAGCAGTAAGTACCCCAAGGTGTTGTGAAGGTAGTCTTACTCATATCTTCTTCCGCCATCTTGATTTGATTATACCCGGCGTACCCATCCATGAATGATAGAAGGGCATGATCGGCCGTGTTATCCACCAGTATGTCGATGTGTGGTAACGGAAAATCATCATTCGGGCTCGCCTTGTTAAGATCCCGAAAATCTACACATACCCGCACCTTACCGTCCTTTTTAGGAACCGGCACGATGTTTGCCACCCAGTCCGGATACTCGGACACTTGTATGAAGCCGGCTTTGAATTGTTTGTCGACTTCTTCTTTTACCTTGAGAGACCACTCGGGCCTCATCCGACGAAGCTTTTGTTTGACCGGTTTGCACCCGTCTTTGATTGGTATGTGGTGCTCGGCTATTTCCCGGTCTATCCCCGGCATGTCCTTGTAGGATTATGCGAAGACATGCTTGAACTCTTGGAGGACGCTTACGAACTGTTGTTTCTCCTCGGGATCTAAGGATAACCCTATCTTAAGTGTTTGAGGTTCTAAGGCGGTTCCCACATTTATGGACTCGGTTTCTTCGATCACCGGGTTTCGGGACTCCCTTTGCTCTAGTTGCTCGATCAGATGCGGAGGTAAGGGTACCTGTTCGTCTGGTTTCTCAATGTCATAGCATAAAACATTTTTAAAAGCAGAATTTGAAAGAGACAAGTCGTAAGCAGAACGGTTGTTATTATTGATTGAAAATTTGGAGAACAGCTCAAAGAGAGCAGCCATCTGATCATTGGTCAGTGGCGGGATAGGTAGGGCACTCGGGACAGACCCCGAAGTGCCAGCAGCAGGAATAATAAAAGGGAGAGGGGTTACAGGAGTGACTCTAGCACCGACTTCCCTAGACTCGACCTCAGACTCTGACTCAGACTCCGACTCGGACTCGGGCTCAGACTCAGGCATGTCTCCCTCTCCGGTGACCAGCTTGTAGATCCTTCCCTGACTGTCAGTGCACTTGACAGTCTTCCTCCAGGCCCTGTTTCCTGTCTCGGAACCAACATCCGAGATCAGCTTGGTCGGGTCAAACCTGTTGCTGCGGAGGATCAGGTTGACCAGGTCTTCCTTTGGAGTTCGGGCTATGGTGTCTTCCCCAAATAGTAGCCCTAGAGCGGGCTCAACATCTTCAGCTCCGTTGGATTGGATGAGGGCGAACACGTCATCCGGGATGTAGTTGCAGTCCCGGGCCAAGTGGGTCCCGAGCTGCATAGCATTGGGTTGGTATAGACCAACATGGATAGCCCCAAACACCGGTGTGACAAAGTAGTCAGCCAACCGTGGGCTATAAGGGCTCAAGTAGATACCCTTAAGGATGTTGCAGGCCTTTTCGATCCCTGCTCGGACAACACTGTCGGGGGTGATGGCATAACCGAGACCAAAGTGAGATTCTTCGTCTTTGAGAACCTCAATGATCTTCCCAGCTGGAAGATCGGGTCGAGAGGTAGCCCCCGGAAAGCACCCAAGGTTTTGGAGCATCGTGTCGATGCTCGTAGTGAAGTAAGGCCTAAAGAGGTACTCTTCCTCGATCATCCCCACAAAATCGAACCCCCAGAGGTCCGTGCGTCCCGTGGCGTTACAGCTAGCCACAGTCATTGGTGTTGCCTCTAAAGTGATGACATCGTTAAGCAGAGGCATCTTGATCTTTCGGTGGAGGGTGGAGGACACCGCCTTGACCGCGTGGATCCAAGGCCTACCTAGGAGCAAGTTGAATGATGAGGTGACATCGATCACCTGGAACTCGAGCTCCTTTTCTATCGGACCGGTTATGATGGTCATTTTCACGGCCCCAGCTACCGACTTCGGGCTCCCATCGAAAGCTTGGATGGTCTGAGCAGTCGGGATATAGTCAGCCTCGGTAATGCCGAGGGCTTTTGCGGTCCTTAGAGGAAGGACATTCACAGCGGACCCATCATCAACCAGGGTCATAGGGAGGTATTTTCCTCGGCAAACCACCGTAATGTAGAGGGCCAGATTGTGGGAGGCCCCGAATGGCGGTAGGTCGGCTTCGGAGAAAGTGATCGTCGGACCTCCTTCCTTAGCTTTGCCCTTTAGGTGGGGCAGGACCGTGGCTACCATCTCAGCAGGGGTAACCAAAGAGTCAACCTTAATTTGATCGAGAGCCTTTGTAAGTGCTTCTCGATGTTCTTGAGAGCTAACCAGGAGTTGCCATATAGTGAGGTCAACTCGGGCTTTCTTCAATTGTTTCACGAGAGCCGTCTCAGCAGTTGGCTCTTTAGGGGCGACCTCCGTAATGACGGTTGTCGGGATAGGGGCGTCCCTAGAGCTAGTGGCTTGGTAGGGACGACCAAGGTGGTTACTGGTTAGGACTCGGGATTTAGTCTTTCGAATCTCCTCGGCGGTGATGGGGACAGCTTCCTCTTTTGCGAGGTAGACATCATCTTCGTCGTCGAACCAGATCCCGTTCACTTGCGGGATAAATGGAGAGACATGGTGGGAGCAATCAATAACCTCCCCGGTAAAGATGGCGTGGGAGCTTAAAGGGTTCTCCTTGTTGCTGGGCTTATCTCCGGGTAGCGGGATTTTACCGCTTTCAATCAGGTCCTGAATCAAGTGCTTCAGCTTCCAGCACTTCTCGGTATCATGCCCATTACCTCGGTGGTACTGGCAATAGGCTTGGGCATTGTAGTTCTTGGAGCATCGCTCGACCGGAACTTCAGGAGTTGGGCCTATCGGTTGGATTAGGCCTTTAGAGGATAACCTTTGTAAGGCATAAGTATAGGTCGTACCTATGTCAGTAAAAACCCGAGGTGGGGTGTTCTTCTTGGACGGGGCATCTAGTAGATTAACCGCGTCGAAAATACTGCGGGTTACAGCTTGAGGCTTGGTAGTGGAGGAAGAAGCCCCTTGGTAACCCTTAGCAGCGGCCTTAGTGAGGCCTTCCAGTCTTAAGTCATCTTCGATCCTCATACCCATTTCAGTAAGGGTGGTGAAATTGGGTATGACAGCATATCGGAGGTGAACCCGGTAGGATGGGAGGAGGTTCTTGACAAAAGCCTCCACCAAAGTCTTCTCACTGGGCTTATCGACCAGTTTCACGCTCTCGGCCCTCCAGCGTTGAAGGTATTTGGTAAAACCTTCCTTCGGCTCTTGGGCCATAACCTCTAGAGATCTCATTGTGGTTTGGATCTCGGTGTTGTCAGCATAGTTCCGAGCGAACTCGGTGGCCACATCATCCCAAGTAGGGTATTTCTTTGGGTCTAGCCTGTAGTACCAGGCCCGAGGGTGCATTTCAAGAGACGCAGCAAAGAGGTTCTTGAACATGGTAGAGTCCACCCCTTTGATGGCCATGAACTCCTTGAAGGCCCGTACATGTAGTAACGGGTCTTCAGTCCCTTCGAACATGGGCAAACCGGTGAGGTTCAGGTTTGCAGGCAGCTTGTCACTCAGTGGGTTATACTCACGACTATTCTCCCGATGGATATTATTACTCCCAGTCAAGTGAACTTGTTCCTCTAGTCGGCGTACTGAGCTAACTAGATCAGCCAGAGGCCCAATAGTCCCGGCATTTGGAGTCCTGTGCTCCACCGCAGCCAATCGAGTGACGATGGCAACTTGTCCAGCCCTCATTTCATTCAGTTGGGCGTCGATGTCGGCTTGTTTGTCGACCATGGCGTCCACAGAGGTTTTCAGATTAGCTAAAGCAGCTTCCATTCTGCGAGTGTGTCTGGTTGATGGTGGCCTGTCTGTAAGAACACCACGTAATCAGAAACCGAACCCAGTCTTGGAATCAAAGGAAAAAATACGTCCCGAGCGACCCAAAGGAAAGGATTGAGCGGAAAAGACTCGAGAAAGACACCTAGACGGATAACCCGTGGGTGGTATGACTTCCTTAGGATTTCGGCTTTGTGGGCCTAGTCCCGTTCGAAGGAAGGTCCATGTGAGATTACTCCCCAGACTTTTGACTCGAGTGTATGGACGGACTTTCCTTTGTAGGGGTATGCCCTACGCGGGTTGGTCGTGCCTTGACAAATAAGGCGAACTCGGAAAGGGGGGAAACTCGTGATATAAGATCGACAGAGTTTCGACGCTATAAACCCTCTATGTACTATGCAAAGACCCGACACACGGATAGACGGTAGGTCCTATAATAAGGAAGGTTTATTTTAGGAAAGTTGAAAGTTTTGGAAAGGTTGAGGTTAAAATCAACGAATTTCCGAGAGTTTTGAAAACTGAAAAAGGAACTTCGAAAACCGAGATTAGAATTTTGGAAAGGAAAATTCCGAAAATCAAGGTGGTGGGGGCGGAAATTCGAGAATTAAAACGGACAGCATGCCGACTACAGAAAAGGATATTTTGAGTCAAATCGTTGATCCTAAATTTCGGCGGCATTCCGAGTTTTGAAAATTGGATATTTTGAAAAGGTGAGTCCCGAAATGGGCAGCATTTCGGGTTTTTCGAAATTGGGCGTTTTGGAAATACGGGTCCCGAAATGGACAGTATTTCGGGTTTTTCGAAAGGTGGGTATTTTTGGAAAGATGCAATTTTGAAATGACGGTTTTTGAAAAGTGACACGGAAACCAAGTAGCACGTAGTCAAACAAGCATTATAACGACGCTTATGTATGCATTACGCTAAGTCTCGGTCGGTCAAAATAGGGTCTATACCAACAACGATGGCTTTCTCGTGTGATGGACGGACTCCCTAAGCCGAGTTGGTCTTAGGACATGCCGCGAAACCGAGACGAGTTCCACCATCGATGTCTTTAGCGCACCCATGTAGGAATGCACCGTGGTATAGTGGGACGTCGGTCACAAGTAACCGGCCCGGGCAAATTTGAGTTATGCATGAATCATTAAACTAATGCGCGCACACTAATCAACGAACGATTTCTCTTCGAGTCTCACCCTAGGAACCCCGATGACATGTGGTACATCAGGTATCCCCAGCGGAGTCGCCAAATTGTGGACATGACGTAGGTCCACCCCGACGCGGCGAAGCGCGGGTTTGGGTAGGCGAATGAATCTCGTGGTAAGATTGTTCTCGGGTTCGAAATTTAAGTCAAAATGGAGTCGCCACCGAATTTTGTGGTTATTCGGAACCATACGAGCCCACACTATGTCGTCATGGGCTTTACACAAAGTAAGCCCACTCCGATTTCAGAGTTCATGGGGCTCGTCCCTTTGCATTGTTATATCGATACCGTTTACACCGGCTTTCGTATATAAAATGACTCTCGTGTGCCAAGGGTTTCGGACATCCGGAAACCAAAGGTTCTGAGTAAGGGGTGAGGGTACGTGTTGGGAAGCCCATTAAGGACACCCAACCCCGCCCGCACATGGAGGCCTCTACTAGGTCACCGTTCGTGTTCGTGTACGCGCGCTAGTAAATTGATTAAATGATATGCAAACAGCGTTTTGTCTAAGCATGTGAATTTTGCGTTAACTACGTCATTTAATGCATCTTATTATTTGTCGAAATGATTTAGCATGCGAGGTTCATTTATAAAGAGTAAAAGCAAGTAAATAAACAAAGCTCGAAAATAAATAGAAATAACGTACAAATTACACGGGCGGAAATACAACCCGGAATTCACAATACAACATTACGTAAAGAAATGATAAGCGAAATAAAAATAACGCAATAAAAAAAATAGAAACGGACCCGTATAAAAACTAGACCTCGAAATATGTAGATGGACTAACTCCGATTAAATACGCATTGTGTCGCATATTAAACGAAGGACGGGAACATGAGACTGTGGCATATTGCTAGCCTAATCTCACATCTCGTAGTCTTGTCCCGACTTATCACGTCAAAAGGTGGTCAAAGTCGTTCTACGTGTCATGATGTGCACGGTTTTGAAAATAGGATAGTCACGTGATAGTCTTTACACGTGATGACTAAAGTCGATAAAAGACGGGGGCTTGAAACGTGTGTCAAACCCCTCGGATTTTTGGGTTACAGGACCCACTCGACCGAGTTGTGGTTCGACTCGGTCGAGTACACCTTTAACGTGGCTACTGCCCACTTTTTGGGGTGCTACTCGATCGAGTGGCCCATGGCACTCGATCGAGTGCCCCCTGTACGAAGCATGGCTCGTTTCGTTTTTATGACTTAAAATCGATGAACGGCCAAACCAAATACAAATATTGCACGATTTGTATTTAATTCGGCCTCCGGTGCTATAATCATGTATGAACGATTATAATACCGTCACCGAAGTTTTAGGAAAACGTTTACGTTAGATTAGAAAGTTTTGAATTAGTGACGAAATGTATCCCTCTACGTCACGACATCGGAACTAACCCTTTCGGGTTACGTGATGTCGGTTTTCGTGTTAACGGGTTTCGTACCAATTATGGAAATGAGATTAAATGCGTTCAACTACGATCGTTTGCAATCGCGTCACGCCCTTGAGTACGCTGCGGCGGGGCTCCTCGAAAGGGCTCCACCTCCATTGTTGCTCGTAAAGGGATTAGACGGATTTTAGGCAAAAATCGTAGTCAAACGGATTTAAAACCGGAATTTGATACTAGTTTACGTATACACGGTATTATTAATGTTAAAGACGATAAAATGATATAAAACGAAAATATAAAAAATGCACAAATGTTAGTGTTAGTGTTACTAGATCGATATAACTATAATACAAAATACGATAGAATAAATGACAAAAGAACGAGATAAAAGGGATCGAAATGGGGTTTAGGACACCCTCAACATACATGCTAGGTATAGGCCTCGGAAATGGACTCGTGAATAGCGGCACGGCTTGGGAGTATCGAGGATGTACGCGAGTTATGGTGTGTATGTGTCGGTTTATCGAGGGACGAGAGCTCGGTTTTTTGTGTGTTTTTGGCTTAGGATTTCTAAGGCTTGTAAGGTGATGAAGTAGGGTTGAAGTAGGGTAAAATGTCTCAAAAAAAAATCTCTGAAATGCATGGGGGGGGGGGGGGTGAAGCGGTATTTATAGACTTCACCCCTCGACATAGGGGCACTCGATCGAGTGGCCCTAGTGCACTCGATCGAGTGCCTTCGCAAACGGGCCAAACCCGGGTTCAAAAGGCTCCACTCGATCGAGTGGGGTCAATCCACTCGATCGAGTGGGTCAAACGGGTGAGATAAAATAGGGAAGTTTTGACTTGATTGATTTGTTTGTTTTATTTTTGAATTCTGATTTTTGCGCCAGCTTTCGGGGACGAATGTGGCTGATTTATGAGACGGTTTCGTCTTTGATCGGGTTTTGACCCGGTCGCCAAAAGACGGGATTTATCTTTGGTGTCGGTTTTGGCCCAAATTAGTCTCATTTTGCTCGGAACGACCCACTGGGCCTGGATTTGAGGTCTGTTTTGTGAGATTTTTACTCCTCTAAAAGTCCATGTCGGATATTATGAATTCCGAGCCCAAGTCCGAGTATACCAAGTCACGTTGACGTCCGATCATCATCGGGTGTTTTTCGGAGACTACCATAGACACGTGGCAGTCAAAATGCGGGTGTCTACAGAGTCGTACCAGGAATCTCGAGATGGTTAATTTACCCTTTAATCCTTAAGAGCTCTATTTGACTCTCAATTTTGTCCTCTCCTTAGCTTTTCTTAAATATTGCTTCTTCTTCCTTGACCTCTTTATCGGGTTTGAAAACATTTGTTTTGATTTATCGTTTATCCTTTTTCTATTTATCGGTTAATCTTTTTCCGTACTCCCTATGTTATGACAGTGTGACCAATTTAAAATTTTTGATTCCCTTGAAATTTTTACATTTTGAAGCGTAATTTCAAATTATGAAACTCCCTTTTTATAGAAGGTTTGTGTAGGTTAAACATTAGAGATATCGTGAAAATTTGTCATTGTTGAGTTATTAATTTGAAAACTTTATTCTTCATTTTTTTATTATTTTGATTTTGATTGATATCTATATTTAAATCTATTTCAAAATGTCGTAATAATTTATTTTATATTATTCAAAAAAAAAAAATTGTTTCGAATTCTGTTTTTGGTTTTCAAGCGATCAAAATTTTATGAAAACTTTGATAATTGCAAATAGTTTGATTTCTATAAGATTTTATGTAAACGGTTTAACATTTTCTAGATAATTTCGTATGTATAAGTTTTCGTTTTAGTATTAGTGAACTCTTGAATCTGTTTTAGAAAACGTCTGACGGCTAGTTCGATTTTTACTAACTACAAAATTTGATTTCTCAAAATTTTGTTTTGTCTAAAAACATAATATTGTCGAATTTTAATCAAACGTTGTATGTTGTTTTGAAGAGGTTTTGGATACTCACTTTTCCTCGGGTTTGTTGACAAACAATTTTTTTTATCATCTTTATTTTATCAAATAACTTTAACCTGCGTGTTAAATAATTTGAAAGATTTTACACTTCGGGTGGCGTGACCCAGTTAATTTTAAAATAAATATTTGCTTTCAATTTTATATTAAATTTGAAGTTGTAAAAATTTCGTTTATGAACCAAGATTTTTATGCGAATTAAATAACCTCATTTTGTTCGAGGGGAATAACTTCATTTCTATGATGTTTTTATGTCCTTGTAAGTTTCGGAGACGAAACTTTTTTTTTGTGGGAAGATTGTAACACCCCTGATTTAATAAATTAAACAAAATTTTAAATTATATTCGTATTTTTATTTTGTTTACCATTTAACTCGCATTTCTTGAAATTATTATAAATCGAATTTACGTTTCAATCAATCTAAATTCCTAAAATTCTATTTACTCATTTTGTTTCTATTCGAGTTCCCGTTTCGATGGTTTATATTTGTAAGTTCATTTTTTTTTATAAACTTGAGTTTTTATTTTATAAACTCGAAACTCGTTTTCATTAATTTTCTCCGTCACATTTATCATTTCCTGAGAAACCAATTTAATTCATCCTCGTCGAAAAGTATTCATCTTTTATCGAGAAACATTTTATAGTTATACGGTTCATTGACTCATTTTTCTATAACTCGATCCTAAACTTATTTCTTTCGTGGGCTGACTTAAGACTCGACCCATTTAGCACTAAGCACCTCATTCCCGTCCCGTTTATCAAACTATTCTTTTAATTCCCTATTCCCTTTTCTCAAGTGAACCGTCACCCTCACTTTTCCACCCACTACTTTATTGAAACCTACCTCCGCCTTCTCCGTTTTGTCTTCCACCATCGCTCTACTCCTTCGTCCCCTTTGTTCTGCTGCAATCTTTACCTCGTGAACTCGATTGAGGTAGTTCCTCCTTCCCTATCTTGTTTTTTTCCCTCTTTGGTTTATGTATTCGTTTTGTTTTCGATGCTGGTCGTTTGTTTTGTATGTCTCGGCCTTCGAAATTCCTCCTTTGTTCTTCCTTTTTCTTCCATCTGCTTACTCCGTCGTTGCCGATTTCACTGTTGTTGGTGATTTCGTGTTTACCACTGTTGGTTTGTGGTAATCGTTCTACCTTTGTTCCCATTCCTCTTCTTTGTTCTATTAATGTCGTTCCTCTGCTGCTTTGTGCGTGTTTCTGCTGTCTGTTTTGTCTCGGGTCTTCTTATTCCTCCCCTTCCTTTCGTGCTTCTTGCTGTCGTTGTTGTTCGATGTTTTTTTTTTTCGGCTGCGGTTTGCTGTTGATAGTTGCTGTCGTTGTTTTGTGTCGCTGCTCTTTATTGCGTCATATCTTTTCTTCTCCTTCGTCTTCTTCTTTTCTTTAATCCGTTTCTGCGTGGTCATTTCCATCGAATTCTTATTTTTTTTCGGTTTTCGAGGTTGTTGTTTGTGCTACTGTTTTGTGGTTCGTTTACTGCTGCTTTGTTGTTGCCGATTTCGGTCGTTTCTCCGTTCGGATGTCGTCCTTTGTTCAGTTGTCCTCTGCTGTTACTCGTTCGCTGTTGTTTAGTCGCTCTAGTGATGCTCGTTGTTCTCGTGTGTACTGTGTCGGCCTCGTTTTTGTGCTGCTGCTTTCTCCGTCTTAGTTTGTTCTTCATTTCCCGTTGTTTTTCTCCCTTTTCAATCGACGATTACTGTCGTTTTGCTTCTCCACTTGGGTATAATCTATCTTGACCCATTCTTATTATTCTAGCCTTCCTCGTTCTGGATTTATCGATTGTACCTGAATCCAACACTTTTCTCTTTCTTTTGTGGTGTCAACTCGATTTACGTTAGAAGATTAATGATTCTACAACGTGGAGCCTAAAGACGTTGCTATTGAAGTTCCGATGCTTGGATAGATGGATTGAAGGGAGTGCATTGATGATTTCTCACGAGGTAACTTTAGGGCGTTACTCGGTATTATATCGTGTGTTGAGTATTAGTATGTAGTAGATACTTTACCTTTGTTTTTTTTAGCTACGTATTATTTGCTAAAATATATTATTTCAATTCGTGCGTCTTATAAACACTTTATAACTTCGATATCGTTTTATAAATCGTTATTGATTTTTATTATTATTGATCATTATAATATTTTGTTAAGTTATCGTGACACTAATAACTAAATAATATTAGTTTCATAATTTTGTCATATTTCATTAAATTGTTATTTTAACTTAAAATGGTACTTTTATATAATAATCGAAATTTGTATACTTTTTAATAAATTAGTTTTCATTTTACGACTTATTTTAATAAATTAGAAAATTGTTGTTTAGTCTGAAATACATTTTTGTCAAGACTTTTTCCACTAAATAACTTCTTATCATCATGATTTAATATTTTTATTAGAACCCGTATTATTCATTAATAGAGTTAATTACTAAAGACGATTTGAAAGATTTTAAATTTCGTTTCGGTTCTAAACTTCTACACTATTTATATTTTATTTATATTTACCATTTTGTTTCTAAATCGTATATTTTCTAAAATTTATTGTTTTAACTCGATTTTCTTAAATATTTATAGAATACTATGTTTTCACTTATTACATTTGATTTGTACCTTTGATAACGAACTTAGAAATATATTATGTTACGATAATAACGATATTAATAAAATGTTTACTAATCATAAATGCTATTTTGGTACATTTAACGTATTTGAACACTTTATGTATTTCTATAAGAATATTTCTAATTGTAGTAAATTTCTATAAATAGAAAGTTTCCTTTTAACATAAAATGTTTATCTCTTTTACCTTCATATTATTCACTTTGAACATTCTATTTGAATATTGATAATGACTTGGTTTTGGAGTTATGGAATGAGGACAAGTGTATGGGTAGAGTAATACAGTCTAGGGTATACGTTTTGCCATCAACTATAAAGCTGGTGTGTTTATGTTGAGACACATTGGTCGTTGAACTGAGCATGGTTTGTGTTCAGGAGTGTGTATATTTTGACCTTAAACTTAGATATCGCATCGTGTAAGTCGCCGTCGGGTTGAACTGGATTACGGTTGGTGTCCAGGAGGAGTGTACATTACTTAAGCCAGGACCTCGCTACAAGCAGTCCTATTATAGTTGAGTTGCCTAGTTAGAGACCGAAGTCTGATTTGTTTTGACTAAATTCTCGAAGCTAGTTTAGTATGATCATAGTTAAAGTCTAATCCGTTACACTGATTGATTTCCATAACGCCATTTTGGATTTTATAATTATCGATTGGTTTTGACTTGCAGGTTGTCAGTTGCTTTAAGTTATGCTAAAAACTTATGTTACTATATTGTTTTAATTGTTTTCTGTTTTACCTATTTTGATATAGTAATATTATTATTTTTCATATGATATAATATGGCTGGGAGAAGGTCCGAGTTACTCCCCACTGATGTGGCTGTTATGTTTATAACATGACAGGTATTTGCTGCTGGGTTTTGGGTGTGAGCTAGCGTGTAGCATGGATCCTACTCTATCAATTATGTTACTTCTGGATTTTTGTAAACCCTTTTAAGGATGTTTATTTTAGCCCTTTTGTAGAAAGTGGCATTTGTATCGACTGACCATTTCTTTTAATAGAATATAGTTTGTCGGTGTATTATAATCCCATTGTACAGTGTTTCCGCCACTGTACTGCATTAGAATTTATAGGGGATTACAGTTGGTATCAGAGCATCGTTGCTCCCGACGCTTACACCTGATTTTAGGAAAAACACCAGTAAACAATATGAACATTAATAAAATATTCGTGAGAGATGGTAGAAACCAAATTAAGGATTTAACTGTTAGGTTTTACCTGTTCTTGTAACTCAATGGTTAGCATTGAATATTTGTTTCATTTTTCTCAAGACGAAGATGAATGAACAAGATGCTGACGTGATGTTGCTCCAGATCGAGACAAGACCTGCGTATAACTCTCAACACCTGCTGAGTCGAGTGGACAACTTGGTGCTACAAGAAAGATAGTAGATTTCAGTTCCTCGATGGTGCAGTAGACTGAGATGCGACTTCACTTCACTTCGGATCCAAATGAAGCGACCAAGACTAGTGTGCTCATATCTCTACCAGAAGATGAAGATGTCTCGCGAGTTCTTTTGTGAAACTCTTGAATCTTGAAGATTCTCCTTCCGTTTTAAGATTTTTGGTTATCTAGGATCATTGATTCCTTCCTTCCTCTACTTCTTCTAACTCTTCTCTTATAAATTCTTGTCTTCATTCTGGTGATAAATCTTTGATTAATTCCCTGGTTTTACCATCTTCCCTCTTGAGATTCTTGGGTGTGATCGATTCTGTCTTAGTAAACCCCGTGAGAGTTAAGTTATAAATCTTTGACGTTTAATAAATCCTTGTTACATGATTTGAGGATTGTGAGTCTACCCTATCTTCTAAGCAAGTAAGAAATTCTTGAGGATTGATTTGAACGTCAAATTGTCGATTGATGGAATTAGGATGATACTTTACACACCAAACCTTGGGTTATAGATTATTTTGGAGTACTTAGAGTTATATATATTTTGGAGTAGTAAGAGTATGTCATATTTGATGGATACCTCGTACCTAACCTAGAACTGAACTAGTGTAACTGATAAGGTTACTATTGGATTCTTACCCCATGCTTATTTGATGGATGCATCGCGAATATTTGGGATTATAGAATATTGTTTAAAGTGGTAGCCGGAGGGTTATGGTACCATTAAAGATTTTCATTAATGTTGTTAGAAATTCTGGTTGACATAGATTACCCATGCTCCTTCAGGGTTAGATCGTTGTTCGTTGTTTAAGGTTGTAACATATGAAGTTTAGAGTTGAGTGATCTAACTTGGATGAATTATTCTTGACTTTGAAGAAGAGAAATGTCTTGCACAATCATAATTTGGGCTTATTGTGTTGTTTTGAGGAATACTTTGATGCCAATCATCTTAATGGAATTTACATTCAGAACCCTTAGACCAACGAGATTGTCGCTTCGTTGAGTTAATAAATATTTTGGTGGTTTCGCTGTTATAACATGAAATTTGATGGATTTCTCAGAACCATTAGTCGAATGACATATTTGAAGATGTGAGTCTCTGCGCCATTACCTATAGGTTGGAGCGTGTTTGAGGATTTGTTTTAATTACCCAACTCCTGTACTTGGGGTATTATAATTATATTGGTAATCATTTTTGAGGATTCCGTACCTAAACATTATTATATTTTTTTTTTGCAAGAAGGTATTACTCTTATATATTGGCAAACATACAAGAGTTTTATCTTACAAAGAAGATAGCCACTATAGGACTAGGACAAGAAGCTTACTGTAAACCTTCGACTATCTCACTAAGGAGCGATTCAGTAGTGTTATGTACTAGTATGACACTAACACTATATTGAACTTCATAAGCTAAAACACTAGCAGCCTTTCCCAAGCCAGCAAAGATGCGCCTATTCCTTTCATTCCAAAGGTAATAGACAGTTGCGGCAATGCAACAGCGTATCCAGTAAATTCTCCAATGCTTAGTCCTTTTTCTGTGAGATGTCCAATGCAGGAGAGCAATTAAATTCTTCATAGACACTACACCACACCATTTAACAACCAGACCCAAGACCTCTTGTGCATACGCACATTGAAAGAAGAGATGGCGAGAAGATTCCTCAGATAGATAACAAAGGGAGCATCTATTCGCTAAGGGTAACCCTCTTCGTTGAATGTTATCTAATGTTGCAAGCTTCCCTTGAGATGCAAGGGTGAGAAAGACTCTATGACGGGGATAAATGCCTTTATTCCAACAAGGAGCATACCATCTAAGCTTTGGGAAGCTTTTCCCGAGAGCCTGATAAGCAGCATACACCCTGAAAGTGCTGTTCTTAGCACACTGATGCAGCAGATTTTTTGCTTCTGATAGGCTACCAGTATGTGCAATGAGATGGTTCCTGGCGTGTATGATACCTCTGAGACTCTCAGAATGCTTATCTGCTGCTGCAATCGTCCATATGGACTGATATCGAAGATGATATGTATTCGTCCAGTTTACCCATATGGATCCGTCACATCTATCCAACGCCCACAGCCACTTGAGCATAAGTGCTTTATTCCATGTTGATAGATCCTTGATGATGAATCCTCCCTCCTGCCAAGGTTTGCATATGCTCTCCCAACTTTTATAGACAAGTTTGCGTTGTCCCTGAGTAACGCCCCAGAATAGATCCTTGCATAATCTATTAATTTGACCAGTTATACCTGCAGGTAAGATCAGACTAGCACACCAGAAGTTTTGGAGGCCAAACACTATAGAGTTGAGTAACTGGATTCGTCCAGCGTAGGATAGAGTTCTATTAGACCAGTGGAGAATGGTATTCTGTAGCTTAGTTAGCAAACCCCCATACATGTCCAAAGTGAGTCTAGCATGATGTATAGGGACCCCTAAATACCGGAAGGGAAAATGCCCTTCCCTGAAACCAGTAGTATTCAGGATAGCGCACTTAACATCATCTCGAACTCCCCCAAAATAGATTTCAGTTTTCTCCGCACTAGCATGAAGACCTGACCATTTTGAGAAAGCATCCAATATGTCCTTAACCTTCTCTATAGAGGGAAAATCACCTCGTGTGAAAATCATCAAGTCGTCTGCAAACACAAGGTGTGTAAGTCCCATCCGAGTACACTTAGGATGAAACGATACATTATGGCCCTCATCCATCTTACGGAGATAGCGGGAGAGCACCTCCATACTTAGGACGACGAGGAAAGGGGATAGGGGATCCCCCTGCCTAATGCCGCTTTGCCTTTTGAAAAACCCATGAACCTCACCATTTACTTTGACAGAGAACCAGGCATTAGTGATGCAGCCCTTGATCCAAGTTATGAATTGCTTGGGAAACTTGAATACCTCTAACATATTGATAATGAAATCCCATTGGAGAGTGTCAAAAGCTTTGCATATATCTACTTTTAGCATACATTGAGGGGATATGCCTGACCGTCCATAGCCTTTCACCAGATTCTGGGTGAGCATGACATTCTCAAAAAGATTCCTGTTTTGAACAAAAGCGGCCTGTTCTTGACCAACAAGTTTAGGCATGACTGTTTTCAGCCTATTTGTTAAAATTTTGCTAATCGTTTTATATATAGTGGAGCAGCATGATATTGGCCTGAAATCCTTAACAGATGCCGGGATAGCCTTCTTAGGAATAAGAGCGAGAATAGTAGCATTCACCTGTTTAGCCATATGTCCAGTTTTGAAGAAGTCCATCATTGCTTTGCAAAAATCTTTTTCAATGATGTGCCAGGCTGATTTAAAAAAACCTGAAGAGAACCCGTCAGGCCCCGGGCTCTTGTTGGGATCAATGGCAAATAGGGCTCGTTTTATCTCCCCTTGTGTGATAGGCGTGGTTAGAATTAGAGCATCCCCTGGCTCAACACTTGGCCCTTGGCCGAGGAAATCCACATCAAGAGGTAGTACTTGTTGAGCCGTTCCAAATAGGCTTTTGTAATAATCAACAAAAGTCATTCCCACCTCATCCAACCCAGAATGAATAGTACCCTGAGCATCTGCGATACTGCCTACCATCTGGTGCTGCTGTCGTTCCTTGATTTTGTCAAAGAAGTATTTCGTGCATCTATCCCTCTTACTAATATCATTTACCTTTGCCCTTTGTTTAAGAATGCTAAGTTCGATATTCTTGGCATGGACATAAGCAGTGGTGAGCCTCTTATCCTCATGTATTAGGTCAGCAGAGAGGGGAGAAGTTATCAATTGTTGTTGAACTCGCAATAGGTCATCTTTCACCCTCGCAACTGTATGACTCATACCAGTGAAATGCTTCCTATGTAATGACTGCAAATTATGCTTCACCTTTTTCAACTTACCCATAAGACGAAACATTGAGTTGCCTGATATGTTAGTCCTCCAAGCTTCCTCAACTTTGCCCATAAAATCTGGATGCTGAGTCCAGCTATTTAAAAAATTGAAAGGCCGCTTTATTGGTTTATCCTCGAGAAAGGTAACAAGCAGTGGACTATGGTCCGAAACCCCTGGGAGTAAAGCTTCTGCTGCAGTTTTATGCTCCCAGAGCTGGTTAATCAAAATTCTGTCCAGTTTAGAGTACGTCCTAGTGGCTTCCTCCTGTTTATTTGACCATGTGAATTCATTTCCCGTGGTCGCCATATCATCCAACCCACAAGCATGAATGCATTTATTAAAATCTAAGACCTCAGTAAGTACAGGAGGTATATCACTCCTCTTTTCCTGAGCATCTCGAACAATATTGAAATCACCCATAAGTAACCAACCAAATGAAATAGATGTGTAGTTCTCCAATTTAGCCCATAGGATCTTTCTTTGATCTGCATTATTACTCCCATACACTACAGTAAATAGAAAATCCCTACTAGATCCATGGTGTTTCACATGACAATGGACATATTGATCATGCTCATCCAAAATGGTTAGTGTCACACTAGTTGGAATCCAAATCAACCAAATTCGCCCATTATAATGGGATTTGTAGTTGCTGAAGACCTGATAGGACTTGAGCTTATTCTTCCAAATACTACTAGCATTTCTCTCCTTGACCCTAGCTTCAATGAGGCCTAGAATGTCAACTTTATTTCTCCTAATAAAACCCAGAACTTCCTCCTGCTTGACAGGGTTATTAAAGCCTCGTATATTCCAAGTGGATATCTTCATACTATTTATCAGGTGGTAATCTGTCCTGCGAAACTTCCAACAAAGAATCCATCACCCCATCTGCTACTCCCTCTCGCAAAAGACAGAAAGCATTAGATGTAGCAACCGGTTTGTTAGGTTCAGACTTTTTAACCATCCCACTACTCTTTTTAGCAGAAACAACTTTAAACCCCAACCCAGGACTTTTATCCTGTCCTAGCCCTCCGCATACAGTCTGGCCTCCACATACAGTCTCCAAAAGAGGTTGAATAGGCTGGCTTTCTTTATCATCCACCAAAACTAAGTCTGAGACATTAGCCTGAGTTTGGCCTGACTCAGTTCCCAATAACACTTGTGTCACCTCTACTGCAGGTAGCACCTGTTCAACAAAAGGTTTCTTCTTGTTCAGTCTACACGACTTGGCCGAATGACCCAATCTCTTGCAAGTGTGACAGGAATAAGGAACCCATTCATAGACCACCTTTTGGGTAGAATGCCCTATATATGGAGCATTGATGATAACATGATCTACCAACTTCTTGGACACATCGACCTCCACCATGACTCTGGCGAAAGACAAACGAGCTTGACAGGTAGTTGTAAGATCAGCAAACAACGGTTTACCCACTTTACTAGCCATTTTACTAAGAACCGAATCAGTCCACATGTGAGGATCAAGGTCAGGAAAAAGAATCCATACCGGGACAATGGCAACACTATCCATAATACTGGAGAAATATGGCGTCCATTGCTTCAAGATCAGTGAATTCGAACCTAAAGTCCATGGACCCCTCTTAAGAACTTCAGTCATGGATTCCTCATCCTCAAATTTAAAGCTGAACCAGCCTCGTTTGAAATACTGTACCAGTGGAAGCTTTCCAAAATTCCAGCACTTAGCAACAAACTCAAACATTTGCTTAAGCAAAGGTTTAGCTACCAAAACATTCCCCATTAAAGTGTAATTCCATTTTTGAACCTCTTCCTGAATTTCAGAGATATCAATATCAATCTCCGAGGCTTGCGCACTCTCCTCATGATAAAACAAGCTCATTCCTGGTACAGATTTGCCTTTCGCAACACCCGCCCAGTTACGAGTTTGTTTAGGTGCCTTAAGCACCTCTGCTGCTCCCTCACAAACAGGGGAAGGGGGAACAATTGGCTCATCAATGATTGTTTCAATTTCAGGCAATACGATGTTCGAGGTTTGATCCACAACAATCGATTTACCAGCAGTTTGCAAAGCATCATTGATTAGATTATTGACACAGAAATTACCCCTTGGAGATATTGCCTGTGATTCTTCCTCCGATGCTTCCGCAGCAGCCTCACGCGGAGCTCGAGGTGCAGTGAACTCCGGCGCACGAGTCTTCTTCGGCCTCCCTGGCCCTTTCCCCTTGGATGCAAGCTTTAGCGGTACGTCAATGGAGTTCACGGTTTCTCTAACAGAATCGCCTTCTTTTAGAGAGAGAAAATCGTTTCTCTAACCGAAAACAAACGTTTTCCTTCCTAAACATTATTATATTGATGAATCTTGTTTATTGTTCCTTACTCGAGAAATTTGGAATGTACCTCGAGTTCAAACTTTATGAACTTTGGATTTAAGAACCCTATCGATTGCGAGTTTGGGTGTGTTTTGATGATCGTTGAAATTTTAACTAATGAGATTAGATTCTAAAGCATTTGTGGATTAGTGTCGTGTCGTTTGAACGATTGGTTAGTCACGTAAGACATTTTGGAATTTGTGACTGAGTAGTACAACCTAGTGCCTAATGTTGGACTTAGAGTTATTTGAAGGAAATTAGGAACCAGTGTTTGTGGGAGTCTGTGGACATGACGTAGGTCCACTCCGACGCGGCGAAGCGCGGGTTTGGGTGGGCGAATGAATCTCGTGGTAAGATTGTTCTCGGGTTCGAAATTTAAGTCAAAATGAAGTCGCCACCGAATTTTGTGGTTATTCGGAACCATACGAGCCCACTCTATGTCGTCATGGGCTTTACACAAAGTAAGCCCACTCCAATTTCAGAGTTCATGGGGCTCGTCCCTTTGCATTGTTATATCGATACCGTTTACACCGGCTTTCGTATATAAAATGACTCTCGTGTGCCAAGAGTTTCGGACATCCGGAAACCAAAGGTTCTGAGTAAGGGGTGAGGGTACGTGTTGGGGAGCCCACTAAAAGGACACCCAACCCCGCCCGCACATGGCGGCCTCTACTAAGACACCGTTCGTGTTCGTGTACGCGCGCTAGTAAATTGATTAAATGATATGCAAACAGCGTTTTGTCTAAGCATGTGAATTTTGCGTTAACTACGTCATTTAATGCATCTTATTATTTGTCAAAATGATTTAGCATGCGAGGTTCATTTATAAAGCGTAAGAGCAAGTAAATAAACAAAGCTCAAAAATAAATTGAAATAACGTACAAATTACACGGGCGGAAATACAACCCAGAATTCACAATACAACATTACGTAAAGAAATGATAAGCGAAATAAAAATAACGCAATAAAAAAAATAGAAACGGACCCGTATATAAACTAGACCGCGAAATATGTAGATGGACTAACCCCGATTAAATACGCATTGTGTCGCATATTAAACGAAGGACGGGAACATGAGACTGTGGCATATTGCTAGCCTAATCTCACATCTCTTAGTCTTGTCCCGACTTATCACGTCAAAAGGTGGTCAAAGTCGTTCTACGTGTCATGATGTGCATGGTTTTGAAAATAGGATAGTCACGTGATAGTCTTTACATGTGATGACTAAAGTCGATAAAAGACGGGGGCTTGAAACGTGTGTCAAACCCCTCGGATTTTTGGGTTACAGGACCCACTCGACCGAGTTGTGGTTCGACTCGGTCGATTACACCTTTAACGTGGCTACTGCCCACTTTTTGGGGTGCTACTCGATCGAGTGGCCCATGGCACTCGATCGAGTGCCCCCTGTACGAAGCATGGCTCGTTTCGTTTTTATGACTTAAAATCGATGAACGGCCAAACCAAATACAAATATTGCACGATTTGTATTTAATTCGGCCTCCGGTGCTATAATCATGTATGAACGATTATAATACCGTCACCGGAGTTTTAGGAAAACGTTTACGTTAGATTAGAAAGTTTTGAATTAGTGACGAAATGTATCCCTCTACGTCACGACATCAGAACTAACCCTTTCGGGTTACGTGATGTCGGTTTTCGTGTCAACGGGTTTCGTACCAATTATGGAAATGGGATTAAATGCGTTCAACTACGATCGTTTGCAATCGCGTCACGCCCTTGAGTACGCTGGGGCGGGGCTCCTCGAAAGGGCTCCACCTCCATTGTTGCTCGTAAAGGGATTAGACGGATTTTAGGCAAAAATCGTAGTCAAACGGATTTAAAACCGGAATTTGATACTAGTTTACGTATACACGGTATTATTAATGTTAAAGACGATAAAATGATATAAAACGAAAATATAAAAAATGCACAAATGTTAGTGTTAGTGTTACTAGATCGATATAACTATAATACAAAATACGATAGAATAAATGACAAACGAACGAGATAAAAGGGATCGAAATGGGGTTTAGGACACCCTCAACATACATGCTAGGTATAGGCCTCGGAAATGGACTCGTGAATAGCGGCACGGCTTGGGAGTATCGAGGATGTACGCTAGTTATGGTGTGTATGTGTCGGTTTATCGAGGGACGAGAGCTCGGTTTTTTGTGTGTTTTTGGCTTAGGATTTCTAAGGCTTGTAAGGTGATGAAGTAGGGTTGAAGTAGGGTAAAATGTCTCCAAAAAAAAATCTCTGAAATGCATTAGGGGGGGGGGTGAAGCGGTATTTATAGACTTCACCCCTCGACATAGGGGCACTCGATCGAGTGGCCCTAGTGCACTCGATCGAGTGCCTTCGCAAACGGGCCAAACCCGGGTTCAAAAGGCTCCACTCGATCGAGTGGGGTCAATCCACTCGATCGAGTGGGTCAAACGGGTGAGAGAAAATAGGGAAGTTTTGACTTGATTGATTTGTTTGTTTTATTTTTGAATTCTGATTTTTGCGCCAGCTTTCAGGGACGAATGTGGCTGATTTATGAGATGGTTTAGTCTTTGACCGGGTTTTGACCCGGTCGCCAAAAGACGGGATTTATCTTTGGTGTCGGTTTTGGCCCAAATTAGTCTCATTTTGCTCGGAACGACCCACTGGGCCTAGATTTGAGGTCTGTTTTGTGAGATTTTTTCTCCGCTAAAAGTCAATGTCAGATATTATGAATTCCGAGCCCAAGTCCGAGTATACCAAGTCACGTTGACGTCCGATCATCATCGGGTGTTTTTCGGAGACTACCATAGACACGTGGCAGTCAAAATGCGGGTGTCTACAGAGCCCCCACTCTGACTGAGGCTTGGACAAGGCGAAAGTCAGAGTAGCTACCAAGCCCGTTAAGACCAGGTAGACTTCCAGTTGCGTCGTTTATAGTCCAGTGGACTCGCGTGAAGGGCTCGCCAGCCATAAGCAGAGGGTCATACCTGTCCTGATGATGATAGCTTCGCGGGGAGTCAGACTTGTAGCATAAATCCTGGGCGCGCCTATATGTGGGCCCATCCCGCATCATTTCGGGAAAAATGCCGCCTCGGGCGTTCAGCTGGGGAAGTATGTGAGCTGTACGAGCTTGCCTTCGAAGCCTTGAGTCGCGCTTGAGCTGATGATGATGCTCCGTGGGGAGTAAAGCCTGCCTTTTTTGGGGAGTTGGTGTACCCGTATGCCGACACATCGCACTTTGGATGTAGCACACCGGGGAAAAGCTAACTCTGTTGGGGAAATTAAGTAGTTTCGCAGGGACTTGCCTCTGAAGTCCGGGGTGTACCTGTATGCTGACACATAACAACTTGTATGTAACATATAGGTAAAATGTTGACTCTCGCTGGGGAGAAAAAAGATTGAAATTTTTTTTTTTTTGGAGGGACCAAAAGTTTTGAACAGAATTTTTTATCATAGAAGATTTTTAGAGACTCTTAGGAAAGCTCGGGACAGCTTGACTCCTATTCTGGGTTCAAGTTGGAAACCAGGCCTGCGCGCGCATGGGGCCCAACTTGCTGAGGAGGCAGAGTAGTTAGGTTTTCAGTTAGGTTTTCCCATTATAAATATGAGAATCCCTGCTTCAACTTTTTACATCCCAACTCAAACTCTTCTTTCCCTTCTCAAATTCTTTTAGACTTTTAAGAAAGTTAGAAATTTTTGTCATGGGTATCGATCACTTGACTGCTATGCTGCTTGCTTGGTCCCAGTACTTTCAGGACGAAGAAAAGGTCCGGCTGACTCAGATGGGGATAGTCAATTTATTCCCTTTTCAGCGTCTGATAGTTGACTCGCATTTTCTGGATGCCTGTCTGTCGTTTTGGGACACCACCCATCACGTATTTGCGTTCCCACGGGGCGAGATGTGTCCTTTGCCCGAGGAGATTGCGGCCATAGGCGGTTGGGGTCTTGCTGTTCAGCCCGCTTTTCCCCCGTTCTACCCGGATCCGAGGAGGAGATTAAGGGAGTTTTTGGGTTTGTCTCATGCTGAGGCAAATCGGATGGTGCAGGGAGATACCGTTTCCCTGTTTGACCTGGCCGATAAGTTCATGAATCCACGGGACGTAAGGGCCACCCCTGCTCATAGGCGTAGGGCATTCGCCTTTTGCATGCTGCATTGCTACGTCTTCGAGGGCCTGATGGAGCTTGATTCATGTAGGGGTCAAATCAGGCTGATTGGAGTGGTTGACCAGATGGAGACTGGTCATAGCCCTGCTTGGCTAGCCACTGGAGAAATCATCATGGGTCTGGATGCCAGGAGGGTTGACCCGACCCGACGGCTGATGGGGAGTACCCGTTTCCTGCAGGTATACCTCTCAATTTTTTTTTTTTTTTATTCACGCGAATTTCCTGATTTTCGTAAGTCACTCGATCGAGTGACACTCATACCGGGCTACTGCCTGTTTTTGACAGGCTTACTCGATCGAGTCAGCTGCTGTACTCGATCGAGTTGGCTGTAGCGGACCACTCAATGGCTTACGAGGCTTGTGTACACTTTTCAGATATGGTTGTCGGAACGGCTGTCAATCATAGAGACTCCTCCGAGCATTCCCAATTATCGGAGTAGTCAAATTAGCTCAAGGAGGCGAAAGATAAGCTCGTACCATCAGATAACCCGAGCTTACTGGGATGAAGAGCTGGTATTCCACGGAGGTCCCTTGATCAGGTGGACCGTCGCTTGGTGGTTCCTTTCGAAATTGACCGGACTGGCTAAGAGAGACCAAGCCCGGTATCTGACGATCCTGTCCTTAGACTGGACAATTCAAATTTATCTGGACCGTCTCCTAAGGCAGTTCGGTTTGTCTCAGCGCATCCCTGAGACTGAAGCCATTATCAGCGTCTCGCTCCAATTGACAGACGCTATGTGCGACACCTGGTTGCAACGATGGTTCACTCGTCCTACATGGACTATACCCAGCCCTTGCCAATCCGCTTGGGTGTCACGGGCTTATCAGAAATGAACTTCTGAGGAGTCCGAGGAAGCTCGAAAGGCCCTGAAGCTTGAGGAGGCCTTTGAATTGGTTCATCGCGAGTCGGCGAAGGACAACAAGGACTTTTTCACCGGGGAATACATTCCTGAGGCTATAGTCCGGGGAGAATCGGGGCTTAAGTCACAAACTAAGACTCGATCTAAGGAAGTCGGTTCTAGCAGCACTCGAAGGCAGACTGACTTGGAACGACGACTTGGGCCGAGGTTGGCGGTCCGGGACCGACTTGGTCCGCGTGACCGGCTCCCTGAGCCCGTGAGGGCTCGACTTGGGCCTATTGATGTGATAGAGGAGTCGGGCTCAAAAACTCGAGCCCAAGCTAGAGAGGTTCCTGTGGTGATTCGGGAACGCTCCCCTCCGCGTCGTCGCCAGTGGACGGCTAAGGAGGCCAAGGACAAAGGAAAGGGCAAGATGCCCTAAGTGCCGAGTCCTTTTAGCTTTATTATTATTTAAGTATTATTATTATTTGTTGTGTGCCCTCTTTTTTTGTATATTTTTTCATTCCTACATTTTTGTAATTTCCCGAGTTTGTCGGGATTTTTTTTTTGAATTAATAAAAGAAGTTTATTATAAAACCGCTCCTGTCTTTTCTTGATTGCATTGGTTGTGCCCTTTTGAGGGGCTGCCTACGTATCCGCGATTAGCAGAATCAAACCAGACGTAGTTCAGGCATAGGAAATTTGCAATCTCGAATTACACCAAGACTATTAGTTCAAGATGTTTATGACAGTAGAATAAGTAATTCTAGCTCATTGACTTGCTTTTTGTAAAAACATGATTTTGATAAAATTTGCTAATGACATTGAGAAATGGCTAAGGGTAGTAACGCTTCAGTTGGTCCAGGTTGGTTGGGTTGACAAATTCATTCCCGTCCAGGTCCGTCAGCATCACTGCTCCCCCTGATAGGATTTTCTTTACCAGATATGGCCCAGCCCAATTGGGTTTGAATTTTCCCCTTGGGTAAACCGGTAGTAGAGCTCGAACAGACTTGAGGACTAGATCGCCCTCCTTAATGTTCCTGGGCCTTACCCTTTTGTTGAAGGCCCGTTGAATCCTCTTCTGGTAGATTTGGATGTTATTGAGGGCACGAGACCGTCGTTCGTCTAGTAGAACCAGTGAGTCATATCGTGCTCGAACCCAGTCAGCTTCGGGTACTTGGCTTTCTAGCAGAATTCTGAGGGACGGTATCTCCAGTTCGACTGGTTGGACTGCCTCCATCCCGTAGGTTAGGTAATATGGTGTCGCCCCGGTTGCGGTGCGAATTGACGTTCGATATCCCCATAGGGCAAAAGGTATTTTGTCGGGCCAGTCCCGGTAATTATCACCCATCTTTTTTAGTATGGTGACAATTGTTTTATTAGCCGCCTCTACTGCTCCATTTGTTTGGGGACGGTAAGGCGAGGAAGTATGCCTTTGAATTTTATATTTGGTCAGCAGGGCCGCAGCCTCGGCTTGAAAATGAGTCCCGTGATCACTAATAAGTTCAGAGGGAATCCCATATCGACATATTATCTTGTTCTGAATGAACTTGGCTACATGCTTGGCATTGAGAATGCGATATGATTCAGCTTCGACCCATTTGGTGAAATAGTCGATAGCTACCAAAATAAAGCAGTGCCCACCGGTACTAGAGGGATTTATTTTCCCGATTATGTCGATACCCCATGTTGAGAATGGCCAGGGTGACGTCATGGTATAGAGTAGCGATGACGGCATATGTTGCACATTGCCAAAGATTTGACAGTTATGACAATGTTTGACATACGACCGGCAATCGGCTTCCATGGTATTCCAATAATAACCGAGCCTCATGACTTTCCGGACCAGCATGTGGGCATTCATATGTGGGCCGTTCTCACCATCATGTACTTCTGCCATAACCTTTTCGGCCTTATACTTGTCAACACAAAGGAGAAGAGCCCCCTATGCCGTCTTTTTGTACAGTTGTCCGTCGTCGGTGCGGATAAACTGGGTGGCTAGCCTTCGTAAGGCTTTTTTGGCTCGACCTCCCGTCCCGGGAGGGTATTCTCCGTTTGTTAGGTATTTTAACACAGCTTGGTACCACGGTTCGGGATCAGTTATCTCAATGTCTTCGATGTCGCAAATGTATGCTGGCTCGGACCGTCTTTCGACGCAAATTGGCATATTGGTCACGTGGTCGGGAATATTCAGTAAAGATGCTAATTTTGAGAGTGCATCTGCAAATTGATTCTCTTCCCGGGGTAGGTATATGTACTCTACCTTTTGGAATTGTTTCTCGAGATCCCTTACTCGTGCCTGGTAGGCCACGAGATTAGCATTTCGAGTCTTCCATTTTAGAAGTGCTTGGTTAATGACCAAGGATGAGTCACCATGTACCCGAAGATTTGTAATCCCCAGATTGGCGGCGGCTTGTAGCCCGTAAATGCATGCTTCGTATTCTGCCGCATTATTGGTAACATCAATGTCCAGTTTGATGGAGACGGGAGTATGTTCCCCTTTTGGTGAAATTAGGAGGATCCCAACTCCGAACCCTCGAAAATTGGATGCTCCATCGAAGTATAAATCCCAGGTTTCAGTATCAGTATGGAAAATATCTTCGTCTGGGAAGGACCAGGTGTCGGTGTGTCCTTCCTCGGTTACCGGGCTATCGGCGAGAAATTCAGCTACTACTCGACCCTTGATAGCTTTTAACGGTACAAACTTCAGGTCGAACTCTGCCAGCATTAGAGTCCATCTAGAGATTCGACCGTTGAGAACGGGCTTTTCGAAGATGTATTTGATGGGGTCCATCTTGGATAGCACATGGACCTCGTAACTGAGCATATAATGTCGGAGTTTCTTAGTGGCCCAGACTAGAGCCAAACACGTCTTTTCGAGCATGGTATATTTGCACTCATACTCTAAAAACTTCTTGCTGATGTAGTAAATGGCTCTTTCTTCGGAGTCAACTGTCTGAGCCAACATAGCCCCCATGGCTGGCTCGGTCGTCGTTAGGTATAACGACAGAGGCAAACCGGGTTGAGGTGGCATTAAAACTGGCGGTGCAGACAGAATTTCCTTGATCTTGTCGAAAGCAGTTTGGCACTTGTCATCCCATAGTACCTGTTCTCCTACTTTCAGTTTCTTGAAAATTGGTTCACACACCATGGTTAGTTTGGAAATGAACCGACTGATGTACTGGACTTTCCCGAGGAATCCCCTTATTTCTTTTTCGGTTTTAGGAGGTTGCATCTCGGTAATGGCTTTGATTTTAGTTGGGTCGACTTCGATACCTCGTTGGCTAACGATATGACCCAGTAATTTGCCTGATGTTACCCCGAAACTGCACTTTTGAGGGTTTAACCTCATGTTGTACTTGCGCAGTCGGGTGAAGAACTTTCTTAGGGCGGTGATGTGACCGTCCCGTTCTTTGGATTTGACGATCATGTCGTCTACATAAACTTCTACCTCTTTATGCATCATGTCGTGTAATAAAGTGGTAGCAGTCCTTTGATATGTGGCCCCGGCATTAATGAGGCTGAAAGGCATGACGGTATAGCAGTAAGTACCCCAAGGTGTTGTGAAGGTAGTCTTACTCATATCTTCTTCCGCCATCTTGATTTGATTATACCCGGCGTACCCATCCATGAATGATAGAAGGGCATGATCGGTCGTGTTATCCACCAGTATGTCGATGTGTGGTAACGGAAAATCATCTTTCGGGCTCTCCTTGTTAAGATCCCGAAAATCTACACATATCCGCACCTTACCGTCCTTTTTAGGAACCGGCACGATGTTTGCCACCCAGTCCGGATACTCGGACACTTGTATGAAGCCGGCTTTGAATTGTTTGTCGACTTCTTCTTTTACCTTGAGAGACCACTCGGGCCTCATCCGACGAAGCTTTTGTTTGACCGGTTTGCACCCGTCTTTGATTGGTATATGGTGCTCGGCTATTTCCCGGTCTATCCCCGGCATGTCCTTGTAGGACCATGCGAAGACATCCTTGAACTCTTGGAGGAGGCTTACGAACTGTTGTTTCTCCTCGGGATCTAAGGATAACCCTATCTTAAATGTTTGAGGTTCTAAGGCGGTTCCCACATTTATGGACTCGGTTTCTTCGATCACCGGGTTTCGGGACTCCCTTTGCTCTAGTTGCTCGATCAGATGCGGAGGTAAGGGTACCTGTTCGTCTGGTTTCTCAATGTCATAGCATAAAACATTTTTAAATGCAGAATTTGAAAGAGACAAGTCGTAAGCAGAACGGTTGTTATTATTGATTGAAAATTTGGAGAACAGCTCAAAGAGAGCAGCCATCTGATCATTGGTCAGTGGCGGGATAGGTAGGGCACTCGGGACAGACCCCGAAGTGCCAGCAGCAGGAATAATAAAAGGGAGAGGGGTAACAGGAGTGACTCTAGCACCGACTTCCCTAGATTCGACCTCAGACTCTGACTCAGACTCCGACTCAGACTCGGACTCAGACTCAGGCATGTCTCCCTCTCCGGTGACCAGCTTCTAGATCCTTCCCTGACTGTCAGTGCACTTGACAGTCTTCCTCCAGGCCCTGTTTCCTGTCTCGGAACCAACATCCGAGATCAGCTTGGTCGGGTCAAACCTGTTGCTGCGGAGGATCAGGTTGACCAGGTCTTCCTTTGGAGTTCGGGCTATGGTGTCTTCCCCAAATAGTAGCCCTAGAGCGGGCTCAACATCTTCAGCTCCGTTGGATTGGATGAGGGCGAACACGTCATCCGGGATGTAGTTGCAGTCCCGGGCCAAGTGGGTCCCGAGCTGCATAGCATTGGGTTGGTATAGACCAACATGGATAGCCCCAAACACCGGTGTGACAAAGTAGTCAGCCAACCGTGGGCTATAAGGGCTCAAGTAGATACCCTTAAGGATGTTGCAGGCCTTTTCGATCCCTGCTCGGACAACACTGTCGGGGGTGATGGCATAACCGAGACCAAAGTGAGATTCTTCGTCTTTGAGAACCTCAATGATCTTCCCAGCTGGAAGATCGGGTCGAGAGGTAGCCCCCGGAAAGCACCCAAGGTTTTGGAGCATCGTGTCGATGCTCGTAGTGAAGTAAGGCCTAAAGAGGTACTCTTCCTCGATCATCCCCACAAAATCGAACCCCCAGAGGTCCGTGCGTCCCGTGGCGTTACAGCTAGCCACAGTCATTGGTGTTGCCTCTAAAGTGATGACATCGTTAAGGAGAGGCATCTTGATCTTTCGGTGGAGGGTGGAGGACACCGCCTTGACCGCGTGGATCCAAGGCCTACCTAGGAGCAAGTTGAATGATGAGGTGACATCGATCACCTGGAACTCGAGCTCCTTTTCTATCGGACCGGTTATGATGGTCATTTTCACGGCCCCAGCTACCGACTTCGGGCTCCCATCGAAAGCTTGGATGGTCTGAGCAGTCGGGATATAGTCAGCCTCGGTAATGCCGAGGGCTTTTGCGGTCCTTAGAGGAAGGACATTCACAGCGGACCCATCATCAACCAGGGTCATAGGGAGGTATTTTCCTCGGCAAACCACCGTAATGTAGAGGGCCAGATTGTGGGAGGCCCCGAATGGCGGTAGGTCGGCTTCGGAGAAAGTGATCGTCGGACCTCCTTCCTTAGCTTTGGCCTTTAGGTGGGGCAGGACCGTGGCTACCATCTCAGCAGGGGTAACCAAAGAGTCAACCTTAATTTGATCGAGAGCCTTTGTAAGTGCTTCTCGATGTTCTTGAGAACTAACCAGGAGTTGCCATATAGTGAGGTCAACTCGGGCTTTCTTCAATTGTTTCACGAGAGCCGTCTCAGCAGTTGGCTCTTTAGGGGCGACCTCCGTAATGACGGTTGTCGGGATAGGGGCGTCCCTAGAGCTAGTGGCTTGGTAGGGACGACCAAGGTGGTTACTGGTTAGGACTCGGGATTTAGTCTTTCGAATCTCCTCGGCGGTGATGGGGACAGCTTCCTCTTTTGCGAGGTAGACATCATCTTCGTCGTCGAACCAGATCCCGTTCACTTGCGGGATAAATGGAGAGACATGGTGGGAGCAATCAATAACCTCCCCGGTAAAGATGGCGTGGGAGCTTAAAGGGTTCTCCTTGTTGCTGGGCTTATCTCCGGGTAGCGGGATTTTACCGCTTTCAATCAGGTCCTGAATCAAGTGCTTCAGCTTCCAGCACTTCTCGGTATCATGCCCATTACCTCGGTGGTACTGGCAATAGGCTTGGGCATTGTAGTTCTTGGAGCGTCGCTCGACCGGAACTTCAGGAGTTGGGCCTATCGGTTGGATTAGGCCTTTAGAGGATAACCTTTGTAAGGCATAAGTATAGGTCGTACCTATGTCAGTAAAAACCCGAGGTGGGGTGTTCTTCTTGGACGGGGCATCTAGTAGATTAACCGCGTCGAAAATACTGCGGGTTACAGCTTGAGGCTTGGTAGTGGAGGAAGAAGCCCCTTGGTAACCCTTAGCAGCGGCCTTAGTGAGGCCTTCCAGTCTTAAGTCATCTTCGATCCTCATACCCATTTCATTAAGGGTGGTGAAATTGGGTATGACAGCATATCGGAGGTGAACCCGGTAGGATGGGAGGAGGTTCTTGACAAAAGCCTCCACCAAAGTCTTCTCACTGGGCTTATCGACCAGTTTCACGCTCTCGGCCCTCCAGCGTTGAAGGTATTTGGTAAAACCTTCCTTCGGCTCTTGGGCCATAACCTCTAGAGATCTCATTGTGGTTTGGATCTCGGTGTTGTCAGCATAGTTCCGAGCGAACTCGGTGGCCACATCATCCCAAGTAGGGTATTTCTTTGGGTCTAGCCTGTAGTACCAGGCCCGAGGGTGCTTTTCAAGAGACGCAGCAAAGAGGTTCTTGAACATGGTAGAGTCCACCCCTTTGATGGCCATAAACTCCTTGAAGGCCCGTACATGTAGTAACGGGTCTTCAGTCCCTTCGAACATGGGCAAACCGGTGAGGTTCAGGTTTGCAGGCAGCTTGTCACTCAGTGGGTTATACTCACGACTATTCTCCCGATGGATATTATTACTCCCAGTCAAGTGAACTTGTTCCTCTAGTCGGCGTACTGAGCTAACTAGATCAGCCAGAGGCCCAATAGTCCCGGCATTTGGAGTACTGTGCTCCACCGCAGCCAATCGAGTGACGATGGCAACTTGTCCAGCCCTCATTTCATTCAGTTGGGCGTCGATGTCGGCTTGTTTGTCGACCATGGCGTCCACAGAGGTTTTCAGATCAGCTAAAGCAGCTTCCATTCTGCGAGTATGTCTGGTTGATGGTGGCCTGTCTGTAAGAACACCACGTAATCAGAAACCGAACCCAGTCTTGGAATCAAAGGAAAAAATACGTCCCGAGCGACCCAAAGGAAAGGATTGAGCGGAAAAGACTCGAGAAAGACACCTAGACGGATGACCCGTGGGTGGTATGACTTCCTTAGGACTTCGGCTTTGTGGGCCTAGTCCCGTTCGAAGGAAGGTCCATGTGAGATTACTCCCCAGACTTTTGACTCGAGTGTATGGACGGACTTTCCTTTGTAGGGGTATGCCCTACGCGGGTTGGTCGTGCCTTGACAAATAAGGCGAACTCGGGAAAGGGGGGAAACTCGTGATATAAGATCGACAGAGTTTCGACGCTATAAACCCTCTATGTACTATGCAAAGACCCGACACACGGATAGACGGTAGGTCCTATAATAAGGAAGGTTTATTTTAGGAAAGTTGAAAGTTTTGGAAAGGTTGAGGTTAAAATGAACGAATTTCCGAGAGTTTTGAAAACTGAAAACGGAACTTCGAAAACCGAGATTAGAATTTTGGAAAGGAAAATTCCGAAAATCAAGGTGGTGGGGGCGGAAATTCGAGAATTAAAACGGACAGCATGCCGACTACAGAAAAGGATATTTTGAGTCAAATCATTGATCCTAAATTTCGGCGGCATTCCGAGTTTTGAAAATTGGATATTTTGAAAAGGTGAGTCCCGAAATGGGCAGCATTTCGGGTTTTTCGAAATTGGGCGTTTTGGAAATACGGGTCCCGAAATGGACAGTATTTCGGGTTTTTCGAAAGGTGGGTATTTTTGGAAAGATGCAATTTTGAAATGACGGTTTTTGAAAAGTGACACGGAAACCAAGTAGCACGTAGTCAAACAAGCATTATAACGACGCTTATGTATGCATTACGCTAAGTCTCGGTCGGTCAAAATAGGGTCTATACCAACAACGATAGCTTTCTCGTGTGATGGACGGACTCCTTAAGCCGAGTTGGTCTTAGGACATGCCGCGAAACCGAGACGAGTTCCACCATCGAAGCCTTTAGCGCACCCATGTAGGAATGCACCGTGGTATAGTGGGACGTCGGTCACAAGTAACCGGCCCGGGCAAATTTGGGTTATGCATGAATCATTAAACTAATGCGCGCACACTAATCAACGAACGATTTCTCTTCGAGTCTCACCCTAGGAACCCCGATGACATGTGGTACATCAGGTATCCCCAGCGGAGTCGCCAAATTGTGGACATGACGTAGGTCCACCCCGACACGGCGAAGCGCGGGTTTGGGTAGGCGAATGAATCTCGTGGTAAGATTGTTCTCGGGTTCGAAATTTAAGTCAAAATGGAGTCGCCACCGAATTTTGTGGTTATTCGGAACCATACGAGCCCACTCTATGTCGTCATGGGCTTTACACAAAGTAAGCCCACTCCGATTTCAGAGTTCATGGGGCTCGTCCCTTTGCATTGTTATATCGATACCGTTTACACCGGCTTTCGTATATAAAATGACTCTCGTGTGCCAAGAGTTTCGGACATCCGGAAACCAAAGGTTTTGAGTAAGGGGTGAGGGTACGTGTTGGGAAGCCCACTAAGGACACCCAACCCCACCCGCACATGGCGGCCTCTACTAAGACACCGTTCGTGTTCGTGTACGCGCGCTAGTAAATTGATTAAATGATATGCAAACAGCGTTTTGTCTAAGCATGTGAATTTTGCGTTAACTACGTCATTTAATGCATCTTATTATTTGTCGAAATGATTTAGCATGCGAGGTTCATTTATAAAGCGTAAAAGCAAGTAAATAAACAAAGCTCAAAAATAAATAGAAATAACGTACAAATTACACGGGCGGAAATACAACCCGGAATTCACAATACAACATTACGTAAAGAAATGATAAGCGAAATAAAAATAACGCATTAAAAAAAATAGAAACGGACCCGTATATAAACTAGACCGCGAAATATGTAGATGGACTAACCCCGATTAAATACGCATTGTGTCGCATATTAAACGAAGGACGGGAACATGAGACTGTGGCATATTGCTAGCCTAATCTCACATCTCGTAGTCTTGTCCCGACTTATCACGTCAAAAGGTGGTCAAAGTCGTTCTACGTGTCATGATGTGCATGTTTTTGAAAATAGGATAGTCACGTGATAGTCTTTACAGGTGATGACTAAAGTCGATAAAAGACGGAGGCTTGAAACGTGTGTCAAACCCCTCGGATTTTTGGGTTACAGGACCCACTCGACCGAGTTGTGGTTCGACTCGGTCGAGTACACCTTTAACGTGGCTACTGCCCACTTTTTGGGGTGCTACTCGATCGAGTGCCCCCTGTACGAAGCATGGCTCATTTCGTTTTTATGACTTAAAATCGATGAACGGCCAAACCAAATACAAATATTGCACGATTTGTATTTAATTCGGCCTTCGGTGCTATAATCATGTATGAACGATTATAATACCGTCACTGGAGTTTTAGGAAAACGTTTACGTTAGATTAGAAAGTTTTGAATTAGTGACGAAATGTATCCCTCTACGTCACGACATCAGAACTAACCCTTTCGGGTTACGTGATGTCGGTTTTCGTGTCAACGGGTTTCGTACCAATTATGGAAATGGGATTAAATGCGTTCAACTACGATCGTTTGCAATCGCGTCACGCCCTTGAGTACGCTGGGGCGGGGCTCCTCGAAAGGGCTCCACCTCCATTGTTGCTCGTAAAGGGATTAGACGGATTTTAGGCAAAAATCGTAGTCAAACGGATTTAAAACCGGAATTTGATACTAGTTCACGTATACACGGTATTATTAATGTTAAAGACGATAAAATGATATAAAACGAAAATATAAAAAATGCACAAATGTTAGTGTTAGTGTTACTAGATCGATATAACTATAATACAAAATACGATAGAATAAATGACAAAAGAACGAGATAAAAGGGATCGAAATGGGGTTTAGGACACCCTCAACATACATTCTAGGTATAGGCCTCGGAAATGGACTCGTGAATAGCGGCACGGCTTGGGAGTATCGAGGCTGTACGCGAGTTATGCTGTGTATGTGTCGGTTTATCGAGGGACGAGAGCTCGGTTTTTAGTGTGTTTTTGGCTTAGGATTTCTAAGGCTTGTAAGGTGATGAAGTAGGGTTGAAGTAGGGTAAAATGTCTCAAAAAAAAATCACTGAAATGCATGGGGGGGGGGGGGGTGAAGCGGTATTTATAGACTTCACCCCTCGACATAGGGGCACTCGATCGAGTGGCCCTAGTGCACTCGATCGAGTGCCTTCGCAAACGGGCCAAACCCGGGTTCAAAAGGCTCCACTCGATCGAGTGGGGTCAATCCACTCGATCGAGTGGGTCAAACGGGTGAGATAAAATAGGGAAGTTTTGACTTAATTGATTTGTTTGTTTTATTTTTGAATTCTGATTTTTGCGCCAGCTTTTGGGGACGAATGTGGCTGATTTATGAGACGGTTTCGTCTTTGACCGGGTTTTGACCCGGTCGCCAAAAGACGGGATTTATCTTTGGTGTCGGTTTTGGCCCAAATTAGTCTCATTTTGCTCGGAACGACCCACTGGGCCTGGATTTGAGGTCTGTTTTGTGAGATTTTTACTCCGCTAAAAGTCCATGTTGGATATTATGAATTCCGAGCCCAAGTCCGAGTATACCAAGTCACGTTGACGTCCGATCATCATCGGGTGTTTTTCGGAGACTACCATAGACACGTGGCAGTCAAAATGCGGGTGTCTACAGAGTCGTACCAGGAATCTCGAGATGGTTAATTTACCCTTTAATCCTTAAGAGCTCTATTTGACTCTCAATTTTGTCCTCTCCTTAGCTTTTCTTAAATTTTGCTTCTTCTTCCTTGACCTCTTTATCGGGTTTGAAAACATTTGTTTTGATTTATCGTTTATCCTTTTTCTATTTATCAGTTAATCTTTTTCCGTACTCCCTATGTTATGACAGTGTGACCAATTTAAAATTTTTGATTCCCTTGAAATTTTTACATTTTGAAGCGTAATTTCAAATTATGAAAATCCCCTTTTATAGAAGGTTTGTGTAGGTTAAACATTAGAGATATCGTGAAAATTTGTCATTGTTGAGTTATTAATTTGAAAACTTTATTCTTCATTTTTGTATTATTTTGATTTTGATTGATATCTATATTTAAATCTATTTCAAAATGTCGTAATAATTTATTTTATATTATTTTAAAAAAAAAAAAAAATTGTTTCGAATTCTGATTTTGGTTTTCAAGCGATCAAAATTTTATGAAAACTTTGATAATTGCAAATAGGTTGATTTCTATGAGATTTTATGTAAACGGTTTAACATTTTCTAGATAATTTCGTATGTATAAGTTTTCGTTTTAGTATTAGTGAACTCTTGAATCTGTTTTAGAAAACGTCTGACGGCTAGTTCGATTTTTACTAACTACAAAATTTGGTTTCTCAAAATTTTGTTTTGTCTAAAAACATAATATTGTCGAATTTTAATCAAACGTTGTATGTTGTTTTGAAGAGGTTTTGGATACTCACTTTTCCTCGGGTTTGTTGACAAACAATTTTTTTTATCATCTTTATTTTATCAAATAACTTTAACCTGCGTGTTAAATAATTTGAAAGATTTTACACTTCGGGTGGCGTGACCCAGTTAATTTTAAAATAAATATTTGCTTTCAATTTTTTATTAAATTTGAAGTTGTAAATATTTCGTTTATGAACCAAGATTTTTATGCGAATTAAATAACCTCATTTTGTTCGAGGGGAATAACTTCATTTCTATGATGTTTTTATGTCCTTGTAAGTTTCGGGGACGAAACTTTTTTTTTTGTGGGAAGATTGTAACACCCCTGATTTAATAAATTAAACAAAATTTTAAATTATAATCGTATTTTTATTTTGTTTACCATTTAACTCGCATTTCTTGAAATTATTATAAATCGAATTTACGTTTCAATCAATCTAAATTCCTAAAATTCTATTTACTCATTTTGTTTCTATTCGAGTTCCCGTTTCGATGGTTTATATTTATAAGTTCATTTTTTTTTTATAAACTTGAGTTTTTATTTTAAAAACTCGAAACTCGTTTTCATTCATTTTCTCCGTCACATTTATCATTTCCTAAGAAACCAATTTAATTCATCCTCGTCGAAAAGTATTCATCTTTTATCGAGAAACATTTTATAGTTATTCGGTTCATTGACTCATTTTTCTATAACTCGATCCTAAACTTATTTCTTTCGTGGGCTGACTTAAGACTCGACCCATTTAGCACTAAGCACCTCATTCCCGTCCCGTTTATCAAACTATTCTTTTAATACCCTATTCCCTTTTCTCAAGTGAACCGTCACCCTCACTTTTCCACCCACTACTTTATTGAAACCTACCTCCGCCTTCTCCGTTTTGTCTTCCACCATCGCTCTACTCCTTCGTCCCCTTTGTTCTGCTGCAATCTTTACCTCGTGAACTCGATTAAGGTAGTTCCTCCTTCCCTATCTTGTTTTTTTCCCTCTTTGGTTTATGTATTCGTTTTGTTTTCGATGCTAATCGTTTGTTTTGTGTGTCTCGGCCTTCGAAATTCCTCCTTTATTCTTCCTTTTTCTTCCATCTGCTTACTCCGTCGTTGCCGATTTCACTGTTGTTGGTGATTTCGTGTTTGCCACTGTTGGTTCGTGGTAATCGTTCTACCTTTGTTCCCATTCCTCTTCTTTGTTCTATTAATGTCGTTCCTCTGCTGCTTTGTGCGTGTTTCTGCTGTCTGTTTTGTCTCGGGTCTTCTTATAACTCCCCTTCCTTTCGTGCTTCTTGCTGTCGTTGTTGTTCGATGTTTTTTTTTTTCGGCTGCGGTTTGCTGTTGATAGTTGCTGTCGTTGTTTTGTGTTGCTGCTCTTTATTGCGTCATATCTTTTCTTCTCCTTCGTCTTCTTCTCTTCTTCAATCCGTTTCTGCGTGGTCATTTCCATCGAATTCTTATTTTTTTCGGTTTTCGAGGTTGTTGTTTGTGCTACTGTTTTGTGGTTCGTTTACTGCTGCTTTGTTGTTGCCGATTTCGGTCGTTTCTCCGTTCGGATGTCGTCCTTTGTTCAGTTGTCCTCTGCTGTTACTCGTTCGCTGCTGTTTAGTCGCTCTAGTGATGCTCGTTGTTCTCGTGTGTACTGTGTTGGCCTCGTTTTTGTGCTGCTGCTTTCTCCGTCTTAGTTTGTTCTTCATTTCCCGTTGTTTTTCTCCCTTTTCAATCGACGATTACTGTCGTTTTGCTTCTCCACTTGGGTATAATCTATCTTGACCCATTCTTATTATTCTAGCCTTCCTCGTTCTGGATTTATCGATTGTACCTGAATCCAACACTTTTCTCTTTCTTTTGTGGTGTCAACTCGATTTACGTTAGAAGATTAATGATTCTACAACGTGGAGCCTAAAGACGTTGCTATTGAAGTTCCGATGCTTGGATAGATGGATTGAAGGGAGTGCATTGATGATTTCTCACGAGGTAACTTTAGGGCGTTACTCGATATTATATCGTGTGTTGAGTAGTAGTATGTAGTAGATACTTTACCTTTATTTTTTTTAGCTACGTATTATTTGCTAAAATATATTATTTCAATTCATGCGTCTTATAAACATTTTATAACTTCGATATCGTTTTATAAATCGTTATTGATTTTTATTATTATTGATCATTATAATATTTTGTTAAGTTATCGTGACACTAATAACTAAATAATATTAGTTTCATAATTTTGTCATATTTCATTAAATTGTTATTTTAACTTAAAATCGTACTTTTATATAATAATCGAAATTTGTATACTTTTTAATAAATTAGTTTTCATTTTACGACTTATTTTAATAAATTAGAAAATTGTTGTTTAGTCTGAAATACATTTTTGTCAAGACTTTTTCCACTAAATAACTTCTTATCATCATGATTTAATATTTTTATTAGAACCCGTATTGTTCATTAATAAAGTTAATTACTAAAGACGATTTGAAAGATTTTAAATTTCGTTTTGGTTCTAAACTTCTACACTATTTATATTTTATTTATATTTACCATTTTGTTTCTAAATCGTATATTTTCTAAAATTTATTGTTTTAACTCGATTTTCTTAAATATTTATAGAATACTATGTTTTCACTTATTACATTTGATTTGTACCTTTGATAACGAACTTAGAAATATATTATGTTACGATAACAACGATATTAATAAAATGTTTACTAATCATAAATGCTATTTTGGTACATTTAACGTATTTGAACACTTTATGTATTTCTATAAGAATATTTCTAATTGTAGTAAATTTCTATAAATAGGAAGTTTCCTTTTAACATAAAATGTTTATCTCTTTTACCTTCATATTATTCACTTTGAACATTCTATTTGAATATCGATAATGACTTGGTTTTGGAGTTATGGAATGAGGACAAGTGTACGGGTAGAGTAATACAGTCTAGGGTATACATTTTGCCATCAACTATAAAGTTGGTGTGTCGATGTTGAGACACATTGGTCGTTGAACTGAGCATGGTTTGTGTTCAGGAGTGTGTATATTTTGACCTTAAACTTAGATATCGCATCGTGTAAGTCGCCGTCGGGTTGAACTGGATTACGGTTGGTGTCCAGGAGGGGTGTACATTCCTTAAGCCAGGACCTCGCTGCACGCAGTCCTGTTATAGTTGAGTTGCCTAGTTAGAGACCGAAGTCTGATTTGTTTTGACTAAATTCTCGAAGCTAGTTTAGTATGATCCTAGTGAAAGTCTAATCCGTTACACTGATTGATTTCCATAACGCCATTTTGGATTTTATAATTATCGATTTGTTTTGACTTGCAGGTTGTCAGTCGCTTTAAGTTATGCTAAAAACTTATGTTACTATATTGTTTTAATTGTTTTCTGTTTTACCTATTTTGATATAGTAATATTATTATTTTTCATATGATATAATATGGCTGGGAGAACGTCCGAGTTACTCCCCACTGATGTGGCTGTTATGTTTATAACATGACAGGTATTTGCTGCTGGGTTTTGGGTGTGAGCTAGCGAGTAGCATGGATCCTAATCTATCAATTATGTTACTTCTGGATTTTTGTAAACCCTTTTAAGGATGTTTATTTTAGCCCTTTTTGTAAAAAGTGGCCTTTGTATCGACTGACCATTTCTTTTAATAGAATATAGTTTGTCGGTGTATTATAATCTCATTCTACAGTGTTTCCGCCACTGTATTGCATTAGAATTTATAAGGGATTACAGAGGGGAGAACGAGTTGTGTAGAAGTAGGCACGAACTCGTGATTGTGTGTCGAATGAATGAGGTGGGGGGGTATTTATAGGTGTTTTTGGTCCTCGTAACCCATATGGACGCCTGGGGTCATGCGGCTCGGTCTTCAGGCGCCTGGTGTGAGGCAGTTTTGTCTTCAGGAGCGTGAGCTGAGGCTGTCGAAGTTTTGAAGATCCGGTATCAAAACTTTCCAAAACGAAGAAGATGTATATCTTAGGTATCTTGGAGGTTAAGGCTTTCGTATAACCCTAGTGTTTGATGTTAATTTAATCTTTCCGAGTAATTATTTGATCCGTTCTATAGAAAAACTATCTAAAACATCGCGAACCCGTATCGCGTTGCAGTCCGATCGTCATCGAGTGTTTGTTGGGCACTCCTACAGCCACCAAGTCCAAATCTGGGTGTCTACAAAAGCCCCCACTTTGACTGAGGCTTGGACAAGGCGAAAGTCAAAGTATAGCAACCCAGGTCTATCGTGGATTACGACCTGGTGGCTGTCAGGTCGGGACATTTTATGTCCGTTGGACTACGTGGTGAGGCCCGCCAGCCAAAGCTTAGAAATGATACCTGACGTCTCCGCCCGTGGTTTTTATGTCCGTTGGACTACGTGGTGAGGCCCGCCAGCCAAAGCTTAGAAATGATACCTGACGTCTCCGCCCGTGGTTGTCTGTCGGGGCCAGGGCCCGTGCTTGTCATCTCATCTCGGGTTTGTTGTTTTAGTAGTTTCGGACTTTTTGCTTAAGTATATTTATTGGTGTCTTATTTTTGATTTAATCCCTGGTGGGTGGTTACATTAAGTCAGATTTATCCCTCCCGGGTGGTTGCGTTAGATTTATCTCTCTCTGGTGGCTGCGTTAGATTTATCCCTCTCGGGTAGCTGCGTTTAGATTCATCCCTCTCGGGTGTCTGCGTTAGATTTATTCCTCTCGGATGGTTGCGTTAGCTTTATCCCCCTCGGGTGGCTGCGTTAGATTTATCCCCCTCAGGTGGCTGCGTTAAATTTATCCCTCTCGGGTGGCTGCGTTAGATTTATCTCTCTCGGGTGGCTGCGTTAGATTTATCCCTTCTCGGGTGGCTTCGTTAGATTTATCCTTCTCGGGTGGCTGCGTTAGTTTTATCCCTCTCGGGTGGCTGCGTTAGATTTATCCCTCTCGGGTGGCTGCGTTAGATTTATCCCTCTCGGGTGGCTGCGTTAGAGTTATCCCTCTTGGGTGGCTGCGTTAAATTTATCCCTCTCGGGTGGCTGCATTTTTAGATTTATCCCTCTTGGGTGGCTGCGTTTTTAGATTTATCCCTCTCGGGTGGCTGCGTTATATTTATCCCTCTCCGGTGGCTGCGTTTAGATTTAGTGATTGTTTTGCCTTTAAAATACTAGTGTTGATGTTTAAGCTTTTTGCATTAGTTCTTGGGCTTGCATTTGCTTAGTGAATTAATCTGGGAGTGTGCTAAAATAATAATGCCCCTGGGATGTGAATTGAGTGTGCTTAGGGACTTGCTAGGATAATATATTGCTCCGAGTGCTTTGTGGCCTGTTTTAGACTAACAGATTGCTTCGAGTGCTTTGAGATTGTAGATTTGTTTTGTTCGCCTTATCACGCGGACAAGTGCGAGCATTCTTGTTAATCGTACTGTAGATTTGTTTTGTTCTTTTTATCACGCGGTCAAGCGCGAGCATTCTTATTAATCGTGGTTGTCGTGTTCTTTTATTGCTGGGGGTCGATTTCGACTAGAGGAGGTTTTAAGGCTTGCTTTATGGGTTTGAATTTACTCCTCACTCCCTCGATTGGCGTCTAAGACGGTGCGTGCTCGTCCAGCTAGGTTTCCGACGGGGATTGAATGGAGGTTGGCTAAGGCTAAGAGCACGATGAGTCACTATTCTTCGGAGAATGTGTTGGTGAACTAGCTGCGCCTTGCAGATGTAAGTTTCTTTCTTACAGTTTGTTTTAGTAGCCCCCAAGGTTTAGGATTGTTGAAGTGTTAGTTTTATTTGGTTTTATCACTTGTTTTGTCCTATGGTCTAGTGTTTGCTTTCATTTTGAACGATTCGCTTTTCTTTTAGCTGGCCGATTTGGCTGATGCTGTTCAGCCCCCAGACTTGCCCTTGACACTGCTCATGGTCGATGTGGCTGGGGTAGCCTTTACATAGCCTCTTTCCCGGTTTTTTGCTGAGGAGATGGAGGCTGGGATGGAGTGGCGTGACCGGGTATACCGGGTAAGTTTCAGTTTCTGTTTTGGATCCTAAGGGTTTGGTTTTGTTTGGCTAACTTGCGCGGTTTCACCTTTCGGGTTTCGTCGGCTTGCCATCGGCGGTTGTGGCAGGCTGCCAACTGCTTCAGGGTCCATGCCTCGAGGGTTTCCCGTGATACTTCGGGACCTCGATCGGTAAGTGCGTGTACCTAGGGTTGGCTCTTAGATTGTTTGCGTGTTTCCCTAATGCTTAAGTGTACTTGTAGGACACCCCAGACATGGTGGGGCAGGTGGAGACTCGGAGGACCAAGTTCCAAAAGAACCGTCTCATTTTATATATCACTTTCTTGTAATCCTTTTAGGTTTTGTGAATTTTTGTAATTTGGTATTTTGATGAGCTATGTAAGGGAGGGATCTTGATGAATGTTATTTGAGCTTGTTTGTTAGGTGTGAAGTGAAGATGAAGTCTCGAGGAGAGTACATGATGATAGAAGCTTGGGTTTGAGAAAAGGAGTCCGTTTTTGAAGCTTTGCACAAGCTTTTCGGGTATTGGAGGACAAGAAGATCCATCCCGGGCGAGTAGAGGGCTTCCCGACCGGGAAGGATGATCCATCCCGACCGGGAAGGATGATCCATCCCGACCGGAAAGGAGCCATCCCGACCGGAATGAGGGTGCCAGAATTCTAGTTCTCTGGAGTGTCTTCCCGACCGGACATGAGCTTCCCGACCGGGACGAGTGAGTCATCCCGACCGGGACCATCCATCCCGACCGGGACGAGCTCTGCTCCTCTTTTGGCCTCTTCTTTGTCATGTGAGCCCACCCAACCACTTTATACCCCCTCCCAACCTCCCTACTTATCCTTGCCCATATCATATAACCCATATACCTCATTTACATACCCTCACCTCATTTTCTCTTCACTTTACACCGATTTTCACATCAAATCCCACCTCCTCATACCATGGCAAGCTTAATACTTCAACCATGCGGGCTTATGAAGATTGAAGAGGAATAGCAATGACGAATACTAGCTATATACTGATATTGAACCTTGAGACGATGGAGCGAGTGAGTTGCTAACCTATGGGTATGACAACTATCCTTTCTTTTCCGTCTTTTATCGCTCGTCTTCCTTTGTTTGTCCCCTTCCCCTTTTACACTTTTGTGTCATGGTGGCCTTCGGGGCCTTGGTAATTGTTGCTCCCGACTCTCGATGATGTGACTACATCGAGAGTCATTTGAAAAAACCAATTTTACAAGATTTTCGCCCTTTTTGTAGGATTTAGTCAGATTTGGGAATCCGGGCTAGGTGACTTGATTACACCGTCCCCCCCCCCCCTCCCATTTCCTTTTATTTCCTTCATTTTATTTTTTTCCCCCATCCATATCTTTTCTCGTCTCGGCCCATGGTGACTTGACTACACCCTGGCTGGACACATTCTACCCTTTTTCCCCACTTTCCGTTTCATTTTCTAGCTTTATTTTCGTAGTTTCTTTTCTTTTTGGTGTCTCCACACACTACGATCGAGCATGAGGACATTGCTCGATTTAAGTGTGGGGGAGCGATATCCTATCGTAGTTAGTTTTGTTTTCGTAGTTTTTCGAAAAATTCTAAAAAAAAAAATCCCTAAAAATTTGAAAAATTTTCACAAAAAATCAAAAAAAGATTTTCTTTTGTGTGTTTTCCTTTTGTGTCGTTATGTCGTATGTTTGTTTGGTTGTGCGTGTTTCCCCCCCCCCCTTTTTCCTTGTAGGTCGCTTAATCACCGTTAACTTTGGAGGGCTTTCAAGACTTCCGGTAACATCTTTATCCCTTTTTATTCTTTATCTCTTGTGGAGTGTGGAGGAGATTTGTGATGATGTGTGCTCGGGTGGAGCTTTGTAAAGTTTGATGATGATTTGGTTGCTTATTTGGAAATTAGGGGTGGTGTTTGTTCTCTTTATGTGTTTGTTGTGTTTTGTCTTGTTTTGTTGCTTTTGCCTCTTTTTCTTTCGTTTTCGTCGAGTCTTTGTTTTGTGTTGTGTAGTTGTGTCTAGTGTGTAAAAAGGTTTTCGAAAACCCGGTTTTGAGGCTAGTGTGCAAGTGTTTACTTTCCCTTTCTAGTAGTATGAATCGAGTCTCGGACTTTAATCTAGTAGGATGACCCTAAATCAATAGTTTCGTTGGTCCTTTACCTTGACTCCACCTAGCTTACTAGGGATTTACTACGAGATTTGCATTTTGACCATTATGACCACCCACGGTGTGAAAAGGCCTTGGTTGCCGAGTCCTGTCCCTTAGGTGATCGTGTTTGGGATTGTTTGATTAGTCCATGTTCTCCACCTTTTTGTGGGTTTGAAGGGAAAGCGCGCTCCCGACTCACCCATTACCCTACCTCCTACACATATCCACAAAATAAAGTTGCAAATTGTTGAAATCATCTTTCTTAGTTGCAAAGAAATGCCTACAACTCAAATCTAGCCAAAAGGGCAAAGAAAAGAAAAAGAAAGAAAATGAAAGAAAGAAAAGATTGAAGAAAAAGAAAAGGCAAAAAAAGCCAAAAAGAAAATACAAAAGATGAAAAAGAAATGGCATAGCAACACACAAAGCAAAAATGCAAAAGAAAGAAAAAAATGCCAAAAGAAAACCGTCTCATAAAAAGAATCCCCACATCTCAAAAATAAGCCTTTTTCCGACTATTGCCGTGAAGAGCCTACCAAAGGACCGAGTCCCTAGGAAGGATGATAGCGGTAATGGTCGGTCTTCCCTCATTTTGCAATCGCATCCACCTTTTTACTTGGATTAGTTGAGCAGTTTTGGACATGGGACGACCCTCTTGGCTCATCGCTAAAGGGGGCGGGTTCTCACTTACCTACATTGTCGACTAACACCTTGGTTCATCCTTTTTCCATCCTGCCGATCGTCCCGTAGTACGTTCTTAGAAGGTTAGGAGGACCTAGGTAAGTTATCAACGTTTTTATTGCTTTGTTGCCATACTATTAGGGTTTAGTTCATTTCGATTTGTGTTATTAGCTTGGGAACGTTGTCACTTGCCTTGAGTCCTAAACAGGTGTTTCTTTCACCGCTTTTTAGAAGGAAGCGGTATTTATTTCTTTTTGGGTGTAACCGATTACTTGTTTGTTTGTGTGTTTGTTGTTTATGTGTTTTTGTGTCCGGTTGCATCCACAGTTTTGTCGCAAGACCTTACTTGCCTTGCGGAGTGCACTTTTACTCTAAGTGTACTCGCGTGAGTTGAAAGGGCGTAGGGTGCGCTAATACCCGCTCGGCTAGTTTAGTAGTTAGTTTGTGCTTACTCGAGGGCGAGTAAGGGTTAAGTGTGGGGGAGTTGATAAGTGTAGTTTGTAGTGCCTAATTTGTTGTGTTTGATCCCGTTTTCCCTTGTGAAATCGCTCTTTGGAGCGATTTCTAGGCTACTTATACTTCTTCTAGCTTGTTTTAGATTCCCAAGACCATTCGTGGAGAATTGGAAAGATTCCGACTCGTTTCCTACACTTTTGGAGCCAACGAAGAGAAGGAACGATCACTCGGTGCGTTGGATTCGATCCCGAGACCTTGGGACCCATTCCCGAGCCCCTTAGACTCGATCCCGAGACCAAAGAATCGATGAGAAGCCCATGAGAAGCAAAGAGGGACCTTAATGATCATATTGGAGGCCTACAAGAGCCTTCCCGGCCGAGACCAAGTGCCTTCTCGGTCGGGAAGGAGTGCAAGAAAGAGTAGGCTACTGGTTGGGCCGTCTCGGCCGAGACCAACCTCGTCTCGGTCGGGACCATCTCGTCTCGGCCGAGACACCCTCCTTCTCGGCCGAGATGACCCAGTTACAGCCCGCGCTTCCTTTTCCTTCTCCTTATTCATTGTAACCCTATAAATACCCCTCTCTTGTATTGATACACTATCTTATGAAACCCTAGACTACTTTTAGGGTAGATTATCTTAGATTAGTGTAGATTAGCTTAATCCCTCTTTAATTACTCCTTAATCTTAGTTTAATATTGTTGGATTACTCTTGTAATATTGGAATTCTTGGATATTATACCAATCTTGACAACATTGGTGAATGTTTTGGGTCTTCTTCTGTACAAGTGTTCATCTTTTCGATTCATCTAGTTTGGTATAATCTTTACTTTCTCTTTTCCTTTAATCTTTCATATTTAATCAAGTTTTCATCTTTTTTATTGTTTGTTGTTCATCTTTATTTGTTCTTCATAATGGATGTTGCTGTTCTTATGCTAGTTTCTCTTATTCTTGGTAGTCTTCCATTAGATATGTTTGAGTAAACTCTTGCTAGGGTTATTAGGGGGATTGGATGTAATTAGGAATGATTAGGGTGAGATGGGTGGTATTAGTTATAGTTTTTGTTGTTTCCCATTGACCTTGCAGTCCACTTGTTTGATGAAATGCTTGTGAGACTAGAGACGATCAATCCTTGTTTTTCTTGCCTCTTCTCTTGTATGTGTGAGTTTGGTTGGTTGGTTTGGTTCCCTCATTAGTAGCGAGAGCATGGTGAGGATGACCACTAGGTCGTTTAAGTAGCGAGAGCCCAATCGGAACCTAGGCTACGAAAGCATGCTAGTAACCCCGTTTCCTTCTTTTTATCTCCTTGACATCCATGAACCCGACCGAACCCTAGTTTCTTCTTATTGGTTTATTTGTTTCCTTTTGTCATTAGTTACTTGTTTAGCCTAGTTAGTTCGTGTTTTAGACCTTAGCTTAGACCTTACGTTAGCCTTCCTCTAGATTAGCTTGTCTCGAACCAAGTCCTAGACCGTAGCACACCTTGGTCCGACACCCCGTCCCTGTGGATCGACCCGACTTACCCTAGCTACCTAGCTTAGGTTCGTTGGTTATTATTTGACCGGTAGGATAGACGACAAACACTACCGTCAAATTGGCGCCGTTGCCGGGGACGGCGTAGTTTAGACTTTTGTGTGCTTAGTTTTAGACTTTGTTCTTGATTTTTGTGTTTTCTTCTACTTGTGTATCCCCGTTTTCCTTCTTCGGTGCTTATTTATCTCTTCCTAGTGCCTCAAAAGCACTAGGCTTCTAACGTTTTCTCAAGTGCTTCTAGTTCATTCAATGCATCAATGCAACGTTATGGAAATGGCACATCCAAGCTACCATCAATCATCATGGGACAATCATGGGGCAAGATACCAAGACCCAAAATTTTACCAACCATATCAATCTAAACAACAATCTTATGAACCCCGTCCATATGGTTATCATGAAAGTTGTCAAGGATCATTCCAAGATCCTAACAACTACCAAATACCCTCACACAACCCACAACCAAAAATCCCCAACTTTGAGCTTTGTCAAATGATGATTCAAATGCAAAAGAATCAACAAGAGATGATGGTTCAATTGCAAAGGAATCAACTAGAGATGATGATTCAAATGAAAAGGGATAAAGAGGAGTTCAAGGCCCAAATAGAGGTGCAAGATGCTCGAATCAATGCACTCATGGCTCGTATCACGATGTTGGCCACTCGATCTCCACAACTTGTTGAGGAAGGTTCATTTGGGCAAGAAGGTCGGGTGTCTCCACAAGAAAGTCAACCTGATCATGAAGCCATGAATGAAGAAGAGAGAGCCAATCAAGAGATCATTATTGACTGTTGCTTGGATGGTGAAGATATGGGAAGAATAGAGGAAGTTGAAGCTTCAAGGGTCAACAATGAGGAGGGAAGTGAACATGAATCTCAAGGTAACTCTTGGGGAGCCAATGTGATGAACCGGATCTTAACAATACAAAGCCAAGTGATGACATACCTCCTATAGGCCATATTGCCAAGGCGAGTGAAAAGGAACGTAATAATTGGGAGAAAGAGGTAGATGCCTTGGAACTTGCCTTGAATGGGAAATTGGAGGAGCCAATTGCCTCCAATGAAGAAAACTTGATGCCTTCTCCTCCTCTATCGCACTCGATTTCTAGTCCCTTGTCTTGTGAGACGGTTGATGAAGAGGATCTTTGTCGGACGGTGGAAAAGAGTGCCACTCTTGACCCCGTAGAAGAAGCAACCCCCTTAGGGTGTGACCTCCCAACTCATAATGCCAAGCTTGACTCTAGACCACCATACCTACCGGATGGTCATAAGAGTCGTTGCTATCATGGTTCGGAAGACCCGGAAGATCACAAGAACCCTGAGCATAATGAAGATGATTGCTTCTCGACTCCGACTTGGAAACTCTTGTTGATGGCTAGGATAGGCCACATGAGCGTTAATGAAGATGTTGCTAGGGCATTTGACTTACTCCTTCGAGCTCTTGATGGCTATGGAGGCGTAGATGGTGAGAGTATCTTAGTGTAAATATCTTTTTTCTTTTCTTTTGAGCTTGTGTATTTGTTTGGATAGTTTGGTTTCTAGGATTTGTTAGTTTTTGTGAAATCCTTGTTATTTAGTATTTTGATGAGTGATGTGAGGGAGGGATTTTGATGGATGTTTTGAGCTTATTTGATAGGTATGAAGTGAAGATGAATCTTAGAGAGGAGTGGTTATTGATAGAGCTTGAATTTTGAGCAAGGAGTTGGTTTTTGAAGCTTTAGACAAGCTTTTGGGGATATGAAAGGCAAGAAGACTCTTCCCGGCCGAGAAGAGAGAATCCCGACCGGGAAGGATGTCATCCCGATCGGGATGAGTGTACCAAAAATCGAGCTTTCTGTTGAGCCATCCCGACCGGGACGGGAGCTTCCCGACCGGGAAGGGTGTGTCATCCCGACCGAGACCGTTCATCCCGACCGGGATGGTATCCTACTCTTTCTTTGGCCTCTTCTTTGTCATGTGAGCCCACCCTACCACTTTATACCCCCTCCCAACCTCCCTACCAACCCTTGCACCTATCATATAACCCCTACACTTCATATACACACATTCACCTCATTTTCTGTTCACTTTACACCGAGTTTCACATCAAATCCCACCTCCTTCTACCATTTCTAGCTTAACACCTCGACCATGCAACCATATCGTGAATGAAGGGGAATAACTATGACGAAGACAAGCTTTGCGCCATTAGTGATCATTGAGATGATGGAGCGAGTGAGTTGCTAACCGATTGGTACTACAACTATCCTTTCTTTTCCGTCTTTTATTGCTTGTCTTCCTTTGTTCGTTCCCTTCCCCTTATACACTTTTGTGTCATGGTGGCCCTCGGGGCCTTGGTAGTCATTGCTCCCGACTCTCGATGACGTGACTACATCGAGAGTCATTTCAAAATCCATTTTTGCAAGTATATTCACTTTTTCTTTGATTTTACTTTCTTTTTATTGGATTTAGTAGGATTCGGGCGGAATCCGGGCTAGGTGACTTGATTACACCTAGTCCTCCCCTCCCATTTCCTTTTATTTCCTTCTTTTTATTTCTTCTCCCATCCATATCTTTTCTTGTCTCGGCCCATGGTGACTTGACTACACCCCGGCCGGACACATTCTACCCTTTTCTCCGCTTTTCTTTTTGATTTTTAGCTTTATTTTCGTAGTTTCTCTTCCTTTATTAGCTTCTCCATACACTACGATCGAGCATGAGGACATTGCTCGGTTTAAGTGTGGGGGAGCGATATCCTAGCCTACTTAGTTTTATTTTCGTAGTTTTTTTCGAAAAATCTTAAAAAAATCTTAAAATTTTGAAAAAATTCACAAAAATCAAAAAGATTTTCCTTTGTGTCTTTTCCTTTTGTGTCGTTGTGTTGTGCTTTTGTTGTGTTGTGTGTGTTTAGCCTCCCTTCTTTCATGTAGGTTGCTTAATCACCTTTAACTTTGGAAGGCTTTCAAGACATCCGGTAACATCTTCTTATCCCTTTTTCCTCTTTGTCTCTTATGGAGTTTGGAGGAGATTTGTGATGATGTGTGCTCAGGTGGAGCTTTGTGGAGATTTGCGGTTGATTGGTTGCTTATGTGGATGTTTCGGGGTGGTGTTTGGTTTGTTTGTTTGTTTGTATGTTTGTTTTCTTTTCTCTTATTTTGTTTTGTTTTGTTGTCTTTGTCTCTTTTTCTTTCGTTTTCGTCGTGTCTTTGTTTTGTGATGTGTAGTTGTGTCTAGTGTGTAAAAAGTTTTTCGAAAACCCGGTTTTGAGGCTAGTGTGCAAGTCCTTACTTTCCCTTTCTAGTAGTATGAATCGAGTCTTGGACTTTAGTCTAGTAAAATGACCCTAAATCAATAATTTCTTTGGTCCTTTACCTTGAGTCCACCTAGTCTACTAGGGATTTACTACGGGATTTGCATTTTGACCACTATGACCACCCACGGTGTGAAAAGGCCTTGGTTGCCGAGCCCCGTCTCTTAGGGGACCATGTTTGAAATTGTTTGATTAGTCCAAGTTTTCCACCTTTTTGTGGGTTTGAAGGGAAGGACGCTCCCCGACTCACCCATTTACCTACCTCCTACACATATCCACCAAATAAAGTTCCAAATTGTTGAAATCTCTTTCTTAGTTGCAAAAAGATATGCCTACAACTCAAATTTAACCAAAAGGGCAAACAAAGAAAAGATTGAAGAAAGAAAAGATTGAAGAAAAAAGAAAAGGCACAAAAAGCCAAAAAGAAAATACAAAAGATGAAAAAGAAATGGCATGGCAACACAAATAGCAAAAATGCAAAAGAAAGAAAATGCCAAAAAAATCACCAAACAAAAAGAATCATCACCTCTCTAAAATAAGCCTTTTACCGACTATTACCGTGAAGAGCCTACCAAAGGACCGAGTCCCTAGGAAGGATGATAGCGGTAATGGTCGGTCTTCCCTCATTTTGCAAGCATATTCCACCTTTTTACTTGGGCTACTTAGAGGATTTTGAACATGGGACGACCCTCTTGGCTCATCGCTAAAGGGGACGTGGTCTCACTTACCTACAGTGTCGACTAACACCGTGGTTCATCCTCTTTCCATCCCGCCGATCGTCCCGTAGTACGTTCTTAGAAGGTTAGGAGAACCTAGGTAAGTTACCAACGTTTTTATTGCTTTGTTGTCATACTATTAGGGTTTAGTTCATTTCGTTTTGTATTATTAGTTCGGGAACGTTGTCACTTGCCTTGACTCCTTAACCGGTGCTTCTTTCACCGCTTTGTAGAGGGAAGCGGTATTTCTTTCTTCTTGGGTGCAACCGATTGCTTGTTTGTTTGTATGTTTGCTTGTTTATGTGTTTTTGTGTCCGGTTGCATCCACAATTTTTTCGCAAGACCTTACTTGCCTTGCGGAGTGCACTTTTCCTCTAAGTGTACTCGCGTGAGTTGAAAGGGCATAGGGTGCGCTAATACCCGCTCGGCTAGTATATTAGTTTTTATTAGTTTAGTAGTTAGTTTGTGCTTACTCGAGGGCGAGTAAGGGTTAAGTGTGGGGGAGTTGATAAGTGTAGTTTCTAGTGCCTAATTTGTTGTGTTTGGTCCCGTCTTCCTTTGTTTAATCGCTCTTTGGAGCGATTTCTGGGTTACTTATACTTCTTCTAGCTCGTTTTAGGTTCCCAAGACCATTCGTGGAGAATTTGAACGATTCTGACTCGTTTCCTACACTTTTGGAGCCAACGAAGAGAAGGAACGATCACTCGGTGCCTTGGATTCGATCCCGAGACCTTGGGACCCATTCCCGATCCCCGAGAATCGATGAGAAGCCCATGAGAAACAAGGAGAGACCTTAATGATCATATTGGAGGCCTAGAAGAGCCTTCTCGGCCGAGACCAAGTGCCTTCTCGGTCGGGAAGGAGTGCAAGAAAGAGTAGGCTACTGGTTGGGCCGTCTCGGCCGAGACCAACCTCGTCTCGGTTGGGACCATCTCATCTCGGCCGAGACGCCCTCCTTCTCGGCCGAGATGACCTAGTTACAGCCCGCGCTTCCTTTTTTCTTCTCCTTATTCATTGTAACCCTATAAATACCTCTCTCTTGTATTGATACACTATCTTATGAAACCCTAGACTAATTTTAGGGTAGATTAGCTTAGATTAGTGTAGATTAGCTTAATCCCTCTTTAATTACTCCTTAATCTTAGTTTAATATAGTTAGATTACTCTTGTAATATTGGAATTCTTGGATATTCTACCAATCTTGACAACATTGGTGAATGTTTTGGGTCTTCTTCTGTACAAGTGTTCATCTTTTCCATTCATCTAGTTTGGTATAATCTTTCCTTTCTCTTTTCCTTTAATCTTTCATATTTAATCAAGTTTTCATCTTTGTTATTGTTTGTTGTTCATCTTTATTTGTTCTTCATAATGGATGTTGTTGTTCTTATGCTAGTTTCTCTTATTCTTGGTAGTCTTCCATTAGATATGTTTGAGTAGACTCTTTCTAGGGTTATTAGGGGGATTGGATGTAATTAGGAATGATTAGGGTGAGATGGGTGGTATTAGTTATAGTTTTTGTTGTTTCCCATTGACCTTGCAGTCCACTTGTTTGATGAAATGCTTGTGAGACTAGAGACGATCAATCTTTGTTTTTCTTGCCTCTTCTCTTGTATGTGTGTGTTTGGTTGGTTGGTTTGGTTCCCTCATTAGTAGCGAGAGCATGGTGAGGATGACCCCTAGGCCGTTTAAGTAGCGAGAGCCCGATCGGAACCTAGGCTACGAAAGCAAGCTAGTAACCCCGTTTCCTTCTTTTTATCTCCTTGACATCCATGAACACGACCTAACCCTAGTTTCTTCTTATTGATTTATTTGTTTCCCTTTGTCATTAATTACTTGTTTAGCCTTGTTAGTTCGTGTTTTAGACCTTAGCTTAGACCTTACCTTAGCCTTCCCCTAGATTAGCTTGTCTCGAACTAAGTCCTAGACCGTAGCACACCTAGGTCCGACACCCCGTCCTTGTGGATCGACCTGACTTACCCTAGCTACCTAGCTTAGGTTCGTTGGTTATTATTTGAATGGTAGGATAGACGACAAACACTACCGTCAAGTCTAGAGAGAGAAAATCCAACTTTTTGTATGTGGGAAGAGGGGAAGTATTTATACCTTCCCCCAAGAGAGAGAAAAGGAAAGGAGAGAGAAGGAGAATGAGTGGATGGCGAAGTGACACGTGGATCCGTCTTGTCCACTCACTCTCCTTTACCTTAGGCAAAATGACGGAGGGGTCCCTGGTTTCCCCTGGCCCTGCCTGGGGGAAGAATGCCCCGGAGACAGGCAGGCAGGGGCTTGGTTGCCCTGCTAGACAGGCGGTAAGGCCATGCTGTACAACCGATGGATTAAAGTCATTCACTTGGAGGCTCTTAGTGATATCGCTTGGTGGCCTGCAGGGCAGGCTCTCTTTTGTTCTTGGGTTGGGCCATTCCGGGGCCCAGATTGACGGGCGACCAGTGGCAGGCCACCGACCCCCATCAATTGTATATGCGAATGTAAGTAAGTCATGTAGTGAGGAGTTTCACCCTCGGAGTATACACTAAACGGGACTCGATGCATAGATAGTTTGAGAACGGATCTGGAGATTACTTGGGTCTATTTAGTGTGTTTTAGTGCTTGTGGTTGAAGTTGGGATGTTACGTATTTTAGTAAGTCTGTGTGAACCTAGTGCCCACGTCTAATATTATCGTAGTGCGAGTATGAAATGTTTTGTTTAGATGGCAACCTAGTGACGACTCGATCAACAAGCGGATCCTCCTAGCTTGACCAGTGACTCCGGCAGAGCTCCGTTACCGTTTGACTCTTCCTGCGGCTACTTCGGCAGAGCTTCCTTACTATGGACCGATTCTGTGGCTAATCCGGCAGAACTTCGTTACTAGACTTGAGCTAGTCGAACACAGGCACCTTGGTATCGAGTGGGGTGCTCGAAGGTGAAGAGTAGCGTCGATATCGCTTTTATCGAAACTACGATCGAGTAGATCGTTTGCCTTGGGTGTCGGAGTGCGAGCCCTTAGCGAGAGAGAAAGAGAGAGAAGAACGAGTTGTGTAGAAGTAGGCACGAACTCATGATTGTGTGTTGAATGAATGAGGTGGGGGGAGGTTATTTATAGGTGTTTTCAGTCCTCGTCACCCATATGGACGCCCGGGGTCATGCGGCTCGGTCTTCAGGCGCCTGGTGTGAGGCAGTTCAGTCTTCAGGAGCGTGAGCTGAGGCTGTCGAAGTTTTGAAGATCCGGTATCAAAACTTTCCAAAACGTTGAAGATGTATATCTTAGGTTATCTTGGAGGTTAAGGCTTCCCTATAACCCTAGTGTGTCAAGCGCCGGGTGGGCTTCGGGTGCGCGTCCCGAGGCTCGCTCGGCCCGACGCGTTGTCTCGGGTTTGACTTTGCATATTTCGGGACCAATTCGGGGCCTCGGTGTCGGAATTGACTCTAATTAGTGTCGACGCGACCGTAATGACACGACTAAGCCTGCCTTGATGTTAATTTAATCTTTCCGAGTAATTATTTGATCCGTTCTATAAAAGAAATCTATCTAAAACATCACGAACTTGTATCGCGTTGCAGTCCGATCGTCATTAGGTGTTTGTTGGGCACTCCTGCAGCGACCAAGTCCAAATCTGGGTGTCTAAAATAACTATAACATTCAGCACTTTTATCACTTCAAGTGACAAAGTGCTACTTTATCACTCATCTCGTGTAACTTTAAACACTTTTTGTGTAATTTTAACACTGAAACTTATGAATTTATAAGAGTTCTTATCCTTATGTGATCCTCTCTCTATATATATATATATGACGAACTTTAACTCGATTTATTGAAAGAAAAAAAATTATTAAAATAATTGTGATAAAAATATGATTTTAAAGATATATATTACTCGTATTTTTTTGTGTTTTTGAGAAACAATGGTGTATAATAATATTTTTAATTTACCTATTTTTGGGCGGGTAACGGGTTCGGGTGGGTTCTGACCCAAAATATTTGGATACTATCGGTTCGGGTCACTTTCGAGTTTCGGTCATTTTTGGGCGGATTTTTTCAGGGTTTGTTTTCAGGCGATTTCGGGTCGGATCGGTTTTTTGACAGATCTAACTACGTAGTATAATGTCATCATCATTTATATGAGATGTCCCCAATAAAATTATTGAGACCATAAAAGAATTTGTTTTTCGTTATAGCCTAATTGTTTGCCGTAACTTTCTTGAAAATAAGAATTCTCTTTATAATACTCGATCCCTCCGTCAAAATTTAAGCTATTGAGAAAAAAGGATTAATGTTTGTTTATTAAAAATTAAAAGTAGAGGATAAAATTTACCCAAAAAAATGTTAACTATTGATTGATACATCCAAAAGAGTAAAGTGTGAACTATTTACTAGGACGGAGGAGTAGTAATATGTGATCTTCCGATCACATATTCTTATATTAAAATAAGATTTTTCGTTTATAGTTGAAACTTGAAAGTATATTTAATCATCGCAAATGGAAGGTATTCTATATACTTGTGGAGAAAATTCTTGAAGGTCAGTACTAAATAATGTAAGATGGACTCTCAAAATATCAGAAAAGATAAATATGGTATCCTTTAATCCTTTATGTTACCTATATTATTTTCCATATACTCGTATAAACTATGATTATTTCCACAATAACATATTATAATGTATTTTGGAAATATCTAGTATAGAGTAATATGTTATTTAGTCAATTAGTTGTCTTCATATAAAATATGGAGTATAAAATTATGAATACACTCTTAATTTATCGACTTGTTTGAATATTTTAGTTACAATAGAGCTTTTTTGTACTAGTGAATTGACCACTCGACGACAATAAATATTTTTTGCATTGGTCAAATCAATACGGTAAGTAGTAAATGGCTCCTGTTTTAATTTAACGACTAATTGAATGAAGAAAAATTAGCATCGGTTTAAAGTAACAACCTATCCCACCATTACATAAAATTGACATCATTTTAATTTACCGTCGATGCAAAAATAATTAAAATTGTATCGATTTTAATCTAACAACTAATACCAACATATTACACAAAATTGGCACTGGTTCAATATAATAATCGATGCCAAAAAAATAAAAATGGTATCACTTTCAAAGAACAATCGATGCCAGTGATCACTAGCAGTGGTTCTAGTTTTAAAAAAATAACTATTGTCACTATTCTTCAGAAGATGATAGATAACTACCGGGATTGGCCTAACAAACTAGGTATACCCTTCGCATTGTAGGGATATAGAACCTTCTAACGAACCCCACAAGGCCACGCAATATTACCTAACTTACGGTTCGGAAGCCGTACAACCAGTAGAATTAGTGATCTCATCTTTAAGGATGCTAGCGGAAAGTGGCATTCACGAAGAGGAGTGCAACCAAAAGCGTTGTGATAAGTTAGTCCTCCTTGACGAGCACATATTACATGCACTATCAAACATACAAGCATACCAACAAAGGAGAAGATCCCCTTTAAGATAAAAGAATTCCATTAAATTGAGTTTGATTGTATGTGTGATAGTATCTACTACCCTAATTCACGAATAAGACCGAAAGAAGGCACCAAAACGAGGTAAAATCGAAGCCCCCAAATCCTCGAAAGTTAAGTGCACCGTCAAAGTGTAGATCCCATATTTCGGCGTCTGTATGTCTTCATTAGGAAAGGATAACGTGTCTGTGGATCTGATTTCTGTGATGAGGTTGTCAGCGAGAAATTCAGAAACTACCCGACCATTGATGGCTTTTAAAGGTACAATCTTTAGATAGAACTCAGGTAACATTGAGGAGCGATTTTTCGAACAAATATTTCATAAGGCCTATTCTTGAAAATACATGGACGAAGTAGCTCAACGTGTAATGTCATAGTTTTTTGTTGCCCAAACTTAGGCGAGACTTGTTTTTTCGAGCGGTGTATTGTTGTTTTCGTATTCTAGAAACTTCAAGCTGATATAGTAGGCTCTTTCTTCAATGTTAACTGTTTGTGTCAACATAGACGACATTGTAGTTTCCGTGATTGTTAAGTATAGAGAAAGTGGTATACTCGACTATGATGACATTAGTACGTACTGGTGGTGATGACAACATTTCTTTAATTTTGACGAAAGCTTCCTGACACTTGTCATCCTAGAGCTTCCGTTCGCCTACCCTGAGCTTTTTGATGATCGGTTTGCATACCATGGTTAGCTTGGATATGAATTGGCTGACGGATTGAAATTTCCCGAGGAATCTTCTTATTTCTTTCTCGGACTTAAGTGGGCTCATTTCAGTGATGGCTTTTATTTTTACTGATTGACTTTGATACCACGTTGACTAACGACGTGACCCAGCAATTTACCAGAAGTTACTCCGAAACTGCATTTCTGAGGGTTCAGCCGCATATTATATTTGCGTAACCAGGGAACTTTCTCAAGGCAGTGAGATGCCCTTCTCGGCATTTGGAATTAACGACCATGTCCTCGATATATACTTCGACTTCTTTATGCATCATATAGTGCAATAGAATTTTAGCCGTTGTGTGATATGCGGCCCCTATGTTGGTGAGGCCAAATGACATGACTGTATAACAGTAAGTACCCCAAGGTGGAGTGAAGGTGATCTTACTCATGTCTTCCTCAGCCATTTTGATTTGGTTGTAGCCGGCATACCCATCCATAAATAACAAAAGGGCATGGTCGCCATTACTATCCACAAATATGTTGATATACGGTATGGGAAAGTCGTCTTTCGGACTTGCTTTGTTGAGGTCTCGAAAATCTACGCACACTCGCACCTTACCATCTTTTTTAGGTACCAGGATGATATTTCAACCTAGTCAGGGTAGTCGGACACTTGTATGAAGCCAGCCTTGAATTGTCTATCGACTTTCTATTTGACCTTAAAAGATCACTCGTGTCTCATCTGACGGAACTTTTGCTTGATCGTTTAACACCCACTCTTTATTGGTATATGGTGTTCTTTAATTTCCCTGTCTATACTTGACATATACTTGTAGAACCATGCGAAGACGTCCTTGAATTCCTGAAGATGATCCATAAACCCTTGCCTTTCATCAATATCTAGAGATAGTCGTCCTATCTTAAGCATCAGGGGCTCTAGGGTTGTTCCCACGTTGATGGATTCGGTTTCTTTGATAACTGAGATTCTGGTATTCCCGTTTTTCAAGTCGATCAGCCACATGAGGGGGTAATTGGACTTGTTTGTCGGGGTTCTCAATGTCATTGCATAAAATATTTTTGAAAACACTTTTGAGATCATAAAGAGACAAGTCGTAAGAAATCTGGTTGTTACTATTAATATAAAAGTTGGAAAAGAGCTCATACAGAGGAGCCATCTAATCATTGGTCAGAGACGGGATTGGAAGGACACGTAGGGCAAACCCCAAAGTGTCGGTAGCAGTAGTAAGAGAAAGAGGGGTTACATCAGCAGGGACGACTCTAGCACCGGACTCCCTAGACTCAATCTTTGACTCAAACTTAGACTAAGGTTCCGAATCAGAATCAGAAACAGGCATGTCCCCTTCTCCTACAACCACCTTGTATACTCGGCCTTGACTGTCGGTCCATTTGACGGTCTTCCTCCAAGCCTTGTTGATCTTCTGAGGATTGACCTCCGAGATCAGTTTAGTGGAGTAAAACCTATTGCTGTGAAGCATAAGGTTGACCAGTTCTTCTTTTTGGGATGGTAGAGCTTTGTCTTACCCAAATAATAGCCCGAGCGAGTCCTCAATGCCAGCGGCCTCAGTCCTTGATACAGACGGGATGAAAGTGTATATATCCTCGGGGATGTAGTTACAATCTTGGGCCAATTTGGTCCTGAGTTGGATTGAAAACGGTTGGAATAGACCGAATTGAATAGCGCGGAAGACGGGTCTGACGAAATATTCGTATAGCCTTCGGCTGTAGGGACTCAAGTTGATGCCCTTCATGTGATAGCGTGCTTTCTCAATGCCTATACGAACAATGTTGCCCAGAGCGCAGTCGTAACCCAGGCCTAACTATGTTTATCATCTTTTAGTACTTCAATTATCTTCCCAGCCAAAAGATATGGCCTTGAGGTGGCTCCTGGGACGTACCCCAAATTTTGCAGCATAGCATCAATGCTGGTGGTGAAGTAAGGTCGGAAAACGAAAATTTCATCAATTTCTCCGACAAATTCGAAACCTCACAGGTCTGTACAGGGACGGGTAGTGGCATTACAAATTGCCACAGTCATCGGTGTAACATCTAAGTGATGGTGTCATTGCCCAGGGGCAACTTGATCTTTCGATGCAGGGGCGAAGACACTGCTTTGACAACATGGATCCAAGAACATCCTAAGAGAAAGTTGAAAGATGATGTTACGTCAATCACTTAGAATTATAGCTTCCTCTCGACTGGGCCGGTTATGATGGTTAGTTTCACAGCTCCAACCACTGATTTCTGGCTCCCAACAAATGCTTGGATGGTCTGACCAGTAGGAATATAATCGACCTCGGCGATACCGAGAGCGTTGACAGTCCTTATTAGTAGGACGTTGATAGTGGACCCATAGTCAATTAGGGTCATCGGGAGATACTTCCCGTGGCATATGACCGTGATATAAATGGCCAAATTATGAGCAACTCGGAATTGGGGTAGTTCGTCTTCGGAAATGGTGAATAGTGGACCTTCTTTGACAATTTTTCTATTGAGAGAAGGCAAAATGGTGGCCATGATTTTGGTAGGGGTGGCCGTGGAGTTGATCCTGATCTGATCGAGAGCCTTAGTAAGCGAGTGCCTCCCGATCGATGTTCTGGAGCCATATTGTGAGGTCAACTTGAGTGTTCTTCCGCTATTTGACTAGAGCCGTGTCGGAGGTCGTATATTCAGTTGCGGCTTCCATTCTGGCCTGGTTAGTGACAGTTACCGAGTTGGGAGCGTCCTTAGGCTAGCAGCTCGGTAGGGACGGCCGGATCAAGTCAGGTGATTGCTTGCTAAGGCTTTGGTCCTAGCCTTTCATAGGTTTTCATTAGTAATGGGGACAGTCTCTCTTTGGGTAAGGTAGATGTCCTCTTGATTGTGAAACCTAATTTCGTCCCCACCTCCTGATAAGATGAGAACAATCCACCACCTCCCCGCTAAAGATAGTATAAAAGCTAAATGAATTGTCCTTGTTACTTGGATTATCTTTGGGTAATGGAATCTCACCGCTTTTGATCATGTCTTGGATGAGATGTTTGAGCTTGTAGCTGTGGACGTCCGTCCGCACTGCCCAGCGCTCTAAGCGCGCCCGCGTGGGACCGACCCAGTTTCATCACGGCGGCCACCCACGCGGCCCCCTCCTTGTCGGGAGCCGGTCCGATTTCGCGTTTGGGGCGATGTTTCAGACCTCGATTCGGATGACGATTCAGACTTGTACTAGACGGATGCGAGTGCCCGTGTTTCCGTTGGAATCGATAGAGTCGTGGTTGTAAGTGTTTAAAGGCCGATATATTTGGTAAGGCGACCTCTTTAGTGAACCGAATTCGTTGCCAATTTGTGGAGTCGCCACCGAGTCTATTTTGGGGACTCAAAAACCGTTCAAGTCAACTTTGATCCTTAGCTGGCTCAAAGCTTAGTGGCACGGGACCTAAAGATAAAGACTTGTAACCTTAAGCACTCCATGCCTGGAATGACTCTCATTGCCAATGGTTTCGGAAATCCAGAAACCATCGATTCTGAGTAAGGGGTGAGGGTACGTATTGGGAAGCCAACGTCCACTAGACATCGACACCCAATCCCGCCCGCACAATAGCGGCCCTACTAATCAATCGGTGGGCTGATAACTTTGTTCCTTTGTTGTGGCGGAAGCACTGTAACATCCATTGTTTTAACCCTATATTTAGCTATCTTGGTTGTTTAAGGACAAGTAAGCCTTGTCGTCGAAGTAGTTGTATTTACATTCTTTGCATGCGATTTCACGTGGCAAGCAGGCCATGAAAAGATGCACGTAGGAGAGTAGAGAGTACTAATATTATAGGTATTAGCAAGTCAGTTTTAACGTGATAATACGGATATTAGTCATTCTCGTGGTATACCTTACCTGGTATGCTGCTTAAGATGCGTCGGCTCGGTATTAGTAGGGATGCGTCGAACCGTGAAAGGCGAGCACCGGGACTAATACGGAACCCGACCATCGCTTTGTTCAGTTTTAGCTTGTTTACGTTTTGATTTTCGTGTTAGATGATTTAGCATGCTATTATAAGGTCATAAAAGCGATAAATCATGCGAAAATTGTAAATGCGAATGTAAGTAAATCACGTAATGAGGAGTTGCACCCTTGGAGTATACGCTAAATGAGACACGGTACATAGATAGCTGAGAACGGATCTCGGAACTACTTGGGTCTATTTAGGGTGTTTTAGTGTGTATGGTTGAAGTTGGGACGTTACGTGCTTTAGTACGTGTTGTGGACCTAGCGTTTGACATTATCGTAGTGCATAGTAAAAGTACAAGAATTTAAAGTTGTGTTTAAATGACAACCTAGTGACGATTCGACTTCAAAAGGCGGATCCTCTTAGTTTGCCTTGTGATTTTGGCAGAGTTCCGTTACCGTTGGCATTTCCTGCAGCTAATCCGGCAGAACTCCATTACTAGACTCGGAGTAGCTAGTCTATCGCAGGCACCTCGGTATCGAGTGGGGTGCTCGAAGGTGAGGAGTAACATCGATTTCGCTTTATCGGAACTACGATCGAGTGGATCGTTTTCCTCGGGTGTCGGAGTGCGAGCCCTTAGCGAGAAAATCTTAACGAGTAAAGAGAGAAGGGAAGATGTGTTGTGTGTGTAGAATGAAGAGGGTGGAGGGGGGTATTTATAGTCATTTTCGGCTCTCGTCACCCGAATGGACGCCTGAGTCCACGTGCACCAGAACTCAGACACCTGGGTTTAGGCGTGTGAAGGCTGAGACGTGCGAGGTGAGGCGCTCGGAAATTTGAAGATACGATTTTGATACTTTCCAAAACCGAGAGTTGTGCGTATTATTCATAATTTGGAGACCAAGCTTCTTCCTCATTGACCTAGCGTCGTGGTGCTTAGTGGGCCTCGAGTGTGCATCCCGAGGTTCACTTGGCGTGGTGCTGACTCGGCTCGTGTTTGATAACACGCAAATTTGGACCGTTTTACCCCCTATTTTCACTCGTATTTGACTCGATTTTGTGCACTTCAACGTCAATTTAACTCATTTTTGACTACATTTCGTATTTTCTAGTTTGAATTTAGTTTTTTCGTATTTATCGTCTTTTTTGTTGAATTTCGTACTGTTTTTGTGTTTTATGTACATGTTCGTGAATAAAGGGGCGATTTGAAGCGAGAGGAGCCAAGGCGAGAGATCGAGTCAAAACCCCAAGTCAAACCCGACTTTGACCCAACCTATTTCACCCTTATACCTCACTTAAACCCAAATCACTCCCAACTTGGCCCAACTACAACACAAACACAATCATCCAACCCAACTCCATAATCCAAACCAACCCATACCCTAGTCAAGGTCAAACCGACTTTGACCTTGACCATTGACCCAAACTCAAACCTCCCTCCATCAACCTTCATCGCCTGAGCTCCGGTGAGTCACCGGCAACCACGACCCACAATCACCGACCATTCCCGGCGACCGCTTCGCCGGAGCTCCGACCAACGACCTTCTCCACCTTCATTCCCTCCATCTTCATCCCTAACCCCAAACCAACCCACTACCCAATTCAAACCCTAAACACCACCATAACCGGCCACCATACCCAACCTCTGCCTCCACACCTCCGTTCTCCAATGAACAAAGCAACACAGCAGCAGCGTCTCGGCAGCAGCAGACCCGGCAAGCGCCGGCGAACACAACGACAGGAACAGAGCAGCGCAGCGACCAAGTGACCAACGGAGCAACAACCGGCAACAGCGCCGGCAAAACACAGTCGCGCCTCTGCTGCCCGTCTTCCTTCGGCGACCCACGACAGCCACGAGCAAACAGCAGCGCCGGCGAGCACGCCCAGAATCGAGCCCAGTTCCGTTCTCCTTCACCTGCTCTGTCTTCACCGGCGCCGACCCGAACAACCAACAACGACTGCAGCGCGCCAGTTCCTCTGTTCTCTGGCGAACGAAACCGAACAACACCATTTTCAGGCGCGTATCGCCGGCGTCGACCACCATCTCCGGTGTCTACCCGGTTCGACCCAGATCCGGAGTTCGAGGATTAGAAACCGTCTTTTGAATGAGACTCGGAGTTATTGAATTGTTACGTTGGGGTGAGTTAAGTTGTTGATATGTGGACGGGTGAGATCTAATTTGGTTCGAGATGCAATTGAATTGGAATGGGTGAAACCGTAAAATGTGTCGGGTGAGTTAGCACTCTACCAAGTGATCGGGCAAAATCGGAACTGACCAGGCGAAATTGGGAAAACCGTGGGGCAAAGTTTTGCCCGGTGATTAATTATGCAAAATCGAAGGGCGAAATTTCACCGGATGGGAATGATAGGGTGAAATTATGGATACTAGATTAAAGCCTGTGCACTGCACGGGTTAATTGGCTTAGGGTTAATTGGCTTAATTACATTGATGATGTACATTCGTTAAATAAGAAACTTGATCAATCTATATCATTACAATAAAAAAAACGATCACATGATATTAGTAATCAAACTTAATTTCAACTCAAAAGAATACATGCGAATAAATTTTTTGATTGATATATAATATAATATTCTATCGCCTCATCATAATTTTTCGATATAGGATAATTTACTCAAGATTTATAGTTTTAAGATATGCTTTTAAGACCCAGAAAAATGCACGATTACTCTTATTTATAATATAAAATCATCACCTTATTTTAATTTTTTTTCAATATGGGATAATTTTAGGTACGTAGTCTTTTTAAAAAGCTTTTTAAGACTCAAAAGATTGTTGGTTGATATTTAAAACCGAAAGATTACTTATTTATGATATAAAATTTCATCACCTCATCATAATTTTTCGATGTGGTATAATTTAATTACTTAATTAAGTTTATAGTTTTAAGAGCTATTTTAAAGACTTAAAAGAGTTTGTTTTTATATATAAGTTAAATGATAGACAATTACTCTTTATTTATATAATCATCGAATTTGATCATCTTATTGGAGTATATAATTTTGATGAATGATTATCTTATTTATATAATAAAAAAATCCTAGTTTAATTAAGAACTTTTATTTATAGACAGATGCATGATTACTCTTATTTATAATATATAGGATTCCATCGCACCATCTTAATTTTTCAATGCGGGATAATTATTTTGTCTCAAAAGATTGTTACCTCGTTATAATTTTTCGATATGTGATAATCTAATTTAACTTTATTTGTAGTCTTATTAAGAACTTTTTTCAGAACGAATGATTAATCTTATTTAAGATATTGAATTTAATCACCTCATCATAATTTGGAGAAATGATTACTTTTATTTATATAATAGAATTCCACTGTCACTATTTTTTTCTCCATTACCTTAATATTTGTGAGGGGTATTTTAATGAAATGATGCAAAGATTAGTGACCGGAGGAGTATAATTTTTTGATGTGAGATATATAATTTACTTAAGTTTATAGCCTTAAGAGTGTTTTAAGACTCAAAAGAGAGGGGTATAATTTTTCGATGTGGGATAATTTACTTAAGTTTATAGTCTTAATATATATTTTTTAAGACTCAATAGATTTATGTTTAATGAAACTTTATAATTTTTTGAATGTGAGATAGTTTTAGTTAAGTTTATAATCTTAATATATATTTTAAGACTCAATATATTTTTGGTTAATATCTAAGAGCACATGATTACTACGGAGTATTATTTATAGTATAAAGTGTCATAACCTTATTATAATTTTTCGATGTGAGACTATTTTTACTTAAATTTGTAGTCTTATTAAGAGACTTAAAAGTTTTTTTTATTGATTTTTAATAACGAAGAATCACTCTTATTTAAGTTTATAGTCTTATCAGCTCTTTTTAAGATTTAAAAAAAATACATCATTACTCTTGTTGATAAAATATAATTTCATCAACTCACTATAATTTTGTAAATGTGGGATGATTTTAAATTTGCAGTCTTATATATAAAATATAAAATTTCATCATCTCGATGTAGAATAATTACTTAACTCTTATTTATAATATAAAATTTCATCATCTCGATGTAGGATAATTACTTAAGTTTATAGTCTTATAATTTTTTTTTGAGATTCAAAAGACTTTTGATAGATATCGAAGATCGAATTATTACTCTTTATTTATAATATAGAATTTCATCATCATATTATAATTTGTCGATGTGGGATAAATTTAAAACTGTTATATGTTATAAATTCATCACATAATGTGAAACAAATGATATGAAATTTAAGATATGAACTTAAAAGGCTGGAAAGGAAGAGACGTAAGGAAAAGTGGAGGAGTAATTGGTATACTTGTAGTCTGATCGCTACAATACACACCATATGGGAAGAGCGGAACAGAAGGATTTTTGCCGGGGAAAATAGAACCTCGCTAACTATAATCTATCGTATAAAAATCCTTGTATGTATTAGACTTCTTTATACTACTAGAGTGGAATTATGTGAAATGGTAGAATGCTTGAATGCATCATGAGGAAATGTCCTCTTTTTTGTAATCTAGCCCCCTTTTGTAATTGTATCTTTATTCCCGAAATGGAAGAATAAAGAGCTAACCTTTTGCAAAAAAAAAATGATATGAAATTTATACTCTAATGAAAGCATTTTTTACCACGAATCTAATTATTTCATTTTTATAATTTATTATACGATAATGTTTTAAAAAAATGAATTCTAAAGGTTTTCACGTTAGAATTGTAAAATATCACATTAATATAGTAGATTAAATATATATTGTAATAATCAAAAGATTCTCTAATTGATTTTTGTTATTATTTATGATAATTTCCTAATTTGAGGTTTGATGGAACGAACCAATGAGATCGCTCGAAAAAAGCCTAATATATATATGTATATATATATATATTGATTGAAGTGTTGGGCTGCCACCTATTGGGCTTAAAGAATTAGGGTTTTGATACTCTCTCTCTCTCTCTCTCTCTCTCTCTCTCTCTCTCTCTCTCTAAGCTATTAGTAGTAGATTATTAGTAGAGTATTATTAGTAGATTATTATTAGTTTATTAGTAGATTAATTAATAGGGAGATTTTTGGAGGGTGACAATCCAAAAATCTCCACTTATTCTAGATCTAATTAATTAGTGTAAAGACTCCATCTTTACTGTAATCAAGTTTTTATTGAAGTTCTTTTGGAGATTTCAAAGGGTTAGTGACAAATCCATTGTCATCTTCATCAAGCTTCTCCTTATTTTATTATTATTATTATTATCGTTTTCCTCCATAGTCGGTATATTTCTCTTCCTCTCCATAATCTTTAGACTAGACTTAATTTCGTTCTAGATTTAGTTATTATGCATGATTTAGTTGTTTTCTTCCTAGTTATTATTTTAGTAGTTTCATTATGAATTTTGAGTAGATTTCTTGTTAGGGGTTAAGGGAGGAAGATTTTGGGTAATTTGAATTGAGGGATGTTGGTGGGTTGTTTGCATGTTGATTTATCAAGTTTGAGTTTTTGTGTCTTTGTTGACTTAGAGCGTACGGCTAAATCGACCTTGACTCACTTCTATCAATATGGGGAAACTCGGGGTAGGAGTTATTTTTACTTGAAACTTACCCTTTCGCCGCGAAAGCGGGTATAGGTGGGTTGGGTGAAGAAACCGAAAGGCGACATTTTCCCTTATCGTCGTTGTGACTAAAACTCGATTCCGAGACTCATAGAACCCAATTTCCGATTCCCGACTCCCCCTAACACCTTCTCCTTATTAGACTAGCTTCTCGTAGTTCGTAACTTTTTAGTGTAGACCAGTGTAGACCTAACCCAAAAACCCCAAAAATAGACCCCGAACGTCCAAACGTGCTTAGACTTTGACTCGACCGACTTTACCTAGACCGTCCCTGAGGATCGATCCCCGACTTACCGCTACTACGTAGTAGTTTTTTGGAGTTCATAAATTTTGTTTGATCGTGTTAGATAGGCGACAATCTGACGCGCATCAAAATGGCGCCGTTGCCGGGGACGGCGATTAGTTAGTTGAGTTTTAGTCTTTTCGTGTTTGGTTATTGTTCTCCCTCTACCCTAGTGCCTCTTGGTGCTAGGAGACTCACTTTCTATTTGAGTATGTTTGCCAGGAACAGGTTATCGCCTCTTCGGTTCGATTTCGAGCCAAAGATGACATTTAAAAAATTCCGGGGAAATATCTCGACTAGAGTGATTCAACATCCGTACCTCACACCACCAACCATACATACTATCCTTCCATCCTCTCCAAATCCATCCATATCATCAACATCCACACCACTTACACCTTTCATTCCACAAAATTCACCTTCTACAACTCCTCTCATCACTCCAAATCCACAAGAAAGACCATCTCCACAAGAAAATTTTCCAATCCATTCACCTCCCAAATCACCTCCTTCACCAAAAAAACCTTCGAAAAGCAAACATGACAACTCTTGATTCACATTCACAACTCACTCACGAGGATTTCCCTTCCAAAGTTTCCTATGGAACTATTCCGAATGAGTTTGAGCTTAAAGATTCCTTGATCAATGAAGAAAAACTAGACACCTTCCATGGGCTCCCTCAAGAAGATGCTTTTGAACATGTATGCTCTTCCAAAGAGAAGTTAGTTGAAGCCGAGCTTATTAAGAAGATGGGAGATGAAAATTCTCCTATGACCAATGAAATGAAACTCCAATTGGAAAAGGAAGAGCTAACCAAGAAACTTGAGGCTATGAATGCAACGTGTACTCCAAAGCAAAGACCCTTCAATTCCAATCAACAAACATTTTCCAACCAAGGGTCTGTCAAAGTGCCTCCACATATGCCTCCTTATCAAGGGGAGAACTGCAACAATCAAGGTAGAAACTATCATGTTCAAAGGGACTTCCATAATCAAAGTACAAATCAAGGGAATAATCACCATAATCAAGGAAGTAATTATCAGAATCAAGGATTTAATCAATGGTATCAATGCAACTATCAAGGTAACCAAAGGCCAAATCAAGGGTACCAAGGGTTCAATTTTCAAAGACATGACCAACCCTCTCCTTTTTATGGAAATCAAGGAAATTATCAACATGGTCAAGGTAATGGTCAAGGGTATGGTTCGACCATTGATATGAGAAAGTCTTTAGTCAACGAAGTGTATCAAGGAACCCCGAATTGCCAAGGTAATCAAGGTCATAAAGGATTACACTCTCAAAGATACAATGGACCCTCTCAATTCTTTGGCAACCAAGGTCATTCTCAACAAAGTCAAGGAAGTGGTCATTGGGACAATTCATTAAATGAATTGCGAAAAACAATAGAGTATTTAATGAATGAGATTGCGAAAGACAAGGCAAGGCTCGAACTCTTGACATCTCAACGAGCATCCAAAGCCTTAGCTACTCCCATGCACCCACCTCATGACTTTCCCGATCAACCTCAACACCCAAAAGATCAACCATGCCAAACCCATGTTGTTATCAAAAGAGAAAGAAAAGAGTTTGAAAACCCTCCCAATCACTTGAGTACCAAGGCAACCCCAAATTTGCAACAACAAAAGGCATTACATGCCACTACTCCCAATTCTCCCAAACAAAACCGGGGAATTCGAGAAGAATTAGAGTTAGTTGCAGAGGTCGAGGAAAAACAACGAAAATTGAAGGGAGCTAGGAGGCAAGTGACCGAGCAAGCAATTGAGGACGAGATATCCAATGTTCCACCTCCATCGATCTATGCGCCACCGTTACCATTTCCAAAACAAGCCAACATTCAAAAAGGTAATATCAAGTGTAGCCGACTTGTGGACACGATCGAAAAAGTAGAAGTCTCCTTGCCATTCACCAAGGCCGTTCAAGAAAAATCAACCCTCACTAATGAGATGAAAAATGGTGAAAAGTCTATAGACATCAAGTTTCCTTCCCCCAAAAGGTATTCCAAGAAACCCATTCAAGGTGAAGTAGTGATCCTTGAAGATATCGATAAGAATGACAACATCTTGTCATCAAGGGTAGAGATCACCACTTTTACTCCCAACAAGGAACTCGAATCTCAAAATTGCCACATGGAAAATGCAATCGACAATGTAGAGGATACGAATCTTTGGGATGAGTTGAATGAGGTAATAGGCCTTGTTAAGTCTTCGAATGATGATGAAATCAAGTTGCCCTTGTGCGAGAATGTTGAAGAACATCATGAGTCCTTTGCTAGTGAGCTAAACTTTGGTTTAGGAGAAATAGAACCGCCGGTAAAAGTTTCAAATCTCTCCTTCACAATGATATGGGGACAACTGACGTTTTGAGATTTAGGGATATGAGTCCGCAACTTGAAGAAGATATGGGGATGTACAATGTGCCGGGGATTTTGGAGGAACACCCTTTAGAGGACACCATTGTTGAGATCGATTTCTCTAAACCTTGTATTTGGGATGAACCACTCACTACCATTGACTTTTTATGCTTTGAATCCCCTACCCATGAAGAATTTGTTGAGAAAGATGACAGAATTGAAAATTCTTTGAATGAGAAAATTGAAGGCTCTTTTGGTGATAGCTTTGAGATTAAAGGGGTAAAACCATTGATGTATTGGTATAACCTCTTGTTTGAGGAACAACACTTTGATGAGATCACCATGTCTACCAATTCTACTGAAGATCAGCTTCTTATTTTCTTTGACCCCTCGTGTCTTGACACTAGCCCTTCCTATGAACCTATGATTGAGGATGATTGAAAAAATTCTTTCAATGAACTTTGTTTAATCCTTGATTTGTCTTTTGGAAGGAACGTGGTTAAAAACAAAGAGGATGGGGTTTGGAAGGGTGAGGTGTTGATTGATGAGACTAACCAAGTCTCTTATGTCATTGTTTGTAACTCCTCTATTCCCGATAGAGAAGATATAAGGATGTTCAATGGGGAATTAAAGCCTAAAGCGCCTTTCATGTTGAGTGGTGTGATTGTGAAGTTTTGGAATGATAGAAGGTATTTTGGGAAGAAATGGTCGCTTGGACTTGTGAAATGGAAAGACCCGGGAGACCATTACAAGTCCAGCCTTCGTGGATTTGAAAACTGCTTATCGCTTCCGACTTGGAAGCTTCCCATGATAGCTTGGCTCGGCTACATGAGCCCTTCTGAAGACTCTTCTAGAGCCTTTGACTTACTCCTCCGAGCCCTTGATGGGTATGGTGGAGATTACACTTTGAAAACAAACAAACTCTAAGGTTTGGCGGTCCTAGCCAAAACCGCGCTTCTTGGGAGGCAACCCAAGCTTTTTTGTGCATATTTACGCTTTTTGTGTTTTGTTTTTGTTTGTAGGAATCTCCAACAAGAAGCTAACATGCATAGATGATGAAGAATTTGGAAGCGATCAAGTTTAGAAGAGATTCTACTTGATTGTTCTATTGAGGATTGTGGATCGTGATGTTTGCTTGTATCTTGTTGGAGGATTGGTGGAGTATTCGTAATTGTGATGTAATTGTGTTGTTTTTAGTAATTGTTGTGGGATGTAGTTATTGTCTTTCTTGTATTGCTTTGTTCTCTCCTTTCTTACAAGAATACCACCCACTTCATAGCATAAGGACTTGAGGTATTAAAAAGTGAAGACCTTTTGGTAATCCCTTTTTACCCTTATTTTTCTCCCCTTCCCTTATTCACATGGGAGTATGGGCTTGTATGCTTTGGAGGTTCACTTGGTGAACATTTTAGAATTGGTGGTTGTGATTGTGTTGACTATTTGAAGAAGATTGGAGTACTTGGCTTTACTTGTAGTTGTTTTTGTTATTTTGTTGTGTTCTTTTGTGTTTTGTTTAGTTTATTTTAGGTAAATGTTTTCGAAAACCCGATTGTGAGACTTGCTTACGAGTGCTCACCTTCCCTTGTTAGTACACTACTACAAAAGAAGGCAAATGCAACATCGTACAAGTGTTGCACAATGTCGTAAAAGTGTTGCTATATGGTTTATGCAACACTTCTGAGTGTGCTGCTTAAAACTCCGTTGCAATAGCCTAATGCAACACTATAGGCAACATTTCTTTATCAAATGCAACACTGTTTATATGTGTTGCATCTAGTTAGAATATGCAACACTTACCATTGGTTAATGCGACACTACATTGAATAGAAGAATGCAACATTTTATCTTCCCTAGCAATACTTTTAATTTGTGAATAAGCAACATTTTTGAGAGGAAAATACAACACTTATAATCATTGTTTGCAACATTTTTTTTCCAAATGCATCAATCCTCCAAAATTTAATAAATAAACGTCAAATTACAACAAATTTGGTTTTTATTGTATATAAATGCAACTCCAATAATACATATCATCAATACATATATCAAACTTTGCTTAACATTGAATAATAATGACGTGTCACTAACATCTACTTTATTGTGCTACATATTCCCTTGATCTGTTTTATTCCCTCGATCCCAGCTTCGAGTACATGACGAATATGAGTCTTCATCGTTCAACAACAAGTATACAACCACATCTGTAAAAATGTAACTTAGGTTACAAAATTATATGAGTGAATATGTTGTCGTGTAATAAAAAAACTGAAATTAGACACATTAACTTTACCATAAAAAAATAATGAACCAAAAGTAAACCGTGCAAAAAATAAATACTAACCTCCATTTTCCTATTTTCTTCCTATTTGCCTTTCGAGAGTCAAAAAAAGTTAGCCAGTTTTGACCTATATATATTATAGAAGAAAAAGTATTTACACATAAAACTAAACTAGTCAAATATACATTCAAATTATGTTTCATGAACTGTAATTTTTGACATAAAAAATTTCATATTGCCTTCAACAACATTAAACATTGAACCAAATTAAAATTGTTTAGGATTATATATTCCTCAACTACTTGTTTAACATTCGGAAGTTTGTATGAGTTGTTTTAAATAATTGTACACGGAGTAAAAAAGTCATAAAATAGACCAGCTGACATGACGCAAAGTAAAATTGAAACGGGGCTTGTAGATTCATGTGGAAAGTTGCATTACATTAGATGGTTCCACTTGATTGACTACTCTAAATTGGAACATAACATTATTAGTAGAACTTATAACGAGCCATGTCCCTTACCTAAGTTTGTAATGTTGATCAATATAATTAAACTAGCCAAAAACTTGAAAAGGAGGTGGAACTGACCAATTGTTTCATTTCTAGTTGTCTATAGCCTGGCCATGCGAAAATGTCTGGTAGATAAACTAACATCATCCCAATAGTAACAACAAGCTGAAGTTAACAATTTCAATAACTAAAATCATGTTAATATTAGTAAAAGTCTTAAAGATTCATATTTAAAAGTAGAAATAATACAAACAGTAAATCAACCACAAATGATTCCGTTAGAATACCTACCTTGTTAACTACTACTATCATTCTTCTTATGTTTGAATTGATGTTTGACTATATAAACAAGTTCCAACATTAAAGACTAATAATAATTTGCTCAATCAAGCTAACATCATTCCACATTTTTATCGAATTCCTCTTTACATCCACATAAATAAAATAAAAAATAATACTCCTATCCTTAACTCTAATTAATCGGAGTAATAAATTACTTAACTAGAAAGTTGGTTAAACCTATCCTTTTTGCTAGAGCCTATCTTAGAACTCAATCCATACACAGTACTAGTACTAGATGACGCCTAAACAATTTCATCTTTGCTAGATTTACCAAATTCAACCAAATTAACAAACCCTGTAATATTATAATGAACATAAGATCCATGGTACGATTTTGCATTACATACCTGATCCTAGTTTATGTTGCCAAATGCATAACATGAGAAAATGCTACGAACTTCAAACACTTCTCTACTGTAAATAAACACAACCAAATATACCAAAGACAATATTTGTTTGAGTCAATTGTATTAAGAACTTCAATTACATATAATATATCCTCAATTTGAAAGGCAACAAAAGAAGATATGAATTATCACATACTAATACATCCTTAATTTGAGAGGAAGGAAAAGGGGATATGAATTGGCAGATCACTTATCATGTCTGAAAAGTCGTAGTTTAAGGGATTCAACAACCATGACATTGAACAAATGGAAGAAAGAATCCAGTTTATAAGAACTCCTTGTACAATTGAACTGTATAATTCGATTAACATCATTAACACCTCCAAAAAAATCAGAGAAAATCCCACAATCTTCAAACCCCAGATCAATAATTCCTAAATTAATAACACAAATACAACCAAAACTCTAAATCAAATCCATTACATCTAAATCATACACTTTATCACTATTCAAATAATAACAGTATTACACTATTACCTAAAAACAAAATTTCCATCAAAACTTACCTTACATTGAAAGAAAATAAAAGGAGAGGATAGGGCTAAATCGGGTGGCGGAGAGGTAACGACAACATATGGAATTGGTGGTAGAAGTTCGGTACGACGGAATGGGGTGGGGAACAGTTTGGATCCGTACGACAGTAGTAGCGGCAGACGACAGTACGTCGTTTATAAGAATCATATTGTTTATTAGGGGTTTTATTGGGGAGACGGGTGGTTATCAAAGATGGATTTTTAATTTTTTTGGAGAACTCTAGTATTTGGTGTGAGGCCCTTTTCTTTTCGGTCGGAAATAACTTAACTGAATTTAAACGACAGCTACTCAATCTAACTTAATTTCATTTAATTGCATTGGGTTAATAAGTTAGTTGAATTGATTACAATTAATAAAAATTATTTTGGTTATACTTAACTTAAATATACTAAATTAAGATGAAATTATTGGTCTGAACTGAAAATAAGCTGGAAAGAACATGACCAAACTATGTAAGTACCATATTTGATACGGAGTACGTATATATCCTTACGTATCTATTTTAGTTATCATTCTCCCTTTGTAGGACCGTCACTGCTCTATTTAATACTACATCTCCATGAATGTACTCTCTCTGTTTCACTAAGATTGTCTCTGTTTCAAATTTGATTAAAGTACTCCTCACATAAAATGAAGAAATGAGACGATCTTTTTGAAATGGAGGTAGTTTAACATTTAAATAAACATGTATCAACCATACAAAGTAAAAACTCTTTTCATAAATAATTTTGTTTTGCAAATTACATTTGTTTTAACTTTCACCGTTCTTTATGTATAGTAACTATACTAGAAATTTTGTGGATGTAACTTCACATATGACTAAAATATAAACATAGGTAACATTTGTCCAAACCGTTGCATTTTAAATAACAATTTGCAACACTCCTTCAAAAATGTTGCATTTTAATTGGCAAATGCAACATTTTTGTAGTAAGTGTTGCAAAATAATATCTGCCACTCAAATTGCAACACAAAGATTTAGTGTTGCAAATAAAATGTTGCATTAGGCATGTTTTGTAGTAGTGGTAACACATTTTGATTTTGGCCTCTATTCTACTAGAATGACAATAAAACAAAAATTTCATTGATCTTTTAGCTTGAGTCCACTTTTTCTACTAGGATGTTTACATCGGGGTTTGCATTTGACCACCTTGATCCCCCATGGAGTGATAAGGCCTTGGTTACCGGATCCCGTGCCTATAGGTGACCTTACTTGAAGATATCTTTAGGTTTGGGACGATCCTCTTTGCTTTTGCGAAAAGGTCGGGATTACACTTACCTCCAGTGTCGACTAACTTCATGGTTCACTCATTTCTATCCCGTTTAACGCCCCGTTGTACGCTTTTTAGTTGACTAAGAGGACCTAGATAAATTATCAATGTTTTTAGTGATTTAATGTCATCCTATTAGACTTTAGTCCACATCATTTTGAGCAACTAATTTTGGAATGTTTGTACTTGTCTTGAGTAAACGATTGGTGTCTTTCCCGCCATCTCGATGAGGGATTCGGTGTTTTCATGTTTGGATGCAACTATTCTTGTTTGCTTGTTTGTTTCTTAGTTTATCTGTTTGTTTGTTTGTTCGTTTGAGTGTTTGTGTTTTGTGTGAGTTTAGTTGCGTCCACAATTTTGAGCAAGACCCAACTTGCCTTACATGGGAGTACCTTACCTCATAGGTATTTCGATGTGAGTTGAAGGGACGGAGCGGGCCTGTTAATTGCCCCGTATCGGCTTGGTTTTTAGTTTAGTGGTAGCTTTTATTCTAATAGCTTTTGTAGTGTTCTTTTTGTGTGTGCGTGTGTGTTTATGTGTTTTTCCTTGTAGGTACCTCCAACAAACAACGACAATGGATGAGAAAAGGATAAGAATCACGGAATCGTTCAAGTGTGGGGGATAGCTTATGCTTAAACGGTAATCTCTTACCCACCCTACCTTTCTCTCCCTAACTTTGAACATTGAGGACAATGTTCGGTATAAGTGTGGGGGGGAGTGTGTTTGTATTGACGATTCATCGTTGCTTTAGGATTGTGGTTGATATTGTTGTTGTTGGAGGATACTTTGGTGGAGTTTATTTGTTTATTTGTGGTTGTTATGGATTGTAGTCTTTTGTTTTGTTTGTTGTTTTTGTGTCTTGTCATGTTTTGTGTTTTCATTTGATAAAACTTGAAAAATCCAAAAAAAAATTAAAATCCAAAAATTCCAAAAAGATTTTTGTTTTCGTGTTTCACTTGTTTTCCTTGATAAAATCATTTTTCTAACTATTAACTTCTTTAAAGAGTATGAATTTTTCTATTACTTATTGGTTGATTTTAAATATTATATATTGATTGTCCTCCTACTGTAAGTCGCTCGGGTGTGTACCTCACTTATGTCCACCTTCCACCTCCCGTGTTGTGATTTCGACATTGTATGCTTGTCTAGGTGACTATAACCCAAGTGACTTCTATCCTTTTACGATCCATTATTCCATAAAAATACTCCACAAATAAGAGTTTGGTTATGATTAATATTGAGTTTTGCATTCCCTTCTATTCAAATGAACTCAAACATCAAAAATGTGCTTACGAAGAAAAATTCTCAAAAACTCAAAAGAAAAGAATAAGGGGGAGAAGAAGAAAAGAAAGAAAGAAAAAAAAAAGAAAAAAAAAGAATGAATGAAAAGAAAAATGAGAAAAGAAAAATGAAAAAGAAGAAAGAAAAAGAAAAGAAAGACGATTCCTCCCCCCCTAGTATTTTTGATATTCTTATCTTCCATTTGGATCGATTCTTATGTCACTTGGACCATTAGGACGACCCTAGCCCTTGTTTTTGCAAGTGGCCGAGACTTGTATGCTTTCGTCGATAACCTCATGGGAGTACTCCTTCCATCTCCGCCACACATCCCGACATAGCTTGGACCGAGGTCAAGAAATATGTAATAATTATTTTTACAACCGATTTAGTAATTTTAGTATTCATATTCTATATTTTAGTTGGATCTTAGAATCGTGACTTTTGATTTGAAAACTTGTGATTTGTTGTGTTGTTTGTTTTTCGTTCTTGTGTTTTCTTTTTGCGTGTTATTTATTTATGGGTCGGGATTAGCCTAATGAGTTACTCGAGGACGAGTAAAGTTTAAGTGCGGGGGAATTGATAACACGCAAATTTGGACCGTTTTACCCCATATTTTCACTCGTATTTGATTCGATTTTGTGCACTTCAACGTCAATTTAACTCATTTTTGACTACATTTCGTATTTTCTAGTTTGAATTTAGTTTTTTCGTATTTATCGTCTTTTTCGTAGAATTTCGTACTGCTTTTGTGTGTTTTTGTGTTTTAGGTACGTGTTCGTGAATAAAGGGGCGAATTGAAGCGAGAGGAGCCAAGGCGAGAGATCGAGTCAAAATCCCAAGTCAAACCCGACTTTGACCCAACCTATGTCACCCTTATACCTCACTTAAACCAAAATCACTCCCAACTTGGCCCAACTATAACACAAACCCAATCATCCAACCCAACTCCATAATCCAAACCAAACCATACCCTAGTCAAGGTCAAACCGACTTTGACCTTGACCCTTGACCCAAACTCAAATCTCCCTCTATCAACCTTCATCGCCTGAGCTCCGGCGAGTCACCGGCAACCACGACCCACAACCACCGACCATTTCCGGCGACCACTTCGCCGGAGCTCCGACCAACGACCTTCTCCACCTTCATTCCCTCCATCTTCATCCCTAACCCCAAACCAACCCACTACCCAATTCAAACCCCAAACACCACCATAACCGGCTACCATACCCAACCTCTGCCTCCACACCTCCGTTCCCCGATGAACAAAGCAACGCAGCAGCAGCGTCTCGGCAGCAGCAGACCCGGCGAGCGCCGGCGAACACAACGACAGGAACAGAGCAGCGCAGCGACCAAGTGACCAACGGAGCAACAACCGGCAACAGCGCCGGCAAAACACAGCCGCGCCTCTGCTGCCCGTCTTCCTTCGGCGACCCACGAAAGCCACAAGCGAACAGCAGCGCCGGCGAGCACGCCCAGAATCGAGCCCAGTTCCGTTCTCCTTCACCTGCTCTGTCTTCACCGGCGCCGACCGAACAACTAACAATGACTGCAGTGCGCCAGTTCTTCTGTTCTCCGGCGAACGAAACCGAACAGCACCGTTTTCAAGCGAGTATCGGCGGCGTCGACCACCATCTCCGGTGTCGACCCGGTTCGACCCAGATCCGGAGTTCGAGGATTAGAAAACGTCTTTTGAATGAGACTCGGAGTTATTGAATTGAAATGGTTACGTTGGGGTGAGTTAAGTTGTTGATATGTGGACGGGTAAGATCTAATTTGGTTCGAGATGCAATTGAATTGGAATGGGTGAAACCGTAAAATGTGTCGGGTGAGTTAGCACTCTACGAAGTGATCGGGCAAAATCGGAAGTGACCGGGCGAAATTGGGAAAACCGAGGGGCAAAGTTTTGCCCGGTGATTAATTATGCAAAACCGAAGGGCAAAATTTCACCGGATGGGAATGATAGGGTGAAATTATGGGTATTGAAGTGTTGGGCTGCCACCTATTGGGCTTAGAGTATTAGGGTTTTGATACTCCATCTCCCCTTCTCTATATATATATATATGTAACTCCTTATTTTTGAGGAGGAGGCACAATTCCACAACACCACCACAACACTACCTAAGCTATTAGTAGTAGATTATTAGTAGAATATTATTAGTAGATTATTATTAGTTTATTAGTAGATTAATTAGTAGGGAGATTTCTGGAGGGTGACAATCCAAAAATCTCCACTTATTCTAGATCTAATTAATTAGTGTAAAGACTTCATCTTTAGTGTAATCAAGTTTTTATTGAAGTACTTTTCGAGATTTCTAAGGGTTAGTGACAAATCCATTGTCATCTTCATCAAGCTTCTCCTTATTTTATTATTATTATTATCGTTTTCCTCCATAGTCGGTATATATTTCTCTTCCTCTCCCTAATCTTTAGACTAGATTTAATTTCGTTCTAAATTTAGTTATTATGCATGATTTAGTTGTTTTCTTTCTAGTTATTATTTTAGTACTTTCCATTATGAATTTTGAGTAGATTTCTTGTTAGGGGTTAAGGGAGGAAGATTTTGGGTAATTTGAATTGAGGGATGTTGGTGGGTTGTTTGCATGTTTATTTATCAAGTTTGAGTTTTTGTGTCTTTGTTGACTTAGAGCGTACGGCTAAATCGACCTTAACTCACTCCTATCAATATGGGGAAACTCGGGGTAGGAGTTATTTTGACTTGAGACATACCCTTTCGCCGCGAAAGCGGGTATAGGTGGGTTGGGTGAAGAAATCGAAAGGCGACATTTTCCCTTATCGACGTTGTGACTAAAACTCAATTCCGAGACTCATAGAACCCAATTTCCGATTCCCGACACCCCCTAACACCTTCTCCTTATTAGACTAGCTTCTCGTAGTTCGTAACTTTTTAGTGTAGACCAGTGTAGACCTAACCCAAAAACCCCAAAAATAGACCCCGAACGTCCAAACGTGCTTAGACTTTGACTTGACCGACTTTAGCTCGACCGTCCCTGAGGATCGATCCCCGACTTACCGCTACTACGTAGTAGTTAGTTGGAGTTCATAAATTTTGTTTGATCATGTTAGATAGGCGACAATCTGACGCGCATCAGTGTTTCGGGACCGATTCCGAGTCCCGGTGTTGGAATTGACTCTAATTAGTGTCTATGCGACCATAATGACACGACTAAGGCTGCCTTGATGTTAATTTAATCTGTCCGAGTAATTATTTGATCCATTTTATAGAAAAACTACCTAAAGCTTCGTCTTCTCGCGTCGCGTTGCAGTCCGATCGTCATTGGCTGTTTGTTGGGTACCCCTGCAGCCACCAGGTCCAAATCTGGGTGTCTACAGAAGCCCTCACTTTGACTGAGGCTTTGACAAGGCGAAAGCCAAAGTATAGCCGCCCAGGTCAATCGAGGATTACGACCTGGTGGCTGTCCGGTCGAGTCGTTTCAAGTTTGTTGGAATACGTGTTGAGGCTCGACAGCCAAGGCTTAGAGATCATACCTGAACCTTTTGCCATTATCGCTTACTGGAGCTCGGGTCTGTACTCGCCGTCTGTCATGGGTTTTGCTTCGTTCGTGGGTCAAGAATCTGTACTTCCCTTCGAATGCTTATGACTCGGTGGGCATGGGGATGCTTGTTTTGCCTTAGAAAAGCTTGCGAATTGTTAGAATTGAATTTAAGGCTTGCCTTCTGGATGCCTATGATCCGTCAGGCTTGTGAAATACGAGAAGAATTTGCCTTCGGGATGCCTATGACCCTTCGAGCTTGAAAATGCTAGGGAGGTATAAGACTCCGTTGCCTTCAGGATAACTAAGACCCATTAGGCTCAAAAACATGCTGGGGAGGTATAAGACTCCATGCCCTAAAAGCGCCTTGCGACTCGTCGAGCTTAAAGAAAGTGCTAGGGACGTATAAGAATCCAAAATGCTGGGGAGATATAAGACTCCAAAATGCTGGGGAGATATAACACTCAAAAAAATGCTGGGGATGTATAAGAATCCAAAATGCTAAGGAGATATGAGACTCCAAAATGCTGGGGAGATATAAGACTCCAAAATGTTTGAGCGTGTCAGTATCCGCTCTAACATAAATTGCTGGGAAGATATAAGACTCCAAAATATTTGAGCAAGTCAGTATCCGCCCGAACATAAATTACTAGGGAGATATAAGACTCCAAAATGTTTGAGCGTGTCAGTATCCGCCCGAACATAAATTGCTGGGGAGATATAAGACTCCAAAATGTTTGAGCGTGTCAGTATCCGCTCGAACGTAAATTGCTGGGGAGATATAAGACTCCAAAATGTTTGAGCGTGTAAGTATCCGCTCGAACATAAATTGCTTGGTATATATAAGACTCCAAAATGTTTGAGCGTGTCAGTATCCGCTCGAACATAAATTGTTGTTTGCTGTGCCTCTGGGATAACAAAGACCCCTCGGGCAAAATACGTTCGGTGAATATTAGCTTGTTTGATTATATTCTTTTTTTGTTTTGTTTGGCATTGTTGATTTTATCTTGCTTTACCGGTGCTTGCGTGTGATCGCTTTTTATTAGTCGTGATTCTTCATGCTTGTCGTTGTTGCTTAGTCAGGTAGATCTTGTTTAGAGAGCGTTTATGAGCTTGGTTTGTCGGTATTTTATTTATTTTGTTTAGATTAAATTTGTTTTGCAGATTTGTCTTATTTTGTTCGGATTTGCTTTTCCTTTGTTCTGATTTATTATGTGCTTGGATTCGTTCGGACTTTGTTTAGATTGGTTTTGTTTTACTTGATTTATAACGTGTTTGAGCGTGAGCATTCCTGTTAGTCGATGTTCTTATGCTTGCTTTATTATTGTTCCTTGTTTGGAATTGGCTTATTGGCTTGCTTTACCGGTATCGGTTAGTTAATCGTCTTGTCGTTGTTTCTTTTGTCGGGTTTATGGGTGTGTAAGTTGTGAGTGTTGGATAGCGTGTTTCGTTTGTTCTCGTTTTGGTTTTGAGTCGAGCAACTAGACGCGCACCCTACTGCGCCTCAAAATTCAAGCCCCTAGCTCCCAGCGGTCCAGGATTTGGACGCACGACCTGAGGCGTCCGGATTCTCATGGGTCAGGTCCCTTTAAGTTCAGCGAAGGGGGGAACGAGTGATTCATTCGCCTTGAAACTCAAACGCGCACCCCTCTTCACCACAATCTTGCTTCTTCGACGTATTCAACCGATTTCCGTCTCGATTTTTGCCATACACGATAATGTCAACATCAGGTACGTTTTTCTCATTTGTCTATTGTCGATTTTGTTTAATTCGATTGAATGTGAGTTGAATTGGTTAAAACCCTAGAAAATCGATATGGGTGTTTTGAATTTGCTAAGTTTCGATGTTTATGCTTGGTCCCATTGTTCAATTAAGGTCGAATAGATCTTGTTAAAATAGTTATAAGCTTGATTGGAGGTTTTCAGGTACGCCAATGGCCTCCTATGTGGATGAATTCAAAATGCCAGGGTTAGGGACCGTTCTTCTGGTTATTCCCGTACTTCTCCTTTGTAATCTTGATTGGTTAGTGTTTGTGATGCTATGGGTAACTTCCACGTCAACCCTTGTGAGCTAGGATGACCTCTAGGACCTTCCGTGAGGTTTTGTGTGACTTACGACGGACTAAAAGGTGTGTTAACGATGTCAGATTTTCCCGAAACCACTTTCATTGTGTCCGGGATCGAAGATAGGTGTTAACGGGCCTCTCGGAATTTTGATATCTCCATCCGAAATTTTGACCTTATCTTGATCTGTTTGAGCTGTTTTAGCCTTATCTGAGGCATGAATTTTTGTATTTTGCATGATTTTGCAACTAGAGATGATACCGAGCGTCCCGAGGAAGATTCTTTAGTTGGCACTAGTGACGAGGCCACCGGGACGTGTTCACTGACTCCCCGCGGGATCCGCAGAAGACGCTGAAGCGCTTCATCGCAGCGTCGTGATCCAGAGGCCATAAATGAGGCCGATTTGGACAGGGTAAGGAAGCGTAGGCTTCCCGAGACAGTTTCTAGAAGGGCTCATGTCCCGATTTCCGTGCTAGAGAATGAGGATATCGTCTATTAGGAACTTGAGTGGGCTCGGGAGTGGGACGGCCACCAGTTGTGGTTTCGTCCTGACTTGCACGTTTCTCATCGTATTGTGCGGGGTCGGTTGATTTATTTTGGCTCGTGTTTTTTTTGTTTTAGGCTTTAAAATTTAGTTTCGGTTCACTTGGTTGGGTTTGGCTTGTTTTGTTTATACTTGTATCGTCTCGACTTCCAACCCCCAGGTCCGATGAGGACTTTCTCGGGTTTTACGACATGCCTTGAGATCTATTCTTAAAAGTTGACCCTCGCGACAAAGGGGATTATCGCGAGGACCGCTCTGGGTCTCGTGGTCGAACAATGGGTTCGGTTGGTGGGTTGCAAGACGAAGTGCAACCTTATGATGATTAGAGCGATGTAGATCGCTTTCACGACACTACTCGACCTTCGATATGTCTTTTGGGGAGGTCGGGATGACTTTAGAGGACTTCGGGGTTATTATGGGTTTACCTGAGGTCCTGGGAGGGTTAGATGGGCTGCCGAGGGCCCTAGATTAGATAGTGATGAGGTCCGGGGCCTCATCGGGGATTGTTTGGAGCGTGAGGCTTGCAGTATGCCTCATGCTTTGGTTAGTTTGTACATCACTGACCATTTTGGGAGAGTGGTAGCCTTAGAGGGTCGAGCGCCCAACAGGCTAGAGCAGGATGCTCGGTTGTGGTACTTCCTAGGATCGACCCACTTCTCGGATAAGGGCGAGAGGTTTAGTACTACGATTTTGCCTCTCCTGGCTGATCTAGATCAGCTGGGACATTTTGATTGGGTGACCGCGGCTTTTGCGGAGATGACCCGTTCTCTACAGGTCATAGTGAGGCCGTTGCAAGTGGAATCGTCCTTGGCTTTGCCCATTGTGGGCCCAGGCCTTGTGTTGGAGGTTAGTTTCTATTCCTGTCTTTGTTTCTTGGGTTTCACTTAGTTTGGCTAAAGATCTTTTGGGGTTTTGCAGGCCTTGTTTTATTCCTGCTTCCCTTGCTTGGCACCTAAAACGGTGCGGGTTCGTCCGACTAGATTCCCGGCGGGGACCGAATGGAGACTAGCTCAGCCTAAGAGTACGACCAGTCATTACCCATCGGAGAACGAGCCGGTGAACCAGCTGCGCCTTGAGGACGTAAGTTTTATAGTTTGTTTTATTTAGCAGCCCCAAGGTTTTAGGGTTATTAAAAGGTAGTTTTGTTTATATAGTTTGTGGCCCATCCTTAGGCCGACTACAAGGGTGTGCCAGCGTACGTGGCAGCTGAGTTGAGGCCTAAGAGCTATAGGAGGATGCTCCTTCCTGCGTTGTTCCGCCCGGTTTGGTATCTGGGCGAACAGTTGGTGCGTCAGTGCTTGTATGACGACTTCAGGGTGCCGGTTAATCCTCCCCGGACCATGTTTAGACCACCGACCGCCGGGGAGGTCCTTGAGGGCAGGGATGGAGAAGGAGGTGATGCAATTCTGGTGTCGAGCGCCTCCTATCAATCTCATGTCAGCCAGCGGCTAGCTTGCCACTGCCTCGTGGTGAGTACTCGATCTTTGGTTCTAGAGTTTGTTTCGTTCTCATGACTTAGTTGCTTATTTGCACCTCGACCGATTCACTTTTCTTTTAGCTGGCCGATCCTGCTGATGCCCAGACTTCCCTTTGACACTACTTAGTGTAGAAGTAGTTGGGGTAGCTTTCACTGAGCCTCTCCCCCCGTGTTCTGCCGAGGAGATGGATGTTGGGATAGAGTGGCGTGACCGGGTATACCGGGTAAGTTTCTGTTTCTGTTTGGATTTGAGTTCTGAGGCTTGGGTTTTGTTTGGCTAACTTGTGTAGTTTCGCCTTCCAGGTTTTGTCAGCTTGCCATCAGCGGTGGTGGCAGGCCGCCAACTGCTTCCGGGCCTATGCCTCGAGGGTCCCCCGTGATGCTTTGGGTTCTCGATCAGTGAGTATGTGTACCTACGGTTGGTTTTTCTAGGTTGCTTGCGTGTTTTTCTAAGGCTTAGGTATTTTTGTAGGATTTCCGGGACATGGCGGGGCAGCTGGAGACTCGGGTGACCGAGCTTGAGGCTGAGGTGGCTGATACGAGACAGCTCCTTCGTTCTAAGGACGATGAGATTACTCGACTTAAGGAACAACTGGCTCGATATCAGGGCGAGACCTCGGCACGGGGCGAGGCTAGGCGAGGGATTGAGATGGAGAGGGAGGCTGAGGCTGAAGGTCATGTAACGGGCACCACCGAGGATGTTGGAGGGATTCCCGAGACGGCTACCCTAGATATGCTGTCAGGGATGGACAGTAATGACTCTCCTCTCTTGGATCTAGAGGATCTAGGTTTGGATGACAACATCGGTGAATTCGTGATGGCCATAGGCGCGGCTTCTAGGGGTCCTCCCTAGTTTGTGAACTCGGTTTGTATATGGTTCTGCATACACTTAACTTTTAATATTCAGATTGATTAGTTTAGTCTTATGTTTTCGCTTTTGCGAAATGTTGAATAGATTGTCAAGTAATAACTTCAGGTTCAGTTCGTTTGCAATTTTGTCGTATTTAAGAATGTTTTAAATGCGTTAGGATTGCGTGAGAGTGCGAAAGCAGTTTTTCGGATTTTTCTGAAATGCGTTAGTTTGAGCCGGGAATTGGATCAGATAATACGTTGATTAAAACGTTTTGACTCGACACGTGTGGAATGTAAAAAGTTGCCATGTCTCGACTGAGTGTGCGAGTGTAGACACTTGGATTTGGACCTGGTGGCTGCAGAAGTGATCAAAAAACACCCGATGACGATAGGACTGCAACGCGGTGCTGGTTCGCGGTGTTCTGGATTGTTTTTCTATAGAACGGATCAAAAAAATTATTCGGGCAAATTAAACTAACATGATGGCAGCTTTAGTCGTGTCATTACGATCACATAGACACTAATTAGAGTCAATTCTGACACCGGGACCCCGAGTCGGTCCCGAAACTCGAACCAAGTCAACACCGCACCAAGCGAGCCTCGGGATGAACACCCGAGGCCCACTATACCCACGGCGCTAGGTCAGGCCGCGGAAGTCTTAACACCCAAGCTAAGTATCACGCTCCTCCCTCTCGGTTTTGGAAAGTATCAAAATCATATCTTCAAAACTCCAACCGCACCACCTAACGCGCCTGGGACTCCTCACGCCCGGACCCAGGCGCCTGAGTCTTAATCCGCCCCAGCTCGGGCGCCTATATGGGTGACGAAGGCCGAAAACACCTATAAATACCCCCCCTTCACGCCCTCATTTCGACACAACTCAACTCTCTCTTCTCCCTCTAAACTCTCGCTAAGGGCTCACACTCCGACACCCGAGGCAAACGATCCACTCGATCGTAGTTCCGATAATACTAAAAGCGAAATCGACGCTATTCCTCACCTTCGAGCACTCCACTAGATACCGAGGTGCCTGTGATCGACTAGCTCAAAACTAGTATTTCCTCCTTCGTATATTTCACTCGATACCGAGGTGCCTGTCAGCTATACAATCCAGGAAAACTTCCATGTCTTCCTCCTTCGTATTTCCTCCAAGTCTTTCCGTGGGCTTACTCACAGTGTTCATATCCCCTGCCCAAGCCCAGGGACTCTGAGTTTGATTGGCTAGGTTACGTAGCTGATCACACAGTTCTTTTCTATCTTTCCCCTCATTATTAGCATATATGAATGTGATGTAAAAGCTAGACTTAGTTCCTCTATCCACCACTTTAGTGTGGATGAATTGAGCATGGGATTGCAGGGTCCAAACATCATAGTGTTCAGGCTTCCACATAACCCATACCCTTCCCCCTTTGTGCTGGTGGCAGTTTGTCGCAACAGCCCACCCCTCACACATATTATTCATAAGATTAGTGTTATTCGAACACATTATTTTAGTCTCCATGAGACCACAAAGACTTACATCATTATTATGAAGAAAGTATCTTATTGCTTTGTTTATTCCAGAATGCTATTTTGTAGCTCATCATGTGTTATGCATTTGTGCTGGTGGAATCGTCCCTCCTATACACTCGCCTTATGCCAGGAGGTTAACATGTATTTTTGGTTGGATAGACGTTTGTTGGACTGGCTGTTCAACATTGAGGGGATCAGGTGTGTTAACAACAGTTGCATACGATCGGGTATCAGTCGCATTTGTACCTTTGCTGTTAATTCTGTTCCCCACTAGTATCCAGATTTTTTGTTGGAGGGCGGATTTCTTAGGGTGATTCTTTTTTTTCTGCATTGCTTTGCTTCATGTCCCATACCCTTGCAGTTTTCACATAGGACTGGTTTCCATTCAAACTCAATTCGAACTTCCTTAATTTGGCCATTTTCATCCTTGAACTTGATATTCTCTAGAATTTTTTGTCCCACTGGCTTTAAATCTTACGACGATCGATTTAGCGTCATTGGACGTCGCTGAAATTGGTTTGAAAATAGTTTTGTTAAATTGTAGTATACACGATATTGTATATAAGAAATATAAAAGCAAAGCGATAATAAATGTTAGATTGTTAGTAGTACGATAAATAAAAAAGTTAGTACGATAAATAAAAAAATTGATGTGAAAAGGAAATGTTAGTAGTTAGTAAACATAAATTAAATGTTAGTAGAACAATTAGTAAGAGTTAGTAATTAGCGATTAGTATGCAAAAATGAAAGAGAAATAGAGATTAGAGAAGACGAGATTTGGTACACCCTCAACCTAGATGCCTATGGTCTCGGAACACGGGCTTGCCTTGTCAAGTATCGGCGTAGGCACGGGAGCAGTCGAGAATGTAAGGAGAGTTAGGGTGTGTGATTAGAGAGATGATTTTCTTGGTTGTCGGGAGGTTTTGTCTCGGGAAAGGCTCGTATGTGTGAGTGTAGGTAGAGTTCTTTAAAATGTGAAGAAGAGGAGGGTTTTTCAAGGTTGAAAAGTGTTTCGAATGATGAGCCGGGGGGGGGGGGGGCATTTCTTGAAATGCATCTAGTACATCTGTCTGATTAAGAGAGGATTTTTCCGGTACATCTGGAATTCATTGGAGTGATTCTGATACATCCGACATTCCTTGGAGTTCATCTGGTACATCTGCCAGATCTGATTGTGTTGGACAAATCATGTCATTGTGGAGATTGTTAGGAAATAAGTGCCTATCAGTTGTTCTTTCGGATCACGAATTGACTTGTGGCCTGAATCTATTAAATTAAGGTTTCCTAATTAATATCTGATTTATATATCTGTTTAATTTAAAAGGTTTCCTGATTAATATTTGATTGATTAGAGTTTCCTAATCAATATCTGAGTATCTGACCTAGTGTTTCCAATTCGACTTCTTTCTAGGATATCCTAATCAAATTATGCTTTCTACTTAAGCCTAGAGAGTAGTATTACAAACTCTCATACCCTTGCCCGAATAATTATGATATCAATTTGAAATCTGTAACCTCTCCTCGAATTAATAAAATTCCTCCTCCTTCTGCCTAGAGACTTAGCGAACAGATTGTTACTGAACCACGTAAATCTATCTGTCTCTCGATTGTACATTCTTAATTTGTTTGTCTTTCTTTTTCGTTTTAACAAACTGGTATCAGAGCTTCAAGTCACTAGTAGAAAAAGGCCCATTGACATCAGTTATTTTTTACATTTACAGAGCTTTTTGGGCGACGTATATCCAGGCGATGTATATTTACGATTTGTCATTTACATCGCTTTTGAACCGATGTTATATAATATTTGTCTATGTACATCGGTTTTTGTAAAACTGATGTATTTGTTGTGTCATTTACAGCGCTTTTTGTCTGAAACCGATGTTAATGTTGTGTCATTTACATCGCTCTTTGTTTCAAACCAATGTCAATTTTGTTCCATTTACATCGATGTTTACATAACCGACGTCAACGTTGTCTTATTTACATCAATTTTTACTATAAGTGATGCGTATGTTACTTCAATTACATCACATTTTCTTTTGAAGCGATGTCATTATTGTTCCATTTACATCAGTTTTTAAGCACAATCAATGTCAATGATTGTTGATGTATGTCGCTTTTTGTTTAATCGATGGGAATAAAAAAGAATTAACAATGTGTCTTGATTTACTATTTTGCACGCAATTTAATGTTACGTAAAATTTGATAGCACTTGCTTTGTAATTTTTTTCCACCTTAAACAAATCTTGTAAAAATCAATCCGTCACAACACAAACAATTGAACAGAAGTTTCGATTAATCCATCCACAACCATCTTAAAAAATATCTCATATACAATCGAATTCACCCAACAAGTTCAACATAATATCTTCTAAAACATTAAAATGTATCATGCTATCAAGTTGACAATTAAAATCAATCGCTCAACACATTAAAGGTTTTTTAAACAGTAAAGCGACTAAAGCTCTCGAACTTCGATCATTTGATCAGTTGTTAGATTTGAACCTGAAACACACTACATAAACATGAACTATAATTATTTTCATTCTTCAAAAATATTCAAGACATGCAAGAAAGTAAAAGGAATTCAATAGAATAGATCAATGAGATACATTTTCTAGATCGTCCAGTGATGTTGAGTAGTGAACTGTGATGTCATACATCCACTTCATAACAAAATACCTACCCTCATAACTATTTGGTTGTTGAGGGCACTGGATTTATTTAAAATTAAGTGGTAGATAAATAATCTAAACTCCTATAAATTAAATGTACATCTCCAAAGAAAAATAGCACAGTTACAATACGTAACTTGATCACTTTAAATTGAAGTTCTTTTTTTTTTGCGCATGTCACTGTAGACACTCGGATTTGAACCTGGTGGCTGCAGAAGTGTCCAACAAACACCCGATGACGATAGGACTGCAACGCGACGCGGGTTCACGGTGTTCTAGATAGTTTTTCTATAGAACAAATCAAATAAATTATTCGGTCAAATTAAACTAACATGATGGCAGCCTTAGTCGTGTCGTTACGGTCGCATAGACACTAATTAGAGTCATTTCTGACACCGGGACCCCGAGTCGGACCCGAAACTCGAACCGAGTCAACACCGCACCAAGCGAACCTCGGGATGAACACCCGAGGCCCACTAAACCCACGGCGCTAGGACAGGCCGCGGGGATCCTTAAGCCCTAAGTTAGTATCATACACCCGTCTCTCGGTTTTGGAAAGTATCAAAATCGTATCCTAAAAACTCCAACCACACCACCTGACGCGCCTGGGTCTCCACACGCCCGGACCCAGGCGCCTGAGTCTTAGTCCGCCCCAGATCACGCGCCTATATGGACGACGAGGGCCAAAAACACCTGTAAATACCCCCCTTCACGCCCTCATTTCGACACAATTCAACTCTCCCTTCTCCCTCTAAACTCTTGCTAAGGGCTCGCACTCCGACACCCGAGGCAAACAATCCACTCGATCGTAGTTCCGATAATAAAAAAAGCGACATCGACGCTACTCCTCACCTTCGAGCACTCCACTCGATACCGAGGTGCCTGTGATCGACTAGCTCAAAACTAGTACCCAGGTTCTGCCGGATTAGCCGCAGAACTAGTCCTTAGCCACGAAACTCTGCCGGAGTAGCCGCGAGAAGGTCAAACGGTAACGGAGCACTGCCGGAATCACTGGTCAAGCTAGGAAGATCCGCCTGTAGATAGAGTCGTCAGTAGGTTGTCATATAAACAAAACTTTCAATATTTGCACTTTCTATTATTATGCACTACGACAATAATAGATGTGGGCACTAGGCCCATAAACATCCACTAAAATACGTAACGTCCCAACTTCAATCACAAGCAATAAAACACACTAAATAGACCCGAGTAATTCCGAGATCCGTTCTCAAAACTATCTATGTACCGAGTCCTGTTTAGTGTACACTCCGAGGGTGCAACTCCTCATTATGTGATTTACTTACATTCGCATTTACAGTTTCTCGTATGATTTATTGCTTTTATGACCTTATAATCGCATGCTAAATCACCTAACACGGAATTCAAAACGTAAAACAACTAAAACTGAACAAGTGATGGTCGGGTTCCGTATTAGTCCCGGTGCTCACCTTACTAGGTTCGACGCATCCCTATTAATACCGAACCGACGAATCATAAGCAGAATACCAGGTAAGGTATACCACGAGAATCACTAATATCCATATTATCACGTTAAAACTGATTTGCTTAATACGTATAATACTAGTACTCTCTACTCTCCTACGTGCATCTTTTCATGGTCTGCTTGTCACGTGAAATCACATGCAAAGAATGTAAACACATTTACTTTGACGACAAAGCTTACTTACCCTTAAACAACTGATGGTAGAGGTTTTGCCATGGTCCCCACCGTCAAGTAATAACCAACTATTCCTAACGGGTAGCTAGGGTAAGTCGGGTCGTGTCCACGGAGACGGTTATGTAATGTCTAGACTAGGTCGACCTAAAAACGAGACTAGGCTACAAAAACAACACAAAGAAGAAGATAATTGACAAACTATGATGGTTGGAGGTGAAGAAAGTGGACTAACAATGGACTATGTATAACATAAACTAATCGAAACAACTAGAGATTAAAGACACTAACAAACTAGAGAAGATGGCTAAAGAGGTGGATAAATCAAATAAGGGAAGGAGTAGGGTTATGTCCGGTTCATAAATGTATTAGGATGATTGGGAGGTCAAGGTTATAGGTGTCACTTAATTACTAAGGTCGGTTTGCGCTCTCGCGCCAAAGCCAAAGTCCGCACTCTCGTGTCAAAGACTAGCCCCGAACACTCATGCTAGATGCTACTCAAAACACAAGGATTCAATCACAAATTAGTCACACAATGGGAAGAGGAAGACAAGTATAAGAAGCATTTGCCACTACTACCCACACAAGCAATTCAACAAACATATAGAGTGCCTAATAAGTGACTAGCAACAAAGGATTCAACTTTACCCACAATCAAGCCATAATCACCCATAATCCACACTTAATCCCCTTACTAACCCCACAAGGAGTCTACTCACACATTATGAAACTAAATCTATCACTAACAAAAGAAATCAACATGATAATTCAAACATCCATAATGAACATACAAGAACAATAAACAATATGTAAAGATTAAAACTTGCAAGATTATACCAAACTAGCAAGAATATGAAAAAGATGAGAACTTGTATTGAAAAGATAAACCCAAATGAATCTCCCAAGGTTGTCAGTCTTGGATGAATCTTGAAGAAATCCATTAATACAAGACTAATCAACTAGATTAAACTAAGATTAACTAAAGATTAATATGAAATTAAACTAGAGATGAAGAGAGGCTTATTAGGGTTTAGAATAATGTAGGGTATTGTAAGATCCTTAAACAATACAATGGAGGAGTATTTATAAGGTTACAAGAATGAAGGAGAAGAAAAGAGAGTCACGCGGCTACAGCCACTCCATCCCGGTCGGGAAGGATTGGTCCCGGTCGGGATGGGCCACCCTTCCCGCCCGAGAAGGACCTCCTCTCGGTCGGGACGACAGAACATCAGCCACTCTAATTGCGCGCTCCTTCCCGGTCAGGATGGCTACCCTTCCCGCCCGGGAAGAACCTTGTAGGCCTCCATTATAGTCTCTAAGGTCCCTCCTTGCTTCTCATGGGTTTACCGTCGAATCTCGGGGCTCGGGATCGAGTCTAAGGAGCTCGGGAATGGGTCCCAAGATCTCGGGATCGAATCCAAGGCACCGAGTGATCGTTCCTTCTCTTCGTTGGCTCCAAAAGTGTATGAAACGAGTCGGAATCGTTCCAATTCTCCATGAACGGTCTCGGGAACCTAAAACGAACTAAAGGAAGCATGAGTAGCCCAGAAACCACTACAAAGAGCGATTTCACAAGGTAAAAAGGGACCAAACACAACAAAATAGGCACTACAAAATACACTTATCAACTCCCCCACACTTAACCCTTACTCGCCCTCGAGTAAGCACCAACTAACTAAAAACTAAAAGAAACTAGACTACTAGCCGAGCGGGTATTAGCTCACCCTACGCCCTTTCAACTCACGCGAGTACACTTAGAGGAAAAGTGCAGTCCGCATGGCAAGTAAGGTCTTGCGACAAAACTATGGATTCAACCGGACACAAAAACACATAAACATGCAAACATACAAACAAACAAGCAATCGGTTGCACCCAAGAAGAAATAAAAACCGCTTCCCTCTACAAAGCGGTGAAAGAAGCACCGGTTAAGGACTCAAGGCAAGTGACAACGTCCCCGAACTAATAATACAAACCGATATGAACTAAAACCTAATAGTATGACAACAAAGCAATAAAAACGTTGGTAGCTTACCTAGGTTCCTCTTAACCTTCTAAGAACGTACTACGGGACGATCGGCGGGATGGAAAAAGGATGAACCACGGTATTAGTCGACACTTTAGGTAAGTGTGACCCCGCCCCCTTTAGCGATGGGCCAAGAGGGTCGTCCCATGCTCAAAATCGCCCAACTAGTCCAAGTAAAAAGGTGGATATGATTGCAAAATGAGGGAAGACCAACCATTACCGCTATCATCCTTCCTAGGGACTCGGTCCTTTGGTAGGCTCTTCACGGTAACGATCGGAATAAGGCTTATTTTGAGTGGGTGAGAATCTTTTTGTGAGACGGTTTTCTTTTGGCATTTTTCTTTTTTCATTTGGCTTTTGAGTTGCTATACCATTTCTTTTTCTTCTTTTGTATTTTCTTTTTGATTTGTTGTGCCTTTTTTTTTTCTTTTCTATCTATCTTTTGACTTCGCTAGCCCTTTTGATGAATCATGTTTTGTAGGCATTTCTTGCAACTAAGTAAGAACTTCAACAATTTTGCAAATTATTTGTGGAAAATGTGTAGAAGGTAAGGAAATGGGTGAGTCGGGGAGCGTCCTTCCCTTCAAACCCACAAAAAGGTGGAAAACTTGGACTAATCAAACAATTTCGAATACGGTCCCCTAAGGGATGGGACTCGGCAACCAAGGCCTTTTCACACCATGGGTGGTCATAATGGTCAAAATGCAAATCCCGTAGTAAATCCCTAGTAGACTAGGTGGACTCAAGGTAAAGGACCAACGAAACTATTGATTTAAAGTCATTCTACTAGACTAAAGTCCAAGACTCGAATCATATCACTAGAAAGGGAAAGTAAACACTTGCGTACTAGCCTCAAAACCGGGTTTTCAAAAACCTTTTATTACACAAGACACAACTACACAGGACACAACAAGGACGAAAGAAAATGAGACACACACAACAAAACAAAACAAAATAAGAGAAAAGAAAACAAACAAACAAACAAAACAAACACCACCCCGAAACATCCAAATAAGCAACCAAAACAACCACAACCTTCAACAAGCTCCACCCGAGCACACATCATCGCAAATCTCCTCCAAACTCCGCAAGAGACAAAGAGGAAAAGAGATAGAATGACGTTACCGGATGTCTTGAGGTTTCCGAGAATTACGGCGATCCGGGAACCTATAAGGAAATGGGGAGGCAAAACACACAATACAACAAAAATACGACACAAAAGGAAAAGACACAAAGGAAAAATCTTTTTGATTTTTATGAAAATTTTCAAATTTTTAGGTTTTTTTAAGGTTTTTTTCGAAAAAAATGCAACGAAAATAAAACTAGACTATGCTAGGATATCGCTCCTCCACACTTAAACCGAGCAATGTCCTCATGCTCGATTGGTAGTGTGTGGAGACACTAAAAAGAAGAGAAATTACGAAAATAAAGCTAAAAATTAAAAAGAAAAGTGAAGAAAGGGTAGAATGTGTCCGGACGGGGTGTAATCAAGTCACCATGGGCCTAGATGAGAAAAGATATGGACGGGGGAAGAAATAAAAAGAAGGAAATAAAAGGAAATGGGAGGGGAGGACTAGGTGTAATCAAGTCACCTAGCCCGGATTCCGCCTAAATCCGATTAAATCCAAATAAAAGAAAGTGAATTTAAAGAAAAAGTGAAAATACTTGCAAATTTGGATTTTGAAATGACTCTCGATGTAATCACGTCATCGAGAATCAGGAGCAAAGACTACCAAGGCCCCGAGGGCGACCATGACACAAATGATAAGGGGAAGGGGAACACACAAAGGGAGACAAGCCATAAAAGACGGAAAAGGAAGGATAGTCGCCTACCAAACGGTTAGCAACTCACTAACTCCATCGTCTTAATGATCATTAATGGCACATAGCTTGTCTTCATCATTGTTCCTCTTCTTTCTTGATAAGGCCGCATGGTTGAAGTGCTAAGCTTGCAATGGTATAAGGAGGTGGGTTTTGATGTGAAACCCAGTATGTAGTGAAGATAAGATGAGGTGAGGGTATGTATATGAAGTGTAGGGGTCATATGATAGGTGCAAGGGTAGGTAGGGAGGTTGGGAGGGGGTATAAAGTGGTAGGGTGGGCTCACATGACAAAGAAGAGGCAAAAGGAGGAGCAGGGCACCATCCCAGTCGGGATGGATGGTCCCAGTCGGGATGACACACCCTTCCCGATCGGGAAGCTTCCTTCCCGGTCGGGATGGTGCTCCAGAAAACCCAATTTTTGGTACACTCATCCCGATCGGAATGACACCCTTCCCGGTCGGGAAGAGTCTTCTAGCCCTTCATAATCTTGTAGCTTCACCTACAGGGCCACCAATACAACGAGACCTAGAATCTCGTCCCCAAAAGCTTAAGAAAAGCTTCAAAAACCCGACTTCCTTTCTCAAAGTCCAAGCTCAATCAACAACCACTTCTCTCTAATGTTCATCTTTACTTCGCATCTATCAAGTAAACTCAATAAACACCATCAAATCTCTCCCTCACATCGCTCATCAAAATACCAAATTACAAGAATTCGACAAAACAAACAAATCCTAGAAACAAAATCATAAATAACACAATTACAAACACTAGAACTCTAAAGAAGAGGAAAGAGGAATATACAACATGACGGTTCTTTAATTAGGAACTCCGTCAAACCGAGGATTGTGGACTCTCATTCTTCAACCACAGCCCTCAAGGGCTCGTAGGAGCAAGTCAAACGCACGACCCACATCATAATGAAGGATCAAGGAGTGCCCAAGCCAAGCTATCCTCCATAGCCTCCAAGGTGGAGGCAAGAAGTAGTAATCCAAAGACCCAACGTCATCTTTCATGTTGTCTCCGGGGTCTATCCATCCTACAAGCTTTAACGACCTCTTCCTCCCTAAGCACCGTCTCCTAGCACAACCAAAGCTTGAAATTCTGGCACAAGTGTCAAAAGGGAGTTTAACCCTCTTCTTTTCATCAAACGAACCCAAGTCATCAACAAGTTCCGGCCCAATATCTCCAAATCCTAAAACATCGTTCTTCCCCACATCATCAATAAGAAGAGATTTAAAACTCATGCAAGCGGTTTCAACCTCCTCTAAACCAAGATCCAAATTACACATAAGGGGTTCACAATGTTTATATGGATTATCACATATGGGCGACTTGATTTCTTCATTCATGTCTCATGACTTCACAATACCTATCACCTCACTCAACTCATCCCAAAGTTCAACATCCTCAACAATAGGCTCATAAGAAGCGACATGAAGCTCAAGAGGAGGGCAAGCGGAGGGGATTGAAGGTTCAACAAGTATAGAGGGGGTAGACTCTTGACTTTCCTCTACTATATCGGTGTTTTCATCAACGAAACTCTTCAAATTCCCACTATCCTCACCCAATTCTTCACCAAAAACACCTCCATCAAGGATTATCTCCTCTTTCGCCTCTTCTTGGGTAGACGATTGAGGTTCTTCAAAGGAAATTTTGCTTCCAAAAGGAGCTTCATCGATGACTTCATGATTAGGTTTGCTCCCTTTGCTCAAGTGAGCACCCTTCATCTAGTTGTGACGTTCGGGATAAAAACATTACGGTTTTAACCGATAACGCATTTAATCGAGCATCCATCGCCTCGGTTTCCTTTGATATTGGGCCATGAATTCATCTTGGTTTTTTGCATTTGAATGGCCATTTCTTGTTGGCTCCTTTGCAATTGAAGAATCGATTGATATAACTCCAAGTGGGGCATTTGGTGGTCATTGGGGTTTTGGGGTGCAACTTGGTAGTGAGGTTGAGGTGATTGGTAATATGGTGGGTTTGGGGAAATTGACTTCCATAAGGAGAAATATGATGAGGCAAGGTGGGTTCATGATGGTAATTTGAGTAATAACCACTACGATCACAAGGTTGATAAGCACTCACTCGATGGAAGCCACTTCCATATCCTTGAAACTCATACCCACGGGTTTCTTGATTACCCGATGAAGCTTGGTGGTAGCTTGGAGACATCATGGCATAGTCTCGATTCATAGAGGAAGAGGAGTAGCCTGTTGTGGATTCTATGGGTGGGGAGTTTAGATCGAACCTCATGCTATACTCAAAAATCGTGGCTCGTACCCGGTTGAGGACCTCTCGATCTAGTAACCGTCCGTTAAAGCGGCTCTAAGTCGTAAGAAGAAGATGGTCACCACCTCTAGGCACAAACTGTAGACTAAGAGAAAACGTGAGAAGTCTAGTGCTTTTTGGGCACTAGACAAGAAGGAAATAAACTTCGCACACACAAGAAGCAAAGGAACAAAAAAAAGGAAAAAAGAAAAACACAAAAACAAAAGACAAAGTCAAGTAGATAGACAAACTAGGTCTAAACTAGCACCGTCCCCGGCAACGGCGCCAAATTGATGGGAGGGATTTGCCGTGGATCCCCGCCAACAAATAAAAACAAACTATTCCTAACACGTAGATAGGGCAAGTCGGGTCGAGTCCACGGGGACGGTATGAGGTCTCTAGACTAAGGTGTACCCAAATACAAGACTATGTCTCAAGGCTAAGCCAATCTAGAACGATAGGAAGGGGGATAAACTAAGACTAGGACTAAGCTAAGGACAACAACTAAGGCTAAAGAATAAGGAAAGAATAGGGTTAGGTCGGGTTCATAAGTGTAGTAGGATAGTTGGGAGATCGATGGTGAAAGGTTCGCCTAGTTACTAAGGTTGGTCCGCGCTCTCGCGTCAAAGCCAATGTCCGCACTCTCGTGTCAAAGACAAAACCCAAATACTTATGCAAGATGTTACCCAATACACAAGAACTCAACCACAAATCAATCACACAATGAAAGGAGGAAGACAAGCAAGAGAAGTATTTGCAACTACTACTCTAACAAGCATTTCAACAAACACATGGTGTGCATAATATGTGACTAGTAACAAAGAATCCACCTTTACCCACAATCAAACCCTAATCATCCATGATCAACACTGAATCCCCCTACTAACCCCACAAAAAGTCTACTCAATCATATCTAAACAAACATTAACATAAACAAGAGAAATCAACACAAACACTAAAACATTCATAATGAAAGTGAAACTAGTAAGAACAATGAACAAAAGATAAAGATTGAAACTTTAATAACAATAAAGGATTAAGAGAAGGGAGAAAAGAGATTATAACATACTAGAAGATGAATGGAAGAATGAAAACTTGCATAAAAGAGAAAACCCAAATATATCAACCAAGGTTGTCAATCTTGGTAGAGATTTTCCAGAATTCAATTAGTACAAGGATTAAACTAGGATTAAGGATTAACTAAGGACTAATCTACACTAATCTAGGATAATCTAACCTAAAATAGTCTAGGGTTTAGTGGGTAATGAAGAACATTTTATAAGATTACAAGAGGGGGGGTACATATATATATAGGGTTACATTTTATAAGATTCCCTCATTTTGCAATCATACACTACTAGAATTAGTGGTCATTCAAACGGAAAAATTCCTACGGATCTTGAAAGGCGTCTGAAAAGTAATAGTTCCTAAAGATATTTCCTACAGAAGCCTATTTCGTCGGTCCTTGAAAGCTCCCTACGGAGTTCCTACAAATTTTTGGTTGGAAACGTTTATTTTCCGTACGAAAATTTGTAGCTCAAAAAAATTAATAATTTCAAGAACCGTTAACTAATGTTAATACATAAATTAAAAATCTTTTTACCTTTAACATACTATTATTATTTTTATACACTCAGTCTCATATTTTACCCGTAGTTGTTCTGGCTTCAGATATATCAGTGAGTGGAATTTTCACAATATGTCACGTGATATAGTCTCTTATTACATGATATAGAGTCTAGTCGCTTATTTTTTTTACTTCTACTACATGATGCTTAGTATGTTTTACTTTGTACTTGTTAACTATGTTATTCTGTAATGTTATCGCCAATGTACATTTTTCTTAATTACAAAGTAGTGAATTCAAATGTCAATATACATAACTTTTTATAGTTTTATTAATATTCGTAACTTTCTCTACAATTTATGTTAATTTTACGGCTATTTGTTTTTCCCCCTTGTTATTCATGTCATTTATAGTAGCTTTTATATGCATTATTTTTTTTTGTAATATTTGTTAATTTTTCTAGTTCGTATTTTATTTTTATTAGTAATAGCTATATGTATTTTTTCCCCTTTCTTTTATTTCTTGTCCATCTCCAACCACTTACGATTATTGTCTATTTGCATTGAGACTTCGAGTAAGGTAAAGTCAAGTCTTGGGAAATTACATTATAATAAGAACTTATAATCAGTTAATTGCAAAAACTAACACCAAACCCTTATATATGAACACAATCAATTTTTTCTTTGACGAGTATGTTCCTCACAAACATATGACGGCTTAAATATTACCCACATGTACACTTGTCAGACGGGTCGAGAAGGTCGGGTCTTGGGTCGACGAAATGGGTTAATGAAGATAAAACATTTTCTATTCCCGAGCATTCTAATTTTGTCTTATCTAATCTTTTAAGTAAGATTATTGACCCATTACAACTTTTTATGGATATACCTGTTACAAGGGGACCAAATCATAAATAAATGAGTAAGTCTCCCCTGTGACAGAAATATCCGGCACAAATCGACGACCAGACTGTTCCGACCCGAAACTCAAGTAAAATTGATCCGATCTGACCCGAAAATGTACTGACATGACCCAGCCCGTTGTTGACCTGTAACCCGATACGACCCCCTTCAGTCCGACCCTAACCCGACCCGTAATCCGAGACAACCCGATAAATTATCTAACCCGACACGACTCGACCCAAAAGTTGACCCGATCCGAAAATGACCCGACCTAGGAGAGTGCTAGTTTTGGTTGCGGTTTTGTTTTAGAATCGACCCTACAAGGTTTTGTGGTGGCTCTATTTACCACCAACGCAGAAAGTGACACAATAAAGTACTCCCTTCTAAGTGTTGCCTCGTACACCACAAAAAGTCAAATAGGTACAATGGATTGGATAGGAGAGAGTACTATAGAGTTGTACGGTGGTTCTAGTTGCAAACGACGTAAAAAGATTTGGACTAGTTACCGTGAAGAGCCTACCAAAGGACCGAGTCCCTAGGAAGGATGATAGCGGTAATGATCGGTCTTCCCTCATTTTGCAATCATATCCACCTTTTTACTTGGACTAGTTGGGCGATTTTGAGCATGGGACGACCCTCTTAGCCCATCGCTAAAGGGGGCGGGGTCTCACTTACCTACAGTGTCGACTATCACCGTGGTTCATCCTTTTTCCATCCCGCCGATCGTCCCGTAGTACATTCTTAGAAGGTTAGGAGGAACCTAGGTAAGCTACCAACGTTTTTATTGCTTTGTTGTCATACTATTAGGTTTTAGTTCGTATCGGTTTGTATTATTAGTTCGGGAACGTTGTCACTTGCCTTGAGTCCTTAACCGGTGCTTCTTTCACCGCTTTGTAGAGGGAAGCGGTTTTTATTTCTTCTTGGGTGCAACCGATTGCTTGTTTGTTTGTATGTTTGCTTGTTTATATGTTTTTGTGTCCGGTTGAATCCACAGTTTTGTCGCAAGACCTTACTTGCCTTGCGTAGTGCACTATTCCTCTAAGTGTACTCGCGTGAGTTGAAAGGGCGTAGAGTGCGCTAATACCCGCTCGGCTAGTATATTAGTTTTTAGTTAGTTGGTGTTTACTCGAGGGCGAGTAAGGGTTAAGTGTGGGGGAGTTGATAAGTGTGTTTTGTAGTGACTATTTGTTGTGTTTTGGTCCCGGTTTCTCTTGTGGAATCGCTCCTTGGAGCGGCTTCGAGGCTACTTATGCTTCTTCTAGTTCTTTTTAGGTTCCCAAGATCATTCATGGAGAATTGGAACGATTCCGACTCGTTTCCTACACATTTGGAGCCAACGAAGAGAAGGAACGATCACTCGGTGCCTTAGATTCGATCCCGAGACCTTGGGACCCATTCCCGAGCCCCTTAGACTCGATCCCGAGCACCGAAAGTCGATGAGAAGCCCATGAGAAGCAAGGAGGGACCTTTATGATCATATTGGAGGCCTACAAGACCCATCCCGGGCGGGAAGATTAGCCTTCTCGGTCGGGAAGGAGTGCAAGCAAAGATGAGCCACTGATGGGCCGTCTCGGGAGAGAAGGGGGTCTTCTCATCCGAGATGGGTCCCATCTCGGGCGAGACCATCTCATCTCGGCCGAGATGGGCCACCTGCAGCTCCGCTTCACTTCTTTTCTTCTCCTTATTCATTGTAACCCTATATATACCCCCCTCCTGTAATCTTATAAAATGTTCTTCATTACCCACTAAACCCTAGACTATTTTAGGTTAGATTAGCCTAGATTAGTGTAGATTAGTCCTTAGTTAATCATTAATCCTAGTTTAATTTTTGTATTAATTCAATTCTTGAAGATCTCTACCAAGATTGACAACCTTGGTTGATGTATTTGGGTTTTCTCTTTTATGCAAGTTTTCATTCTTCCATTCATCTTCTAGTATGGTATAATCTCTTTTCTCCCTTCTCTTAATCCTTTATCGTTATTAAAGTTTCAATCTTTATCTTTTGTTCATTGTTCTTACTAGTTTCACTTTCATTATGAATGTTTTAGTGTTTGTGTTGATTTCTCTTGTTTATGTTAATGTTTGTTTAGATATGATTGAGTAGACTTTTTGTGGGGTTAGTAGGGGGATTAAGTGTTGATCATGGATGATTAGGGTTTGATTGTGGGCAAAGGGGGATTCTTTGTTACTAGTCACATATTATGCACACCATGTGTTTGTTGAAATGCTTGTTAGAGTAGTAGTTGCAAATACTCCTCTTGCTTGTCTTCCTCTTCTCATTGTGTGATTGATTTGTGGTTGAATTCTTGTGTATTGGGTAACATCTTGCATTAGTATTCGGGTTTTGTCTTTGACACGGGAGTGCGGACATTGGCTTTGACGCGAGAGCGCGGACCAACCTTAGTAACTAGGCGAACCTTGCACCATCGATCTCCCAACTATCCTACTACACTTATGAACCCGACCTAACCCTATTCTTTCCTTATTCTTTAGCCTTAGTTGTTGTCCTTAGCTTAGTCCTAGTCTTAGTTTATCCCCCTTCCTATCGTTCTAGATTAGCTTAGCCTTGAGACGTAGTCTTGTATTTGGGTAGACCTTAGTCTAGACACCTTATACCGTCCCCGTGGACTCGACCCGACTTGCCTTATCTACGTGTTAGGAATAGTTGGTTTTTATTTGTTGGCGGGGATCCACGGCAAATCTCTCCCATCATTCCCCTTTCCTACCACATCACGAAACCTCAGCCCATAGCCCTAACTCCACAAAAATCAAGCTCCAGATTTTGATCTATCGAAACCACTTACTAACTAGCTCCACATTCCAAAACCATCCAAGCCAATCACCCTGACCCTAACACGGTATCTCGGTAATTGTCGCTTTCAAGAGGTCACACCCAATCACTCCGCCTCAGTTACTTAACTAGGGAAAATACACTCTAAACATCTCACATCGATAATTGGCATAACGAGTCTAAAGCAAAATCACTCATATCTATAAAAGAACTACGAACATGGTTTGATTCCGTCCAAAAGCGGATACGTAGGCAACCCTTCTCCGGGTACAACCAAACAACTAAACAAAACAATCGATTAATCGATTCATGAATGAACCGGGATTCCTCCCATGACCCGGTCAATGAGTGAGTTAAAACGACGAAGCACAAACGACGAGCCGAGGACGGGGTGAAAACCCGAAAGGCGCCCCCGGCAAAATGAAGAAACGAGTTGCGAGCCGTCGTAAAAAAAAACAAAAAAAAGAGAAAAAAAGCAACAAAACAAAAAGGTGAGCCGAGGACGGAGTGAAAACCCGAAAGGGCGCTCCGGGAAAAATGAAGAATCGAGTTGCGAGCCATCCAAAAAAATGAGAAAAATAATAATAAATGTGCTTCTCATTGAAAAAAAAAGAACAAAACTGGTTAAATCGAGCCTTTGTCGAGGCCATTTACATCAAGCGTCTGAAACCCGGACATCCCGAAAAGCAACAACGTGTCAAAACTCTAAAAAAACTAGTACTAATACGCTACATAATATCAATTAATACAACATAGTACTAAACGGTTGGGCTCTACCGGTCCAACTCTTCCTTTCCCATGCCATTAAAGTGTGCTTGCTTGGGTCTCTCACCATTACTGACCCTCCTAACGCAAGCTTCCACCCCCTAGCCAATAGCAAGCCCAGTCAATCTCACGTCCCCTCCTCACTCATATTTTCAATATGGGTCTTGTCGGTCTCGGCCCGTTTAGATGAACTGACGAATACTAGGATTAGTAACGCCGTCTTCGGTCGGACACTTAGCGGCGTTAGCCCCCATAGCTTCCTTATCCTGTAGTACGGTCATCTCCCCAACCCTTAACCTTTCTCTCACACCCGACTACCCCAGACGCCTGGAACGACCTCCTGGAGTCGCTAAATCCCTTTCCAACAGCCGAGTGACAGGTCCATACGGACGGTACATTTCGTCCATCGGATCCACCAGACTTAGATGCCTTTTTATTCTTTTTTAGGGGGATAAGCTACCCCACCGAGGCGTGTTTTAGCCTTTTCGTCAAGTCGCGTCCACAGCCTAAAAAGGCAATGTTATGAGTATGCAAAAGTGGTCTAACTTTTTTTTCAAAACTTGTGGAAAAACTACGCTCATTTCCTAAACACACTCGGACAAAGCGTGTTAACATTTTACACCTCGAGTCAAAACGTTTTAATCAATGTATTACCTGATCCAATTACCGGCTAAAACTAACGCATTTCAAAATATCCAGAAGGAACTGTTTTCACACTCTAATGCAATGCTAACATACCTTAAGCTAGGTCGAATCACAAACGAATGAACGCAAATGGTGATTACTTGTCAATCTAGGTAAACAAATTCGCCAAACACAAGACTAATCCAACTTGTTCAAATACTAAGAATTTAAAACAAATATACAAAATATACAAATTTATACATAAACTGAGACTAGAAAGGACCCCTAGAAATCGCACCAATAGCCATCACAATCTCACATAGGTTGTCGTCCAGACCTAGATCCTCCAAGTCTATAAGAGGAGACTCACTACCATCCATCCCTGACAACGTATCTAGCGTAGCTGTCTCGGGAATCCCATCAACCTCCTCCGTAGCGCCCGTGGCCTCAGCCTCAGCCTCAGTCTCCCTCTCAATCCTATGCCTAGCCTCACCCTGTGCGGAGGTCTCACCTCGAGACCGAGCCAGCCGCTCCTTTAGGAAGGCGATCTCGTCAGCTCGGGATTGCAGGAGCCACTACGACTCGACATCTTTCGCCTCGAGCTCGGTCACCCGAGTCTCCAGCTGTCCCACCATATCCGAGACATCCTACAGATGCACTCAAACATTAGGAAAACACACGAGCAACCTAAGAATGTACCTTAGTCACACAAACTTACCGATCGAGGCCCCGAAGTGTCATGGGAAACCCTCGAGGCATAAGGCCGGAAGCAGTTGGCAGCCTGCCACAACCGCTGATGGCAAGCCGACTAAACCTAAGAGTAAAACCATGAAAGTTAGGCAAACTGACCCTACGCTCTTAGAACCCAAACCGAAAACAAAAGTCAAGACTTACCCGGTATACCCGGTCACGCCACTCTATCCCGGCATCCATCTCCTCAACAGAACACGGGGGAAGGGGCTATATAAGGGGAAGTCTGGGGGCTGAACAGCATCAACCGAATCCGCTAGCTAAAAGAAAAGCAACCCGTTCAAAATAAAAGCAAACACGAGACCATAGGACAAAACAAGCGATAAAACCAAAACCGACACTTCAATAATCCTAAACCTTGGGGGCTACTAAAACAAACTATAAGAAAGAAACTTACATCTTCAAGGCACAACTAGTTCACCAGCACATTCTCCGACGGGTAGTGACTCATCGTGCTCTTAGCCCGAGCCAACCTCCACTCAATCCCCGTCGGAAACCTAACCGGACAAGCACGCTCCGTCTTGGATGCTAATCGAGGGAGTTAGGAGTAAATTCCAACTCATAAAGCAAGCCTTAAAACCTCCTCTAGTCGAGATCGACCCCCAACAATAAACGAACACGAAAACCACTAGCTAACAAGATCACTCATACCAAAGCATATAACAACCCAAGCAATGACTCTGACCAAAGCATCTGACCAAAGCAAATTCGATTAAATTCTGAACCATACAAAAAAAAAAACAAAGGTGAACAAATTAAATTTGAACGAATCCTGAAGCATTCGAAAAACAAATTCAAGACCCACGAACCCAACGAATCCCAAGTAAATTTTAAACCTGCAAACTTAATTGAATCCCAAAGCATTCTGAAAGTAATCTAAGCCAATTCAAAATCAAGGAGCCCCTGGTAGCGCTCAAAACAATTTCAAGTGAGCCCCTTGTAGCGCTCAAAATCATTTTAAACGAGCCCCTTGTAGCGCTCAAAACAAATTCTAAACGAGTCCCTAGTAGCACTCGATTCAATTTTAATGAGTCCCTGATTCAACGAGCCCCTTGTAGAGCTCAAAACAATTTTAAGTGAGCCCCTTGTAGCGCTCAAAATCATTTTAAATGAGCCCCTTGTAGCGCTCAAAACCGATTTTAAACGAGTCCCTAGTAGCACTCGATTCAATTCAGTTCTAATGAGTCCCTAGTAGCACTCAGTTTGTTTCAACGAGCCCCTTGTAGCGCTCAAAACAATTTTAAGTGAGCCCCTTGTAGCGCTCAAAACAATTTTAAACGAGTCCCTGGTAGTATCACTCAATTTTAGTCAAAAACAATTTTAAACGACTCCCTGGTAGCACTCAATTTTATTCCTGATGAGGGTCGGTAGCCTGCCTTGGGTCGCCTGCCAATTAGGCCCCGGGAGACCCGACCACGTGAACAAGAAAGGGCCTGCCCTGCAGACCCATCAGCAAAGAGCCGCCCAGGTAGCCCAATTGTAAAGCCTCAGAGGCTCCCACCTGCCTGTCAGGGTCTCACCACCCTCTGGGCAGGGCAATTAAGCTCCTTGCCTGCCCGCCTCCAAAGCACCCCCGCCTTCAGCAATGGCAGGGGAAGCCAGGGGCCCCTCCGTCATTTCGCCTAAGGTAAAGGAAAATGGGTGGACAGGACAGACCCACGTGTCACTCGGCCATCCATCCATTTTCCCGCTCTTTTCCCTCTCCTTTCTCTCTCCTGGAGGAAGGTATAAATACTTTCCTCCTTCCCTCATTGAAAGAGTTGAATTTTCTCTCTCTAGACTCTTACTCTAAAAACGCCACCTAGCTCCTCACGAACTAGGTTCGTTAAGGCATTCACGGACTAACTTAGGCATTGGAGAGGGTTTCCTCGGACAACCTCCGAGGCCCTGTGCGCTTCGTGCGCAGAGAGCAGGCCCATTCCGCCGGGAAGGTCCGACCAGTGGAATAAGAAGAAAGAGAGGATTGCAAAGTCATTCAAGCAACACCCGAATACTAAGACCCGAATCCAGAGTCGGGTAAATTGATTCCAATACTGGAACAATTTGGCGCCGTCTGTGGGGAAGAGCGCGGTTGTATCCGCGAAATTACCCACAAAATCAACCATTCTCAAATACAAAAATCAATCAGTTATAACAAATCATGCCTGAAATCGTTGACGCCAGTTCAGGGGCGGGCCCGACAGTGCCACCAGCGGCCCCCCTGTACGACATGTCGTTCCCGGAGAAGACGCCCGCTGCCACAATCCCGGGAGAAGGGCGGGCAAGCTTCCACAGAGCGCCCGGTAAGGACGTCGCTGTCACAGATGGGCAGGGGGCACATCCGAGGCAAACCCTAAACCTCACCCCCGCTCAGATGGCGCAGACGGCGGCCTTCTTCTCGGCAATGATTAACCAGGAATTTACTCCGAAGGATCTGGTAGGCAGGGTCGCCACGACCCCCAGACAACTTCACTTCGAAAGTGGAGAGGGAACTGGGGGCTCAAAGCGAACCGCCGCTAGAAAAATCCAAAGGAAGGCGAAGAAAACAGCTGAAGTGTATGCACAGGTGCAGAGGCGCATTACGGCCGGCAACCAAGAACCGCCTGCTCAGCAGGCGTTCTCCATACACACAACAGAGTCCACCGCTGCCCGTGAAAGAAGGGGTTTGTCCCAAGACCTCCAGAACTGGATGAGGCACAGAGAGCCTGCATCTAAACGCCTGGGAGAAAGACAGGGCGACGTCTTTTCTAGGATGACGCCTGTGGCAGACTCCCAGCCAGCACCGGGCCTATCCAAAAGCCTCCAGTCAAGACTTAATCAGGGGCAAGCTGTGGGTTCAAAGCATCGTCAGGGGGACAATCTTGAGCCAGCTCAGAAGAAGCGCCCACGACACCACTCCCCTGATAGGTGGGATGACGAGGCGATTAGCAGGCAACCACCCCGACACCGCTCCCCTGATAGTTGGAAACCGACCCCTAACAGATGGGGGGATCACGGTTACCACTCCATGGGGAGCAGGTCGAAGATGGCAGGAAGGCCTACAAAAACCCCTCTTCGTCCAGAGGTGCAGGGGTACCCGATCACGAAAATTAAGATGCCTTCTGTTAAATTTGACGGCACGACTGACCCGGAGGACCATTTAGCTGCGTACGAGAGTCATATGGGCATGTACGATGCCGGCGACGTAGTCTGGGGCAAGATCTTTCCAACCACCCTGGTAGGTCTAGCCCAGGGTTGGTTTAGGGACTTGCCGCAGGGATCTATCAGCTTTTTCATCGAATTGGCAGAGGCATTCCTAGATCAGTATGCTGGAAAAAAGAGGCGCTGTCTTACTCAGTTTGACCTAATGACCCTTAGGCGGAGGAAAGGCGAGACTGTCAGGGAATACCTGAAGAGGTTTGACCTGTCCTTCCAGAAAGTCAAAGAAATAGACGATGCAACCGGAACATATGCGCTAACTAACTCCCTGCTCCCTGGAGAGATGAAAAACCAGATGATCAGGGCCCAGCCAGAAACTCTGGCCAAGGCTAGAAAGATCGCAAAAGGGTTTATCCTACAGGAAGAGTTCCACAGCCTGCCGGATACCCTCGCAGGCCCTACCAGGCAGCAGGGAGGACCGCAGGGTGGGTGCGGCAGAACCGAGGCAGGAAAACAGAGAGCCGAGGAAGGGGATACCCCCAAGAAAGAACGCACAGTTTACCAGCCTAGATTCGACAGCTATACAGCCCTCAAAAAATCCAGGGCAGAGATTTTCGAACTAGAGAAGGAAACTGCTAAGTGGAACCGTCCAAGCAAGCCACGCAGCCCGAAAGGGGACCCCAAGAAATTCTGTACATTCCATGACTGCATAGGCCATACTACCGAAGAATGCCGCCACCTGAAAGACGAGATCAAGAAGCTCCTCAGGAATGGCTGGCTGAGCAACTACGCAGCAAGGAACAAAACCCAGAAAGAAACGGTGGAAAAGCCTGAAGGCTCGGTGCAGAACCGCCTGATAATCCATGTGATATCAGGGGATGCAGAAGGCCAAACAAGCAGGAGAAGCTCGAAGAGGCAGATTCGTGAGCTGCGAAATCAGATCTGTTATGCTGAAATGGCAGGGAGCCCAAGGGGTATGACACTGAGCATCACCCCTGAGGATGCAGAGCGGGTGGTGTACCCCCATATTGACCCTTTGGTCCTGTCCCTGAAAATCAGCAACCACATCGTGAGAAGATGTATGGTGGACATTGGGGCTTACACGAACCTGCTTTACAAGGACACCTTTGAGAAAATGGGCCTGGAAAAAAAGACACCTGAAACCTGCCCCTGGATCACTGTATGGATTCAGCGGGGCAGGCGTGCTCCCTATGGGAATTATAGACTTGCGAGTAACATTCGGAGAGGGGACCTCTGCCAGGAATGTCAGGGCGTCGTTCGTCGTGGTAGATGCGAAATCAGCGTACAATGGTAGAGCCACCTAGGACGAAATCGAACCGCAATATCAATCCGAGCCCTAACAGTGGCCTACGTAACAGACTTTGGCCTGGAAGGAAAGATCCATGGGGACCAAGAGTCCGCCAGACACTGTTACTCGGTGGCTTTGCAGACCCATGAGACTGAGAGGAAAGGAAAGAGGAAAGTTGATAGCTCCCCCAGCAGGGAAGGTGATGGGTGGGATTTGTCGTGGATCCCAACCGTCAAATAAAACCAACTAACCTAACTAAGGTAGCTAGGGTAAGTCGGGTCGAATTCACAGGGATGGGAGGATGGACGAAGGTATGCTTGGGTCTAGGACTAGGTTCGAGACGAGCTAATCTAAGGGGAGGAGGCTAAGGTTATAACTATGGTAGCAAAGAAAATAAACAAGGAGAACGGGCTAGGATTAGGTCGGGGTCAAAGGGGTAATGGAATGGTCGAGGAAGAACTAGAGTGAAGGGAGTAGTAGGGTAATCTAGGTGAGGTCCGGGCTCTCGCTACGTAGACCGACCTAGAGGTTTCACCTAAAACCCACCTTGGCGACACACATGACAAACGGGGTTACTAGCGCGCTATAGTGGCCTAGGTCGCATCCGGGCTCTCGCTACGTAGACCGACCTAGGGGTCGTCCTCACCGGGCTCTCGCTGTGTAGTGAGGGAACCAAACCCACAAGCAAACTATCACCCACAAGAGAAAAGGCAAGAAAACAAGCATACACATATACATGTCATTCAAGCATTTCAACAAACATGAGATATGCATCAAACCAAGAGGAAACCCAAATCTTCCACCAACATCTCCAACAATCCCTTAATCATCCATTAACACCCAAATCACCTTACTAACTGATGGTAGGGATTTGTCACGTCCCTAGCCAATCAATATAACACCGACTAACCTAGTGAGTAGCTAGGGTAAGTCGGGATCGTATCCACGAGGACGGTATATCAAAGTTTAGACTAGGTCGGCCTAAAACGAGACTAGATTACCAACAAACACGAAGAAGCGATAAATGGAAAACTATTGAGGAGGAGGAATAAGAACTAGACTATCAATGCTAAACAATGCTAATGATCGATCTAACAAATAAACTAGAGTAAACGATGTCTAACTAAGGAGTTGAACTCAAATATGGAAAGAAGTGGGGTAGATCGGGTTCATGGGAGTAGAAGGGTAATTGGGGTGAGCAAGGGTAAAGGTGTCTCCTAATCGCTAGAGTCGGTCCGGGCTCTCGCAACTTAGACCGATGTCAAGGTGGGTCCGGGCTCTCGCATCTTAGACCCTAGTCGGCACTCTCGTGACTATGACTATTCTCAACATTTCCGCAAAATAAGCAATCAATTAGAAGATGAACACAAGCATGGGAAGCATGGCCACTACAACTCACACAAGCATATCAACAAACACATAGAGTGCCTACAATGTGACTAACAACAAAGATACAACCTTTTCCCCTTAATCAACCCCAATCATCCATAATCTACCCCTAATCCCCCTACTTACCCCACAAAGAAACTACTCACTCATTATCAATGAGAAACTAACATTCACAAGAGAAAACAAACTCATAAACCAAACATCCATTATGAACAATGAGAACAATGATAAGAACAATATAAAAAGATTGAAACAAGATTAAATAAACAAGATTAAGAGTAAGAAAGGTTATACCAACACTAAGGAGATGAAAAGATGAAATCTTGTATAAATAAGAACCCAAATAAAACCCAAGGTTGTCAATCTTGGAGAATTCTTCAAGTATCCTCTTAATACAAGAACTAAATTACAATAATTAACTAAGGATTAACTAAAATTAAGGGAAGATTAAAGCTAATGAGTGAGAGTAAATCTAGGGTTTTGGAGGCTTAAACTAATGTAGCTTAACATAAGATCTCCTAAAATTACAAGAAGGGAGTATATATATGGGTACAAGAATGAAGGAGAAGAAAGAAAAAGAGTCGTGCAGCAGCATCACGGTCCCGACCGGGACGGGTCATCCTGATCGGGACGGCCCTGTCATCCCGATCGGGACGGGATGGTCCCGACCGGGATGGGCTCACAGCAGCCCTCTTAATGTAGCACCCCATCCCGAACGGGATGGGTCTTGTATGTCTTCCTTAAACGCTCTTTGGTCCTTCCTTGCCTCTCATGGGCTTCCCACCGATTCTCGAGACTCGGGATCGGGTCTCGGAGGCTCGGGGTTGGGTCCCAAGGTCTCGGGGTCGATTCCAAGGCCTCGAGTCATCGTTTCTTTATCTCGTTGGCTCCAAAATGTGTACGTATTGAGTCAGAATCGCTCCAACTCTTCCAAATCGGTCTCGGGAACCTGAAACGAACTAAAGGAAGCATAAGAAGCCCATGAATCGCTCCAAAGGAGCGATTCCACAAGGAAAAAGGGACCAAAACACAACAAATAGGCACTACAAAGTACACTTATCAACTCCCCCACACTTAACCCTTACTCGCCCTCGAGTAAGCACACACTAACTACTAAACTAGCTGAATGGGTATTAGCGCACCCTACGCCCCTTCAACTCACGCGAGTGCACTTAGAGGACAAGTGCACTCCGCGAGGCAAGTTGGGTCTTGCGACAAAACTGTGGGTGCAACCAGACACAAAACACAAAAACAAACAAACACACAAACGAACACATAATCGGTTGCACCCAAAAGAAAAATAAATACCGCTTCCCTCAAAAAGCGGTGAATAAAACACCGGTTTAGGACTCGAGGTAAGTGACAACGTTCCCAAGCTAGCAATACAAACCAATGTGGACTAAACCCTAATAGTATGACGATAAAGCAACAAAAACGTTGGTAACTTACCTAGGTCCTCCTAACTTTCTAAAAACGTACTACGGGACGATCGGCGGAGTGGAATAGCGAAGAACCACGGTGTTAGTCGACACTGTAGGTAAGTGAGACTCCGCCCTCTTTAGCGTGAGCCAAGAGGGTCGTCCCGTGTCCAAAACCACCTAACTAGTCCAAGTAAAAAGGTGGAAAAACATGCAAAATGAGGGAAGACCGACTAATGCCGCTATCATCCCTCCTCGGGACTCGGTCCTTTGGTAGGCTCTTCACGGCATAAGTCGGAAAAAGGCTTATTTTTGTGGGGATTTCTTTTTGTGAGACAGGTTTTCTTTTGGCATTTTCTTTCTTTTCGACATTTTGATTTGTTTGTTGCCATGCCATTTCTTTTTCTTCTTTTCTATTTTCTTTTTGGCTTTTGTGCCTTTTCTTTTTCTTCATTCTTTTCTTTCTTTCATTTTCTTTTCATTCTTTTCTTTTTCTTTGCCCTTTTTGGCAAGATTTGGCTTTGTTGGCATTTTCATTGTATAACAAGAAAGAGAGAATCAACAATTTGCAAGTTATTGTGTGGATATGTGTGAGATGTAGGTAAATGGGTAAGTCGGGGGTCGCGATCCCTCTTCAAACCCACAAAAAGCGGATAACTTGGACTAATCAAACAATCCTAAACACGGTCACCTAGGGGACGAGACTCGGTAACCAAGGTCTTTTCACACCATGGGTGGTCATAATGGTCAAAAGTGTAAATCCCGTAGTAAATTCCTAGTAAGCTAGGTGGACTCAAGGTAAAGGACCAACGAACTCATTGATTTAGGGTCATTCTACTAGATTAAAGTCCAAGACTCGATTTATACTACTAGGAAGGGAAAGTAATTACTCACACACTAGCCTCTAAACCGGGTTTTCGAAAACGGTATACACACAACACAACACAACACAAAATTAAAGACATGACGAAAACGAGAAGAAAAAGAAACAAGAGCAACAAAACAAGAACAAAACAAGGTAAAACAAAACACATAGACAAAGCAAACACCACCCCTATCATCCAAACAAGTCTCTAAATCAACTTCAAACTTTAGAAAGCTCCACCTGAGCACACCACAACACACAAATCCTCCAAACTCTACAAGGAAGAAAGAGGAAAAAAAGGGTGAAGAGATGTTACCGGAAGTCTTGAAAGCTCTCCAAAGCTATCGGCGATTAAGCAACCCACAAGGAAAAAGGGAGGCGAACATGCACACAAAACAAATATACGACACAATGACACAAAAGGAAAACACACAAAAGAAAAATCTTTTTGATTTTTTTGTGAATTTTTTTTCAAATTTTTAGGGATTTTTAAGATTTTTTAGAAAAAAGGGAAAAATAAAACTAACTACGATAGAATATCGCTCCCCCACACTTAAATCGAGCAATGTCCTCATATGCTCAATCGTAGTGTGCGGAGAGACAAAAGAAAAGAAAATAAACTACGAAAATGAAGCTAAAAATCAAAAATAAAGTGAAGAAAAGGTAGAAGGTGTCCGGCCGGGGTGTAGTCAAGTCACCATGGGCCGAGACAAGAAAGAGATATGGATGGGGGAAGAAAGAAAAAGAAGGAAATAAAAGGAAATGGGAGGGGAGGGCTAGGTGTAATCAAGTCACCTAGCCCGGATTCCGCCTAAATCCGACTAAATCCTCAAAAAAAAAAAAAAAAATGTGAAAAACTTGTAAAAATTTGGATTTTGAAATGACTCTCAATGTAGTCACATCATCGAGAGTCGGGAGCAACAACTACCGAGGCCTCGAAGGCCACAATGACATCAAGACACAAAAGTATACAAGGGGAAGGGGAAAAAAACAAAGGAGAACAAGCAACAACAAAAACGGAAAAGAAAGGATAGTTGCCGTACCATAGGTTAGCAACTCACTCTCTCCATCGTCTCATAGATCAAAATAGGCACTTGCTTGTCTTCATCATTGCTTTTCCGCTTCATTCTCGATAACATCACATGGTAGAGGTGGTAGAGGTGTGAGGGGGGTGGGATTTTATGTGGATCTCGGTGTAAAGTGAGGTGTATGGGTCGTATGATAAGGACAAGGAGGAGTAGGGAGGTTGGGAGGGGGCATAAAATGGTTGGGTGGACTTGATTGCGAAGAAGAATCACAAAGGGGGAGCAGAGGACCATCCCGGTCGGGAAGACTGATCCCGATCGGGTTACCTCACCCGTCCCGGTCGGGACGACCTCATCCCGGTCGGGACGGACGCACAGTCAGCTCAAATCTTAGTACACCCATCTCGATCGGGACGGCTCCTTCCCGGTCGGGATGCCACACCCGTCCCGGTCGGGACGCCCTCATCCCGGTCGGGACGAACTCACAGGAAGCTCCAACATGGCGCACCCATCTCGATCGGGACGGCTCCTTCCCGGTCGGGACGCCTCATCCCGGCCGGGATGGGTCTTCTTCAACTTCCACAATCCCCAAAAGCTTGCTCCAAGCTTCAAAAACCCGATACTCGTGCCTACAACCCAAAGTATATCATAGCCAATCCTTTCTAGGAGCGCTCTCACTTCACCTAATCAAGCAATACTCAAACACACATCAAACTCTCTCCCTCACAACGCTCATCAATAAATCCAAATAACAAGAATTCACAAAAATCCAACTAACTACAAGAAAGAGATATGTACAATGAGACGGTTCTTGTGGAACTCCGTCAAACCAAGGTGGTGCATCATTCTTTTTCAACAACCAAAGCTAGTTTCATCTCCATCAAAGGCACGTAAGAACAATTCGAAGGCCCTAGAGAAGTCTTCAATTAGGCATGTCATATAACCAACCATATCCCAAGGCTCCTCATGGCCTTGCCTTGACGTTCCCGGGGCATCCCGCTCTTCCAAGTTCAACGACTTGAACTTGTACTTTTGGTCCTTGGGGACATACCCAAACGTCCACCGGTCCTCATGCGGCCCCTTGGGAGACTCATCTTCTTTCTTGTCATTGCACTTCAACTTGTCATCAAGCCCATGACGTGGGCACTCATCCTCCTCACTCTCGGAGTCATAATCATCAAGTACATAAGAGTACTTCTTCAAGCTTTGTCCCGATCCTTCCCCTAGATCGATGTCTTCCGTGGCATGGATCATATTACATGTCTCGGCCATAGGCGAAGTGTTGCCTTGGAGGTCAAACACTAACTCCTCGTCGCCTAGTTGAAAAGTGATCCTACCCTTCTTCACATCAATCACAGCACCGGCGGTGTGTAAAAATGGGCGTCCAAGGATGATGGGAGTGTTAGCATCCTCCGGCATGTCCACCAGAATGAAGTCGACCGGAATGAAGAACTTCCCTATTCGCACCGGCACGTCTTCCAACATTCCCAATGGTCGGTTAAGAGATTTATCGGCCATTTGGAGTGTAATGGACGTATATTTCAACCCCGTCATCCCTAATCGCTCACAAATGGTGTAAGGAATAATGCTCACACTCGCACCCAAATCACACATATCTCTCTCGATCTTGTAATTGCCGATGGTGCATGGGATAGAGAAACTACCCGGGTCCTTCAACTTCGGAAGCGTGGAACCTTGTATGAGCTCGCTCACCACCCCCGTGATCGCTATCGTCTCTTCCTTGTCGATGGACCTTTTCCTAGATAGGATATCCCGCATGAATTTCCCATATGCCGGGACTTGGGTAAGTAACTCGGTGAATGGGACATTAACATCCAATTTCTTCACAATGTTAAGGAACTTTTCAAATTGGACATCCACCTTAGTCTTCATTTGCCTTGTTGGGAAAGGCAACTTGATTTGAACCTTGTTTTGCTCAATATTGGTGGACTCCTCACTTGACACTTTCCCTTTACCTTTTTCTTGTGCTTGAAGTGGAGGAGGGTTGTCTTCTTGGGGGTTTTCGACCTCCCAAAGGACTTGCTCCTCAATTGGATTATCAAAGCTCAATTCTCTATGAGTTGGAGACGCCATCTCCATTGTCGGTTCTTGCATTGGCTCTTGCTCAATAGGATACGGAGGGGGATTGTAGGATGTACCTCTTCTTGTGGTGATAGCATTTACATGCTCAAATATCGGTGATTCACCTTGAGAAGGTAGTTGCCCCTTTTGCCTTGAGGAGCTCCCCGAAGCAAGTTGAGATACTTGGGTTTCAAGCATCTTCATACGGGCATCTCTTGACGCATTTTCCCCTTGAACATAAGCAAAGAGTTCTTGTTGGGTTTTCGACATATCCATTTGACATTTTTGCACATCTTGAGTATTCTTTTGCATATCCATTAAAGTCTTTTGAATGTCAAAATCCCGAGGTGGGGATGATGGATTATGTGGAGTGTCGATGATGGCAAGAGGAATGCCATAATCATGAGTAGGAGACCGGCTCCTAGGCTTGCTTTGTTGTTGTTGATTTTGAGTTGCTTGTTGACGGTTCCCTTGGAACCCATGAGAATTGCCTTGATTAAGGCCTTGATTGTGGTTTTGTTGTTGTTGGAAGCCTTGGTTTCCTTTGAAACCGCCTTGATTAAAGTTCCCTTGTTGGAACCCTTGATTGTTGTTGTGAAAGGTACCTTGGTTATTTTGCTTGTAGTTGTTGAAGGGTCTTGGATTACCCATGTAACCTTGGTAACCTTGGTTGTTGTCCCTTAAGGAAGGTGGAACATAGGGACGATGTTGTTGTTGATGTTGAAAGGCTTGTTGTTGGGGGACTTGTTGGGAAGCTTCGAATTGATTAGAGTAAGAGGTACCTTGCTTGAACGCTTGAAAGGCGTTCACTTGCTCGATACTTCCACGGCAATACATAGGATCATGTCCAACTATTCCACAAGTATCGCACATCCCATAGTAAGGTAAAGGAGGTGTGAACCCCAAAGCATTCACTTCTTGAATCGGTTGATGGTGTGAGTAACAAGTGCCTTGGACTTGGTCGAGGTGACTTTGGAGCTTCTTGTCAATAGTCTCCATGTGTGTTTTAAGTTGAGCTCCAAGGTCAATGCTTAGCTTAGTGATAGCATCGACCTCATGCATGCCTCCTCGATGTGCCTTCCTAGGCCTAGAGTATTGCGAATTATGCACCGCCATCTCTTCGATTCTCGCCCATGTTTGGTCGTCATCGACCTCGGTAAACCTACCGTTGGAGCCCATGTTAAGAATAGCTCTCGAGTCCTAATAAAGTCCATTCCAAAATTGTTGCACCAAGAACCATTGTGAGAGTCCATGATGAGGGCACGATCTTACCAAAGACTTAAACCGCTCCCAAGCTTCATATAGGCTCTCCTCATCCCTTTGTTGAAACCCGGTGATGGAGGCCCTAAGGAAGTTCGTCTTTTCCGGAGGGTAAAACTTTTGGTAGAACGCCAAGGCAAGCTTTTTCCAAGTATCGATCCCCATGGTTGCCCTATCGAGACTCTTGATCCATTGCTTCGCTTTTCCAATAAGAGAAAACGGGAAGAGTACCCAACGAATTTGATCTTGAGTAACCCCGGTTTGAGATATAGCGTCACAATAATCGGAGAAAGTCTCCATATGTTGGTGCGGGTCTTCGGTGGGCAAACCACTAAATGGGCTCCTCTCCACAAGTTGGATAAATTGAGTCTTTGCCACAAAATTCCCGGTATAGGCTTCCGGTAATGCACTCGGTCCCGGCAAGACATCCTCGGTGAATGTGGAGTGAGAGGAAAACTTAGGCATTCTTGGATGTAAGGGAGAAGATGGTGGTGTAGAGAGTGTTGATGTAGAAGAGGAGGGGGAACTGGGAGAAGAATCACCGAAGGGATTGATGAAGGTCCCTCCGGCCGTCTCTCGAGGTGAAATGCTCAAGTCGGCTCCTTGGGCTTGCCCTTGATGAGTGGTGCTTGTACTTGGTTGAGAGATCCTAACCCGATTAATCGTCCGTTGGCGAAAGGCTCGAAAGAGTCTCTCCGGCTCTGGATTAAAGAGATAGAAGTCGCCTCCCCTCCTAGGCATACACTACACACTAGAACAAACGTAAGAGCACCTAGTGCTTTATGGGCACTAGGCAACGACAATAACAAACACAACTAGAGACAAAGAGAAAAGAAAGCTAAGGAAAAAAGAGAAACTAGAAAATATTCACAAGAGAAGATGGGAGAGCACAAAGAAGGGTAAGTAAGTCTAGAAATAAGCAAACTAAGTCTAAACAATGCACCGTCCCCAGCAACGGCACCAAATTGATGGTAGGGATTTGTCACGTCCCTAGCCAATCAATATAACACCGACTAACCTAGTGAGTAGCTAGGGTAAGTCGGGATCGTATCCACGAGGACGGTATATCAAATTTTAGACTAGGTCGGCCTAAAACGAGACTAGATTACCAACAAACACGAAGAAGCGATAAATGGAAAACTATTGAGGAGGAGGAATAAGAACTTGACTATCAATGCTAAACAATGCTAATGATCGATCTAACAAATAAACTAGAGTAAACGATGTCTAACTAAGAAGTTGAACTCAAATATGGAAAGAAGTGGGGTAGATCGGGTTCATGGGAGTAGAAGGGTAATTGGGGTGAGCAAGGGTAAAGGTGTCTCCTAATCGCTAGAGTCGGTCCGGGCTCTCGCAACTTAGACCGATGTCAAGGTGGGTCCGGGCTCTCGCATCTTAGACCCTAGTCGGCACTCTCGTGACTATGACTATTCTCAACATTTCCGCAAAATAAGCAATCAATGAGAAGATGAACACAAGCATGGGAAGCATGGCCACTACAACTCACACAAGCATATCAACAAACACATAGAGTGTCTACAATGTGACTAACAACAAAGATACAACCTTTTCCCCTTAATCAACCCTAATCATCCATAATCTACCCCTAATCCCCCTACTTACCCCACAAAGAAACTACACAATCATTATCAATGAGAAACTAACATTCACAAGAGAAAACAAACTCATAAACCAAACATCCATTATGAACAATGAGAACAATGATAAGAACAATATAAAAAGATTGAAACAAGATTAAATAAACAAGATTAAGAGTAAGAAATGTTATACCAACACTAAGGAGATGAAAAGGTGAAATCTTGTATAAATAAGAACCCAAATAAAACCCAAGGTTGTCAATCTTGGAGAATTCTTCAAGTATCCTCTTAATACAAGAACTAAATTACAATAATTAACTAAGGATTAACTAAAATTAAGGGAAGATTAAAGCTAATGAGTGAGAGTAAATCTAGGGTTTTGGAGACTTAAACTAATGTAGGTTAACATAAGATCTCCTAAAATTACAAGAAGGGAGTATATATATGGGTACAAGAATGAAGGAGAAGAAAGAAAAAGAGTCGTGCAGCAGCATCACGGTCCCGACCGGGTCGGGTCATCCCGATCGGGACGGCCCTGTCATTCCGATCGGGACGGGATGGTCCCGACCGGGATGGGCTCACAGCAGCCCTCTTAATGTAGCACCCCATCCCGAACGGGATGAGGCCATCCCGAACGACATGGGTCTTGTATGCCTTCCTTAAACGCTCTTTGGTCCTTCCTTGCCTCTCATGGGCTTCCCACCGATTCTCGGGACTCGGGATCGGGTCTCGGAGGCTCGGGGTTGGGTCCCAAGGTCTCGGGGTCGATTCCAAGGCCTCGAGTCATCGTTCCTTTATCTCGTTGGCTCCAAAATGTATGTATTGAGTCGGAATCGCTCCAACTCTTCCAAATCGGTTTCGGGAACCTGAAATGAACTAAAGGAAGCATAAGAAGCCCATGAATCGCTCCAAAGGAGCGATTCCACAAGGAAAAAGGGACCAAAACACAACAAATAGGCACTACAAAGTACACTTATCACTAACCCTAGCAAGAATCTACTCTAACATATCTATACTAAAACTAACACTAACAAGATGAATCAAAACAAGAACAAGAGGATGCATATGTAAAACCAACAAAGATGAAGAACAAAACAATAAACAAGAACTAAAGATTCAAACTTGATTTATAAAACAAAGATTAAGAGAAAGGAAAAGAGATTATACCATACTAGAAGATGAAAAGAAGAAGAAAACTTGCATAAATGGAAGAACCCAAAACAATCAACCAAGGTTGTAAATCTTGGTGGAGATCTTGAAGAATTCCCAAATTACAAGCATTAATCTAGGATTAACGATAATCTAAAGACTAATCTACACTAATCTATCCTAATCTATGCTAAAATAATCTAGGGTTTAAGGGGAAGTGAAGAACATATCATAAGATTACAAGAGGGGGGTATATATAGGGTTACAAGAGTAAGGGAGGCGAGAAAAGCGAAACAGCCCATTTCTGGATCCATCTTGGCCGAGATGGAAGTGGTCTCGCCCGAGACGAGTTGGTCTCGGCCGAGACGGCCCCTCCAGTGGTCTGCTCCTTCTTGCACTTCTTCCCGACCGAGAACGCACTTGTTCTCGGCCGGGAAGGGTCTCTAGGCCTCCAATATGAGCTCTAAGGTCCCTCCTTGCTTCTCATGGGTTTCTCATCGAATCTCGGAGCTCGGGGTCGAGTCTAAGGGGCTCGGGAATGGGTCCCAAGGTCTCGGGATCGAATCCAAGGCACCGAGTGATTGTCCTTCTCTTCGTTGGCTCCAAAAGTGTATGAAACGAGTCGGAATCGTTCCAATTCTCCATGAACGGTCTCGGGAACCTAAAACGAACTAAAAGAAGAATGAGTAGCCCAGAAAGAGCGATTCGACAAGGAAAACGGGACCAAAACATAACAAATTAGGCACTACAAACTACACTTATCAACTCCCCCACACTTAACCCTTACTCGCCCTCGAGTAAGCATAAACTAACTACTAAACTAGCCGAGCGGGTATTAGCGCACCCTATGCCCTTTCAACTCACGCGGGTACACTTAGAGGAAGAGTGCACTCCGCAAGGCAAGTATGGTCTTGCGACAAAACTGTGGATGCAACCGGACACAAACACATAAACAAGCAAGCATACAACAAACAAACACAAGGTTGCACCCTAAAGAAAACAAATACCGCTTCCCTCAAACAGGCGGTGAAAGAAGCACCGGTTTAGGACTCGAGGCAAGTGACAACGTTCCCAAGCTAATCATACAAAACGAGATGAACTAAACCCTAATAGTATGACAACAAAGCAATAAAAACGTTGGTAACTTACCTAGGTCCTCCAAACTTTCTAAGAACGTACTACGGGACGATCGGCGGGATGGAAAAAGGATGAACCACGGTGTTAGTCGACACTGTAGGTAAGTGAGACCCCGCCCCCTTTAGCGATGAGCCAAGAGGGTCGTCCCATGTCCAAAACCGCGTAACTAGTCCAAGTAAAAAGGTGGAAATATTTGCAAAGTGAGGGAAGACCGACCATTACTGCTATCATCCTTCCTAGGGACTCGGTCCTTTGGTAGGATCTTCACGGAAATAGTCGTTAAAAGGATTATTTTGAGATGTGGGGACTCTTTTTGTGGGACGGTTTTCTTTTGCCATTTTTCTTTCTTTTTGTACTTTTGCTTTGGTTGTTGCCATGCCATTTCTTTTTCTTCTTTTCTATTTTCTTTTTCTTGGCTTTTTGTGCCTTTTCTTTTTCTTCAATCTTTTCTTTCTTTCATTTTCTTTCTTTTCTTTGCCCTTTTCGCCTGATTTGAGTTGTAGGCATTTCTTTTTTTGCAACAAGAAAGAGAGATTTCAACAAATTGCAATTTTATTGTGCGGATATGTGTAGGAGGTAGGGTAATGGGTATGTTGGGACAACGTCTTCCCTTCATACTCACAAAAAGGGGAGAACTTGGACTAGTTAAACAATCCCAAACACGGTCACCTAAGGGACGGGACTCGGCAACCAAGGCCTTTTCATACCGTGGGTGGTCATAATGGTCAAAATGCAAATCCTGTAGTAAATCCCTAGTAAGCTAGGTGGACTCAAGGTAAGAAACGAACGAAACCATTGATTTAGGATCATTCTACTAGACTAAAGTCCAAGACTCGATTTATACTACTAGGATGGGAAAGTAAACGCTTGCACACTAGCCTCTAAACCGGGTTTTCGAAAACAGTTTACACACTAGACACAACTACACACACAAAACAAAGACTCGACAAGAACGAAAGAAAAAGAGACAAAAGGCAACAAAACTAAACAAGATAAAACAAACACATAAACAAAACAAACACCACCCCGAACTTCCAAACAAGTCACCAAATCAACCATAAATATGCACAAAGCTCCACCCGAGCACTCAACATCACATATCTCCTTCAAACTCCACAAGGGCTAAGAGGAAAAAGGGGTGAAGAGATGTTACCGGATGTCTTGAAAGCTCTCCAAAGCTAGCGGTGATTAAGCGACCTATAAGGAAAAAGGGAGGCAAACACGCACAACAAAACAAATATACGATACAACGACACAAAAGGAAAACACACAAAAAGACAATCTTTTTGATTTTTGTGAAAGTTTTTCAAATTTTTAGGGTTTTTAAAGATTTTTTTCGAAAAACTACGAAAACAAAACTAACTACGATAGAATATCGCTCCCCCACACTTAAACCGAGCAATGTCCTCATGCTCGATCGTAGTGTGCGGAGAGACAAAAGAAAAGAAAAGAAACTACGAAAATAAAGCTAAGAATTAAAAACAAAGCGGAGAAAGAGGGTAGAATGTGTCCGGCCGGGGTGTAGACAAGTCACCATGGGCCGAGACGAGAAAAGATATGGTTGGGGGAAGAAATAAAAAGAAGGAAATAAAAGGAAATGCGAGGGGAGGACTAGGTGTAATCAAGTCACCTAGCCAGGATTCCGCCTAAATCCGACTAAATCCTACAAAAAGGGAATAAAAATAAAGAAAAAGTGAAAAGAACTAAAAAAATCCTAGAAACCAAACTATCCAAACACACAAATACAAATACAAAAACAAAAGAAAATGGAAAAAAAAAGTATTTACAAGATACTCTCACCACCTACGCCTCCATAGCCATCAAGAGCTCGGAGGAGTAAGTCAAATGCCCTAGCAACATCTTCATTGAGGCTCACATGGCCGAGCCTAGCTACTTTCAAGAGTTTCCAAGTCGGAGGCAAGAAGCGATCTTCTTCATTATGCTCGGGGTTCTCGTGATCTTCCGGGTCTTCCAAACCAACATAGCAACGACTCTTATGACTATCCGGTAGGTATAGTGGTCTAGAGTCAAGCTCGGCATTATGAGTTGGGAGATCACACCCTAAGGTGGTTGCTTCTTCTACGGGGTCGAGAGTAGAGTTCTCTTCCACCGCCCGACAAGGATCCTCTTCATCAACCGTCTCAAAGAACAAGGGACTAGAAATCGAGTGCGATAGAGAAGGAAAAGGCATCAAGTTTTCTTCATTGGAGGCAATTGGCTCCTCCAATTTCCCATTCAAGGCGAGTTCTAAGGCATCTACTTCTTTCTCCCAAGTATTACGTTCCTTTTCACTCGCCTTGCAAATTTGGCCTTGAGGGGTTATCTCTTCACTTGGCCTTGGATTGTCAAGATCCGGTTCATCACGAAGAAAAATCGAACAAATCCAATTTAATAGCCAATACATTGGCTACCCAAGAGTTATCTTGATAATAATGTTCAAATCCCTTCTTATTGTTGACCCTTTTGCAATAGCATTATCGCCTCTTGTTGACTCTTTTGCATTTGGACCAACATTTGACAAGTCTCAAAGTCGGGGATTTTTGGTTGTGGGTTATGTGAGGGTGTTTGGTAGTAGTTAGGATGTTGGAATGATCCTTGTCAACTTTCATGGTAATCATACGGAGGGCGTTCGTAAGATTGTTGATGAGGTTGATATGGTTGGTCAAATTTTGGGACTTGGCCATTTTTCCCATAGTTGTACCGTGACGATTGATGGAAGCTAGGACGTGCCATTTCCATAACGTTGCCTTAATACCTAAGATGAACTAGAAGCACTTGAGCAAACGTTAGTATCCTAGTGCTTTTGAGGCACTAGGAAGAGAGAGTAGCACACAAGAAAAAAAACGGAGATACACAAGGAGAAGAAAACACAAAGATTAAGAACAAAGTCTAAAACTAAGCACACAAAAGTCTAAACTATGCCGTCCCCGGCAACGGCGCCAATTTGATGGGTGGGATTTGTCGTGGTTCCCAACCGTCAAATAAAACCAACTAACCTAACTAAGGTATCTAGGGTAAGTCGGGTCGAATCCACAGGGACGGGAGGATGAACTAAGGTATGCTCGGGTCTAAGACTAGGTTCGAGACGAGCTAATCTAAGGGGAGGAGGCTACGGCTATAACTATGGTAGCAAAGAAAATAAACAAGGAGAACGGGCTAGGATTAGGTCGGGGTCAAAGGGGTAATGGAATGGTCGAGGAAGAACTAGAGTGAAGGGAGTAGTAGGGTAATCTAGGTGAGGTCCGGGCTCTCGCTACGTAGACCGACCTAGAGGTTTCACCTAAAACCCACCTTGGCGACACACATGACAAACGGGGTTACTAGCGCGCTATAGTGGCCTAGGTCGCATCCGGGCTCTCGCTACGTAGACCGACCTAGGGGTCGTCCTCACCGGGCTCTCTCTGCGTAGTGAGGGAACCAAACCCACAAGCAAACTATCACCCACAAGAGAAAAGGCAAGAAAACAAGCATACACATATACATGTCATTCAAGCATTTCAACAAACATGTGATATGCATCAAACCAAGAGGAAACCCAAATCTTCCACCAACATCTCCAACAATCCCTTAATCATCCATTAACACCCAAATCACCTTACTAACCCTAGCAAGAATCTACTCTAACATATCTATACTAAAACTAACACTAACAAGATGAATCAAAACAAGAACAAGAGGATGCATATGTAAAACCAACAAAGATGAAGAACAAAACAATAAACAAGAACTAAAGATTCAAACTTGATTAATAAAACAAAGATTAAGAGAAAGGAAAAGAGATTATACCATACTAGAAGATGAAAAGAAGAAGAAAACTTGCATAAATGGAAGAACCCAAAACAATCAACCAAGGTTGTCAATCTTGGTGGAGATCTTGAAGAATTCCCAAATTACAAGCATTAATCTAGGATTAACGATAATCTAAAGACTAATCTACACTAATCTATCCTAATCTATGATAAAATAATCTAGGGTTTAAGGGGAATTGAAGAACATATCATAAGATTACAAGAGGGGGGTATATATAGGGTTACAAGAGTAAGGGAGGCGAGAAAAGCGGAACAACCCATTTCTGGATCCATCTCGGCCGAGATGGAAGTGGTCTCGCCCGAGACGGTGTGGTCTCGCCCGAGACGAGTTGCTCTCGGCCGAGACGGCCCCTCCAGTGGTCTTCTCCTTCTTGCACTTCTTCTCGACCGAGAAGGCACTTGTTCTCGGCCGGGAAGGGTCTCTAGGCCTCCAATATGAGCTCTAAGGTCCTTCCTTGCTTCTCATGGGTTTCTCATCGAATCTCGGAGCTCGGGGTCGAGTCTAAGGGGCTCGGGAATGGGTCCCAAGGTCTCGGGATCGAATCCAAGGCACCGAGTGATCGTTCCTTCTCTTCGTTGGCTTCAAAAGTGTATGAAACGAGTCGGAATCGTTCCAATTCTCCATGAACGGTCTCGGGAACCTAAAACGAACTAAAGGAAGAATGAGTAGCCCAGAAAGAGCGATTCCACAAGGAAAACGGGACCAAAACATAACAAATTAGGCACTACAAACTACACTTATCAGAAGGGCAGGCAGCCGATCACCTCGAACCTGGGGGGAAAGCATGCTGGTGGACCTAGAGCCAGGCAGGCATGTCCTCGTAGGAGCTGACCTGGAAGAGACCTACCGGGCAGAGCTGATCAGGGTCCTAAGAGACCACATAGACGTTTTTGCATACTCGGCGGATGAAATGTCGGGATTCGACCCGGCTCACATCGTTCACAGGCTGAACGTGAGCCCGGAGGCTCGCCCTGTGAAGCAGAAGAAGATAAATATGTCTGCAGAAAAGGACTTGGCTATCAAAGAAGACTTTCTCATCCCTGCGGGCTTACAAGATGAAGCTCAATCCGAAAAAATGCACGTTCGGTGTCCGGTCTGGAAAATTCTTAGGTTTCCTAGTCAGCTCCAGGGGGATAGACGCCAACCCTGAGAAGGTTCAGGCTGTCTTGGATTTCCCTGAGCCTAAAACCATAAGGGACAACCAGCGATTGACAGGCAGAATGGCTGCCCTGGCACGCTTCAGCGCCAGGTCGACGGACAAGTCGACCCCCTTCTTTAAGGTGCTAAAGGCAGCCATTCTGTACATCGCCAGTTCAAGTGGGATGACGAATAGATGGAGGCTTTTGAACAGTTGAAGGAACACTTGAAGAAGTTACCTACCCTGGCAAGGCCAGTAGCAGGGGAGAAACTTTTTCTCTACATCGCCGTAACAAATACCACGGTAAGTGCGGTGATACTGAGGGAAGAAGCGGGCACCCATCAGCCTATTTACTTTGTGAGTCATGCCCTGGGGGCAGTAGAAAGGAATTACCCGGTGGTCGAGAAAGCCGCCTATGCAGTCGTCATCGGCGCCCGAAAGCTCAGGCCATACTTTGACGTGTATCCTGTCGTAGTCCTGACTGACCAACCCCTGGAAAAAGTCTTAGAAAAGTTCAAAAAATCTGGGAGGCTGCTAAAATGGGCAATCGAGCTGAGTGGCTTGGGAATAACATATCAATCCAGAACCGCCATCAAGGCATAGGCCTTGGCGGATTTCCTGGCTGAATGCTCCCACTCAGAGGAAGATGACCCCCCTGCCAGAGAATGGGTGGTATACACGGATGGGTCCTCAACAGCCAACGGTGCAGGGGCAGGTGTCGTACTGACTAGCTCCGAGGGGGTGGACTTTGAGCATGCACTCAGGTTCACTTACCCTGCATCAAACAACGAGGCAGAGAATGAAGCTGTTCTCGCAGGGATTAGTCTGGCCAAAGCAGCAGGCGCATAGCGGGTAGTCTTAACAACTGATTCCCAACTCATTGCTAACCAAATTAATGGAGAATATGAGGCAAGGGACCAGGCCATGGCTGCATATCTGGAGAGGGTGAAGCAGGAACTGTCAGGCTTAAAATCCTACGAAGTCAGGCAAATCCCACGATCCCAGAATAACCGGGCAGACGCCCTGTCAAAGCTGGCCAGCTCCAGCCTGCAGGATATAAGAAGATTGGTTTGGGTTGATGTTGTTCAAGAGAAATCCACCACCACCTGCCAATCGGTCAATGCAATTGAGGAAGCAGGGCCTGAAGATTGGAGGACCCCAATCATTCAGTACAAGAAATATGGGACCCTCTCGTCTGACCCTACGAAAAACAAGAGGATGCCTGCAAAGGCAGCATGGTTTATACTAATCGACGGGGAGCTGTACAAGAAGTCCTTCTCCTCTCCCCTGCTCAGATGCCTGGGGGCAGGGCAGGCAATCGAGGTTTTGGATGATATCCACTCTGGGATCTGTGGCCACCATATTGGAGGAAGGTCGCTAGCCCACAAGGCCCTGAGGGCAGGCTACTACTGGCCTACCATGTTGGCCGACGCAAGGTACCTGATCCAAAAGTGCAGGAAATGTCAACTATTCGCCCCTTCAATCCACGCTCCTGCCCAGGAACTCAGGCCAATATTGTCCCCCATCCCCTTCGCCCAGTGGGGGATGGACATATTAGGTCCCTTTGCTGTTGCAACTGGGGGCAGGAAATTCTTAATTGTGGAGATCGATTACTTCACCAAATGGATCGAGGCTGAAGCAGTTCCGAATATCACCGAGCCTGCGGTCAGGAAGGTAATCTGGAGGAACATTATCACCAGATTCGGCTTGCCAAAAATGTTGGTGTTTGACCATGGGAGGCAGTTTGATAATGACCCCCTGAGTGTCTGGTTGGAAGGCCACGGCAGAACAGTCGCCTACTCCGCCGTCTGCCATCCCCAAACCAACGGGCTGGCTGATGCCACCAACAAGCAAATACTGAACGGACTTAAGAAAATGGTGGATGAGCTTAAAGGAAGGTGGGCAGATGAGTTGCCAAGCATCCTCTGGTCCATCAGAACGACAAGAAAAGAGTCTACAGGGCAAACACCCTTCGGCCTGGTGTACGGGGCTGAAGCTTTGTTGCCTATCGAAGTAAGAATCCCTACCCTGCGATCTCAGCAATATGACAGGGCTGACAATGAGGCAGCAATTACTGAAGCACTAGACCTAGTCAGCGAAGTCAGGGAAGAAGCCAGCATTAACATCGCCGCCTACCAGCAGAGAATGAGAAAGGCGTATAACAAGAGAGTGAATGAAAGAAGCTTTCAAGTGGGAGACCTGGTTTTAAGGAAAACTCGGGCAGTAGGAAAATCGCGAGAACATGGGAAACTGAGTGCCAACTGGGAGGGCCCATATGAGGTAACCCAGATCAAAGGGCCAGGCACCTACAAAATCGCTAATCTGGAGGGTCAGGAGTTAGCCGCCCACTGGAATGCGGACACCTTAAGAAAGTACTATGTGTAAGCACTAGATAAGGACTAAGTAATTTTTGCTTTCAGAAAAAGTTGGCGGAGGACGATCAGAGTAAAATGTCGACGGCTCCGACCATGCATGTTAAAAGTTTATTTTAAAGAAATGAAAGGGCATCCAGAATTTATACTCGTTGCATGTTCAAACTTGCATTTCACACACAAACGAGCAGGGGGCAATAGGAGGAGGCCCCCCTATTGCCAAGACCAGGAAAAAATGAACCCCCCAAAAAAATCCCTAAGTCCTCCTGCCTGCCTCTGGGCAGGCCCCCTGGACTTCGATCAGAACCCAGGGCCAGGCCGGGCCCCATGCGCCGAACGAACAAGGACTGGGGGCATCCCCCAACCTTGTATAAAAAATTAGTTAAGTCCTCCTACCTGTCTCTGGGCAGGCAGGGGGCAGGCCCCATGGACTTCGACCAGAAGCCAGGGCTAGGCCGGGCCCCATGCGCCGAATGAACAAGGACTGGGGTCATCCCCCAACCTTGTATAAAAAATTAGTTAAGTCCTCCTGCCTGCCTCTGGGCAGGCAGGGGGCAGGCCCCCTGGACTTCGACTAGAAGCCAGGGCTAGGCCGGGCCCCATGCGCCGAACGAACAAGGACTGGGGGCATCCCCCAACCTTGTATAAAAAACACTAAGTCCTCCTGCCTGCCTCTGGGCAGGCGGGGGGCAGGCCCCCTGAACTTCAACTGAAAACCAGGGCCAGGTCTAGCTTTGAAGGAAAAATAAAACAGATACATACATAAGCAAATAAAAGAGTCTTTACAAGAGGACGTTAGAATCCATAAAGCGAGAAAGTTAAAGCATTACATCAGAATGGCAGCCGGCCACATCAGGGCCCGGCGCGCAAAAGATTAGCAAATCAACAGGGGAGCTAAGGCGCTGCAGGATAAGAGCAGGAACCCTCTGAGGACGACTGCCCTGCATGTTAGACACCAGGGGCATCATCCCCAGGCCCTGTAGCTTCTTCAGGTGGCCTAGTTGCCCGGCCATCATTCTTAACATCATAAAGGTTCCTGAAGGCATCCTCGTTAAAATTTGGAAACATCTCCCTGATAACTTCCATGACAAGTTCCAGGGAAGAATTAGCGCCATCTTCAAAGCCCTTGACCACAGCAGCTTCCGCCTCCTGAATTATGTCCATCTTCTCCTTTTGCCATTCCCCACCCTTCGGCACCAAGTCAGCTTGAGCTTTTTGAAGGTCAGAATTGGCCTGGGACAAGCGCTCCTCTAGGTCACTTGCCTTCCTCTTTGCATGCTCTAGCTCCGCCACCGCCTTTTTTGCCTGCTCCAGCTCGACAGCAGCCTGCTTGGCTTTCTTCAACTCCTCTTCCAGGTTGGACACCTCCCTGATAGCTCTTTCGCCCTAGAGTTTCCACTGGGCCGCTTGACCTTTGGCATCCTCCAGGTCACCCTCCTGCTTTGCCAGCTGGTCTTTCAAACTGGCAATAAGATGGACATCCCTCTCAACCATGGCCAGACGGTCAGAAAGAGGAGGAGTATCAACCAACTCTTCATCACTCATGCGGTTAATGGCCGCCAGTTTAGCAGAGGCCTGAAAGACCCGGGAAGTGCGCTGAATGTACTGAACCACCTGGTTTGGTTACAAATTTGGTAAGATGATCTGCCAGGACAGCGCTGGAGTCTGAAAGCAGGGCAGAAACGTCCAGACTATGGCCTGCAGTATAATGGAACTCAGTATTCTCCTCTACAAAGAGGGTGCCGGGGATGTCTTGAACAGGACGCTTTGGGTCGGGCGTATCAACCTCTAGATCCACCACGTTTTCAGCATTCGAAGGCTCCCTGCCCCTCTTTCGAGTCAGCTCCAGAGGAACGCTTTCACCAGTCTCCTCTGAACCAGTAGGCTGCGCCCCCAGGGGAGGGTGATTTCCTGCAGGGGAACCTCCCTGCCTGCTGGCAGGAGAAGGGGTAGCCTCTGAGGCAGCCACCGTCTCCACGCCGCAGGGAGAAGGGGCCGCCGACTTTGCAGGCGGAAGTCTGGGAGTAGGAGGAAGTCTCGCCCTGCTGGCCGAGAGGCCTTTCAAGTACTTCATCAATTTCTTCTCACCTTTCTTGAAATTGGAAGGAAGGGAAGGGCGATTCTCAACAATGACGAATTCGTCGTCCAGACCAAGATGCCTCGCCTCCCTTCTTGACCAGGTCCGAGTAGCGAGATCTGTAGGGCAAAAGAAGGGTCAGTCAGAAAACTCTTAAAGGGGACAAGAAAGGTGAAGTAAAACCAGTGGCGCCCCTGAACTACCTCTATCCAGACCAAGATTCATGCCCACTCGGTTCAGATATTTGTCAGTAGCAATAAGCTCCGCATGGGGGAGCCAGAAACTAGGGCCATGTACGCCTGATCTGTCCGTATGAGCAGCGAATTTTTTCACCAGGTCCTCATCCTTTTTGCTCAGTTTCACCTCAAGAGCCTTTCCCCCAACGCCAGGGTGGTACTCCTGGCGAGTCTCCATTCTTGTGTAGACATGATTCCTAAAATGTCGAGGTATCCTCCACCCAGTGGCACTATGCACATACAGGAAGTTGTTCTTCCAGTCCCTTGGGCTATCCATAACTGGCCCACACCAGGGTGAAACCCTTTCTCCTCTGGATAGACCAATATCCAAGGGAGCCTTCATTCCCAGAGGCCACCATTTCCAGGCCAGCCATGAACCTCAGGGCATCAATGGAAGGCTCGTCACAATGAAACAAACAGGTCCAAGTATATGCTATCAGGGACCTAACCGCCATGGCGGTCAACTGAGCTATAGCCACATTCATCCGCCTGAAAGTCTTTTCCAGGAAGGGGTGCAAGGGGAAGTGCAGGCCAAACTCTAAGCATTTGTGATAAATGGCTGCACAGCCGTCAGAGGGGCAGCACACAGTGTCCTTCTCCCCTGAGACAACAACTGTGTACCCCTCCCCAAAATTATAAAACCGCTCAATCGCTCCGGCGGCATTCTTCGCCAGGATCAAGCCCCGGTTTTTGGATTCCGGGTAGGTCCCCAGAGGAATATGGTATTTAGTCTTATCTAAGTAGTATGTCCTCCCCTTTTCTCTGGGAATGAGGGGGCCAAAAGTTCTAGAGGGGTCAATTTCCATTGCCTCGTCGTCTGAATCAACGACGTCAAACGGGGCAGGATCCGGGGAGTTGCCACCCCCACTATCCCTCGAATTCTCCTCTTCAATCATCCGGGGACCAGCTCCCCCAGAAGAAGAGGCAAGGTTCTTTCTATTCTCCTCCCTATCCCTCGTCCTTTCAGGTGACGGGTCGGTGAATGAGAGGATGCGAGCACGTTGTCTAGGCATGGTAATCTAGGAAGAAGGAAAAGCAAGGAAACGAAAAAGAAGCAAGGACTTGGGATTAGAGTCTAACATAAAGTTGACTGCTGTTGAATGGAAGCCCGAGAAAGAAAGCTCCTTTAGCCCAAAAAATTTTTCCGGTGGTATGAAGGTATGGTGAAGGCTCAAGATTTTTTCGAAAATTTGTAAAAATGGGAAGTGAGGAAGCTAGGTTGCTTTTATAGGTGGGACAGACAAAAAGTCGCAAACCCTGGGGAACCTACCCAAGTAACACCCCCACGTGTCACACCCTCAGAAACTAACCACCCGCGGCTTCCCAAGAAAAACGTCGAAGGAAATGACAGGTCAGAGGAATAATCCTCCCATGACGTCATCCATCCAATTAAAAAAAACACAAACAAACAATAAAAATAAAACCCCGTCTGATCTTTTCATTAAGAAAGCCCAAAAAGGGCCAAATTACAAACTAGACCAAGTTACAAAAAGAGCCATAAAATCTAGCTAAACCAGCCTGCCAATCTAAAGCAGGCCTAATCGTCGTCGAAACCTGGGGAGTAATCCCCAGGGCTGTTATATCCCCCTGCATCAGACCCCCTAATCCCAGTCGTCGGAGTCTTTGAAGGGGTCATCAGGGCCATCATCTTCGTTCCGACCAGAGGAGTAACCCTGGCCGTCACTATCCCCGAATTCGCGACTGCTAATGTCCCAGTCCCTGCCATAGGGAACTGCCTCAGCATTGTCGCAGGAGCCGCAACCCACCTTCCTCGTCGAGGGAGAGGAAGGACCTGACTCAGGGGACGAAGTCAGTTCAGGACAGTTAGGATCAAACTGCTCAGGATGTAACCAGGGGAAACACTCATGGCATCCCCTGTCAAAGCAGACCCCCACCTGGGGGAAGCGCTTGAACTTAGGACCAGCTGGAGATGGCCTCTCTGGACGCTTGCCTCCCCTGATATGGGCTCTCCTCCTGGGTTTTCGGCAAGATCGAGTACAGAATCGCCGGCTACGGCGCAGGGCAAGAAAAACCGCCCTCTGGTACCTCAACCTCCAGCCCCCCTTAAAGCGACGAGCAACCACACGGGCCCCACAGTGAAAAAATATCCTCGTAATCCAAGACATGCTTCTTTGAGAAAGAAGAAGAAGGTTGAAGATGGGTTATGAAAATGGCAAAAAGGCTAAAATTTATACAAGAGCAAGAGCGATGCATTAATGGCGCTCCAAGCATCTCGGCAGGGAGCACAGCCAATCATCAAACAAGCACGCTGCCCGAAAATTCGCTTAAACATGAGAAGCAATCATGATCAAAAGACATCCCAACTCTTTGCATGCCCAATGCAGTTAAGTTTCCTACCTCGGGAATACGCAGCGCATTTAATGCAAGAGTGGAACTTAGAGAAAGTCAACCTCCCACCATCTGAATCAAGAGTTCGCCTGCCAACAGGAAGCCCTGCTTCCCCCAGCCGGTGAGGGCCAATTGATGAGGGTCGGTAGCCTGCCTTGGGTCGCCTGCCCATTAGACCCCGGGAGACCCGACTCGTGAACAAGAAAGGGCCCACCGAGAGAGGAGAAGGAGAAAGGGAGGAAACCATACCCAATCGCCGTGCAGCGTGCCTAATACTTGGCACACTTACGACGAGTAGCATCAGCAACGACCCGTCCGGGCTCAAAACAAGTCAAGCCGGACTGGGTCAAAGGGGAGGACCGGGTCAGATCAACACAAACATCACGCCCCCTATCTCACGAGTAGAGCAGAAGATCGGCAGGTCGCAAGGGCTTGTGGTCATCGTCGCAGAGGCCAATTTCCACCTCCTTGCCTGCAGAGATCCCCGTCCGGAAGCAAATATCCAACAATGTGTCACGGACAAGGTTATGGCGATGTTTAATCCCCACAGTACCAGCACAGGAAACCGTGTGATCCCCGAAAATATCCTCTCTGAGGGCCCTGGAGCAAGAAGAGCAAGTCCCGGATAGCGAAACAAAGGGACTCCCAGGCGGTAACTAAGCACACTACGATGTGGGATGCTTGATGCAAATGATGCTTGGCTTTTTCTTTTGTAGGTGTGTTCTTATTATTATAGTAGCAAAGGTTCTGTAGGGAATCATTGACCGAGAACATCATCGACCACCTTAACTCCCTTCAATTCAACGATGCTTAAAGAGACTCTCGTTTATCAATGCACACCTCCTCAACGGGTAAGTTCATTTTGGCTTTGTTTTGTTATATTTTTTTAATCTGAACACTAACTACTCACTAGACATAACGAGCTTGATTTTGTTGTTGTAGTCTATTACTACGTTGTGATGCTATTCTTTTGGTAATGGGGAATATGTTAAAGTTGGATTAGCCGAGTTAGAACTTTGGTGTCCCCAAGCTAAGGAAGGGGCTAGTGTCCTATAATATACCAATTACTCATAAGAAATGTTGTCTCATTCGATATGGAATACTTCAATCGAATAAGCCTAATTCACACTGAAAAGAAGCATGATAATTATTTTGAGCATTTTTAGTTATTGCCTCATAATCTAAACTCGTATTCTATTTTGTTTCTTTTTTCAGTATGCTGGTTCCTCTTGGGATAAACGTAAGCACACAAGGCAAGGTGTCGGCTTCCTGGTATCTTCACTCATTTTTTTTAATGTTTTCGTTCGTATTGTTTGATCATATTATTTCTTTCCGTTCCTATTCTTTTCAGGTATATTCAGATGTTTCGAGTCTGTACAGGTCCAACTTATATTCTAAATCCTTTGCTCCTTATTCCAAGTCTAATGATGCCTTGTTTATCTGTCAAACTAATAAGTGTTATTGAAGTTTAGGTTAGCCAAGATGAATTTCTATCCAAATTTATGCTTATAGCACCAAATCTATTCCTATATAGTTCATGTTTTAGTACTTAAATCTGACTTTTGGTAGATTAATAATTGGGTGTTTAAATTCGTCAACTTCGGAGTACTCCCTCCAACCCACTATGATTTACCCACTTATTATTTTAATCCCTCACATTTGAATAAAAGTGGGTAAATCATTGTGGGGCGGAGGGAGTAGTACTTTTGTGATGTTTATTTATTACATTCAAGTGGAACTTATCAAAACTATATGGCTAGATAATAACAAGCTTTCATTTATGGGTTTTCTTAATTTTCCAGCGTATCCGTAATTTCTACACGAAGTCATCGAGCACTTGGAGTGGATCAACTTTGCTCACTGATTTGCAAAGACCATGCACTTGTAGTTGCTATTTTGATGTATTTTGGTTTATTTTCTACAAGAATATGTATTTTGTTTGTAGATATTGAAGTTCTTGCAATCATCTTCATGTGTGTGAAGTTTCTTTTGTCAAATTCATATTGATTTGTATATTGAAGTTCATGGAATCCAGGTTTCATTAGTAACTTTATTTGTCGGAATTCAATGTTCGGCTCTATTTGATTGTAGGAGGTATTACATGGTCCAAATAATTGAAAACAGATTGTGTAAACAAAAATATGTAACAAATTTGCGGTTGGTTTGTATGATACAAACCAATTGTGATTTCGTTAAATATTTTTGTTTACAAAGGTGACGGTTTTAACAACGAAACATGTTGTTTTAGAAGGGCAACAAAGATCACGATTTTGACAAGGTATGTCCTCTTTTAGAGAAATAACAAAGATGACGGTTTCAGAAAGAAAGCATGCTCTGGAAGTATTACAACAATGACGGTTCTATATTTCAACCGTGATCTTTGATAACAATAAAGAGGACGTTTTGACTCACTTTAAATCGTGATTGATTATCAACAATTACAGTGACCTATATGATGGTTATAATCTTATTAATGACGCTTTTGAACCGTAATCTTTTGTATGTTTTGTAGTAGTAAGCCGTTAATTTTACTAAATCGTGTAGAAATATAGTATGATTTATACTCGACTTAGTTTTTTGATACTCGTCATACTCGATACTTGATTACGGAATCAACATATAGTATTTAGGGTGAATTTTAGAAAAGACGTTATAAGTCATTTTAAATTGAACTAGGACGACGTAATTCTCTCCGCGTTGTAATGTCGTAATTAGTCCTTTCGGACTACATGACAATTATTTCAGCATCAATGAGTTCGTGCTAGTTTAATTTGTTGACTAGTTCTTTTAGACATAATATTCGACTACGGAGTCGATATCGCATCTTAAGAATAATGTTTTATTTGTTTGACTAGATCGAAAATAAATATATGCGCAATGTTGATGATGATAAAAAAATGCTATTGACAAAATAAAATTAAAAAGCAAAAAAAGAAGAAGAAAAGAGAAAGAAGAGAATCGGGATTTCTTAACACCCTCAACCTACATGCTTAATTATCTCAAAAACAAACTCGTATAGTAGTGGCCTAGGCACGGGAGCGTTGAGATGTATATAGGAGAGTTATGGTGTGTATAATTGGGATGGGATTTGACGAGTTTTGCTCTCGGGTTTCCTAATAGATTTCTAGAGGAAAGATTGGAATCAGATGTGTGTATAATCTGCCTAGGATTGCTGAAACTTTGGTTGTGAATTGTGTGTTTTTGAAGGTTGCAAAGGGGTGTATTTATAGGAAAGTGTACCCGGCTTTTGGATAGAGAATACCCGGTTTTGGATGAAAAGAAATACCGGCTTTGGATAGGAAAAGCTGACTTTGGAAGGAAGGAAACACCCGGTTTTGGATAGGAAGAAATTTCGATTTTGGATAGAAAAGAGACCACTCGATCGAGTGGTGCATGGCACTCGATCGAGTGCCCGGTCTAACACCACTTCTCGTGGGTTTTATGAGCCTACTCGACCGAGTGGGCCGGTCCACTCGATCGAGTGGGTCTGGTCGGGTGGAAGGACTCTTTAGAAATAGAATTTTATCTATAACGATGAAGCTTAGTTGCTTTAATCCTCTTTGTAGCAGATTTTTGTGTAGTCTTTAACTTCGAGTCAGACTTTCGAAGCTGCGTGACTGATTTTTATGTCTCGGAAATGCCTTTGACTGGGGTTTGACCCGATCGCTAAAACACGGTTTTGCCTTTGGTGTCGGTTTTGACCTAAACTAGTCTTATTTGATTGAGAACGACCCACTTGGCTTAGATTTGAGGTTGGTTTTGTGATATTTGTACTCCGTAAAAAGCCTAAGCCAAATACTAACGATTTTGAGCCCATATTTGAGTATGTTAAAGCACGTTCGCGTCCGATCATCATCGGGTGTTTTTTGGAAACTGCTATAAACACCTAGTAGCCAAATGTGAGTATCTACAGAGCCCCTACTCTGACTGAGGCTTGGATAAGGCGAAAGTCAGAGTAGCCACCAGGCCAATCGAAGATTAAGATCTGGCAGACTTCCGGTCGGGTCGTTTATAGTCCATTAAACTTGTGTGAAAGGGCTCGCCAGCCATAAGTTGGAAATCATACCTGGGTTCTGTTATTAGGGATAGCTCCATGGGGACTTGTTTTTGAAGCCCTGGGAGTATCTTTATGCAGATACATCCCATCTTGGAGCTGCGCGGGAGCTTGCCTAAGAAGCCCTGGGTGTATCTGTTTGCAAATACATCCCACCTCGGAACTGCGCGGGAGCTTGCCTAAGAAGCCCTGGGTGCATCTGTTTGCAGATACATCCCATCTCGGAACTACACAGGAGATTGTCTAAGAAGCCCTGGGTGTATCTGTTTGCAGATACATCCCCATTCGGAATTACGTGGGAGCATGCCTACGAAGCACTGGATGTATCTGTTTGCAGACACATCCCAATTCGGAATTACGCAGGAGCTTGCCTACGAATCCCTGGGTGTGCCTGTTTGCAGACACATCCCAATTTGCATGTGCCACTTTAAATGAAACTCTGTCTCACGCTGGGGAGATAAAAACTAGAGATTACGTTGGGAAGCACAAGCTTGTACCTGAAATGTTAGATATATAGGCAGAAATAGCAAATATAGCAGATAGGAAATGCAATTAGCATCTATAGACTGACTTGCGCTGGGGAAAATGATTTTTGCTTCATTTTGAAATCGAAGTCCCGAAAGCAACTCACGTGCTAGGACATAAGTTTTCAAAGTTTAAAGGGGTAGAAAAGAAATTTGCAGTTTAAATAGACTGAAATTTGACCTTGTCGAAAAGGATTTTCTCAAATGGCTAAGTTTTGCAAATTTCAAAGCGGGAATTTGAAGAGAAAGGCCTACCGACAGACTCGACTCTAAACGCGACAGAACGAGTTGACAAACACGATTGGACTCTCGAGGGGTTGGGCCGTGACTCGGTAGGGGGTGAGCCAGCTAACAAGACTCTTAAGTTGCGCTATTCCGTAGCCTAGGCGAGTGGCAACATGGTCGAACATCGAAATGGGAAGGATGTGCTATAGGGGGACTGGAATAGCCTGTTATGAGACTGTTTCTGCATGACCGGACTTGACAGTAAAAATGTTGTAGTCGAGTGCTCTTTTGGATTTTTCGGGGTATATTCCCAAGGTAGGGTGTCGCTTCGAGTTCCTGATAGATTCTTGTCTACGACTAAGCCGCGTGCTAGGACACACTGTAAAAAGATGGCTAGATTTTTTAAATTATTTGGATTTTGTGAGTGCAAGGAGAACTCCTGTCTAATAGAAGCCCCCAGGACGACAAAGCTAACTGTTGAGAACATGACAGTGTCGTGACAGGAGTGACGGTGCTTTTTGAATTTGTGTCAATGTGGGTGGTTGTGCCCTTGCTGAAAGGCTGCCTACGTATTCACGTGTAGCGAAATCAAACCAAGGCGTAGTTCAGTGAATTGGAAGATATGTTATGGTGCCTAGTTTATTAGGGCTTTGTGTGTAACTAGCCATAGCGATGGTGTAGGCTAGGTGCATTCCCAATGATGTCTTGATCAAAGGGCCAGAATAGTTAGGATGTTGATCTTGTGACTGTGAGCGTTCTCCGGGGTAGCCCCCAGAGGTGGTGTGAACTATTTGGGCATGTTCTATGCCGACCGCAGGTTGAGTTCCCGTGTTTGGGGCTGGTAACTGGTTTGAATGTTTTTTGAAATGTGGAGCTAGGTCGTAAGTGGCTTTGATGTTTTGACATCTGGAGCTTGATTTTGTGGAGCTAAGGCTTCGAGGGTAAGGTATTGTAATGTGGTAGGTAATGGGGAAGTCGAGTAAAAATGACTCGAACTTCGATCGGGGTAGGTTGATAATGCAGGATCTGGCTTCTGTGTCTGGCCCTAATGGTTAGGGTGTATCCTACGGAGCTTGAATCCTCAAAATTCTTGGTTGTCTCTTTGCCTAGGTCTCGAGAAGGTCTTGAGGGTTGTAATATGGGAAGGTTAGATGTGGTGCTAGCTGACCAGCTTGATTGTCTATCCCTTATTTGATGGTATGGGCATCAATAATTTTTGAATTGACCGTACCCCGGTCAAGGGAATTTCACTTGAGTTGACTGTTGACCGTTGACCACGGTCATGGGTTTTTGAGTTTTTTTTGCTGACCTCTTAGCCCCAGTCATGGGATTCTTTATTCGGATTGACCGTAATTTGATCGAGGGATGTTGAGAGTTCTTTTTGGTCGTGACCAGCTCTTTTATTTTGGCCCTTTGCTTTTTCCTTAGACTTTTGATTTTTTCGTCCAGTTTTTTTTTGATTGTCAGACAAACACCTAAGATAGAGATTGGTCGGTCTTATTGGAGGGGTGTTGTAACACACGCTATTTTCCTATCGTTTTTATCCTTTTCGTTATGGCATCGTCATAACTCACTCACATTTCGGCCTTCTGTTTCATTATTTTTCCAAGCTTAATTTTTATTTCGAGTCAAATAATATTTATTTTTATTTTAAAGGATTTTAATTCTTTTAAACCTATTTATTCGATTTTCATCGTAAACTATTTAATTTTCCGCGAGGAATTCTATTTTTCTACGAATTAACGGTTTAAACTCGGATTTAAGTTATTTCTTTTCCTAAAAATGTCCCAACACATTTATATAGTATTAACAACTAAGAAATATTTTTATTTACGAAAATTTAGCCTTTAATGATTTTATTACGAAGTTTCGTAAATAATTAATTTCGAACGCGCGGTTTATTCGAATTGCTTTGAAATACCTTTAATAATTTTACGATTCTTCTTTTTATCAACTTAAAATTATTTTGGAACCTTTTCTCACATGTTGGACCATGACAACCCTTGTCACACCCCTTACTCCACATTTTATTACACATTTCATTTTATGATGTTTAAGCCTTACATTTTTTCTTTTTCTCACACTATTATTTTGGCCTTAAATACAAACTCTTCACACTCTCTTCCTCTCTCATTTTGGCTGAATTGTGCATGTATTATGACATAGTTTTCATCAAAATTTACTTATCATTTATGCTTTAGAAAACCATCCACTTTCTTATCATTCATTTTACAAAAAAATTAAACAACATTTCCTCCCCTTTGCTCTCTTGGCTGATATATTCCAGCAGCTTTTCTAGCCAAATTTTGCCTCCAATCAAGTCTTGATCGTCTCATTTTCATCTTCAAATTAATCGTCATTCTGATCCCTTTGTTAAGGTAATAATCGATGTTGTTTTTGATCGTTATTTGCCTTGATTTTCTTAGTTTTCTCACGGTATTTTTCTACCATGCTTTTCGTGTTTTGAAGGATTTTTAAATGATCGTGAAGACGAAGAATTTATAATCGACTCGGATTTGGATTGGAGGTAACGTCGATGTTACTCGGTATTGCATGATTTTATTTGTGTAATTGCATGTATAATTTTTATATTTGAGTTTTGACAATGTATGTATGTCATATAATTTGGAAAATTTTTAAAAGTTAAAAATTTACATGTTTCGGTATTTTTATCGCTTTTACAAGATTAACGATTGAATTGGCATATTAATTTGTAAAATCGTAATATTCGGCCTAACGTTGTAATATATGATTATATTCTGTAAAAATGAAGTTTTTGATGATTTTTAATAATTTAGTATTTTTCTGATATTTTAGTTATCGATTATCGAATTATTACCATTTACGGACAAAAACGATTAAAAGTCGATTTTTAGTTCTAGTACTTAAACATTTTATTTTAATCTAAAATTTGACGTGGGTAAACTTTCTGGTGAAATCGAGTTTTCTGAATTGTTTCATATGTTTTCGGAATTGTTCAGTGGGTGAATTAATTAATCACTTTATATCATCGTTTATCGTTAAAACCGTGTTTGTCGTTTAAATTCTCGATTTCTGGTGTTTTGTTTAAATCTAGACAAAAAAATGTTTCTGATGGTTTCATAATAAAAAGTAATTTTATGATTTTTAATGCTTTAATAAAATGTTAGGAACGATAAGTTTTATTAATGAAATCGTTAATTGTGGAAACGAGTTTTAAAGACGGTTTTGACGAAATTTATTAAATCTGGAATTTGTTAGAAGATTTGTGAGTTTGTTACTATACTTGGAAGGGAGAAAGAGTACTTGATTGATTGAATAATAAAGCTGAATGAAATGCATACATATAAGTACTACTCTACGCACTATTACCTCCACTACTTGCACTATCATAATGCCTAAGTACATGGAGTGTTTGTTGTTAACTAACCATTACTCTAGCTAACTGATGTACTACTTGCATACTCTACTCTTTCTCCTACTATTATGCTAACTGCCTTGACTCTTTCAAACATGGGAGATGTCTCGGATCACACTCCGACACCCCCTCTTGATTCAAGCTCTCTCATGTCAATCTTCGCTAGAAGAACTGATGTTTGGCCTTTGTCAAGCTCTTCGTGAAGAGATCAGCATTCTGCTCATTTGTCCCACAAAACTTGAGCTGCACTTTCCCATCGCTCACTATTTGCCTTATGAAGTGATGCTGCACATCGATATGTTTTGTTCTAGCATGGAATCCTTGATTCTTAGTCATGGCTATAGCTGACTTGTTGTCACACCAGAGTGTTGTGGCCTCATTCCGTGCATACCCCAAGTCAGTTAATAACTTTCTCAACCATAATGCTTGCCTACCCGCTGCACCTCCTGCAACATACTCAGCTTCTGTGCTAGATAAGGCTACACTCTCCTGCTTCTTTGAACTCCAGGTCACTGCTCCTGACCCCAGTCCAAATACTGACCCATATGTACTCTTTCTGTCCCCCAGTGACCCTGCCCAGTCACTGTCTGTGTACCCTTCTAGCTTGAATGTTTCAGACTCTCCATACCAGACTCCATATCCTAGTGTACCAGCAATATATCTTAGGATTCTCCTTACTGCACCAAAGTGTTGCTTTGTTGGACCGTGCATAAACCTTGACACCATGCCTACACTGTAAGCAATATCAGGCCTTGTGTGTATTGATGCTCATCTGCTGCTCCAGTTCCATCATTACACTGCAGCTTTTCACCTGCATTTATTGGTGTGATTTCTCCATCATCTTTCTCAATTCTGAACTTCTTCACAAGATCTTGTGCATACTTCTTTTGACTTAGAAATATGCCCCCTTCTCCTTGCTTGATTTCTAACCCTAGGAAGTACTTTAGCACTCCAAGGTCTGTCATTTCAAACTGCATCTTCATTGCTTTTCTGAACTCTTCTAGCAGCTCCTAAGATTGACTAAAGTATATGATATCATCTACATATAGGCACACTACCAGTGATCCAGCTTCTGGTTGTTGCTTTATGTAGAGGGTTGGCTCATTGTCACTTCTTGCAAACCCATTTTCAGTGAAGAACTTGTCTATCTTGTTGTACCAAGCCCTTGGTGCTTGTTTCAGCCCGTATATGTAACACCATGATTTTATAAATAAAATTAATTTAAAGTTATATTTGTATTTTATTTTTTTTTACGATTTAACTCGTAAATCTTAAAAATTATTATAAAACAAATTTATCGTTAATCGTTTCAAACTCCTAAAAATTCTATTTGTCTCGAAAACTCTTATTATATTTGAAACTTATTTTTATTTCTGTTTCGATTCATTTTATACATTTAATTTAATTCTTATCAAAAGTCTATTTCGACAATTTAAATTCTAAATTCTTTTTATTTAATTATATTTAAGCTCGAATTTCTATTTTCGACTCGAAGTTCATTTATACTAAGTTTCGTGAAAACATTTGTTACATTTTCTCGAGAAATCCATTTAATTCACTTTATTGAAAAATTTATTATTTTTCGGGAAATATTATTTCATCATCTATTTATTTGTATAAGCTAAAACGAATACTTTATTTACTCATTTTATTTGACCGTCCGCTTATTTATTAATTTTATTAACTCGTTTTAATTCGATTTTTGGGTCAGTCAACCTATCGTTACGAAATTCGTTTAATTCGTATTCCTTACCCGATTCATTTAACTGAATCCGTATACACGTATACTTGGTGCCTCGGAATCCGTACACTTTTTATTTTGAATTGTTTTCAGTCCCACATTTTAGTACGTACATTCCCCTTACACATTCACCCTACCTCATTTACATTCATTCCCTTTTGCCTTTGTCCACCGCTTGCTTGCCCCATCTTTTATTGTCATTCATCTCACCCTTACACCTCCATCTCTTCGTTCCCCCACTCTATTTTAACGCTACTTTCCCCTGCCATCTTCCTTTTCTCTCCTTCTCCTCCAACCTTCATCGGTTCCTTCTTTTTTTTCTCCGTCCTCTGTACACTGCTACTGCTACTGCTGTACTCCTCGGCTGCTGCCTTTCCTTCGCTGCTACTGCTCTCTTCTGTTATTCCTTCCTGCGGTGAGTCCCTTCTCCTTCGTTTGTTCCGTTTTGCTGCTACCGCTTTTCGATCCCCATCCTTTTCTTCTTCTTCTTCTTCTTCTTCTTCTGTTCTTTGCGTTTTGGGTGTCGATTTTGTGCCGTTGTTCCGTGTTCTGTCTGCTGTTTTCGTCTCCCTTTCCTATACTGTTTTATTCGTCATCGGTTGATGCTTCTGTCCTTTCCCTCTTTGTTTTGATGTTGCTGTACGATTCGTACTGTGTCGTTTCGTCATCATCGTTGCTATTTTCTTTCTTGCGTTTGTGTCGTTGCTGTTTGTCGTATGTGCTGCTGTCCGCTCAGTTTGTGGGTCAGATTGTTGCTGGTTGTTGGTCTCCTTTCTTCTCCACGTTTTCTTCTTTTCTTCCTGCCAGTTATCGTTGTTGGCTGCTGCTACTTTCATCAACTCTGTACGTGGGTCACTGGGTCTGCTGTATTGTGTCGTTGCATCTCGTTCCCTGATTCTTTCTACTTCGATGTCGAGTTCTTGTCTACTGATTTGTATTGCTGTTGTCCGCTACTTCTGTGCGGTTGTCGTTTTATACTCGGCTTTATTAGTTCGACCTTCGGGTTTCTAATTAACACATAAATTTCCTTTCCCTCTAGCGTCGAAAACTCTCGTTCCTTTGTTCTTCCCTCACCTCGAATTTGAGTGTCACTTTTACTCCGCCCTATTCTTGATTACTTTAGACTTTCCTTGTTATTTGGGTTATTATTGTACCCGAATCTACCCTCGTCTCATTCTTTTATTTTGTCTTCTCGATTGTCCTGGTGATTCATGCTTAAGAAGACTATCGATTCTTCAACTTGGTGCTTAAAAAGACTTTACTATCGATTCGGAGGTTGGACTAATCAAGGTGGAGTACGTGATTGATGCGGTTACCGTCTGAAGGTAACTTTAGGACGTTACTCGATATTATATCGTATGTTTGAGTAGTAGTATGTAGTAAATATTTTAACTTCAGTTTTCTATTTGTTTTAGCTATTTATTATTTGCTAAAAATATTATTTAATAAATCGTATGCTTTTTAAATATTTTAAGATTTTCGATATCGTTTTATAAATCGTTAGTAATTTTATTATTTGCGATCGTTATAATATTTTGTCGGTTATCGTGATACTAGTAACTAAATAATACCGATTTCATATTTTCCTCATATTTCGTTAATTTCTAATTTTTCACTCAAAATTGTATTTTCATATTTCAATCGAAATTTGTACACTTGTTAATAAATTAATTTTCGTTTTACGATTTATTCTAATAAATGAGAAAATAGTCGATTTTATTTTAAATATATTTTTAGTCGAGACTATTTTCACTAATAATTTCGTATTTGTTTCCGATTGATTATTTTTAGTAAAATCAGTATTATTTATTGATAAAATTTATTTGCTAAGAATAATTCGAAAGCTTTATAAGATCTCGTTTAATTTATAAAACTCGTTGATTCAATTAATTTTTGACATTGTTTTTCTTTAAACATTTCTTTTCAAAAATTTATAGTTTTAACTCGATTTTCGTCCTAATTATTTATAAAATACTATATATTGACTTATTATATTTTATTTATCTTTTGAGTAACGAATTTAGAAATATATTAAAGTTACGATAACGACGATAATAATAAAATGTTAATTTCGTTTGAAATGCTATTTTTAATACATTTCACTTATTTTAATAACTTACGTATTTTCTATAACAATATTTCTATTTTAAGTAAGTTTCTAAAATTAGTAAGTTTCTATTTATAGAAAGTTTCCCTTTTAATGTAAGATATGTATTCTTTTTATCCTCATAATGATTATATTTATTTTGAATATCGATAATGGCTGTTTTGGAGTTATGGAATAAAGAGAAGTGTGGGGTTGGAGTAATATAGTCTGGGATGTACGTTTTAGTCATCAGCTATAAAGTCGGTGTGCCTATTTGGGGCACATTTGGTCGTTGAACTGGGCGTAGTTTCGCCCAGGAGAGTGTATGTTTTGACCTTAAGCTAGATATCACATCGTGTTAGTCGTCGTTAGCTGAACTAGACATATTTGTTGTCTAGGAGGGGTATGCACTACTTAAACCAGGACCTCGCTGCACGCAGTCCTGTTATAGTTGAGTTGCCTAGTTAGAGACTGGATTCTGTTATGAGTTAAGTCTACAGTTCTCGAAGCTAGTTTCTAGTATTATCCTAGTGAAAGTCTAGCCTTGTGCACACTGATCGAATTTCCATAACGCCATTTTTGAATATTATTATTATCAATTGATTTTGACTTGCAGGTTGGCAAGTGCTTTAATTTTCGTTGAAAACTTACTTTTATTATATCGTTTTATTGTTTTCTCTTTTTAAATATTTTGATATAATAATACTATTATTTGTCCATATGGTATAATATGGCTGGGAGAACGTCCGAGTTACTCCCCACTGACGTGGCTGTTATGTTTATAACATGACAGGTATTTGCTGCTGGGTTTTGGGTGTGAGCTAGCGAGTAGCGTGGATCCTACTCTTTCTTCATTCTTGTAATTTATGGATTTGTATAACCCGTTTGGAGAATTTCCTTTTTAGCCCTTTTGTAAAAAGAGGCCTTTGTATTGACTTACCATTTCTTTTAATAAGATATAGTTTGTCAGTGTGTTTTAATCCCAACTCTACAGTATTTCCGCCACTGTATTGCGTTAGATTTTCTAGGGGATTACAGTATAGCGCCTTTCTCAGTTTGTAGACCTTGTTCTCTTCACCCTTTTTGACAAACCCTTGAGGTTGCTCCACATATACTTCCTCCATCAACTCACCATTCAGGAAGGCTGATTTAACATCGAATTGGTAGACTTGGATCTTGAATTGCGCAGCAAGAGCTAGTGCTACTCTCATTGTCTCAAACCTTGCTACAGGTGCAAAGGTCTCTTCATAGTCTAACCCTTCTTGTTGTGCATAACCTTTGGCTACTAATCTAGCCTAGTGCTTCAGAATACTTCCATCAGTGTTCAACTTTGTCTTGTACACCCACTTCAGACCAATCACATTCTTTTCCTGAGGAAGATCAACCAAGGTCCATGTCTTGTTCTTTAAGATTGACTTAATTTCTTCTTCCATGGCCAGCTGCCACTCAGACTTCATCACAGCATCAGAGAAATTTGTGGGTTCTGCACTAATCAATGCAAATCAGCATGTATCATAGATCTCCTGCAGTGACCTCAACTTCCTTGGAGACGACTCAGGAGAATCATCTTCTGAGTTTGATGATCCTGAGTTCTGACTCTCAGCTGGTGTGTCTGGTGGTGTTGTATCTGCTCCATCCTGCACAACATCATCAAGTTCTTGTTCATGTGGAGAGTCAAAGGTGAACTTCCTATGACTCAACTCAGTACTACTCTTCCAATCCCAAGCAGCTTCCTCACCAAACACAACATTCCTGCTTACAATCACTTTGCCAGTTACAGGATTGTACATCCTGTAAGCCTTGGATTGAGTTGGATAGCCTAGAAATACGCACTTTGTGGACTTCTCATCTAGTTTTGTTCTGAGATTTACTAGGACATATGCTAAACTCCCAAAAACTCTTAAGTGTCCTACTTGAGGTCTTTTTCCTCTCCATACCTGATAAGGTGTTTCATTTAGGACTGCTCTAGTAGGGGATATATTTAAGAGGTAGACTGCTGTTGCAACAGCCTCACTCCAGAATTCATTAGGTAGGCATTTTGCTCTCAACATACTCCTAGCCATCTCTACCACAGTTCTATTCTTTCTCTCTGCCACTCCATTTTGTTCTGGAGTATATTGGGCAGTCAATTCCCTCTCTATCCCCCATCTTTCACAGAATTCCTCAAATTCCTTTGAGGTAAACTCACCTCCTCTATCTGTTCTACGAACTTTCAGAGTTACATTGGTTTGATTCTCAACCATAGCCTTAAACCTCTTGAAGTTTTCTAATGCCTCAGATTTTGTGACTTGAAAATAGACCCAACTCATTCTACTGAAGTCATCTGTAAGCAGTAAAAAATACCTACTTCCCCCCAAAGACTCAGTCTGCATAGGACTACAGATGTCAGCATGGATCAACTGAAGACATTCAGTTGCCCTCCACGCTATTCCAGAGGGAAAGGAATCTCTAGCTTGTTTTCCATAGATACACCCGTCACATACTCCTAGTTCTCCTATACTAGGCAGACCATTCACCATTCTCTTAGTACTTAACATTCTCAGACTCTGAACATTAAGGTGACCATATCTCTTGTGCCATAAAACTGTTGTATCATCACTCTTAACAACCATAGAACAACCTTTGTTGTTTAATATGTCTAATGAAAACATTCTATTACCCCCATATGTGAAGTAGCAACAATTTCATTAGATTTTTTGTCTTTAATCACGCAGGACTCATCATCAAACAACAAAGTATACCCATTGCATAATAATTGACCAACACTAATCAGATTATATGCCAGTAGAGGAACGTATTGAACATCATACAACAACTTGGTTTTACGTCCTTCAGTTTGGACAGCATTTGTTCCCATACCTTCTACCTCCAATTTCTTGTCATTACCCAGCCTGACAGTGCTTTTCTTTGTCTCGTCTAGGTCCCTGAATAATGACTTCAAACTTGAAATGTGATTAGAACACCCACTGTCAATATACCAAGCCTTACTTTCTGAATTCTTGCATCCTGCTTCAGTTAAGAAGAGTTTCTCCTCCTGTTCTGCAAGATTCACTCTTTGGTCACCCTGCTGCTCACTTTGCTCCTTGTTTTTGTGCCAACAGTTCGCAATTTTGTGGCCTGGCTTGTTGCAGTGATAACATCTGAATGTGGATTTTCCAGACAGAGGACTTGAGTGTTGATGAGACTGATCTTTATCCTCAGTCCAGGTCTGCCTGCCACCACGTCCTCTACCACCTCTTCCTCTGTTGGCTCCTCTTCCTCTACCACCTCTGTTGTTCTGCCCTCTAAATCCTTCTTTGCCAGACTCATGCTTGACCTGGAAAGCTTTTTCATCCTGTTTCTCAGAGGATCTGCTTAGCCTTTTTTCATGGGCTTGCAGCGATCCCATGAGTTCATCTAGAGTGTAGGTAGACATATCTTTTGATTCCTCGATTGCTGCTACCACATGATCATACTTAGGTGTTAGACTCCTCAACACCTTCCCTACTATCAATTTATTTGATAGTTTTTCCCCGTATGAGTTCATTTGATGAACTATACTTGCGACTCTGGACAAGTACTCCTGAATCGATTCCATGTCCTTCATGATTGCAGTCTCAAATTCTCTTCTCATGGACTGCAATCTAACCGTGACAACCTTTTTGTCGCAAAGATACTCTTGCTTGAGTATATCCCACGCCTTCTTTGATGTGGTAGCTGCTGCAATTCTGGGAAACACCTCATCATCCAAGGCTTGTTGTATCATAAACAAGGCCTTGGAATCCTTCTTTCTCTTCTCCTTCAACGCTTGATCTGGTTCTCCAGATTCTTTGTCATCAAACTCGTCTTCAACTAGTCCCCATAATTCCTGAGACTTGAATAAAGTCTGCATCTTTAGACTCCAGGAATGATACTTTACTCCACTGAACACAGGCAATTGTGAGAATGAATTTGATCCATTGCTCTGCATACTGACCGGTTTCTGAACCTTGAACCTAGCAGTGCTCTGATACCACTTTTGTTAGAAGATTTGTGAGTTTGTTACTACACTTGGAAGGGAGAAAGAGTACTTGATTGATTGAATAATAAAGCTGAATGAAATGCATACATATAAGTACTACTCTACGCACTACTACCTCCACTACTTGCACTATCATAATGCCTAAGTACATGGAGTGTTTGTTGTTAACTAACCATTACTCTAGCTAACTGATCTACTACTTGCATACTCTGCTCTTTCTCCTACTATTATGCTAACTGCCTTGACTCTTTCAAACATGGGAGATGTCTTGGATCACACTCCAACAGAATTTTGGAAATCTGTAAAAATTAGTAATTTCTGGAAAATCATGATTTTTAAGTTTAATAATAATTTTTGGATATTAATACCTAAATCATTTTGTAATTACTATTTTTATTAATCGTTATTGTCGAGATTAGACGATTAACGAGAAAACCCTTTAAAAACCGAGTTTAAGGATTCTGGAAAAAATTCTTTTTTGGACAGAATGTCCAGAAAAATGTTTTAACTATTTTACGTAATTTTTATACTATTTATTAAAGTCTTTACTTATTAGTAATGATTTTTGGACAAAATTACGATTTATTGTTAAAATGTTTCGTCTTACCTAAGAGAATAATTTTTCCAGCAATTTTGAAAAATTTTAAATCTGAAACATTAGGAGTTAAATCATCCCTTAACATACTCTAAATATATTCAATAGTTTAATTAAATAAAAGACGTTAAAAGATTAAATTTAACATTTGCCGTAAAATCTTATTTATAATCGTATTGTCGAAACTAGTAATAATTAGGGAATTTTAACTTTATAACTTTTGAAAACACCCTGATTAGTAGTATTGAAATGCTTAAGACATTTTTAATCATTTTATAACACTTGTGCGATATTTTAATAATGTCATAAACCCGATTGTTCTCGTTTTAGAAATTAATATCGTTAAGGCCGAAAGTATTAGTTTTATAAATCTATATCGTTTACTAAAAGTGTTGTGTTAGTACGAACTAATATTTTCGATATTTTGATATGATGCTATTTTTAGTACATTTTCTAAAAATAGAAGTTTCCTAAAATAGAAAGTTTCCTCTTTTAGAATATGATGATTACTCCTTTTGTTCTCTTATTATTTACAATGATTATCTCGTTTGTATATCGATAATGGCTTTGTTTTGGAGTTATGGAATAAGGACAAGTGTGAGGTTAGAGTAATATATTCTAGGGTTTACGTTTTTGCCATCAACTATAAGGCTAGTGTATCAGGAATCGGTACATTGGTTGTTGAACCGGGTGACAGGTATCCCGGAGTTGTGTACATTTTGACCATAAGCTTAGGCCTCGCAGTAAGTCGTCGTCATAAGTTGACTTGGGTGACGTGTAATCCCAGGAGGGGTGTGCATTGTCTTAAACTAGGGCCACGCATTTATAAGTCGCCGCTCTATTATAGTTGAGTAGCCTAGTTGGAGACCGAAGTTTGATTTGTTTGAACTAAGTTCTCGAAGATAGTTTTTAGTACTCTCCTAGTGAAAGTCTAGTCGTCTACACTAATCCTATCCATAACGCCATTTTGAATATTTTTTTTATTATCGATATAATTTGGTTGCAGGTTGGCAAATGTTTTTTGTTTTCTTCGGAAAACTCGTTTTTATTATATTGTTTCGATACGTGAAGTTTTTCACTGAACTTATTTTCATTATAATGTTTTATTGTTTTCCGTTTTCTTACTATTTTCCTATAATAGTAATTACAGTTTTAAAATCCTGTTATACGGCTGGGAGAACATTGACGTTGCTCCCCACTGATTGTGGCTGTTATGTTTTAACATGGCAGATATATGTATTCCGGGTGTGGGCTAGCGAGTAGTGTGGATCCTGCTTGTTTAGTTTAATAATTATGCCTTATGGATTGTTCAAACCCCTTTTGTGGATTGTTTAAAATTTTGGCCATTTTATTTTAGACTTATTGTTTGACTTTACCATTTTAATTTTACTCAGATATAGTTACAGTGTGTTTTAATCCCGACTCTACAGTGCTTCCGCCACTGTATCACGTTAGATTTTTTTAGGGGATTACAGTTGGTATCAGAGGATCACTGCTCCCAACGCTTACACCTGAAATTAAAAAAAATACCAGTAAATTATTTAAACAGTAAATAAAAATATTATTAGAGATGGGTAGAAACAAGTAAGGACTTATTTGATTAGCCTTCATGTTCCTGAAACTCAATGATTAGCATTGAATGTTTGTTTTATATGTCAAAGAAGATGATGAGTGGACAAATGTTCACGTGATGCTGCTCCAAATTGGGACAGGACCTACATAGCTCTCTCAACGCCTCCTGACACGAGTGGACAACTTGGTGCTCTAAGAAAGATACAAATGGTGACTTTCCAACCCCAATTCAGTTTTTTTAAGCTACAGGCCAGATGGTCAAGAGTAGATCCCAGTTCCATCACAGTGCAGCAGACTCAGATGTGAAATCACTTTGGACCTAGATGGAGCGACTCAATAGTAGCGTGTTTGTTCCTCTACTCGAAGTTAAAGAAATCCAACGAGTTCCCCAATGAACTCTGCAGGCCCGAAGATTCTTCTTTGGTTCGTGATCTGAAGTATCTAGGATCATTGATTCTTTTCTTTCATCTTCCACTCTATGCTTTTTCCAATTCTTCTCTTATATTCTCATCTTCATTTTATGGTAAGTCCTTGTTCTATTCTTCTACTTTACTATCTTCCCTTTTGAGATTCTTTGGTTAGACCGAATTCTGTCGTAGTGAACCTTTTTGGAAGTTATATGTTGGAGGTTTAGTTAACTCCTTATTATTAATTGTTTGAGGATTGTGAGTTGTGCCCTGTTATCTAATCTAGTGAGCTTTTGAGGAATTGATTTGAATGGTATTAGTTGATTAATGGAATTAGGATTGTACCATAGAAATTGCTCAAGCTTGGGTCAAGAATTACTTGATCGTAGAGAGACCTAAGAGTTGAGTAAATTTTTGGATAGTGAGAATTATATCATATTTTGATGGATACCTAATACCCAACATAAAACCTAGTCAAGTGTAAATAATAATATTACTTGGGATTCCTAACTAATGTTAAATTAATGGATTTATCGTGGAATTTTGGGATCATGAATCACTGTTTAAGATGTTAGCCTGAGTGTTGTGGTACCATTTCAGGTGCTCGTTATTGTTTAATAGATTTTGGTTGACATAGATTAAACCTTGTTTCTTATGGATTATTTCGTGGATCGTTGATGTAAGGTTGTAACCTACAAACTTTGGAGTTGAATGACCCAAATTTTGGATAAATCATTGTTAACCTTGAAGGAGAGAAACATATTGCACAGTTAAAGGTTGGATTTATCGCGTTGTTTGGAGGAATACTTAATGACAATCATCTTCATGGATTTATAGTTCAGAACCCTTAGACCAACGAGATCGTGGCTTTGTTGAGTTAATGAACATTTTAGTGGTTTCGCTGTTACAATATGAAATTTGATGGAATTCTTTAGTCAAATGACGTGTTTGAAAATGTGAGTATCTGTCGTTACATGTCAGGCTGAGTGTGTTAAGGTTTGGCGTACTTTCCTAACCATTGTCAATTGATGATGTTAAGAATATGTTGATGATCATTTTTGAAGTTTTCGTGTCCGAACATTGTTAATTGGTGGATTTTATTTAGTGTTTCTTACTCGAGAAATTTGAAGTATACCTCGAGTTCAGACCTTATGATCTTTGAATTTATGAGCCTTAGTGATCACGAGTTTGGGTATGTTTTGATAACCGTTTGAATCTTAATTAATGGATTTGTATAAATCATTTGTGGATTCTTACCGTACTAATTGAAAGATTATATAATTATGTAAGACTTAATTTTAGAGGTTTTGGCAGTTGATAATTTTGGAGGTTGTAGATTAAATAGGACCACCCAGTACCGATATTGGACTTAGTATTGTTTCGAAGGAATTAGGAACCTTTTTGTGCGAGTCGTACTAGGAATCTCGAGATGGTTAATTTCTTCTATAATCCTTGATAGCTCTTTTTGACTCTCAACTCCGTCTTCCTTTCTGCTTCTCTTGAATTCTGTTACCGCATCTGCTGCTAATCCCTTCGACTTTTATCGATTTTGAAAGATCTTATATTTAATTTATTTATCCTTGTTCTTTTTATCCGTTAACTATTTTTTTTAACTCCCTATTTTTATAAAAAGTTTGACTAGTTTAAAAGAGTAAATTAAAAATTACTCCCTTTTAAGATACCAATTTTAAAATTTACTCCCTTTTGAAATTTTTGTTAAAAATAACTCCTAAAATCTATCAAAAGTTCAAAAATTGCTCCCAAATGTATTCTTAGGACGAAAATGTCATTGGTTAGAGGTTGAGGTGAAGTAATATGACATAAAAAAGTTAGGGGCATTTTTGTCGAAAAATTATATTTTGGAGTAATTTTTGAAATTTTGATAGATTTTGGGAGTTATTTTTTAACAAAAATTTCAAAAGATAGTAAATTTTAAAATTGGTATCTTAAAAGGGAGTAATTTTTAATTTACGAAAAGGATTATTGTAAAAATTTTACATTTTGAGGTATAGTTTCTAACTGTGAAACTTCCCGTTTTGTAAAAAGTTTGACTAACTTAAACTTATCGAATATCATGAAATTTAACATTTTTGAATTATAAATTTAAGAACTTTATACTTCACTTTTGTTTTATCTTTGGTTCATATTTATATTTAGATCTGTTTCAAAATGCCTTAATAATTTATTTTAAATTATTTCGAAATTATTTCAATTTTTGATTTTTATGCGATCGAAATTTTATGAAGACTTTCATATTTCCAAATACTTCAATTTCTATTGGATTATTATGTAAAGCGTTTTAACACCGTCGAAATTATTTGGTATGTTCAAGTTTGATAACATTTATTAAAATTTTCATAATAATTACTTTGATAACATTTTCGAAATTTTAAGGTTTTGAAAATTGGTTTTCGTTTTATTGTTGGTGGACTTTTGAATCTGTTATTGAAAATGTTTGACGACTGCTTCGATTTTTACTAACTACAAAATTTGATTTCTCCAAACTAAATTTTGTTTCATCAGGAAAAGAAATATTATCGAATTTCTTAATCAAATTTTTTTACTTTTGTTTTGAAAATGTTTTAATTACCCTATTTCTTTAAAGCTCGTTACAAATGCTATTTAGCGTCGTTATTTGATCAAATAACTTTACTTTACGATTTCACTAATTAAAAGATTTCAAATTCCGGGTAGCTTAGCCCAATTTCTCTTAGAATAAATAATTACATTTGATTTCATATCACTTTAAAAGTTGTAAAATTTTCTTTTACAGCAAAATTTTTATGCGAGATTTGTATCCTCATCTTTTCGAGTAAGATGATCTTGATTTCTTTCAGCTTATTCTTAGTTTTGAGGACGAAACTTTCTTTTAGTGGTGAGGATTGTAACACCCGCTATTTTCCTAGCGTTTTTATCCTTTTCGTTATGGCATCGTCATAACTCACTCACATTTCGGCCTTCTGTTTCATTATTTTTCCAAGCTTTATTTTTATTTTCGAGTCAAATAATATTTATTTTTATTTTAAAGGATTTTAATTCTTTTAAACCTATTTATTCGATTTTCATCGTAAACTATATATTTTTCCGCGAGGAATTCTATTTTTCTACGAATTAACGGTTTAAACTCGGATTTAAGTTATTTCTTTTCCTAAAAATGTCTCAACACATTTATATAATATTTACAGCTAAGAAATATTTTTATTTACGAAAATTTAGCCTTTAATGATTTTATTACAAAGTTTCGTAATTAGTTATTTTCGGACGCGCGGTAAACTCGAATTGCTTTGAAATACCTTTAATAATTTTGCGATTCTTCTTTTTATCAAATTACAATTATTTTGGAATTTTTTCTCACATGTTGGACCGTGTCAACCCTTGTCACACCCCTTACTACTCATTTTATTCACATTTCATTTTATGATGTTTAAGCCTTACATATTTTCTTTTTCTCACCCATTTATTTTGGTCTTAATTACAAACTCTTCACACTCCCTTCCTCTCTCAGTTTGGCTGAATTGTGCATGTATTATGACATAGTTTTCATCAAAGGTTACTTATCATTTATGCTTTAGAAAACCATCCACTTTCTTATCATTCATTTTACAAAAATCTAAACAACATTTCCTCCTTTTTGCTCTCTTGGCTGAGATTTTCCAGCAGCTTTTGTAGCCAAATTTTGTCTCAAATCGAGTCTTGATCGTCTCATCTTCATCTCCAAATTAATCGTCATTCCGATCCCTTCGTTAAGGTAATAATCGATGTTGTTTTCGATCGTTATTTGCCTTGATTTTCTTAGTTTTCTCACGGTATTTTTCTACCATGCTTTTCGTGTTTTGAAGGATTTTTGAATGATCGTGAAGCTAACAAATTTATAATCGACTCAGATTTGGATTGGAGGTAACGTCGATGTTACTCGGTATTGCATGATTTTATTTGTGTAATTGCATGTATAATATTTTTATTTCATTTTTGATAATGTATGTATGTCATATAATCTGGAAAATTTTTAAAAGTTGAAAATTTGCATGTTTCGGTATTTTTATCGCTTTTAAGAGATTAACGATTGAATTGGCATATTAATTTGTAAAATCGTAATATTCGGCCTGATGGTAGGTGTTTGTCGTCTATCCTACCGGTCAAAATAATACCAACAAACCTAAGCTAGGTAGCTAGGGTAAGTTGGGTCGAGATCCTCGGGGGCGGGAGTTCCGAACTAGAGGGTGCTATGGTCCAAGACTAGGTTCAAGACAAACTAAAGTGATGACTAAGATTGACTAATGACTAAACTAAAGTCTAGAACATGATTTAAAAAGGCAGAACAAACAACTAATGATGATGAAAAGCGAGGATTAGACAATAGGAGAAAGGACTAGGGTTAAGTCGGGTTCATGGGTGCCTAGGTGAACAAGGAAGAACAAGGGTGAAGACTCGATCTACTTGACTAGATTACTTCCGGGCTCTCGCACTTAGACGGTGTAAGGATCTCTCGCTACGCTTACGCTAACAACGAAGAGAACCAACAAATCAATATGCAATACCACACAAGAGGAAACTAGGAAACATGCATTTCTCATTGTCAAGTCTACTAGGAAATTCATCAAACATGTTATGTGCACAATGAAAGGAGACAAGCAAATGACATCAAAAGCCATGAATTCCTCCCTAATCATCCATAATCAACACACAATCCCCCTATTAATCCTAGCAAGAAGACTACTCACACATCATTATGAACACAATAACATAAACCAAAGAAACCAACAAAACAATGAAAGCATTCATAATGGATTCTAAACTAGGAACAACAATAAACATGACCAAAGATTGAAACTTTACTAATAATGAAAGATTAAAGGAAAAGAGAGAAGAAAGATTATAACAAACTTAAGATGAATGGAAAAGATTGAAACTTGCATATAAGAATACCCAAACATCCACCAATGTTGTCAAGATTGGTAGACTCTTCAAGAATTCCAATAATACAAGATTAGCTAACTAGATTAAGGTTTAATGGAAGAGTAAGTAAGGAGGGATTAAGTTAATCTATACTAATCTAAGCTAATCTAACCTAAAGTATGTCTAGGGTTTCGTGCTCCCCTAAAACAATACAAGAGGGGGGGGGGGGGGGGGGGTATATATAGGGTTCCATAAGTAAGGGAGGCGAAAGAATGGAAACGGGTGAGAGCTGGGTCCTTTCCGGCCGGGAAGGAGGTGATCTCGAGCGGAAAGGGGGTGGTCCCGGTCGGGAGGGCTGTGGTTCCGGCCGGGATGGCCCCACAGCAACACGTATCTTCTCGTCTCTTCATCCCGGCCGTGATGGATCCTTCCCAGCCGTGATGGGTCCTTATTTACTCTTCCTAGGCTTCTTATCGATGCTCGGTGCTCGGGATATCATCAAGTGGGCTCCATGGGACTCGGGATCGAGTCTAAGTCACCGAATCATCATCGCTTCTCTTCACTGGCTCTATATGGATCGGAAACAGGTCGGAATCGTTCCATTTCTCAAAGATAGGCCTTAGGAACCTAAAACAAGCTAGAAGAAGGGTAAGTAGCCTCGAAACCACTCTAAAGAGCGATTCCACAAGAGAAAGCGGGACCAAACACAAGAGAAGTTTCGTAAATAATTATTTTCCAATGCGAGGTTTACTCGAATTGCTTTGAAATACCTTTAACTATTTTACGATCCTTCTTTTTATCAACTTACAAATTATTTGAGACCTTTTCCCCATGATTTGGACCGACCCATCTCTTTGTCACACCCTTACTACCTTTTTCTTTATATCTACTGATAAGTGTCATTTGTAGTGCCTATTTCGTAGTGTTTTGGTCCCATTTTCCTTGTGGAATCGCTCCTTGGGAGCGGTTTATGGGCTTCTTATTCTTCCTTTAGTTCGTTTCAGGTTCCCGAGACCGATTTGGAAGAGTTTGAGCGATTCCGACTCGATAAATACACTTTTAGAAGCCAACGAAGTTAAGGAACGATGACTCGATGCCTTGGAGTCGACCCCGAGACCTTGGGACCCAATCCCGAGCCTCCGAGACCCGATCCCGAGTCCCGAGAATCGGTGAGAAGCCCATGAGAACCAAGGAGGGACCAAAAAGATCATAATGGAGGCCTACAAGGCTCATCCCGTTCGGGATGAGGTGCACAAACAAGGAGGCTACTGACCAGGGCCCATCCCGATCAGGAGCATGGCTTCCCGACCGGGACCGACCCCGTCCCGACCGGGACCATCCCGTCTCGGCCGGGACGGCCAAGCTGTAACCCGCGCCTTGTTTTCATTCTTCTCCCTTCCATTTGTAACCCTATATATACCCCCCTCTTGTATTAAGGCACCAGGTTAGGATATATCCTTAAAACCCTAGACTACTTTAGGTTAGATTAGATTAGATTAGTGTAGATTAGTCGGTAATTAGTTGTTAATCATAGATTAGCTCTTGTATTAAGGAATTCTTGAAGAATCCATTCAAGCTTGACAACCTTGGTGGAATTATTTGGGTTTTCTTCTATACAAGTGTTCTCCTTTTCCATTTCCCTTGTAGTTTGGTATAATCTTCTTCTCCTTTTACTCTTAATCCTCTATTATTCATCAAGTTCTCATCTTTTGTTCATAGTTCATCATTTTCACTAGTTTGTTTATGTTTGTTTTGATGTTTGTGATGATTCCTCTTGTTTGTGTTAGTTGTAGTATGATTATGTTAGAGTAGTGTTCTTGCTAGGGTTAGTAAGGTGATTAGGGTGTTGATTGGGTGATTAAGGGATTGTTGGAGTTGTTGGTGGAAGATTTGGGTTTCCTCTTGGTTTGGTGCACATCACATGTTTGTTGAAATGCTTGATTGACTAGTAAATGCAAATACTTGTTTTTTCTTGCTTTTCTCTTATGGATGCTAGTTTGTTTGTGGGTCCGGTCCCCTCACTAAGTTGCGAGAGCCCGGTGAGGACGACTCCTAGGTCGGTCTAAGTAGCGAGAGCCCGGATTTGACCTAGGTCCCGATATCATGCTAGTAACCCCGTTTGTTGTGTGTGTCGCCGAGATGGGTTCTAGGTGGAACCTCTAGGCGGGTCTAAGTTGCGAGAGCCCGGACCAACCTAGATCACCCTACTACCTCCTTCACTCTAGTTCTTCCTTGACCATTACGTTAGCCCTTTGACCCCGACCTAATCCTAGCCCGTTTTCCTTAGTTGTTCTCCTTAGTCTTAGTCTAGCCTTCTCCCCTCCTTTCATTCTATAGTTTAGCTTAGCTCGTTGACTTAGTCTAGTATTTGGGCCGACCTAGTCTAGGCTATACATTACCGTCCCCGTGGATTCGACCCGACTTACCCTATCTACCGTAGGAATAGCCGGTTATATTACTGACAGTCGAGATTCCACGACAAATCCCTACCATCAATTTGGCGCCGTTGCCGGGGACGGTGCTAGTTTAGACTTTGTTTTCCTATTTGCTTGACTTTGTCTTTGTGTTTGTGTTTTTCTTTTTTCTTTTTGTCACCTTGCTTCTTGTGTGTGTGTGTGGTTTATTTCTCTCTTGTCTAGTGCCCAAAAAGCACTAGAGTTCTCACGTTTGTTCTTAGTCTACAGTTTGTGCTTAGAGGTGGTGATTATCTTCTTCTTGCAACTCAGAGCCGCTTAAACGGACAGTTGCTAGGATGAGTGGTTTCCAACCGGGTATGGACTACGATTTTCGAGCAAGCATGGGGTTTGATCTAAACTCCACACATTCGGGAGCCGATATGAGCTACTCCTCTTCTTCCATGAACCAAGGGTATGACATGACGTCCCCCTACCACTATCAAGCTTCTTGGGGTGACTCTAGTGGGTATGAACTTCAAGGCTATGAAAACGGCTACCAACAAGTGAACGATTACCAATCCTACGATCATGGTGACTATTACTCGAGTTATGATTGTGACCCCACCATGTACACTCAAGATTCACCTTGTGGAAGCCAATACCCCCAAGACCCACCATATTACCCTCCACCCCAACCACAATATGAACCCCATGACCCACAATACTACCAATCACCCCAACCTTGCTACCAACAATATGATGCCCCACCCCTTGGGCATCATCAAGATTATCAAGGACCTTTACAAGACCCCAATGACCACCAATCGTCGAACTTGGAGTTGTATCATTCGATTCTTCAATTGCAAAGGAGCACACAAGAAGTGGCCATTCAAATGCAAAAAGAGCAAGATGAATTCATGGCCCGATTTCGAAGGGAAAACGAGGCGAGGGATGCTCGATTAGATGCAATAGCGGTTAAAACTGTGATGCTTTTATCCCGAACATCACAATTAGATGAAGGGTGCCCACTTGAGAAAAGGGAGCAACCTAGCCACGAAGCCACCGACGTAGTTCCCTTTGGAGGAGAAATTTGCCTTGAAGAACCTCAATCGTCTACCCAAAAAGAGACGAATGAGGATATGACCCTTGGTGAAGGCGTAGTTGGTGAGGAATTGGAGGAGGATAGTGAGTTGGATGGGTTGGTGGAATTTGTGAGGATGTTGGGTGAGATTGTTAGCCTCGAGTTGCCCATGTCCGAGAATGTGACTACGCATCAAGAGCCCCTTGCTAGTACACCGAGAGATGGTTCGGAAGAGATTGAAACCGCCGGTAGAAGTTTCGATTATCTCCTCCATGATGATGTGGGGCCGAGTGATGAAGATGGGGAACCACAACTTGAGGCAAGTGTGGGGGTGTGCATCGAAGAGATGAGGACAAAACCGCTTTTTGTGCCTTGTTTCTTGGAGATGAAGCTTGCTAATGATTGGAGGCGATGCTTAGGGAAGAAGAGGTCGGTTAGGCTCGTAGGATGGATAGACCCCGGAGACAACTTTGAAGATGATTTTGGGTCTTGGGAATCCTACTTCTTGCCTCCTCCTTGGAGGCCGTGAAGGTCGGTTAAGATCGAGCGCTTCTTGGGCCTTCACTATGATGTCGGTAGCGCGTTCGACTTGCTCCTCCATGCCCTTGAGGGCTATGGTTGAAGAATGGAGCCCACCATCCTAGGTTTGACGGAGTTCCTAAAAAAACCGTCATGTTGTATATTCCCCTCTCCTCCTCTTTAGAGTACTTGTGCTTGTATTTGTGATTTTTGTTTCTAGAACTCTTTTGTTTTTGTGGGATTCTTGTAATTGTTTTGGTATTTTGATGAGCGATGTGAGGGAGTGAATTTGATGAGTAATTTGAGTTTATTATGATAGGTGAAGTGAAGGTGACTCCTATAAAGGAGTAGTTGATGATGGAGTTTGGTTTGCGAGCGAGGAAGTCGGTTTTTGAAGCTTATGATAAGCTTTTAGGCTTGGGGAAGCAAAGAAGACTCATCCCGACCGGGAAGAGGGCTTACCGACCGGGAAGGATGAGGAATCCCGACCGGGAAGGAGTCATCCCGATCGGGATGAAGGTGCAAAAATTCGGACTCACTGGAGTGCATTCCCGACCGGGACGAGAGCTTCCCGATCGGGAAGGGTTTATCAACCCGATCGGGACCATCCATCCCGACCGGGATGGTCCCCTTTGACTCCACCCATCCATTATACCCCCTCCCAACCTCCCTACTCCTCCTTACTCCTATCATATGACCCGTACACCTCACTTTACACACCGAGATCCACATCAAATCCCACCCCCTCACACCATTACTACCTTTACCATGCGGTTTTATCAAGCTTGAAGCGAGATAACAACAAAGACGACAAGCAACGTGCCTACATTGATCTATGAGACGATGGAGCGAGTGAGTTACTAGCCGATTGGTTCGGGTAACTATCCTCACTTTTCCGTCTTTTATTGCTAGTTTTCCATTGTTTATTCCCTTCCCCTTGAGTCATGGTATCTTAGTGGCCTTCGAGGCCTCGGTAGTTGTTGCTCCCGACTCTCGATGATGTGACTACATCGAGAGTCATTTTCAAAATCCAAATTTTTACAAGTTTTTCACTTTCTTTTTTGAGGATTTAGTCGGATTTAGGCGGAATCCGGGCTAGGTAACTTGATTACACCTAGCCCTCCCCTCCCATTTCCTTTTATTTCCTTCTTTTTATTTCTTCCCCCATCCATATATTTTTCTCGTCTCGGCCCATGGTGACTTGACTACACCCCGGCCGGACACCTTCTACCGTTTTCTTCATCTTATTCTTTGATTTTTAGCTTTATTTTCGTAGTTTCTTTCTCTTTCTTTTGTCTCTCCGCACCCTACGATCGAGCATGAGGACATGGCTCGATTTAAGTGTGGGGGAGCGATATTCTAGTATAGTTTAGTCTATTTTCTTAGTTTTTCCGAAAAAATCTTAAAAATCCCTAAAAATTTGAAAAAATTTCACAAAAATCAAAAAGATTTTTCTTTTGTGTGTTTTCCTTTTGTGTCTTTGTGTCGTATATTTGTTTTTTGTGCGTGTTTGCCTCCCTCTTTCCTTATAGGTCGCTTAAATCGCCGTTAACTTTGGAAGGCTTTCAAGACTTCCGATAACATCTTTATCCCTTTTTCTTCTTTATCTCTTGCGGAGTTTGGAGGAGATTGTGATGTTGTGTGCTCGGGTGGAGCTTTGTAAAGTTGTAGTTGATTTGGTGGCTTGTTTGGATGATCGGGGTGGTGTTTGTGTTGTTTATGTGTTCTTTTTGTTTTGTTGCTTTTGCTTCTTTTTCTTTCGTTCGTTTTCGTCGTGTCTTTGTTTTGTGTTGTGTTGTACGTCTTGTGCGTAAACCGTTTTCGAAAACCCGGTTTAGAGGCTAGTGTGTGAGTGTCTATTTTCCCTTCCTAGTTGTATAAATCGAGTTTTGGACTTTAATCTAGTAGAATGACCCTAAATCAATGAATTCGTTGGTCCTTTACCTTGAGTCCACCTAGCTTACTAGGGATTTACTACGGGATTTGCATTTTGACCATTATGACCACCCACAGTGTGAAAAGGCCTTGGTTACCGAGTCTCGTCCCTTAGGTGACCGTGTTTAGGATTGTTTGATTAGTCCAAGTTCTCCACTTTTTGTGGGTTTGAAGGGAAGGACGCTCCCCGACTCTCCCATTACCCTACCTCCTACACATATCCACACAATAAAATGCAAATTTGTTGATTCTCTCTTTCTTAATTGTCAAGAAATGCCAAAAAGCCAAATCTTGCCAAAAAAGGGCAAAGAAAAGAAAATGAAAGAAAAATGAAAGAAAGAAAAGAATGAAGAAAAAGAATAGGCACAAAAGCCAAAAAGAAAATAGAAAAGAAGAAAAAGAATGACATGGCAAAACAAATCAAATATGTCAAAAATAAACAAAATGCCAAAAGAAAACCCGTCTCACAAAAAGAAATCCTCACAAAATAAGCCTTTTTTCCGACTTTTGCAGTGAAGAGCCTACCAAAGGACCGAGTCCCGAGGAAGGATGATAGCGGCATTAGTCGGTCTTCCCTCATTTTGCATGTTTTCCACCTTTTTACTTGGACTAGTTAGGCGGTCTTGGACACGGGACGGCCCCCTTGGCTCACGCTAAAGGGGGCGGGGTCTCACTTACCTACAGTTTCGAATAACACCGTGGTTCTTCACTTTTCCACTCCGCCGATCGTCCCGTAGTACGTTTTTAGAAAGTTAGAAGGACCTAGGTAAGTTACCAATGTTTTTGTTGCTTTATCGTCATACTATTAGGGTTTAGTTCACCTTGGTTTGTATGTCTAGCTTGGGAACGTTGTCACTTGCCTCGAGTCCTAAACCGGTGCTTCTTTCACCGCTTGTTTGAGGGAAGCGGTATTTGTTTTCTTTTGGGTGCAACCGATTATGTGTTTGTTTGTGTGTTTGTTTGTTTGTGTGTTTTGTGTCCGGTTGCATCCACAGTTTTGTCGCAAGACCCGACTTGACTTGCAGAGTGCACTTTTCCTCTAAGTGCACTCGCGTGAGTTGAAGGGGCGTAGGGTGCGCTAAAACCCATTCGGCTAGTATAGTAGTTAGTATGTGCTTACTCGAGGGCGAGTAAGGGTTAACTGTGGGGGAGTTGATAAGTGTCATTTGTAGTGCCTATTTCGTAGTGTTTTGGTCCCATTTTCCTTGTTGAATCGCTCCTTGGGAGCTGTTTATGGGCTTCTTATGCTTCCTTTAGTTCGTTTCAGGTTCCCGAGACCGATTTGGAAGAGTTGGAGCGATTCCGACTCGATACATACACTTTTTGGAGCCAACGAAGTTAAGGAACGATCACTCGATGCCTTGGAGTCGACCCCGAGACCTTGGGACCCAATCCCGAGCCTCCGAGACCCGATCCCGAGTCCCGAGAATCAGTGAGAAGCCCATGAGAACCAAGGAGGGACCAAAAAGATCATAATGGAGGTCTACAAGGCTCATCCCGTTCGGGATGAGGTGCACAAACAAGGAGGCTACTGACCAGGGCCCATCCCGATCGGGAGCATGGCTTCCCGACCGGGACCGACCCCGTCCCGACCGGGACCATCCCGTCTCGGCCGGGACGGCCAAGCTGTAACCCGCGCCTTGTTTTCTTTCTTCTCCCTTCCATTTGTAACCCTATATATACCCCCCTCTTGTATTAAGGCACCAGGTTAGGATATATCCTTAAAACCCTAGACTACTTTAGGTTAGATTAGATTAGATTAGTGTAGATTAGTCGGTAATTAGTTGTTAATCATAGATTAGCTCTTGTATTAAGGAATTCTTGAAGAATCCATTCAAGCTTGACAACCTTGGTGGAATTATTTGGGTTTTCTTCTATACAAGTGTTCTCCTTTTCCATTTCCCTTGTAGTTTGGTATAATCTTCTTCTCCTTTTACTCTTAATCCTCTATTATTCATCAAGTTCTCATCTTTTGTTCATAGTTCATCATTTTCACTAGTTTGTTTATGTTTGTTTTGATGTTTGTGATGATTCCTCTTGTTTGTGTTAGTTGTAGTATGATTATGTTAGAGTAGTGTTCTTGCTAGGGTTAGTAAGGTGATTAGGGTGTTGATTGGGTGATTAAGGGATTGTTGGAGTTGTTGGTGGAAGATTTAGGTTTCCTCTTGGTTTGGTGCACATCACATGTTTGTTGAAATGCTTGATTGACTAGTAGTTACAAATACTTGTTTTTTCTTGCTTTTCTCTTATGGATGCTAGTTTGTTTGTGGGTCCGGTCCCCTCACTAAGTTGCGAGAGCCCGGTGAGGACGACCCCTAGGTCGGTCTAAGTAGCGAGAGCCCGGATTTAACCTAGGTCCCGATAACATGCTAGTAACCCCGTTTGTTGTGTGTGTCCGAGATGGGTTCTAGGTGAAACCTCTAGGCGGGTCTAAGTTGCGAGCGCCCGAACCAACCTAGATCACTCTACAACCTCCTTCACTCTAGTTCTTCCTTGACCATTCCGTTACCCCTTTGACCCCGACCTAATCCTAGCCCGTTTTCCTTAGTTGTTCTCCTTAGTCTTAGTCTAGCCTTCTCCCCTCCTTTCATTCTATAGTTTAGCTTAGCTCGTTGACTTAGTCTAGTATTTGGGCCGACCTAGTCTAGGCTATACATTACCGTCCCCGTGGATTTGACCCGACTTACCCTATCTACCGTAGGAATAGCCGGTTATATTATCGACGGTCGGGATTCCACGACAAATCCCTACCATCATCTACCATTTTATTATGTTAAAACTTAAATAGATAATTCTTTTCTTTCCCGTTTATTTGATGCTCTATGAACAAACTCTTCATGCCCCATTCTCTTTATTTGGCTGGTGCATCTAGCCTAAGTCTTCCCTTGTTTACATCAAAAATTTATTTGGCATTCATTCATAAGAGACCATCCATTTCTAACATTCATTTTTTTCCTTAAACAACAAAAAATACTCCTTCCTTCTCCCTCTTTGTCCATGTGATTCATCCATCTTCCTAGGCTGATTCTTGCTCCAAATCGAGTCTCGATCGTCTCATTTTTATCGTCAAATTAATCCTTATTCCGATCCTTATGTTAAGGTAATAATCGATGTTGTTTTCGATCATTATTCACCTTGATTGTATTAGTTTTTCTCATGGTATTTTTCTGCCATGACTTTCGTGTATTATAGGATTTGTGGACGATCCCGAGGTCGACAAGTATATTATCGATTCCGATTTGGATTAGAGGTAACGTCGATGTTATTCGGTATTTCGTGATTTTATTTGTGTAATTGCATATATATTTTTATACTTCGTTTTTTACAATATATGTATGTCATATAATCTGGAAAATTTTAAAAAGTTGAAAATTTGCATTGTTTCGGTATTTTTATCGCTTTTATGAGATTAACGATTAAATTGTTATATTAATTTGTAAAATCGTAATATTCGGCCTAAACTTGTAATATATGATTATATACTGTAAAAATGAGGTTTTTGATGATTTTTAATAATTTGGTATTTTTCTGATATTTTAGATATCTATTATTGAGTTATTACCGTTTACGGACAAAAACGATTAAAAGCCGATTTTTAATTCTCGTACTTAAACATTTTATTTTAATCTGTTGACGTGGGTAAACTTTTTGATGAAAAAGAATTTTATGAATTTGTTCATAACTTTTAGGAATTGTTAAGTGGGTGAATTAATTAATCACTTTAAATCATCGTTTATCGTTAAAACCGTGTTTGTCGTTTAAATTCTCGATTTCTGGTCTTTTGTTTAAATCTGGAAAAAAAATGTTTCTGATGGTTTCATAATAAAATGTAATTTTATGATTTTTAGTGCTTTAATAAAATGTTAGGAACGATAAGTTTTATTAATGGAATCGTTAATTGTGAAAACAGGTTTAAAAGACAGTTTTAATGGGATTTGTAAATTCTGGAATTTTGGAAATCTGGAAAAATTAGTAATTTCTAGAAAATCATTATTTTTAAGTTTAATAATAATTTTTGGATATTAATGCTTAAATAGTTTTGTAATTACTATTTTTATTAATCGTTATTGTCGAGATTAGACGATCAACGAGAAAACCCTTTAAAAACCGAGTTTAAGGATTCTGAAAAAAAATATATTTTTGTGGACAGTGTGGACATCCGTCAGCACCGCTCAGGGCCCCGCGCACGCCCGCGCGGGACTGACCTTGTTTTTTAACATGTGGCGGCCGCCACCCACGCGACCCCCTCCCTGAAGGGGGCCGGTCCGATCTCGCGTATGGGGCGAAGTGTCGGACCTCGATTTGGATGATGATCCGGACTTGTAGTAGACAGGTGGGGGCACCCGTGTTTCCGTTTGGGAATCGATCGAGTCGTGGTTGTAAATGTTTAAAGGCCAATTTATTTGGTAAGGCGACCTTTTTAGTGAACTGAATTCGTTGCCTATTTGTGGGGTCGCCACCGAGTCAATTATGGGGACTCGGAAACCGTTTAAGTCAACTTTGATCCCTTATCGGCTCAAAGTTGAGTGCACAGGACCTAAAGATAAAGAATTGCACCCTTAAGCACTCCATGCCTGGAATGACTCTCAATGCCAATGGTTTCGGACATCCGGAAACCGTCGATTCTGAGTAAGGGGGTGAGGGTACGTATTGGGAAGTCAACATCCAATAGATGTCAACACCCAATCCCGCCCGCACTATAGCGGCCTCCACAAATCAATCTGTGGGCTCATATCCTAGTTCTTTTGTTGTGGTGGAAATACTGTAACATCCGTTGTTTTAACCCAATACCTTTTGCTACGTTGGTTGTTTAAGGACAAGTAAGTTTTGTCGTCGATCAAAGTAGTTGTGTTTACATTCTTTGCATGCGATTTCACGTGACAAGCAGGCCATGAAAAGATGCACGTAGGAGAGTAGAGAGTACTAGTATTATACGTATTAGCTAATTAGTTTTAACGCGATAATATGGATATTAGTCGTTCTCGTGGTATACCTTACCTGGTATTCTGCTCAAGAAGTCTCAGCTCGGTATTAGTAAAGATGCGTCGAACCTAGTATGGCGAGCACCTGGACTAATACGGAACCCAGCCATCTCTTTGTTCAGTTTTAGTTATTTTACGTTTTGAATTCCGTGTTACGTGATTTAGCATGCGATTATAAGGTCATAAAAGCAATAAATCATACGAAAAAATGTAAATGCGAATGTAAGTAAATCACATTGTGAGGAGTTGCACCCTCGAAGTATACACTAAACGGGACACGATGCATAGATAGTTTGAGAACGGATCTCGGAATTACTCGGATCTATTTAGTGTATTTTAGTGTTTGTGGTTGAAGTTGGGACGTTACGTATTTTAGTTAGTTTTTGCGGACCTAGTATCCGCATATAGTATTGTCGTAGTGCATAATAAAAGAAAGTACGAATATGGAATGTTTTGTTTAGATGACAACCTAGTAACAATTCGACTTCAACAGGAGGATCTTCCTAGCTTGACCAGTGATTCCGGCAGAGCTCCGTTACCGTTCACCCTTCCCGCGGCTACTCCGGCAGAGCTTCGTTACTATGGACTGATTCTGCGGCTAATCCGGCAGAACTTCGTTACTAGACTTGAGCTAGTCAAACACAGGCACCTCGGGATCGAGTGGAGTGCTCGAAGGTGAGGAGTAGCGTCGATGTCGCTTTATCGGAACTACGATCGAGTGGATCGTTTGCCTCGGGTGTCGGAGTGCGAGCCCTGAGCGAGAGAAAACAGGATGAAGAACGAGTTGTGTTGAAGTAGGCACGAACTAGTGATTGTGTGTCGAATGAATGAGGTGAGGGGGGGTATTTATAGGTGTTTTCGGTCCTCGTCACCCATATGGACACACGGAGTCAAGCGGCTCGGTCTTCAGGTGCCTGGTGTGAGGCAGTTCAGTCTTCTGGCGCCTGAGCTGAAGTTGTCGAAGTTTTGAAGATCCGATATCAAAACTTTCCAAAACGGAGAAGATGCACATCTTAGGTTATCTTGGAGGTTAAGGCTTCCCCATAACCCTAGTGTGTCAAGCGCCGGGTGGGTTTCGGGTGCGCGTCCCGAGGTTCGCTCGGCCCGACGCATTGACTTGGGTTTGACTTTGCATATTTCGGGACCGATTCGGGGCCCCGGTGTTGGAATTGACTCTAATTAATGTCGTCGCGACCGTAATGACACGACTAAGCCTGCCTTGATGTTAATTTAATCTTTCGGTGTAATTTTTTGATCCGTTCTATAGAAAATCTATCTAAAACATCCCGAATCAGCATCGCGTTGCAGTCCGATCGTCATCGGGTGTTTGTCGGGCACTCCTGCAGCCACCAGGTCCAAATCTGGGTGTTTACAGAAGCCCCCACTTTGACTGAGGCTTGGACAAGGCGAAAGTCAAAGTATAGCCACCCAGGTCAATCGAGGATTATGACTTGGTGGCTTTTCGGTCGGGTCGTTTTAAGTCCGTTGGACTACGTATTTGAGGCTCGTCAGCCAAGGCTTAGAAATCATACCTGACATCCTCGCCTGTGGTTGCTTAACGGAGCTCGGGTCTAGTTTTTCTAGCTTGTCTTAGGTTTGACGCTTTGGTAGTTTTGGTTTTTTGACACGTGCCTTTTGCTTAATTCTTTACTGGTGTCTTAGTTTTGGTTTGACATCCTTGGCGGATTGTTGTATTGATTTTGATTCTGCTTTAGGTATTCCTTGGGGGGGGGGGGGGGTGAACTGAATGCTTAGGGACTCGTTTCGGGTTGATTTGATTGTTCTGAGTGTTACCAGGGACTCATTTAAAATTGAATTGAATTGAGCGCTACTAGGGGCTTATTGACTTGAATTAAATTGACTTGAATTGAATTTGGATTGAATGCTACCACGGACTAATCCAAAATCGGATTTTGAGCGCTACCAAGGGCTCGTTGAATTAAACTGAGTGCTACTAGGGACTCATTTAAAATCGGATTTTGAGCGCTACCAAGGGCTCGTTAAATTAAACTGAGTGCTACTAAGGACTCATTTAAAATCGGATTTTGAGCTCTACCAAGGGCTCGTTGAATTAAACTGAGTGCTACTAGAGACTCATTTAAAATCGGATTTTGAGCGCTATGAAGGGCTCGTTGAATTAAACTGAGTGCTACTAGGGACTCATTTAAAATTGAATCGAGTGCTACCAGGGACTCGTTGAATTAAACTGAGTGCTACTAGGGACTCATTTAAAATTGAATCGAGTGCTACCAAGGACTCGTCAAAAATTGGTTTTGAATTAAAATGAGTGCTACCAGGTACTCGTTCAAAATCGGGTTTGGAGCGCTACTGGTGGGAGATATTTGCCGTGGATCCCTACCAACAAATAATAACCAACTAATCCTAACACGTAGATAGGGCAAGTGGGGTCGAGTCCACGAGGACGGTAAAGAGGGTTTCGACCAAGTTTCACATAAGAACTTGACTAGGTCTCAAGGCTAGACTAAACTAAAACAATAGAAAGGGGAGGAGACTAAGAATAAGCTAAGTGAAACAACTAAAGCTAGGGATTCAACTAATTAGAGGAATAATAGCTAAGTCGGAGAAGAAAACAACTAGGAAAAGGGCTAGGATTAGGTCGGGTTCAAGGGTGGTGGAATGATCAAGGAAGAGCAAAGGTGAAGGGGTAGTCGGGTTACCTTATTATAGTCCGGGCTCTTGCTACTTAAACCGACCTAGAGGTTCCTTGCTCTCCCGCAAGAACCCATCTTAGCGACACACAAGACTGCAAGAAGAAGGCAAGAAAAACAAGCACTTGCAACTACAAGTCATTCAAGCATTTCATCAAACATGTTCTATGCATATAACCAAGAAACAACCAAAACTTCCACCAACATCTTAAACAAACCCTTAATCACCCACTAAGACACCAAATTCCCCTACTAATCCTAACTAGAAACTACTCACTCATGTTCAAGATAGTAAACCCAACACCCATAATGAAACAAACATAAACATGAACATTCATAATGAATTATTGAAGATTACTAAACATAAACACAAATGAAAACTAAATAGAAGAGATTAGAGAGAAGAGGAATTATACCAACTATAGAAGAAAGGAAAAATATTAAATCTTTGCATAAATAAACCCAAAGGAAGATCTCCAATGTTGTCAATAGAGTTGATCAACCCAAAAAGTCATCAATATTACAAAGATGAAACTAGGATTAAACTATGATTAAAGAGTAATTAAGACTAATCTATACTAATCTAAGCTAACCTAGCATAAAGTAGTCTAGGGTTTAGTGGGCAATGTCTCACACAACATAAGATAGTGTAATAATACAAGAGGGGGGGGGGGGGGGGGGGGTATTTATAGGGTTACAATGAATGGGGAAGAAGGAAAAACGAAACAGCTCTTCGCTGGGCCCATCCCGGCCGAGATGGAGGGCATCCCGACAGAGATGGTGTGGTCTCGACCGAGATGGTGGTGATCTCGGCCGAGATCACACTCCAGTGGCCGACTTCTTCTTTGCTCTAGCTTCATCCCAGTCGAGATGGATGTCGTCCCGACCGGGATGGGTCTTGTACGCTTCAAATATAGTCTCATAGGTCCCCACTTGCTCTCCCAAGGCTTCTCATCGATTCTCGGTGCTCGGGAATGGGTCCCAAGGGCTTGGGATCGAGTCTAAGCCACCGAGTGATCGTCGCTTCTCATCGTTGGCTCCAAATGTGTCGGAAACGAGTCGGTATCGTTCCCTTTCTCCATGATCGGCCGTTGGAACCTAAAACAAACTAGAAGAAGCGTAAGTAGCCTCTAAACCGCTCCAAAGAGCGATTTTACAAGAGAAACCGGGACCAAAACACAAGGAAAAAGCACTACAAAACACACTTATCAAAATTCCTCACACTTAACCCTTACTCGCCCTCGAGTAAGCACGAACTAACTACTAAACTAATAAAAACTAATATACTAGCCGAACGGGTATTACCGCACCCTACGCCCTTTCAACTCACGCGAGAACACTTAGAGGAAAAGTGCTCTCTGCAAGGCAAGTGAGGTCTTGCGACAAAACTGTGGATACAACCGAACACGAAAAAAAACAAACCGACAAGCAAATGCAAACAAAAAAAAACAAACAAACGGTTGCATCCCAAAAGAAATAAATACCGCTTCCCTCAACAAAGCGGTGAAATAAATACCAGTTTAGGACTCAATGAAAGTGACAACGTTCCCAAGATAATAACACAAATCGATATGGACAAAACCCTAATAGTATGACAACAAAGCAATAAAAACGTTGGTAACTTACCTGGTTCCTCCTAACCTTCTAAGAACGTACTACGGGACGATAGGCGGGATGGAAAAAGGATGAACCACGGAGTTAGTCGACACTGTAGGTAAGTGAGACTCCGCCCCCTTTAGCGATGAGCCAGCGATGAGCCAAGAGGATCGTCCCATGCTCAAAAATCGCCCAACTAGTCCAAGTAAAAACTTGGATAAGGTTGCAAAATGGGAGAAGACCGACTATTTACCGCTATCATCCTTCCTAAGGACTCGGTCCTTTGGTAGGCTCTTCACGGTAATAGTCGGAGAAAGGCTTATTTTTAAGGGGTGAGGATTCTTTTTGTGAGGTGATTTTCTTTGGCATTCTTTTCTTTTGCATTTTGCTTTTGTGTTGCTATGCCATTTCTTTTTCTCCTTTTGTATTTTCTTTTTGATTTGTTGTGCCTTTTCTTTTTCTTCTTTCTTTTCTTTCTTTTCTTTCTTTCTTTTTCTTTTTCTTTCTTTCTTTTGACTTGGCTAGCCCTTTTGATGAAACATGTTTTGTAGGCATTTCTTGCAACCAAGTAAGAATTTCAAAAATTTGCAACTTATTTGTGGAAATGTGTAGGAGGTAGGGAAATGGGTAAGTCGGGGGTCGCGATTTCCTTTCAAACCCACAAAAAGGGGGAAAACTTGGACTAATCAAACAATTTCAAACACGGTCAACTAAGGGACGGGACTCGGCAACCAAGGCCTTTTCACACCGTGGGTGGTCATAATGGTCAAAATGCAAATCCCGTAGTAAATCCCTAGTAGACTAGGTGGACTCAAGGTAAAGGACCAACAAAACTATTGATTTAGGGTCATTCTACTAGACTAAAGTCCAAGACTCGATTCACATCACTAGGAAAGGAAAGTAAACACTTGCGCACTAGCCTCGAAACCGGGTTTTTGAAAACCTTATTACACACTAGACACAACTACACATCACAAAACAAAGACGCGACAAAAACGAAAGAAAATGAGACAAAGACAACAAAACAAAACAAAACAAAGCAAAACAAAACAAACACACAAAGAGAATAAACACCACCCCGAACTTCCAAACAAGCCACCAAACCAACCTCAACCTCTACAAAGCTCCACCCGAGCATACATCATCACAAAATATCCTCCAAACTCGACAAAAAAGGAAAAAGGAGAAAGAAATGAGGGGATATTACCGGATGTCTTGAGCTTTTCGAAACTCACGGCGATCAAGAGACCTACAAGGAAATGGGGAGGCAAAACACACACAATACAACAAAAATACGACACAACGACACAAAAGGAAAAGACACAAAGGAAAATCTTTTTGATTTTTATGAAATTTTTCAAATTTTTAGGATTTTTTAAGATTTTTCGGAAAAAACTACGAAAATAAAACTAAACTATACTACGATATCGCTCCCCCACACTTAGACCGGGCAATGTCCTCATGCTCGATCGGCAGTGTGCGGAGACACTAAAAAGAAAGGAAACTACGAAAATAAAGCTAAAAATAAAAAATAAAGGTGAAGAAAGGATAGAAAGTGTCCGGCCGGGGTGTAGTCAAGTCACCAAGGGCCGAGACGAGAAAAGATATGGATGGGGGAAGAAATAAAAAGAAGGAAATAAAAGGAAATGGGAGGGGAGGGCTAGGTGTAATCAAGTCACCTAGCCCGGATTCCGCCTAAGTCCGACTAATTCCTACTAAAAGAAAAATAAAATAAAGAAAGAGAAAACACTTGTAAATTTGGATTTTTCAAATGATTCTCGATGTAATCACGTCATCGAGAATCGGGAGCAATGACCAAGGCCCCGAGGGCCACCACGATACCAAAAGGTAAAAGGAAGGGGGAATAAGCGAAGACTAAGCAAATAAAAGACGGAAAAGAAGTGAGAGTCGCCTTACCAAAGGTTAGCAACTCAATAATCTCCATCGTCTCAATGGTCATTATCGGCACTTTGCTTGTCTTCATCATAGATATTCCTCCTCTTCCTATATGTAGCTCCAAGTACGAGTATCGGGCTTGTAAGGGTGTAATGAGGTTAGGATTTGAGGGTAAACTCGGTGTGTAGTGAAGAGGAGATGAGATGAAGGTGAATATATGAAGTGTAGGGGTCATATGATAGTTGCAAGGGTAGGTAGGGAGGTTGGGAGGGGGGTATAAAGTGGTTGGGTGGGCTCAAATGACTAAGAGAAGGCAAAAAGAGGAGGCTGAAACCCATCTCGGTCGAGACTATCCCTTCCCGGTCGGGATGGTCCTCCAGAAGCTTCAGTTTCCATGCCAACTTCATCCCGGTCGAGATGACACCCATCTCGGTCGGGATGGCACCTTTCCCAAGCCTTGGAGCCTTCTTTCAATCATAGCATCCCAAATCTTCCACTCAAACAACAAATACTACCTTGGGATCCAAGATCTCGTCCCCAAAAGCTTATGAAAAGCTCAAAAACCGACTTCCTTGCCCAAGATCCAAGCTTCTATCATCAACTACTCCTCTCAAAACTTCATCTTCACTATTAACCTATCACATAAGCTCAATAAAACACCATCAAATCCCTCCCTCACATCGCTCAAGAAAATTCCAAATTACAAGAGTTCCACAAAACAAACAAAAACAAGAAACAAACCACACAAATACAAACACAAGAACTCTAAAGAAGAGGAAAGAGGAATATACAACATGACGGTTCTTTAGGAACTCCGTCAAACCGAGGATGGTGGATTCTTCCTTCTTAACCATAGCCATCAAGGGCTCGGAGGAGCAAGTCAAACGCACGAGCCACATCATAATGAGGGCTCAAGCTACCGAGCCAAGCTATCCTCCAAAGCCTCCAAGTTGGAAGCAAGAAGTAGTAATCCTAAGACCCATTATCATCTTTCATGTTGTCTCCGGGGTCTTTCCATCCTACTAGCTTTATCGACCTCTTCCTCCCTAAGCATCGCCTCCAATCACTAGCAAGCTTCAAGTACTTGACACGAGGCACAAAAAGCGGTTTTGGCCTCATTTCCCTATTGCACATCCCTATACCTTCCTCAAGTTGTGGTTCCATATCTTCAAGTCCCGGAACAACACTTGTCCCCACATCATCTTGATGGAGAGAATTGAAACTTCTACGGGCGGTTTCAATCTCTTCCGAACCATTGCTTCGCTTACTTGCAAGGGGCTCATAATGTTTTTCCACATCTTCGCACAAGGGCAACTTGAGCTTGTCATTTTCACCAAAAGACTTCACAACCTCTACCACCTCATTCAACTCACTAACCTCTTCCAATTCTTCACCAACAATGCCTTCATCAAGGGTTATCTCCTCATTCGTCTCTCCTTGGGTAGACAATTGAGGTTCTTCATAGCAAGTCTCGCTTCCCAAGGGGACTTCATCGGCGGCTTCATGATTGGGTTGCTCCTCTTGCTCAAACGAGCACCCTTCGTCTAGTTGCCCCGCTCGAGTTAAAGACATTACGGTTTTAGCTGCTATAGCATTTAATCGAGCCTCCATCGCCTCATTTTCCCTTCGGATTTGGGCCAAGAGTTTATAGTCCTTTTGCATTTGAATGGCCATTAATTGTTGACTCTTTTGCATTTGAAGAATCGATTAAAATAACTCCAAGTCGGGCATTTGGTGGTCATTGGGGTCTTGTAATGCTCCTTGAAAATCTTGATGATGCCCAAGGGGTGGGGCATCATATGGTTGGTAGTGAGGTTGAGATGATTGGTAGTATTGTGGGTTTTGGGGCTCATATTGTGGTTGAGGTGAATGGTAATATGGTGGGTTTTGGGAAAATTGGCTTCCATATGGTGAATCATTATGAAACATGGTGGGTTCACAATGATTGCTTGAGTAATAGCCACCATGATCATATGATTGATAAGTATTCACTTGTTGGTAGCCATTTCCATTTCCTTGAAATTCATACCCACGAGTGTCTTGATTATCCCAAGAAGCTTGATAGTAGTAGGGAGATGTCATGTCATACCCCTGGTTCATAGAGGGAGAGGAGTAACTCATGGCGGCTTCTATAGCTGGGGAGGTTAGATCAAACCTCAAGTTTTGCTCGAAAATCGTGGCTCGTACCTGGTTGAGGACCTCTCAATCTAGCAACTGCCCGTTTATGCGGCTCTGAGTTGTAAAGAAGAGGATGGTCACAACCTCTAGGCAAAAACTGTAGACTAGGAGAAAACGTGAAAAGTCTAGTGCTTTTTGGACACTAGACAAGAAGGAAATAAACTTCACACACACAAGAAGCAAAATAAAACAAAGAAAAACAAAAAAACAAAGACAAAGTCAAGTAAATAGGCAAACAAAGTCTAAACTAGCACCATCCCCGGCAACGGAACCAAATTGGTGGGAGGGATTTGCCGTGGATCCCTACCAACAAATAATAACCAACTAATCCTAACACGTAGATAGGGCAAGTCGGGTCGAGTCCACGGGGACGGTAAAGAGGGTTTCGACCAAGTTTCACCTAAGAACTTGACTAGGTCTCAAGGCTAGACTAAACTAAAACAATAGAAAGGGGAGGAGACTAAGACTAAGAATAAGCTAAGTGAAACAACTAAAGCTAGGGATTCAACTAACTAGAGGAATAATAGCTAAGACGGAGAAGAAAACAACTAGGAAAAGGGCTAGGATTAGGTCGGGTTCAAGGGTGATGGAATGATCAAGGAATATCAAAGGTGAAGGGGTAGTCGGGTTATCTAGGTATAGTCCGGGCTCTCGCTATTTAAACCGACCTAGAGGTTCCTCGCTCTCACGCAAGAACCCATCTTAGCGACACATAAGACCGCAAGAAGAAGGTAAGAAAAACAAGCATTTGCAACTACAAGTCATTCAAGCATTTCATCAAACATGTTCTATGCAAATAACCAAGAAGCAACCAAAACTTCCACTAACATCTTAAACAAACCCTTAATTACCCACCAAGACACCAAATTCCCCTACTAATCCTAGCTAGAGACTACTCACTCATGTTCAAGATAGTAAACCCAACACCCATAATGAAACAAACATAAACATGAACATTCATAATGTATTATTGAAGATTACTAAACATAAACACAAATGAAAACTAAATAGAAGAGATTAGAGAGAAGAGGAATTATACCAACACTAGAAGAAAGGAAAAAGATTGAATCTTTGCATAAATAAACCCAAAGGAAGATCTCCAATGTTGTCAACAGAGTAGATCAACCCAAAAAGTCTTCAATGTTACAAAGATGAAACTAGGATTAAACTAGGATTAAGGAGTAATTAAGACTAATCTATACTAATCTAAGCTAATCTAGCCTAAAGTAGTCTAGGGTTTAGTGGTTAATGTCTCACATAACATAAGATAGTGTAATAATACAAGAGGGGGGGCATTTATAGGGTTACAATGAATAGGGAGAGGGAAAAACGAAACAGCTCTTCGCTGGGCCCATCCCGGCCGAGATGGAGGGCATCCCGACCGAGATGGTGTGGTCTCGACCGAGATGGTGGTGATCTCGGCCGAGATCACACTCCAGTGGCCGGCTTCTTCTTTGCTCTTCATCCCGGTCGAGATGGATGTCGTCCCGATCGGGATGGGTCTTGTAGGCTTCAAATATAGTCTCATAGGTCCCCACTTGCTCTCCCTAGGCTTCTCATCGATTCTCGGTGGTCGGGAATGGGTCCCAAGAGCTCGGGATCGAGTCTAAGCCACCGAGTGATCGTCGCCTCTCATCGTTGGCTCCAAATGTGTCGGAAACGAGTCGGTATCGTTCTCTTTCTCCATGATAGGCCGTTGGAACCTAAAACAAACTAGAAGAAGCATAAGTAGCCTCGAAACCGCTCCAAAGAGCGATTTTACAAGAGAAACTGGGACCAAAACACAAGGAAAAAGCACTACAAAACACACTTATCAGCTACCAGGGGCTCGTCTAAAATGGAATTGATTCTGAGTGCTACCAGAGAATCGTTGAATTAAACTGAGTTCAACTAGGGACTCGTTTAAAATTATTTTGAGCGCTACCAGGGGCTCGTTTATAATGGTTTTGAGCGCTACAAGGGGCTCATTCATTTTGAATTGACTTGAATTACCTTTAGAATGCTTTGGGATTCAATTGAGTTTGCAGGTTTAAAATTTACTCGGGATTCGTTAGGCTTGCGAGTTTTGAATTCATTTTTTCGAATGTTTCTGGATTCGTTCGAATTTGCTTTGTTCAGATTCATTGCTTGGGTTGTTATGTTCTTTGGTATGAGTGGTTCTCGTCTTCGCTTATTGCTGGGGGTCGATTTCGACTAGAGGAGGTTTTAAGGCTTGCTTTACGGGTTTGAATTTACTCCTAATTCCCTCGATTAGCACCTAAGATGGTGCGGGCTCGTCCGGTAAGGCTTCCGGCAGGGATTGAATGGAGGTTGGCTCAGGCTAAAAGCACGATGAGTCACTACTCGTCGGAGAATGTGCTGGTGAACTAGCTGCGCCTTGTAGATATAAGTTTCTTTCTTACAGTTTGTTTTATTTAGTAGCCCCCAAGGTTTAGGGTTATTGAAGTGTCGGTTTTGGTTTTATCGCTTGTTTTGTCTTATGATCTAGTGTTTGTTTTCATTTTGAAAGGTTCACTTTTCTTTTAGCTGGCCGATTCGGCTGATGTTGTTCAGCCCCCAGACTTCCCCTTGACACTGCTCAGGGTCGATATGGCAGGGGTAGCTTTTACATAGCCTCTTTCATTGTGTTTCGCTGAGTTGATGGAGGCTGGGATGGAGTGTCGTGACCGGGTGTACCGGGTATACCGGGTAAGTTTCGGTTTCTGTTTTGGATTCTAAGGGTTAGGTTTTGTTTGGCTAACTTGCGTGGTTTCATCTTTCAGGTTTCGTCGGCTTGCCATCAGCGGTTGTGACGGGCTGCCAACTACTTCAGGGTCTATGCCTCGAGGGTCTCCCGTGACACTTCGGGACCTTGATCGGTAAGTGCGTGTACCTAGGGTTGGCTCTTAGATTGTTTGCGTGTTTTTCTCAAGTGTGGGTTATGTTTGCAGGACATTCCCGATATGGTGGGACGGCTGGAAACTCGGGTGACCGAGCTTGAGGCAGAAGCGGCTGAGGCGCGACAGCTTGATGGTAGGATTTGTCGTGGGTCCTATTCAGTAAACAACCAACTAATCCTAGTGGATAGCTAGGGTAAGTCGGGATCGTATCCACGGAGACGGTATTGCGGAGTTTATACTATGTCCACCTAAAACGAGACTATGCTACCAAAACAACACAAAGAGAATGATAATTGGAAAGCTAGGATGGAGGAGGAGTAAGAACTAGACTAATGATGAACTAGTTAAAACGATGCTAAAATGGATAACTAATGATCGGACTAACAAGTAAACTAGAAGAAACTATGACTAACTAAGAAGATGAAATCAAATATGGAAGGAAGTGGGGTAGGTCGGGTTCATAGGTTTAGATGGGTACTTGGGTTGGTCAAGGGTATAGGTGTCTCCTAGTTGCTAGAGTCGGTCAGGGCTCTCGCTATGTAGACCGATGTCAAGGTGGGTCCGGGCTCTCGCTACGTAGACCCTAGTCCGCACTCTCGTGACTACGACTATTCTCAACATGATCACATACTAGACAAACAATGAGAAGATGAGCACAAGTATGGGAAGCATTGGCCACTACTACTCACACAAGCATATCAACAAACACATGGAGTGCCCAATATGTGACTAACAACAAAGATTCACCCTTTTCCCTTAATCAACCCTAATCATCCATAATCTACCCCTAATCCCCCTACTAACCCCACAAGGAGACTACTCACTCATTAGCAAGGAGAAACTAACAATAGCAAGAGAAAATAACATCACAAACCAAACATCCATTATGAGGAACTAGAACAATAACAAAAACAATATAAAAAGATTCAAATTTGATTATATAAACAAGAACAAGAGTAAAGATGATTATACCAACAACCAGATGAAAAAGATGCAATCTTGTATAAATAAGAAACCCAAATCAAATCCAAGGTTGTAAAGCTTGGAGATATCCTCAAGAATCCTCTTAATACAAGAACTAATTAAACTAGATTAACTAAACATTAACAAAGATTAAAGGAAGATTAATCTAATGGAGGAACACTAAATCTAGGGTTTATATGCTTAATGGAGGCATAAAAGGGTTTAGGGTGATGTAAGATACATAAACAATACAAGAGGGAAGTATTTATGTGGGTACAAGAATGAAGGAGAAGAAAGAAAAGAGTTGCGCGCTGCCTCTGAAGCTTCCCGCTCGGGACGGTTTGGTCCCGCCCGGGACGGTGTGGTCCCGACCGGGACGGCCTGGTCTCGGCCGGGACGGGCTCCTCACAGTAGCACCTCCAAATGTGCACCCCATCCAAGACGGGATGAGGCCTTCCTGACCGGGATGGGTCTTGTAGGCCTTTCTTAAGAGCTTTTTGGTCCCTCCTTGCCTCTCATGGGTTTCTCCTCGATTCTCAGGACTCAGGATCGGGTCTCGGAGGCTCGGGATTGGGTCCCAAGGTCTCGGGGTCGATTCCAAGGCATCGAGTCATCGTTCCTTTACCTCGTTGGCTCCAAAGAGTGTATGTATTGAGTCGGAATCGCTCCAACTCTTCGTGGATGGTCTCGGGAACCTGAAACGAGCTAGAGGAAGCATAAGAATCCCATAAACCGCTCCCAAGGAGCGATTCTACAAGGAAAAGGGGACCAAAACATAGTAAAATAGGCACTACAAACTACACTTATCAACTCCCCCACACTTAACCATTACTCGCCCTCGAGTAAGCACATACTAACTACTAAACTAGCCGAGTGGGTATTAGCGCACCCTACGCCTTTTCAACTCACGCGAGTACACCTTAGATGAAAAGTGCACTCCGCAAGGAAAGTAAGGTCTTGCGACAAAACCGTGGATGCAACCGGACACAAAACACATAGACAACCAAACACACAAACAAACAAATAATCGGTTGCACCTGAAGAAAAATAAATACCGTTTCTTTCAAAAAGCGGTGAAAAGACACCGGTTTAGGACTCAAGGCAAGTGACAACGTTCCCAGGCTAGCAGTACAAACCAAGGTGAACTAAACCCTAATAGTATGACAATAAAGCAACAAAAACGTTGGTAACTTACCTAGATTCCTCCTAACTTTCTAAGAAAGTACTACGGGACGATCGAGGAGTGGAAAAAGGGAAGAACCACGGTGTTAGTCGTCACTGTAGGTAAGTGAGACCCCGCCCCCTTTAGCGATGAGCCAAGAGGGTCGTCCCATGCCCGAAACTGCCCAACTAGTCCGAGTAAAAAGGTGGAAAATATTGCAAAGTGAGGGAAGACCGACCTTTGCCGCTATCATCCTTCCTAGGGACTCGGTCCTTTGGTAGGCTCTTCACGGCAAAATTCGGAAAAAGGCTTATTTTTGTGGGGTTGAGATCTTTTTGTGAGACGATTTTCTTTTTGGCATCCTTTTCTTTTTGTATTTTTGCCTTGTTTGTTGCCATGCCACTTTTTTTTTTTTCTTCTTTCCTATTTTCTTTTTGGCTTTTGTGCCTTTTCTTTTTCTTCATTTCTTTCTTTCTTTCATTTTCTTTCTTTTTCTATTCTTTGCCCTTTTTGGCTTGATTTGGCTTTTGGCGTTTCTTTGTGTAACAAGAAAGAGAGAATTCAACAAATTGCAATTTATTGTGTGGATATGTGTAGGAGGTAGGGGAATGGGAGAGTCGGGAGCGCGCTTTCCCTTCAAACCCACAAAAAGGGGAGAACTTGGACTAGTCGAGCAATGTCAAACAAGGTCACCTAAGGGACGGGACTCGACAACCAAGGCCTTTTCACACCGTGGGTGGTCATAATGGTCAAAATGCAAATCCCGTAGTAACCCTAGTAAGCTAGGTGGGCTCAAGGTAAAGGACCAACGAAATCATTGATTTAGGGTCATTCTACTAGAGTAAAGTCCAAGACTCAATTTGCATTACTAGGAGGGGAAAGTAAACACTCGCACACTAGCCTCTAAACCGGGTTTTCGAAAACCTTTTACACACACGACACAACTAGACACACATAACGAAGACATGACGAAAACGAACGAAGGAAAAAGAAACAAAAGCAACAAAACAAAAACAAAACAAAACAAACATATAACAAACACGACCCCGAACATCCAAATAAGCAACCAACCAACACCAAACTTTACAAAGCTCCTCCCGAGCGCACATCATCACAAATCTCCTCCGAACATCACAAGAGGTAAAGAGAGAAAAGGGATAAAAGGCGTTACCGGATGTCTTGAAAGCCTTCCAAAGTTAGCGGCGATTTAAGCAACCTATAAGGAAAAAGGGGGCAAACACACACAACAAAACAAATAAACGACACAAAGACGTAAAAGGAAAAGACACAAAAAGAAAATCTTTTTGATTTTTGGGGAATTTTTTTCAAATTTTTAGGTATTTTTAAGGTTTTTCGAAAAACAACAAAAATAAAAACTAACTACGATAGAATATCGCTCCCCCACACTTAAACCGAGCAATGTCCTCATGCTCGATCGTAGTGTGCGGAGAGACAAAAGAAAAGAAAAGAAAATTACGAAAATAAAGCTAAAAATCAAAAATAAAATGGAGAAAAGGGTAGAAGGTGTCCGGCCGGGGTGTAAACAAGTCACCGTAGGCCGAGACAAGAAAAGATATGGAAGGGAGGAAATAAAAAGAAGAAAATAAAAGGAAATGGAAGGGGAGGGCTAGGTGTAATCAAGTCACCTAGCCCGGATTCCGTCCAAATCCGACTAATTCCTAAAAAGGGTGAGAAGTCTAGTATATTTGGATTAATCGATCGACTCTCGACGTAATCACATCATCGGGAGTCGGGAGCAACCATACTAAGGCCTCGAAGGCCACCATGACACCAAGACACATAAGTGCACAAGGGGAAGGGGATAAACAAGGGGAAAACAAGCAATAAAAGACGGAAAAGAAAGGATAGTTGCTGTACCGACCGGTTAGCAACTCACTTGCTCCATCGTCTCAATGATCAATATAGGCTCTTGCTTGTTGACTTCACTGTCATCCTTCTTCAAGCTTGATAAAACCGCATGGTTGAGGTAGTAATGGTGTGAGGCGGGGTGGTTTTGGTGTGAATCTCGGTGTAAGGTGAAGAGGAAATGAAGCGATGTTATGCAAATGAGGTGTATGGGTCATATGATAGGGACAAGGAGGAGTAGGGAGGTTGGGAGGGGGTATATAACGGTTGGGTGGACTCAAACATTGAAGAAGAGGCACAATGGGGAGTAGGGGACCATCCCTGTCGGGATGGTTGGTCCCGACCTGGATGCCTCACTCGTCCCGGTCGGGACGCTCCCTTCCCGGTCGGGACGGACCTCCAGCAAGCTCGAAAATGTGCACCTCCATCCCGATTGGGACGGCTCCTTCCCGGTCGGGATGACGCACCCTTCCCGGTCGGGAAGCCTCTTCCCGGTCGGGATGGGTCTTCGTGACCTTCCACAAACCCAAAAGCTTACTCCAAGCTTCAAAAACCCGATCCTCATGCTTAGTATCCAGGCTCTATCATAACCATTCCTCTCTAGGAATCATCTTCACTTCACCTATCAAACAATGCTCAAACACACATCAAACTCTCTCCCTCACAACGTTCATCAATCAATCCAAATAACAAAGAATTTCACAAAACTCAAACTAACTACAAGAAAGAGATATATACAATGAGACGGTTCTTGTGGAACTCCGTCAAACCAAGGATGGTGCTCTCTTCATTCTTTTTCAACAACAATAATAACTAGTTCCATCTCCATCAAGGGCACGGAGAAACAAATCGAAGGCTCTAGCAAAGTCCTCAATCAAGCTAGTTATATAAGCATCCACATACCAAGGTTCTCCATGACCTTGTCTCGACGTTCCCGGGGCTTCCCGATCTTCCAAATTCAATGGCTTGAACTTGTACTTTTGATCCTTCGGGATATACCCAAACGTCCACCGATCGTCTTGCGGCCCCAAGGGAGGCTCATCTTTCTCCTTGTCATTCAACTTGTCATCAAGCCCATGATATGGGCACTCATCCTCCTCACTCTCGGAGTCATCATCCTCAAGTACATAAGAGTACTTCTTCAAGCTTTGTCCCGATTCTTCCCTTAGATCGACATCTTTCGTGGCTTGGATCATATTGCAAGGCTCATCATTAGTAGGCGAGGTGTTGCCTTGGAGGTCGAACACGAGCTTCTCTTCGCCTAACTCAAATGTGATCCCACCATTCTTTACGTCGATCATGGCACCGGCGGTGTGTAGAAATGGGCGCCCAAGGATAATGGGAGTGTGAGCATTTTCCGGCATGTCGAGCATGATGAAGTCGACTGGAATGAAGAACTTCCCAATTCGTACCGGCACGTCCTCTAACATCCCTAATGGTCGGTTGAATGATTTATCGGCCATTTGGAGTGTAATGGACGTACATTTCAGCTCCTTCATCCCTAATCTCTCACAAATGGTGTATGGAATAATGCTCACACTCGCACCCAAATCACACATAGCTCTCTCGATCTTGTAATTGCCTATGGTGCATGGGATAGAGAAACTACCCGGATCCTTCAACTTAGGAAGCGTGGAACCTTGAATAAGCTTGCTCACCACCCTTGTGAACGCTATTGTCTCTTCCTTGTCGATGGACCTCTTCCTAGCTAGGATTTCTCGCATGAAATTTCCATATGCCGGGATTTGGGTAAGTAACTCGGTGAACGGGACACTCACATCCAATTGCTTCACAATGTTAAGGAACTTGTCAAATTGGACATCCACCTTAGTCTTCATTTGCCTTGTTGGGAAAGGCAACTTGATTTGGTACTCGTTTTGCTCAATAGGGGTGGACTTCTCACATGACACTTTCCCTTTACCTTTTTCGTTTGCTTGAAGTGGGGGAAGCTTGTCTTCAATGGGTTTTTCGATCTCCCATAGGACTTGTTCCTCCATTGGACTATCAAAGCTTGAGCTTTCTTGAATTGGAGATGCCATTTTCTTTGTCGGTTCTTGCATTGACTCTTGCTCACTAGGGAATGAAGGGGAGTCATAAGATGTACCTCTTCTTGTGGTGATAGCATTTACATGCTCAAATGTTGGTGTTTCGCCTTGAGAAGGTAGTTGCCCCTTTTGTCTTGAGGAGCTCCCCGAAGCAAGTTGAGGTACTTGAGCCTCAAGCATCTTCGTACGGGCATCTCTTACCGCGTTTTCCCCTTGAACATAAGCAAAGAGCTCTTGTTGGATTCTTGACATCTCCATTTGACTTTTTTGCAACTCTTGAGTACTCTTTTGCACATCCGTCATAGTCTTTTGAATGTCGAAATCTCGAGGTGGAGATGACAGATTATGCGGAGTATCGGTAAGGGATAATGGAGTACCATAGTCATGAATAGGAGACCGACTCCTAGGCTTGCTTTGTTGATGGCCTTGTGTTGCTTGTTGTTGTTGACGGTTCCCTTGGAAACCATGAGAATTGCCTTGATTAAGGCTTTGATTGTTGCCATGAAACCCTTGGTTGTGGTTTTGTTGTCCTTGGAAGCTTTGGTTTCCTTGGAAACCTCCTTGATTGAAGTTCTCTTGTTGGAACCCTTGATTGTTGTTGTGAAAGGTACCTTGGTTATTTTGCTTGAAGTTGTTGAAGGGTCTTGGATTGCCCACATAACCTTGATAACCTTGATAGTTGTCTCTTAAGGGAGGTGGAACATAGGGACCAGGTTGCATAGCTTGTTGTTGAGGGACTTGATTGGAAGCTTGGTATTGATTAGAATAGGAGGCACCTTGCTTGAACGCTTGAAAGGCGTTCACTTGCTCAATACTTCCCCGGCAATGCACAGGATCATGACCAACGATTCCACAAGTATCGCACATCCCAAAATAAGGTGTAGGAGACACAATTCCCAAGGCATTAATCTCATGAACCGAGTGTTGGTTGGAGGAACTAGAGCTTTGAACTTGATTGAGGTGGCTTTGGAGCTTCTTGTCAATGGTCTCCATGTGAGTTCTTAGTTGAGCCCCAAGATCGATGCTTAATTGTGTAATAGCATCGACCTCATGCCTACCTCCTCGATTCGCCTTTCTAGACCTAGAGTATTGGGAATTGTGCACCGCCATCTCTTCAATTCTTGACCAAGTTTGGTCATCATCCACCTCGGTAAACCTACCATTGGAGCCCATATTGAGTATAGCTCTTGAGTCCTCATAAAGACCGTTCCAAAATTGTTGGACCAAGAACCATTGTGAAAGTCCATGGTGGGGGCACGATCTAACCAAAGATTTAAACCGCTCCCAAGCTTCATAAAGGCTCTCTTCATCCCTTTGTTGGAACCCGGTAATGGAGGCCCTAAGCAAATTAGTCTTCTCCGGAGGGTAAAACTTTTGGTAGAACGCCAAGGCAAGTTTCTTCCAAGTATCAATCCCCATGGTTGCCCGATCGAGACTCTTAATCCATTGCTTTGCCTTTCCAATTAGTGAGAATGGAAATAATACCCAACGGATTTGATCTTGTGTAACCCCGGTTTGGGAGATAGCATCGCAATAATCGAAGAAGGTCTCCATATGTTGGTGCGGGTCTTCGTTGGGCAAACCACTAAATTGATTCCTCTCCACAAGTTGGATAAATTGAGTATTTGGCACAAAATTCCTGGTATAGGTATCCGGTAAAGCACTCGGTCCCGGCAAGACATACTCGGTAAAAGTGGAGTGAGATGAAAACTTCGGCATAATTGGATATAAGGGAGAAGATGGTGGTGTAGATGGTGTTGATGTAGAAGTAGACGGAGAACTAGGAGAAGAAGAATGGATAGATGAACCAAAGGGATTTATGAAGATCCCTTCGGCTGTCTCTCGAGGTAACTCGTTAAAGTCGGATCCTTGAGCTTGCTCTTGATGGATATTGCTAGTACCCGGTTGAGAGTGTCTAACCCGATAAATCGTCCGTTGGCGAAAGGCTCTAAAGAGTCTCTCCGGCTCTGGATTGAAGAGAAAGAAATCGCCTCCCCTCCTAGGCATACACTACACACTAGAGCAAACGTGAGAACACCTAGTGCTTTATGGGCACTAGGCAATGACAATAATCAAGCACAACGAGAAACAAGGAGAGTAGAAAGCTAAGAAAACAAGAAAGACTACAAAATATTCACAAGAGATGATAGAAGAGCACAAAGAAGGGTAACTAAGTCTAGCTATAAGCAAACTAAGTCTAAACAATGCACTGTCCCCGGCAACGGCGCCAAATTGATGGTAGGATTTGTCGTGGGTCCTACTTTCAATAAAAAACCAACTAATCCTAGTGGATAGCTAGGGTAAGTCGGGATCGTATCCACGGAGACGGTATTGCGGAGTTTAGACTATGTCCACCTAAAACGAGACTATGATACCAAAACAACACAAAGAGAATGATAATTGGAAAGCTAGGATGGAGGAGGAGTAAGAACTAGACTAATGATGAACTAGTTAAAACGATGCTAAAATGGATAACTAATGATCGGACTAACAAGTAAACTAGAAGAAACTATGACCAACTAAGAGGATGAAATCAAATATGGAAGGAAGTGGGGTAGGTCGGGTTCATAGGTTTAGATGGGTAATTGGGTTGGTCAAGGGTATAGGTGTCTCCTAGTTGCTAGAGTCGGTCAGGGCTCTCGCTACGTAGACCGATGTCAAGGTGGGTCCGGGCTCTCGCTACGTAGACCCTAGTCCGCACTCTCGTGACTACGACTATTCTCAACATGATCACATACTAGACAAACAATGAGAAGATGAGCACAAGTATGGGAAGCATTGGCCACTACTACTCACACAAGCATATCAACAAACACATGGAGTGCCCAATATGTGACTAACAACAAAGATTCACCCTTTTCCCTTAATCAACCCTAATCATCCATAATCTACCCCTAATCCCCCTACTAACCCCACAAGGAGACTACTCACTCATTATCAAGGAGAAACTAACAATAGCAAGAGAAAATAACATCACAAACCAAACATCCATTATGAGGAACTAGAACAGTAACAAAAACAATATAAAAAGATTCAAACTTGATTAAATAAACAAGAACAAGAGTAAAGATGATTATACCAACAACGAGATGAAAAAGATGCAATCTTGTGTAAATAAGAAACCCAAATCAAATCCAAGGTTGTCAAGCTTGGAGATATCCTCAAGAATCCTCTTAATACAAGAACTAATTAAACTAGATTAACTAAAGATTAACAAAGATTAAAGGAAGATTAATCTAATGGAGGAACACTAAATCTAGGGTTTATATGCTTAATGGAGGCTTAAAAGGGTTTAGGGTGATGTAAGATACATAAACAATACAAGAGGGAAGTATTTATATGGGTACAAGAATGAAGGAGAAGAAAGAAAAGAGTTGCGCGCTGCCTCTGAAGCTTCCCGCCCGGGACGGTGTGGTCCCGACCGGGACGGCCTGGTCTCGGCCGGGACGGGCTCCTCACAGTAGCACCTCCAAATGTGCACCCCATCCCGGACGGGATGAGGCCTTCCCGACCGGGATGGGTCTTGTAGGCCTCCCTTAAGAGCTTTTTGGTCCCTTCTTGCCTCTCATGGGTTTCTCGTCAATTCTCGGGACTCGGGATTGGGTCTTGGAGGTTCGGGATTGGGTCCCAAGGTCTCGGGTTTGATTCCAAGGCATCGAGTCATCGTTCCTTTACCTCGTTGGCTCCAAAAAGTGTATGTATTGAGTCGGAATCGCTCCAACTCTTCGTGGATGGTCTCGGGAACCTGAAACGAGCTAGAGGAAGCATAAGAAGCCCATAAACCGCTCCCAAGGGGCGATTCTACAAGGAAAATGGGACCAAAACATAGTAAAATAGGCACTACAAACTACACTTATCACAACTCTTGCAATCTCGGGCCGACGAGATTGCTCAACTTAAGGAGCAGCTGGCTCGGTCTCAGGGCGAGACCTCCGCGCAGGGTGAGGCTGAGGCTACGGATCGTGATACGGGTGCTACTGAGGATGTTGGAGGGATTCCCGAGACAGTTACCCTAGATATGTTGCCGGAATGGACAGTAGTAGGCCTTCTCTCCTGGACTTAGAGGATCTAGGTTTGGATGACAACATTAGTGGGCTTGTGATAGCCATGGGCGCAGCTTCTAGGGGTCCTCCCTGGTTTGTGAACTCAATTTAACATTTTAGTATTTGAGTTGTTTTAGTTTAGTCTTTGTGTTTTTGTTTTATGAAATGCTGACATAAATTGACAAGTAATCACTTTATGGTTGTTTTATTCGTGATTTCATCGTAGTTTAGGACGTTTTAAAATGCGTTGGGGCTTCACCAGAGTACGAAAGCGGTTTTTCGGATTTTTGAAATGCGTTAGTTTGAGCCGGGAATTGGATCAGGTAGTACGTTCATTAAAATGTTTTGACTTGAGATGGACGAGATGTAAAATGTTAACGTGTTTTGACCGAGTGTACTAGAATGCAAATGTAGTTTTTTCGGCATTCATAATGAGGCCGAAGCCCAAAATCTAGGCTACCTTTGAAAAAAAAGTTAGACCACTTTTTTGTATATTCAAGACAATGACGTACTGGGCTTACTGACGCGACTTGACAACAACCGTTAAAGACTACAACAAGCCTAGGTGGGGTAGCTTATCCCCCTAAAACAAAAAAAAATTAAAGAACATATAAGTCTGGTGGATCCAATGGACCTGACACTCTTGCGCGGGCATTTCGACTGTTGGAAAGGGGTTTAGCGACTTCAGGAGGTCGTTCCTGACGTCTGGGGTTGTCGGGTGTGAGAGAAAGGTTAAGGATTGTGGAGATGATCGTACTACAGAATAAGGAAGCTATGCGGGCAAATGTCGCTAAGTGCCTGACCGAAGACGGTGTTACCGATCCTAGTGTTCGTCAGTTCATCTACACAGGCCGAGACCGACAAGACCCATATTGAAAATGTGAGTGAGGAGGGGAAGTGAGATTGGCTGGGCTCGCTTTTGGCTAGGGAGGTGGAAGCTTGCGTTAGGAGGGTCAATTGTGAGAGACTCAAGCAAGCACACCCGAATAACAAGGAAAAGGAAAAGTTGGACCGGTAGAGCCATCCCGTTTAGTACGATGTTGTATTAATTGATATTATGTGGCGTATTAGTACTAGTTTTTGTAGGGTTTTGCTTGACACGTTGTCATTTTCCGGGGTAGCCGGATTTCGGATGCTCGATGTAAAGGGCCTCGACAAAGGCTTGATTTAACTGATTTATTTTTACTAATGAGAAGTACGTTTTTATTTTTTTTAATTTTATTTTCCTTTTTTGTGGTGGCTCGCAACTCGATTCTTCATTTTGCCCAGAGCTCCCTTTCGGGTTTTCACTCTGTCCTCGGCTCACCTTTTTTGCTCTTTTTTTTTTTTTTTTTGTTGTTGTTGTTTTTGTTTTTTTATTTTTTTTTTTACGACGGCTTGCAACTCGTTTCTTCATTTTGCCTTGAGCGCTCTTTCGGGTTTTCATTCCGTCCTCGGCTCGTCGTTTGTGCTTCGTCGCTTAAATCACTCATTAGCCGGAACGTGTAGGGGTCCCGGTTCGTACGTAAATCGAGTAATCGATTTTTGTTATTTGGTTGGTTGTACCCGGGGAAGGGTTGCCTACGTATCCGCGTTTAGACGGAATCAAACCATGTTCGTAGTTCTTTTAAATGTGAGTGATTTGGCTTTAGACTCGTTATGCCAATTATCGATATGAGATGTTTAGAGTGTATTCACCGTAGTTAAAGAACTAAGGTGGAGTGATTGGGGTGTGACCCCTCGGAAATGACAATTACCGAGATACCGTGTTTGCGTCAGGGTGATTGGCTTGGATGGTTTTGGAATGTGGAGCTAGGTAGTAAGTGGTTTCGATAGATCAAAGTCTGGAGCTTGATTTTTGTGGAGTTAGGGATATGGGCTTGATCGCACCCCAATCGGATCGGTCATTAACGAAGGACGGGGGATCAAACATTATTTATAGACTCGGAATAACACAAAAACAACTAGAGTAATCGTGGTAAATCGAGGTCGGTCCACAGGGAACGGAGTGTGATGGCGAGTTTAAAGCGGTGTGTTTGATGTCTAGAGGGGGGGGGGGGGGGTTCTAAGGGTCGAGTCTATACTAGAGAGATGACTACGATGATAGCTAGGGGTGATCAATCTAGAGAAAGGTGTTAGGGGGAAGTCAGGATTCGGTACTTGGAGTCTAAGAAGGTTGGAATCGAGTTTTTGTCGCAACATTGATAAAGGAGAATTCCACCTTTCGGGTTCTTCACCTAACCCACCTAAAAACCCGCTTTCGCGGCGAATAAGGGAAGTCTCTACCTTTGGTAATTTCTACCCCGAGTTTCCCCATATTGATAGAAACTAGTCAAGGTCGGTCTAGTTGGCCAGACTAAAACAACAATGACAACAACCATAAACAAGATAAACCAACAAGCAAGCAACCCACCAACATCCCTATATTCAAATAATCCAAGTCCTCATCCCTAAACCTCCCAATAAGAAATCTACTCACTAGTCATAATGGAAGACAAATAAACATTAACTACGGAGAAAATCACTACATCATGCATATTAACTAGATCTAAGGAAACTAACAACTAAACTACAAGAAAACTATGATCTAACAATTAGCCACTAAATTATGGAAGAAATAAGATCTAACACAATAAACTAGAGAATAATCTAGAACATCATAAATAAAATCTAGAGAAACCAACAACACTAATATGATCTAAACAAGATAGTAATAAGGAAATAACATAAAAAATAAACTAGAGATTAGAGAGTGGAAGAGAAATATACCAACTATGAAGATCTACAATAAATAAGAAGATTGCATAGATAAAGATTGAATCTTTGATGAATAAAATGAAGAACTTGTCACTAATTCTTCAATAAACCCAACAAATCTTCAAATAAAACTTGAAATAATCTTCTACAAACTTGAAATCTAGAGAATTGTTGATGGAAACTAAGTAGATCTACTACTAAATTACTACTAGAATTATAGAGAATTACTAAGAATATTACTAGATTGTTCTACTAATGGATAGTTTTTCTACACTAATGGTGGATGGAGTTACTACACTAATGAAGTGATGGTAGTGATATGATGAATGATAGTGAGTGCCTTGGGCAACAAACTACGGTAACACATATATATAGTAATGTCTTAATGGGTATTTAACCTAAAGCCCAAATCCAACTTTTTGCTCCATTAGTGAGACAATCACCCTTAGCATCTTCATGGGGTGAAATTTCGCCCTGCGGTTTGACGTATTAATCCCACCGGGTGAAATTTCGCCTGGTGAGACTTTCTTCACTTTTCGCGATTTTTTGCCACTTTCTCCATCCGGCGAAATTTCACCCGGTGGGCGAAATTTCGCCCGGTCAGTTTCGCCCGATGGGAAGTCTCGGAAAACCTTCGAGGAGGCATATTTATCGTTGGGTTTCGCCCGGTGGTGTCTCACCGGGTGAAATTTCGCCCAGTCATTTTTCTGGCCTCGATTCTTGTCTCATTCTTCGTCGATTGATTGGATGGCTTTAAACTTTAAGTTGTGTGCTTTGCTCTTTGGACGGTATTCCTTCTCTTGTGCTCGTGGAAGCTCGATCGTGATTTCGGTGCCAAATCCTATCAGAATTGATAGAATAACTACCAAAAACACGTAAAACGCACAAGAGGGACGCTAGTGCGAGATTTACTCAAAATATGGCGATAATCGCACTCAAGACTCGCAAAACGAGGGAAAAACGGGTCTAAATGGGAGGAAAAACGGTCTACATTTAGCACACAACAGGGCTAAGCTTTCGTAATGTGGTAGGAAAGGGGAAGCTGAGTAAAAATGACTTAGACTTCAATCGGGTGGGATGTAAATTACGTGGGGATCTGATTTCCATGTCTGGCCCTAACGGTTGGGATTATCCTGTTGAGCTTGAATCCTCAAAATTCAAGACTGTCTCTTAACAAGTGTCTCGGGAAGGTCTTAAGGGTTGTAATGTAGGGAGGCTAATATTTGGTGCTAGTTGACTGGTCTGTTCATTTTTCTTTTCCTTTCTTTTTTGTTGCTTTTTTTTTGTTCGGACATTGCACTTAAAGTCGAGTTGAGTGATTAGGGGTTTCATTTTGACCGTTGAGTTTGGTTTTGATCATCGAATTGGGCCGGTTTAGTTTGGCCTTGATTTCATTTTTTTCTTTGGCTACTTTTGGCCATTTCAGACTCTCTTTCTTTTTTTTTGGTCAGACTAGCACCTATGGTAGGAATTGGGCGGTCTTTATTTGAGGGATACTTATTGTGGGAAATGAGTTTGCCTTTCGTCTTTGATCACAAGCTAAAAGACTATCTAGATTCGTCATAGGATTTGAGAATGCTCGTTCTAAGGGATGGTTTGTGGCTTTCTATATGATAAGTGTAGTTTGTAGTGCCTATTTTCATGAGTTTTGGTCCCTTTTTCCTTGTGAAATCGCTCCTTGGGAGCGGTTTATGGGCTACTTATGCTTCCTTTAGTTCGTTTCAGGTTCCCGAGACCATTTGTGAAGAGTTGGAGCAAATCCGACTCGATACATACACTTTTTGGAGCCAACGAAGTGAAGGAACGATCACTCGATGCCTTGGATTCGACCCCGAGACCTCGGGACCCAATCCCGAGCCCTAATAGACCCGATCCCGAGTCCCGAGAATCGATGAGAAACCCATGAGAAGCAAGGAGGGACCAAAAAGAGCTTATTTGAGGCCTACAAGACCCATCCCGGTCGGGATGGCCTCATCCCGTCCGGGATGAGGTGCACAAAAGCGAGTGCTACTGACCTGGGTCCGTCCCGGTCGGGATCAAGCATAACACAGCGTTGTGTTATCAATAACACCAGGCTGTGTTATTGCTCGTCCCGGTCGGGACTATGGAGCTGCAGCACGCCTTGTTTATTTTCCTCTCCTTCATACTTGTAACCTTATAAATACCCTTCCTCTTGTAATCTTATGGATGTTCTTTACTTCCCACAAAACCGTAGACTATTTTAGGTTAGATTAGCTTAGATTAGAGTAGATTAGTCGGTAATCTTAGTTTAGTACTTGTATTAAGGGAATTCTTCAAGATCCATCCAAGATTGACAACCTTGGTTGATTGTTTTGGGTTTTTCTCATTAATGCAAGTTTCTTTCTTCCTTTCATCTTGTTAGTAGGTATAATCTTCTTTTCCCTTCTCTTAATCTTGTTTATTCATCCAAGTTTTAATCTTTGTTCATTATATTGTTCTTAGTTCATTGTTTTCACTAGTTTCTTTATGTATGTTTTGTTGTTTGAGTTAATTTATCTTGTTCTTGTTAGTTTTTCCTTTAGATATGGTTGAGTAGTATTCTTGCTAGGGTTAGTAGGGTGATTTGGGTGTTTAATGGATGATTAAGGGTTTGTTGGAGATGTTGGTGGAAGTTTTGGGTTTCCTCTTGGTTTGATGCATGGTACATGTTTGTTGAAATGCTTGAATGACATGTAGATGCATATGCTTGTTTTTCTTGCCTTTTATCTTGCGGGTGATAGTTTTCTTGTGGGTTTGGTTCCCTCACTACGTTGCGAGAGCCCGGTGAGGACGACCCCTAGGTCGGTCTACGTAGCGAGATCCCGGATGTGACCTAGGCTACGATAGCATGCTAGTAACCCCGTTTGTCATATGTGTCGCTAAGGTGGGTTCTATCAAGAACCTCTAGGTCAGTCTACGTAGCGAGAGCCCGGGCTACACCTAGATTACCCGACTACCACTTCACTTTAGCTCTTCCTCGACCATTCCATCACCCCTTGAACCCGACCTAATCCTAGCCCGTTTCCTTATTTGTTTTCTCCGTCACCTTAGTCATAGTCTTAGCCTTCTTCCCTCCTTATCATTCTAGTTTAGCTTAGTTCGTTGACCTAGTCTAGTATTTAGGTGACCTTAGTCTAGACGCCTCTTACCGTCCCCGTGGATTCGACCCGACTTACCCTATCTACCCAGTTAGGATTAGCCGGTTATTATTTGACGGTGGGGATCCACGGCAATCCCTCCCATCACTTTACCAGACATGGAATAGGTAAAAAAAGAACACGGGATCTCAGTTCTTGTAATTCCTCATTGTTTCGAGGTATGTTTGATTGTTATCGATAAATGGCATAGTACCGAGTTTTAAGCGGGAAAGTGCATTATTAAACCAAGCGATTGTCGAGGCGCATTATAAAGGAAGAATTTTTTTTTTTTATTGATAATAATAAGCGGGCTACGTGCCCGAGACATTGTTTTTTGGGGAGGTGGAGCACAAGTCTCCTCACACCTCCTGACTCGATGTAAAAGACAAAAAGACATTTATTACATTATTAGGTCTAGGCCCTAAGACGAACTAGACTCTAACTCGGACACAGATATACTCATCTAGGTGGGTGCCCGGGGGTTGTCGGGATCTTCCTCGATATTCAGGGCATTCTCCTCCACAGGGTCAAGAAGGGAACAATCGATGGTGTCGTCAAAGACAGCGTGAACGCTAAAGGGGTTGGTGGTATTGTTTGGTTTCTCGGGTGGAGGGGGAGGAATCGTCCCGTTTTCGATCATGTCCTGTATGATATGTTTGAGTCGAAAGCAAGATTCGGTATCATGCCCATTGCCACGGTGGTAATGGCAATACTTATTGGCATCCCACGACTTCCCTTTTATGGCCGCGGACGGTTCTGGAGTAGGGCCTATGGGTTCGAGATTCCCTTGCTCGGTTAACCTTTTTAGAGCATCGGCGTATGTGATGCCTAGGTTGGAGAATGTTCTAGGGGTAATGTTTGTTCTTCCCCGGGTGGTTGGTTCGACTAGGTGTACTTCTTCGGTTTTTTTATTCTCGGATGACCCGTAAGAGCGGGTTCCCGTGGATTTAGTTGGACCTTGATAACCTTTTCCCATTATTTTAGAGAATACTCCCTTCCTCGTATCGTCCTCCAGACGTATTCCTAAGGTAGGCAATTCTTTGAAGGTATGGATATTTTGGTACCTAAGTTGAGAGGCGTAAGGTGGCCTAAGGTTATTGATAAATTTCTATACTAAGGTGGCTTCGTCGGGGCGGTTTACTAATTGGGTGCTAACCTTTCTCCACCTAGTCAGAAATTCGGAGAAGCCTTCCTTCTCATTTTGGGAAAGGACCTGGAGGCTTCGGATGGTGACTTATTGTAGACACCCACATTTTGACCGCCAGGTGTCTATAGCAGTTTCCGACAAACACCCGATGATGATCGGACGCAAACGTGCTTTAAATACTCAGAAACGGGCTCAGAATCATTGGCATTTGGCTTGGGCTCATTACGGAGTACATATCTTGCAAAACCAATCTCAAAATCAGGCCCAGTGGGTCGTTTCGAGTCAAATAAGACTAATTTGGGTCGATTCCGACACCAGGGGTAAAACCGTCTTTTAGCGACCGAGTCAAAACCCGGTCAAAGATTTTACCGAGACACGTGAGTCAGCCGTGACACCTCACATGGCTGATTCCTACTCTACTCCTACAAAAAATCAGCTTCTCAAAATATTAAACAAATCCATTTAAGGATAGGATTCGATCACAAGTAGGAATTCTATCCGGAAACCGAATCGAATATCGACCGAGCATCAAATACTCGGCCAAGACATCCAAATCAGCCGAAATACATCCCCATTCAGCCGAGATTTTGGATTTACCACCAAGAAACGGAATTTACATTCCTTTCGAACTCTCGCATTTCCTATCCAAAAACCGATTCAAACACCCGACCGAGTGCAAATACTCGGCCGAGTAGGCTCCCACCAGCCGTGTCCCCTTTGTTTTTGGACAAGAAAGCTGAATTCTCATGCCTTACAACTTCTTACGTTTCCTATCCAAAGCGGTAGTTCAAACTCTCCTAGCCAAGGTCGGGAATTTCCTATAAATAGCCCCTTGCACACACTTTTTTACAACAACAATTAACATTCACAAATATTCAGAAATTATCATCATATATCATCAAAATTCAGAATTATTCACATCACACATAAGCACCAAACTTAACATCGAGAAACCGATAATATTCCCGAAGGAAAACCGGTCCATTTAAACCCGAAACCCTTCACCCGAAACTCGTCCAAACCGAGCCACCACCTCACCGACGCATACTCGAAGCTCCAGTGCCCAAGCCACGTCCCGACGAGCCCCGATTCGAGTAGACTAAAACATGTAGGTTGAGGGTGCACAAAACCCGATTTCTCTTTCTTCTTCTCTTCTCCTTCTCGTGTTTTACATACGGGTCGTGTCTTTTTTTTAAGTCGTTCGTCGAGTCTTTTATTATTTCTAATATCGATAATATCAAAAATTATGTTCATATTAACGAACATTCTTAAAATATGATATCAACTTCTTGGTTGAATATCGTATTAAAAGAATTATATTAAAATTTCGACGATATTAAAAATCGTCACATCTTTTTCAAATCCCTTTTTTTACAAAACTTTTTATTCATTCTAAATATTCGATATCAATTTCATAATCGAATATCGGGTACGACGAATATCGAAAACATAAAATCGAGTATAAATTAATTCATATTTTGTACGCGATTTATCAAAATTAGCAATTTCGAACAAAAAATAAAAACCGGACAGACCCGCACGCGAGTCGCGCCATACCCAGGCGACTCGCGCACGGGCCTGAAATCCGAGACATTTTTTTAGATTTTTCGTTCGTTTTATTATTTATTCTACGAAACGATTTCAAAATTTATATCTTTTCTAAAACTATTCGAAGTATTTGATATTGATTTCGTAGTCAATTATCGAATATAATGAATGTCGAAAATATTAAGTCGAGTACGAATTATGCAATATTCGTGCGCGGTTTAATAAAAACATCGAGTTTTCGAAAACCGACTTCAAAGCAGGCCACCACGCGACCCGCCGGTGACCCGGGCGAGCCGCGCGGCCGGCTGCCCCTTTTTCCGCTTTTTATAATTTTTCGAACTTCGTTTTTTATACAAAACAGCGTTTTAACGATATTTTTCAGATTTCGATTAATATTTATTTTTTTCGATCTCGTATATTTATTTGCTATATTATTTACAAATCGATACTAACTCGTTTGTTCATCTTTTGTAGCAAATTCATCTTTATTTCATTGTTTGTTTTATTATACTAAAACGAACCTCACATGCTAAATTCAACTTTCACGTTAAATTTTTCATGCATTAAACCGACTTAACAACCCATTCAATTCCTCGCATGCTTAGGAAAACAATGTTTGCATATCATTCATCGTATTACTAACGCGCGTATTAAAAAATCATTCGATATCCTAGTAGAGGCCGCTAATGTGCGGACGGGGTTGGGTGTTCTTAGTGAACTTCCCAACACGTACCCTCACCCCTTACTCAGAACCGTGGTTTCCGGATGTCCGAACCCATTGGCAACGAGAGTCATTCAATATACGATTAACCGCTCAAGTCGGCATCTATATCGATATGCAAAGGGACGAGCCCAATAAACTCTGACATCGGAAATGGGCCGTATTTTGTATACGGCCCACTACAACATAGAGTGGGCTCGAACGGTTCCGAATAACCATAAAATTCGGTGGCGACTCCAACTTCGATTTAAATTTCCATTTGACCATCTCATGGAGATTCATTCGCCTCCCCAAACCCGCGCGTGGCCGCGTCAGGGTGGACCTATGTCATGTCCACACTTATGTTTCGGAATTATCCACGTATTGTTTTGCAAATTCTATGGAGATGTCGTCCCAGGTGGATATCTTTTTAGGGTCAAGGGAGTAAAACCAGTATCGAGGTGTGTCGCCTAAAGAGGATGGGAATCTCCTAGCGAAAAGGCTGGGTTTGACCCACTTAATGGCCATGTAGTCATTAAAGGCTCGGATGTGGTTGTGGAGGTCCTCAGTTCCCTTGAACTTTGGTATGTCGGCCAGGGAAAAAATTTCTGGTAGCTGATCGTTTACCATCTCAAACTTCCTATGGTTTTCGAGGTGGACATTGTTGCCTTGGTTTAGGCGCATTTGGTTTTCAAGGAAGTCTATGCGACTCATGGCGGACTGTAGGATGTCGTCCTGAGATGGTGTAGTGGGATCATTAGGGGTGACTCCGTCTGGAACACCGCTTAGAGGCGTGGAGTTTAAAAGGACCTCGTTGAGGATCCGGTTATTGTGTTCATCAGAGGCGTTATCTTCCAAATGGCCTAGACGAGAGTCAATGCTGTTTACAGATGCATTCATGGTAACGATGGTGGCCTGTAGATCTCGGATCATGTTGGCTAGGGTTCCTATGGTGTTATCCCCGGATTGTTCGGCGTTGTTCCCACTTTGGTTACTTGTGTCTATGCTTGAATCTCCTGACATGATTGTGGAAGGGGTGGTATTAATGAGAACGGATCAACCAGATGGCTTAAAGACTCAAGAGAGACCCGTAGTTGAGCGATACGGAAATGAGACCCTTGATTTGCTCGTGTCTACGGTCATCAATTAGGGACTCAGGTGTTTTAGACTCTCGGTGTATTCGGCGAAGCGCCTAATGAACTTATGCCTCTGGAACGAGACAATTTGACACAAACCTCGGAAGTGAGGCTGAAAGAGGACTTCTCGAAAGGAGACGACCCAAAATGTAAGACCTCGAGTAGAGGTGATCCTAGTAACTAACACGGACAGTTAATCACACCGTTGTACGACGTAAGAAATTGATCGCGATCCCGGCTCAGGATCAAAGAATTATTATTTTTTTTCAAAAACGACCGATACTCGCCGAGGAAAGTCTTCTCTTTTTTGAATTTTTTTTTTGTAAAATTAGGGTGACGATGGTGTGGTGACATCGTTTGTGATGTGAAAGTGTGTTGCTATGTGTGTGCGTAGGGAATTCGGCGATGACAAAGGTGTAAAATGTTTTTTTTTTTGAAAAGAGCATGGTTCTTTAGGGGAACCAGTTTTGAAAGTGATAACGGGATGCTTTTATCGAGACTACTATTAATTATCTAGTTCGATACTTGTGGTGTACGTGGTCTAACGACGGTGCTCTAAGGGTGTAACTAAATTCTTATTAAAGAACTTAGGTGATGAATAGCGTTATTTAGAAAAAAAAAAACTTTTGAAACGAGTCACCCACATTTGTCGGTGGCATTAGCTAGCATTTAATGGTGGGGAAGGATGTATTGTGAAAAGTACTTCGAGAATGTAACCGTTTTGGATTCCTTGACTTCACTAATCGAAGCTTTGGTTGTGTTAACAGTATGGTTGTAAAAACTTTTCTTTTTGAAAGTAAAAAAATGAAACCGTTTGATGTACCTTGATCCTATTAATTGGGAGTCTCGGTAGCATTAACGGTATTTGCTGTAGACGGGTTTTACTTTGGCCAAGGCGATGGCGTTAAAAGAAATATTTTCCTTTTTCAAAAGTGGTTAATGTGAAATTTCTCATGATAATGGCGAAAAAAAATGCTTTTCTCATTTTAGAAATCATGATTTGACCGGAGTATCGGTGTTTAAAAGGTCGTTTTGAAAATATGAGGTATTTTCGAAAACGGAATTGGGTGCGGTTGAATATGTTGGCGTGGTTGAATCCAGATTTTTAGTGTTTTATTTGGGTTGGTTTGTTCAAACACGCTACACATAACTAGGAATGCATACACTCATGCAGGATGCAGACACGGGTAGGTTAGGGTAAGCTACCGCCCACGAATAGCCTTTACTTAGGCATTGACAATTATCTGGGGAGACGAGTGTCATACCGTCCGTTAGGAACTATCCGCTTATTATTCCCGCGGGATACGCGTTAGGTGGCCGGAGCGTCAACCAAGGATCACTCCGCGTGTCCCTAAGGATCTTACCGCGAAAAGGTCGATTGGTCCTGATATTGGTTAGGGCGGGCTTTTTAGGGCCAAAACCTGTAGTGACCACAACTAGGAAATAGGAAATGAGTTTCACCGACCTCGTTCAAGTTACACCACCGCTGGAAAATTGTTTCCAAATCCCCAGCGGAGTGGTTAAAGTGTGGACGTCCGTCCGCACCGCCTGGCGCCCCATGCGAGTGGCAGCGGCCACCCACGCGGCCCCCTACCTGCCGGAGGCTGGTCCGATCTTGCGTACGGGGCAAAGTGTCGGACCTCGATTCGAATTACGATCCGGACTTGTACTAGACAGGTGGGGGCACCCGTGTTTCCGTTTGGGAATCGATTGAGTCGTGGTTGTAAATGTTTAAAGGCCGATTTATTTGGTAAGGCGACCTTTTTAGTGAACTGAATTCGTTGCCGATTTGTGGAGTCGCCACCGAGTTAATTATGGGGACTCGGAAACCGTTCAAGTCAACTTTTATCCCTTGTCGGCTCAAAGTTGAGTGGCATGGGACCTAAAGATAAAGACTTGTACCCTTAAGCACTCCGTGCCTAGAATGACTCTCATTACCAATGGTTTCGGACATCCGGAAACCGTCGATTCTGAGTAAGGGGAGAGGGTACGTATTGGGAAGTCAACATCCGATAGATGTCAACACCCAATCCGGCCCGCACTATAGCAGCCTCTACTAATCAATCGGTGGGCTAATATCCTAGTTCTTTTGTTGTGGTGGAAATACTGTAACATCCGTTTTTTTAACCCTATACCTTTTGCTGTGTCGGTTGTTTAAGGACAAGTAAGTTTTGTCGTTAAAGTTGTTGTGTTTACATTCTTTGCATGCGATTTCACATGACAAGCATGCCATGAACAGATGCACGTAGGAGAGTAGAGAGTACTAGTAATATACGTATTAGCAAATCAGTTTTAACGCGATAATACAGATATTAGTCGTTCTCGTGGTATACCTTACCTGGTATTCTGCTTAAGATGTGTCGGCTCGGTATTAGTAAAGATGCGTCGAACCTAGTAAGGCGAGCACCTGGACTAATACGCCGACCATCGCTTTGTTCAGTTTTAGTTATTTTACGTTTTGAATTCCGTGTTAGGTGATTTGGCATGCGATTATAAGGTCATAAAAGCAATCAATCATACGAAAAACTGTAAATGCGAATGTAAGTAAATCACATTGTGAGGAATTGCACCCTCGGAGTATATACTAAACGGGACACGATGCATAGATAGTTTGAGAACGGATCTCGGAATTACTCGGGTCTATTTAGTGTATTTTAGTGTTTGTGGTTGATGTTGGGGCGTTACGTATTTTAGTGAGTGCTTGCGGACCTAGTGTCCGCATCTAGTATTGTCGTAGTGCATAATAAAAGAAAGTACGAATATGGAAAGTTTTGTTTAGATGGCAACCTAGTGACGATTCGACTTCAACAGACGCATCCTCCTAGCTTGACCAGTGATTCCGCCACAGCTCCGTTACCAATGACCCTTCCCGCGGCTACTCCGGCAGAGCTTCGTTACTATGAACTGATTCTGCGGCTAATCCGGCAGAACGTCGTTACTAGACTTGAGCTAGTCGAACACAGGCACCTCGGGATCGAGTGGAGTGCTCGAAGGTGAGGAGTAGCGTCGATGTCGCTTTATCGGAACTACGATTGATTGGATCATTTGCCTCGGGTGTCGGAGTGCGAGCCCTTAGCGTGAGAAAAAGGGGGAAAGAACGAGTAGTGTAGAAGAAGGCACGAACTCGTGATTGTGTGTGGAATGAATGGGGTGAGGGGGGGTATTTATAGGTGTTTTCAGTCCTCGTCACCCATATGGACGCCCGGGGTCAAGCGGCTCGGTCTTCAGGCGCCTAGTGTGAGGCAGTTCAGTCTTCACGCGCCTAGTGTGAGGCTGTCGATGTTTGAAGATCCGATATCAAAACTTTCCAAAACGGAGAAGATGCACATCTTAGGTTATCTTGGAGGTTAAGGCTTCCCCATAAACCTAGTGTGTCAAGCTCCGGGTGGGCTTCGGGTGCGTGTCCCGAGGTTCGCTCGGCCCGACGCGTTAACTCGGGTTTGACTTTGCATATTTCGGGACCGATTCGGGGCCCCCAGTGTCAGAACTGAATCTAATTAGTGTCGACGTGACCGTATTGACACGACTAAGCCTGCCTTGATGTTAATTTAATCTTTCCGTGTAATTATTTGATCCGTTCTATAGAAAAACTATCTAAAACATCGCGAATCCGCGTCGCGTTGCAGTCCGATCGTCATCGGGTGTTTGTCGGGCACTCCTGCAGCCACCAAGTCCAAATCTGGGTGTCTACAAATAGAATGTCCAGAAATGTGTTTTAACTATTTTACGTAATTTTTGTACAATTTATTAGAGTCTTTAATTAATAGTAATGAGTTTTGAACAAAATTACGATCTGTCGTTAAAATGGTTTGTTTCACCTACAAGAATTATTTTTCCAGCCATTTTGAATATATTTAAACTTAAAACCTTAAGAGTTAAATCATACCTTAACATACTCTAAATATGTTCAATGGTTTAATAAAATAAATGACGTTAAAAGATTTAATTTAACATTTGCCGTAAAATCCCATTTATAATCGTATTGTCGAAACGAATAATAATTAGGGAATTTTAGCTTTGTAACTTTTGAAAACACCCTGATTAGTAGTACTAAAATGCTTAAGACATTTTTAATCATTATATAACACTTGTACGATATTTTAATAATGTCATAAACCCGATTGTTCTCGTTTTAGAAATTAATATCGTTAAGGCCGAAAGTATTAGTTTTATAAATCTATATCGTTTACTAAAAATGTGGTGTTAGTACGAACTAATATTTTCGATATTTTGATATGATACTATTTTTAGTAAATTTTCTAAAAATAGAAGTTTCCTAAAATAGAAAGTTTACTCTTTTAGTATATGATGATTACTCCTTTTGTTCTCTTATTATTTACAATGATTATCTCGTTTGAATATCGAGAATGGCTTTGTTTTGGAGTTACGGAATAAGGACAAGTGTGAGGTTAGAGTAATATATTCTAGGGTTTACGTTTTTGCCATCAACTATAAGGTTAGTGTATCAGGAATCGGTACATTGGGTGACAGGTATCCCGGAGTTGTGTACATTTTGACCATAAGCTTAGGCCTCGCAGTAAGTCGCCGACATAAGTTGAACGGGGTGACGGGTAATCCCAGGAGGGGTGTGCATTGTTGTAGACACCCACATTTTGACCACCAGGTGTCTATAGTAGTTTCCGCCAAACACCCGATGATGATCGGACGCGAACATGCTTTAATGGTTTAGGCTCGAAATCATGGACATTTGGTTTAGGCTTTTTACGGGGTACAAATCTCACAAAACCAACCTCAAAATCAGGCCCAGTGGGTCGTTTCGAGTCAAATAAGACTAATATGGGTCGAATCTGGCACCAGGGGCAAAACCGCCTTTTAGCGACCGGGTCAAACCCGGTCAAAGATATTTTTCCAAGGTACACGGACCAGCCGTGACACCTCACCAGTTCGGCCTAGGCTCAGATACTACAAAATATCAGCCTCGAAAATATTTATTAAACAAATCCATTCAAGGATAGAATTCGATCTCAAGTAGGAATTCTATTTGAAAACCAAATCAATTCACCGACCGAGCATCAAAATACTCGGCCAACACCATTTCAGCCGAGATACTTGGCTTCCTCACCAAGGAACGGAACTCTAGTTCCCTTCAAACTCCTACGTTTCCTATCCAAACCGGTGTTTCTTGTCACCTAAGCAAGAATACTTCTCCTAGCTCCTATCGAGGACCTCACCTATAAATAGGACCCTTCTGTCACACATTATTCATCTATCAATTATTAACATCTACGAATTATCAATCAACTATTTCCCGTCGAATTCGCCAACTATTCCCATACATTACACATCTACGACATACATCCAAAAATAGCGTCAAAATACCGACAACCCGACGAATCCGTCCCCGAGTAGCCTGCCAAACCCGTTAGCCTACACGTCCAAACACACCACCCTAAACTCATCCACATCGTCTCGATGCTCCCGTGCCTAAGCCACTTTCCGAGAAAACAAAGCATGTAGGTTGAGGGTGTGAAATCAAACCCGATTCGTCCTCTTTCACGTTTTTTTTTCGTTTTTTTTGTGTCGTGTCGTCGGTCGATTTTTTTTACAGGTCGTTCGTCGCATATTTTTTCATATCTCTAGTATCGGAATTACAAAAATATTTTCATAAAACGAAACGTTCTTAAAATACGATATCGATTCTGTTCCGGTTAAGGAATCAATAAACCCGAATTGCGAATTCGGGTCTTTAGTGCTCAGATATCGCTTTGCTTGGTTTCCCTTGATCTCTCCTTCCCCTTTTCCTATAGTCGGACCTTCTCGGCGAAGTGAGTTTGCTCCTTGCACAAGCAACGCACAGGGCCTCGGAGGTTGTCCGAGGGAACCCTCTCCGATGCCTAAGTCAGTCCGTGAATGCCTTGATGAACCTAGCTCGTGAGGAACTAGGTGGCGGTTTTTAGGAGTAAGGGTCTAGAGAGAGAAAATCCAACCCCTTCTATGTGGGAAATGGGTGGGTATTTATACCTTCCCACATGAGAGAGAGGGGGGGGGGGGGGGGGGGGGAAGAGAAGAGAAGGAGAATGCGTGGACGTGAGGACAACACGTGGCTTCCCCTCGTCCACCCACTTTCCATTACCTGAGGCGAAATGACGGATGGGTCCTCGGACTCCCCTTCCCGTGCCGGGGGTTAGGGCGCCCTGGAAGAAAGCATGAGGAGAACCTGGAGGCCCTGCTCGGCTGGCGGAGGGCCCTGCTCGGAAGGCGCAAGCCCTTAGGGACTCTTCGTAGTCCCTCGCAGGGAGGGCTGACGGATGAGACTGAATTCACCCTGGGGACGACCCGTGGTACTTGGTCGACTCCCATCAATTGGCCCACGCCGGCCAGAGGGAGGCGGGGCCTTCCTCTTGGCAGGCGTCTCTTGAGATGGGGTGCAGTTGACTCTTGAACTCGGGCATTTAATGCACTGCATGTTCCCGAGGTTGGAATGTTCTTTTAGTGATGATTGCTTTCTATTCCCAGCGGATTTTTGGGCAGTGTGCGGGTGCGCTGATTGGCCGCGCCCCCTATCAAAGTGGTTGTGGCGCCATTTAATGCTTTGGCTACCCTCCGTATAAATTGCGGTTTCCTTGCTGTTTTCACAACTCATCTTCAACCTTCTCTTCTTCCTTCAGAGAAAATGTCGTGGATTACTAGAGTGCTTTTCTGCCGTGGAGCTCGCGTAGTGAGCCGCCGCTTTGCGGGGCGTTGGAAGCTTAGGTACTCCCGGGCGTCTTTTCTAATTTTGCGTCGAAGCCGGCGATCCCGCGTCCGACATCCCCGAAAGCTCAGGAGGGCTCTTATCAAAACGGGCAAACGTCCACAGAGGGCTCCTCTAGCTGCTCCAAGGTTCAGGCGCTGCCTCCAGGGTGGGGGTTGCTTCGACAGGGGGTGTCATGAATGCTTTCCATGGCTGCACCCCGAGCAATTCGACCCCGATTGCTCGAGTCTGTCTTCTTTTGAGTCGGGCCCTTCTTCTCCCTTGGGGAAGAAGGTTGGCTGCGGCTCCTGTGACGATACCGAGACAGTCCCTTATGGTAGGGACTGGGATGTCAGCAGCCGGGAGTCCGGCGACAGTGTCGGCCAGGGCTACTCCTCTGGTCGTGGGGATGATGATGATTCGGCAGATCCCTTCAAAGATTCCGACGATTGGGACTGGGGATCCGACATTGGAGGGCGTGACAGCCCTGGGGACTACTCCCCGGGCTCTGACGATGGCTAGGCCTGCCTGAGGGGTGCAGGCACAATGAGCCGGAAATAGGGGCTCCTTTTGTATTCCTGACCTGCATGCTATGTAACTTGCCCATTTTTTCGGGTTTTCTTTAATTTTAATGAAAAGATCAGGCGACTCGGTTCACATGTGGCACTTTTATTATTTGCTATTATTTGCTTTTTGTTTTCCAGAGTTTGGCTGAGATTTTATACAGGGTTGGGGGGGGCTTGCCCCCAGTCCTTGTTCGTTTGACCTGTTCCTGGCTCTTGGACAGAGTCCAGGGGGCCTGCCCCCTGCCTGCCCAGAGGCTGGCAGGGTGGCATTATGCGTTTTTTATACAAGGTTGGGGGGCTTGCCCCCAGTCCTTGTTCGTTTGGCCTGTTCCTGGCTCTTGGTCAGAGTCCAGGGGGCCTGCCCCCTGCCTGCCCAGAGGCCGGCAGGGTGGCATTATGCGTTTTTTATACAAGGTTGGGGGGCTTGCCCCCAGTCCTTGTTCGTTTGGCCTGTTCCTGGCTCTTGGTCAGAGTCCAGGGGGCCTGCCCCCTGCCTGCCCAGAGGCTGGCAGGTGGCATTATGCGTTTTTTATACAAGGTTGGGGGGCTGGCCCCCAGTCCTTGTTCGTTTGGCCTGTTCTTGGCTCTTGGTCAGAGTCCAGGGGGCCTACCCCCTGCCTGCCCAGAGGCTGGCAGGTGGCATTCTGCGTTTTTTATACAAGGTTGGGGGGCTTGCCCCCAGTCCTTGTTCGTTTGGCCTGTTCCTGGCTCTTGGTCAGAGTCCAGGGGGCCTGCCCCCCGCCTGCCCAGAGGCTGACAGGGTAGCATTATGCGGTTTATACAAGGTTGGGGGGCTTGCCCCCAGTCCTTGTTCGTTTGGCCTGTTCCTGGCTCTTGGACAGAGTCCAGGGGGCCTGCCCCCTGCCTGCAGGGAGGCGTTTGAATTTTTGTTGGGGGGGCTATTTTCCTTAGTTCTGGCAACAGGGGGGCCTCCCCCTATTGCCCCCTGCTCGTTTGTGTGTGAAAACGCGAGTTTGAACAGGCAACGAGTATAGACTTTGAGGATCTTTTCATTTCTTCGTAAAAATCTATCACAAGGGTGGTCGGAGCCGTCGACATTCTTTGACCGTTCTCCGCCAATTTTAAAGAAACGAAGACTACTTTAAGATTCTGCTTTAAACATAATATTTCTTCAAGGTGTCTGCGTTCCAGTGAGCACTCAACTCTTGGCCCTCTAGATTGGCGATTTTATACGTGCCTGGCCCTAAGATTTGAGTTACCTGGTATGGACCCTCCCAATTAGCACTAAGTTTGCCGTGCTCTCTTGATCTTCCCACGGCCTGTGTCTTTCTGAGGACTAGATCACCCATCTGAAAATTTCGCGGATGCACTCTTTTGTTGTATGCCTTCCTCATTCGTTGCTGGTAGGCGACGATATTGGTGCCGGCTTCTTCTCTCAGCTCACTAACCAGATCCAAGGCCTCTGCCATTGCTACTTCATTCTCAGCCTGGTCGTATTGTAAGGAGCGTAGGGAGGGGATCCTGGCCTCAACTGGTAGCAAGGCCTCTGCACCATACACCAGGCCGAACGGGGTCTGGCCCGTAGACTCCTTCCGGGTGGTCCGGATAGACCAGAGTATGCTGGGGAGTTCGTCGGCCCACCTGCCCTTGAGGTCATCCACCATTTTCTTTAGGCCATTCAAAATTTGCTTGTTGGCTGCCTCTGCCTGCCTGTTGGTTTGAGGGTGGCAGACGGCAGAATAAGCAACCGCAACGCCGTGACCTTCCAACCATAATCTCAGGGGGTCATTATCGAATTGTCTTCCATGGTCAAACACTAACATTTTTGGCAAGCCAAACCGGGTGATAATGTTTCGCCAAATCACTTTCCTGACCGCAGGCTCGGTGATGTTAGGCACTGCCTCAGCTTCCACCCATTTGGTAAAGTAATCAATGGCTACGATCAAGAATTTTCTGCCCCCGGTGGCCACCGCGAAGGGGCCCAGTATGTCCATCCCCCACTGAGCGAAGGGGATGGGGGACAGGATCGGCCTGAGCTCCTGAGCCGGGACATGGATAGAGGGGGCGAAAAGCTGACATTTTCTGCACTTCTGGGTTAAAACCTTTGCGTCGGCCAGCAGGGTCGGCCAATAGTATCCGGCCCTCAAGGCCTTGTGTGCTAGTGACTTCCCTCCTATGTGATGGCCACATATCCCGGAGTGGATGTCGTCCAGCACCTCCGCCGCCTGTTCTGCCCCCAGGCACTTGAGCAGGGGGGACGAGAAAGATTTTTTGTACAGGTCTTCGCCTATCATGACGAACCATGCTGCCCTTGCTAGCGTTTTTCTTTCCTGTGCAGGGTCGGTCGGTAGGACTCCGTGTTTTTTGAACAGGATGATGGGGGTCCTCCAGTCTTCAGGCCCTGCTTCCTCTACCGCACCAACGGTTGGACAGGGGGCGGTAGATTTCTCTTGGACGACGTCCACCCATACTGACCTTCTTATATCCTGCAGGCTGGAGCTGGTTAGCTTTGACAGGGCATCCGCTCTGTGATTCTAGGATCGTGGGATCTGTCTGATTTCGTATGACTTTAAACCTGATAGTTCCCTTTTTACCACCTCCAGGTACGCGGCCATTGTTTGGTCCCTAGCTTCGTACTCTCCATTAATTTGGTTGGCGATGAGCTGGGAGTCTGTGGCCAGAACGACCCGTTCTGCGCCTGCAGCCTTGGCCAGGTTGATGCCTGCAAGTACTGCTTCATACTCGGCTTCATTATTCGAGCCGGGGAAGACAAATCTGAGAGCATGCTCAAAATCGGTCCCTTCCGGACTGGTCAACACTATCCCCGCCCCTGCTCCGTTAGCCGTTGAGGATCCATCGGTGTATACGACCCATTCGCCAGAGGTTGGGCTATCGTCTTCGGAGTGGGAGCATTCTGCCAGAAAGTCGGCCAATGCTTGGGCCTTGATGGCCGTTCTTGACTGGTATGTTATCCCCAGTCCACTCAACTCGATGGCCCACTTCAGCAATCTGCCTGATTTCTCAAATTTTTCTAACACCTTTTCCAGGGGCTGGTCTGTTAGCACCACGACAGGGTGTGCGTCGAAGTATGGCCTCAATTTCCTGGCTGCTATAACAACCGCGTAGGCCGCCTTCTCGACCATGGGGTAGTTCTTCTCTGCTGTCCCCAGGGCGTGGCTTACGAAGTATATGGGCTGTTGAGCGCCTGCTTCTTCCCTTAGGATGACTGCGCTGACTGTCGCGTTGGTTACAGCGATGTAAAGAAAAAGCTTCTCTCCTGCCACCGGTCTTGCCAGGGTGGGGAGTTTCTTTAAGTGTTCCTTTAATTGTCCGAACGCTTCTTTCTGCTCGTCTTCCCATTTGAACTGTTTATTGCCTTTCAGCACCTTGAAAAACGGGGTTGACTTGTCTGCTGACCTGGCAATGAACCGTGCCAGGGCGGCCATGCCTGTTAGACGTTGGATGTCCCTGATGGTCTTTGGCTCGGGGAGGTCTAGAACAGCCTGAACTTTCTCGGGATTGGCGTCTATCCCTCGGGAACTTACCAAGAAACCCAAGAATTTTCCAGAGCGTACCCCAAACGTGCATTTCTTCGGATTGAGCTTCATTTTGTAGGCGCGCAGGGAGGAAAAGGTCTCCCGCAGGTCTTCCAGGTGTTCCTTGTCTCCCTTACTCTTTACAATGGCGTCATCGACATAGGCTTCTATGTTTCTGCCTTTCTGATTTTCGAACACCTTGTCGACCAGGCGCTGGTACGTGGCCCCTGCGTTTTTCAGCCCGAATGGCATCATCTTGTACATGTAGGTGCCTGAGCTGGTGATAAATGCGCACTTGACTCTGTCCGGCTGCCACAAGTACACCTGATGATATCCTGAGAAGGCATCCAAGAAGCTTAGCATAGTATACCCACTGGTGGCGTCCACCAGTTGATCGATTCTGGGGAGTGGGTAGCAGTCTTTTGGGCAGGCCTTGTTGAGGTTCGTAAAATCCACGCACATCCTTCACGCGCCTGACGATTTCTTGACCATGACCACATTCGCCAGCCACTCAGGGTAGTCACAAACTTCTACAAAGTCTGCCTTCAAAAGTTTTTCGATTTCTTCCTTGATTGCCAAATCTTTTTCTGCGGACATGTTCCGCTTTTTCTGCTTTACAGGGCGGGCGTCCGCGTTTACGTTCAGCTTGTGAACGATACACGCTGGATCGACCCCTGGCATTTTATCCGCCGAGTAGGCGAATACATCCTTGTTCTCCCTCAGTAGCTCGACCAGCTCAGCCTGGTAGGACTCTTCCAGGTCAGCCCCTACAAGGACTTGTCTCCCCGGCTCCAGGTCCACCAGCATGCTTTCTCCCCCAGGTTCCAGGTGGTTTGACGTCTGGTTACCGGCTGGGATCTCGCCCTCTCTGCTGGGGGAGCTGTCGGCTTTTCTTTTCCCTTTTCTTTCGCTCTCATGAGCCTGCAGGGCCACGGAGTAGCATTGCCTGGCCGACTCTTGGTCCCCGCGTATTTTGCCTTCTAGGCCGAAGTCAGTGACGTAGGCTATGGTGAGAGCCCGGATTGATATGGCTGCTTCAATCTCATCCAGGGTGACTCTGCCGATCAGGGTGTTGTAGGCAGACTTCGCATCTACCACAACAAATGACGCCCTGATATTCCTGGCAGTAGCTCCTTCCCCGAACGTCACCGGCAGGTCTATGATTCCTACGGGCAAGACGCCCGCTCCGCTGAACCCATATAATGACCCTGGGGCGGGTCGTAGGTGCCGTTTCTCCAGACCCATTTTGTCGAAGGCGTCTTTGTACAGCAGATTCGTGTAGGCGCCAGTGTCTACCATGCATCTCCGGACAATGTGGTTGCTGATTACCAAGGATAGCACCAAGGGATCGCTGTGGGGGTACACCACCCGCCCTGCATCCTCGGGGGTAATGCTCAGCGTTACTCCCTTTGGGCTTCCTGCTCTTTCAGCGTAGCAGATTTGGTTTCTTAGCTCACGAAGCTGCCTTTTCTGCCCCCTTCGACTGATTGGACCTTCTGCATCTTCTGATATCACATGGATTACCAGGCGATTCTGTACCGAGCCCTCGGGCTTTTCAGGCGTCTCCTTCTGGGACTTGTTCCTGGCTGCATAGTTGGCCAACCAGCCATTCCTGATCAACTTTTCGATCTCGTCTTTCAGATGACGACATTCCTCGGTGGTGTGGCCTACGCAGTCGTGAAAAGTGCAGAATTTCTTGGGGTCCCCTCTTGGACTGCGCGGCTTGCTCGGGCGATTCCACTTCGCGGTTTCTTTTTCCAGCTCGAAGATTTCTGCCCTGGACTTATTAAGGGCTGTGTAACTGTCGAATCTGGGCTGATAAGCAGTGCGCTCCTTTTTGGGGGTATCCCCTTCCTCGGCTCTATGTCTTCCGGAGTCGCTTCTTCAGCGTCCACCCTGCGGTCCCCCTTGCTGCCTCGTGGGGCCTGCAGGGGTCTCCGGCAGGCCGTGGAATTCCTCCTGCAACATAAACCCCTCTGCGATTTTTCTGGCCTTGGCCAGGGTCTCCGGTTGGGCCCTGATCATCTGGTTCTTCATTTCGCCGGGTAGCAGGGAATTGGTTAGTGCATATGCCGCTGTTGGGTCGTCAATTTCCTTCACCTGCTGGAACGACAAATCGAACCTTTTCAAATATTCCCTGACAGTTTCGCCCTTCTTCTGCCTGAGGGTCATCAGGTCAAAGCGGGTGAGACGTCGTTGTTTGTTTCCGGCATACTGGTCTAAGAACATCTCCGCCAGCTCGATGAAGAAGGAGATTGATCCTTGCGGGAGGTCCCTGAACCAACCCTGGGCTAGGCCTACCAGGGTGGTGGGGAAGATCTTACACCAGACTGCGTCGTCGGCGTCGTAAATGCCCATGTGGCTTTCGTACGCAGCCAGGTGATCTTCCGGGTCGGTAGTTCCGTCGAATTTTATTTGGCATTTTAATCTTCGGGATCGGGTATGCTTGGACCTCAGGGTTAAGCGGGGTTTTAGTTGGCCTACCCACCATTTTTGACCTGCCCGCATCTGAGTAGCGACCGTAGTCATCCCATTTATCAGGGGTCGGTCGCCTGCCCTCAGGGGAGCGGTGCCTTGGTGGGGGCCTCGGCCTGCTAATCGCCTCGTCGCCTTGAGAAGGGGAGTGATACCGCGAGCGCTTCTTCTGGGCGGACTCGAGGTTATCACCCTGACGGTACCTGGACCTCATGGGTTGGCCGTTGTTGAGCCTGGATTGCAGGCCCTAGGACAGCCCAGGGGGTGGCTGCAATCCCTCAGCTGGCGTCAACCTGGTGAATACGTCTTGCTTCTCTCCCAAGCGCTTGGATACTGGCTCTTTGCGCCTCATGCGATCCCTTAGGTCTTGGGATAGGCCTCTTCTTTCATGAGCGGCGGTGGATTCTGTAGTATGGATGGAGAATGCGCCCTCCGGACCAGCTACTCCCTGCCATGCAGGCGGCTCCTGACGGGCTTCTGAAATTCGCCTTTGCACTTGTGCATAAGCATGGGCTGTCTTTCTGGCTTTTTTCTGAGCATTCCTGACGGCGGTTCGCTTCGTGCCCCCGGTTCCTTCTCCACTCTCAAAATGGAGTAACCTGGGGGTCGTTGCGACCCTGCCTATCAGGTCGTCAGGGGTAAATTCCTGGTCCAGCATGGCTGAGAAGAAAGCCGCAGTCTGTACCATCTGGGCAGGGGTGAGGTTCAGGACTGGCCTTGACTGGCTCCCCTGTCCAGCCATGGTAGCTGCTCCTTGACCCGTTGCCCCCTGCAGACTGGCCCGTCCCACACCCGGAATTGTGGCAGCAGGCGTCGTTTCGGGCGGCATGCCATACTGGGGGGCTTTGGGTGGGTTTGCCACTGAACTGGTGTCGAAAATCTCAGGCATATTCGATGGTGGATGGTTAATTTGTGTTTTTGGAATGGTTGATTTTGTGGGTAATCTCGTGAGCACAACCTAGATATTTGTACGCGATTTATAAAAATTAACGATGATGGGAGTCGACCAAGTACCACGGGTCGTCCCCAGGGTGAATTCGGTCTCATCCGTCAGCCCTCCCTGCGAGGGACTACGAAGAGTCCCTAAGGGCTTGCGCCTTCCGAGCAGGGCCCTCCGCCAGCCGAGCAGGGCCTCCAGGTTCTCCTCATGCTTTCTTCCAGGGCGCCCTAACCCCCGGCACGGGCAGGGGAGTCCGAGGACCCATCCGTCATTTCGCCTCAGGTAATGGAAAGTGGGTGGACGAGGGGAAGCCACGTGTTGTCCTCTCGTCCACGCATTCTCCTTCTCTTCTCTTCCCCCCCCCCCTCTCTCTCATGTGGGAAGGTATAAATACCCACCCATTTCCCACATAGAAGGGGTTGGATTTTCTCTCTCTAGACCCTTACTCCTAAAAACCGCCACCTAGTTCCTCACGAGCTAGGTTCATCAAGGCATTCACGGACTGACTTAGGCATCGGAGAGGGTTCCCTCGGACAACCTCCGAGGCCCTGTGCGTTGCTTGTGCAGGGAGCAAACTCATTTCGCCGGGAAGGTCCGACTATAGGAAAAGGGGAAGGAGAGATCAAGGGAAACCAAGCAAAGCGATATCTGAGCACTAAAGACCCGAATTCGCAATTCGGGTTAATTGATTCCTTAACCGGAACAATTTGGCGCCGTCTGTGGGGAAGATCTAGGTTGTGCTCACGAGATTACCCACAAAATCAACCATTCCAAAACACAAATTAACCATCCACCATCGAATATGCCTGAGATTTTCGACACCAGTTCAGTGGCAAACCCACCCAAAGCCCCCCAGTATGGCATGCCGCCCGAAACGACGCCTGCTGCCACAATTCCGGGTGTGGGGCGGGCCAGTCTGCAGGGGGCAACGGGCCAAGGAGCAGCTACCATGGCTGGACAGGGGAGCCAGTCAAGGCCAGTCCTGAACCTCACCCCTGCCCAGATGGTACAGACTGCGGCTTTCTTCTCAGCCATGCTGGACCAGGAATTTACCCCTGACGACCTGATAGGCAGGGTCACAATGACCCCCAGGTTACTCCATTTTGAGAGTGGAGAAGGAACCGGGGGCACGAAGAGAACCGCCGTCAGGAATGCTCAGAAAAAAGCCAGAAAGACAGCCCATGCTTATGCACAAGTGCAAAGGCGAATTTCAGAAGCCCGTCAGGAGCCGCCTGCACGGCAGGGAGTAGCTGGTCCGGAGGGCGCATTCTCCATCCATACTACAGAATCCACCGCCGCTCATGAAAGAAGAGGCCTATCCCAAGACCTAAGGGATCGCATGAGGCGCAAAGAGCCAGTATCCAAGCGCTTGGGAGAGAAGCAAGACGTATTCACCAGGTTGACGCCAGCTGAGGGATTGCAGCCACCCCCTGGGCTGTCCCAGGGCCTGCAATCCAGGCTCAACAACGGCCAACCCATGAGGTCCAGGTACCGTCAGGGTGATAACCTCGAGTCCGCCCAGAAGAAGCGCTCGCGGTATCACTCCCCTTCTCAAGGCGACGAGGCGATTAGCAGGCCGAGGCCCCCACCAAGGCACCGCTCCCCTGAGGGCAGGCGACCGACCCCTGATAAATGGGATGACTACGGTCGCTACTCAGATGCGGGCAGGTCAAAAATGGTGGGTAGGCCAACTAAAACCCCGCTTAACCCTGAGGTCCAAGCATACCCGATCCCGAAGATTAAAATGCCAACTGTAAAATTCGACGGAACTACCGACCCGGAAGATCACCTGGCTGCGTACGAAAGCCACATGGGCATGTACGACGCCGACGACGCAGTCTGGTGTAAGATCTTCCCCACCACCCTGGTAGGCCTAGCCCAGGGTTGGTTCAGGGACCTCCCGCAAGGATCAATCTCCTTCTTCATCGAGCTGGCGGAGATGTTCTTAGACCAGTATGCCGGAAACAAACGACGACGTCTCACCCGCTTTGACCTGATGACCCTCAGGCAGAAGAAGGGCGAAACTGTCAGGGAATATTTGAAAAGGTTCGATTTGTCGTTCCAGCAGGTGAAGGAAATTGACGACCCAACAGCGGCATATGCACTAACCAATTCCCTGCTACCCGGCGAAATGAAGAACCAGATGATCAGGGCCCAACCGGAGACCCTGGCCAAGGCCAGAAAAATCGCAGAGGGGTTTATGTTGCAGGAGGAATTCCACGGCCTGCCGGAGACCCCTGCAGGCCCCACGAGGCAGCAAGGGGGACCGCAGGGTGGACGCGGAAGAAGCGACTCCGGAAGACATAGAGCCGAGGAAGGGGATACCCCCAAAAAGGAGCGCACTGCTTATCAGCCCATATTCGACAGTTACACAGCCCTTAATAAGTCCAGGGCAGAAATCTTCGAGCTGGAAAAAGAAACCGCGAAGTGGAATCGCCCGAGCAAGCCGCGCAGTCCAAGAGGGGACCCCAAGAAATTCTGCACTTTTCACGACTGCGTAGGCCACACCACCGAGGAATGTCGTCATCTGAAAGACGAGATCGAAAAGTTGATCAGGAACGGCTGGTTGGCCAACTATGCAGCCAGGAACAAGTCCCAGAAGGAGACGCCTGAAAAGCCCGAGGGCTCGGTACAGAATCGCCTGGTAATCCATGTGATATCAGAAGATGCAGAAGGTCCAATCAGTCGAAGGGGGCAGAAAAGGCAGCTTCGTGAGCTAAGAAACCAAATCTGCTACGCTGAAAGAGCAGGAAGCCCAAAGGGAGTAACGCTGAGCATTACCCCCGAGGATGCAGGGCGGGTGGTGTACCCCCACAGCGATCCCTTGGTGCTATCCTTGGTAATCAGCAACCACATTGTCCGGAGATGCATGGTAGACACTGGCGCCTACACGAATCTGCTGTACAAAGACGCCTTCGACAAAATGGGTCTGGAGAAACGGCACCTACGACCCGCCCCAGGGTCATTATATGGGTTCAGCGGAGCGGGCGTCTTGCCCGTAGGAATCATAGACCTGCCGGTGACGTTCGGGGAAGGAGCTACTGCCAGGAATATCAGGGCGTCATTTGTTGTGGTAGATGCGAAGTCTGCCTACAACACCCTGATCGGCAGAGTCACCCTGGATGAGATTGAAGCAGCCATATCAATCCGGGCTCTCACCATAGCCTACGTCATTGACTTCGGCCTAGAAGGCAAAATACGCGGGGACCAAGAGTCGGCCAGGCAATGCTACTCCGTGGCCCTGCAGGCTCATGAGAGCGAAAGAAAAGGGAAAAGAAAAGCCGACAGCTCCCCCAGCAGAGAGGGCGAGATCCCAGCCGGTAACCAGACGTCAAACCACCTGGAACCTGGGGGAGAAAGCATGCTGGTGGACCTGGAGCCGGGGAGACAAGTCCTTGTAGGGGCTGACCTGGAAGAGTCCTACCAGGCTGAGCTGGTCGAGCTACTGAGGGAGAACAAGGATGTATTCGCCTACTCGGCGGATGAAATGCCAGGGGTCGATCCAGCGTGTATCGTTCACAAGCTGAACGTAAACGCGGACGCCCGCCCTGTAAAGCAGAAAAAGCGGAACATGTCCGCAGAAAAAGATTTGGCAATCAAGGAAGAAATCGAAAAACTTTTGAAGGCAGACTTTGTAGAAGTTTGTGACTACCCTGAGTGGCTGGCGAATGTGGTCATGGTCAAGAAATCGTCAGGCGCGTGGAGGATGTGCGTGGATTTTACGAACCTCAACAAGGCCTGCCCAAAAGACTGCTACCCACTCCCCAGAATCGATCAACTGGTGGACGCCACCAGTGGGTATACTATGCTAAGCTTCCTGGATGCCTTCTCAGGATATCATCAGGTGTACTTGTGGCAGCCGGACAGAGTCAAGTGCGCATTTATCACCAGCTCAGGCACCTACATGTACAAGATGATGCCATTCGGGCTGAAAAACGCAGGGGCCACGTACCAGCGCCTGGTCGACAAGGTGTTCGAAAATCAGAAAGGCAGAAACATAGAAGCCTATGTCGATGACGCCATTGTAAAGATTAAGGGAGACAAGGAACACCTGGAAGACCTGCGGGAGACCTTTTCCTCCCTGCGCGCCTACAAAATGAAGCTCAATCCGAAGAAATGCACGTTTGGGGTACGCTCTGGAAAATTCTTGGGTTTCTTGGTAAGTTCCCGAGGGATAGACGCCAATCCCGAGAAAGTTCAGGCTGTTCTAGACCTCCCCGAGCCAAAGACCATCAGGGACATCCAACGTCTAACAGGTCGCATGGCCGCCCTGGCACGGTTCATTGCCAGGTCAGCAGACAAGTCAACCCCGTTTTTCAAGGTGCTGAAAGGCAATAAACAGTTCAAATGGGAAGACGAGCAGAAAGAAGCGTTCGGACAATTAAAGGAACACTTAAAGAAACTCCCCACCCTGGCAAGACCGGTGGCAGGAGAGAAGCTTTTTCTTTACATCGCTGTAACCAACGCGACAGTCAGCGCAGTCATCCTAAGGGAAGAAGCAGGCGCTCAACAGCCCATATACTTCGTAAGCCACGCCCTGGGGACAGCAGAGAAGAACTACCCCATGGTCGAGAAGGCGGCCTACGCGGTTGTTATAGCAGCCAGGAAATTGAGGCCATACTTCGACGCACACCCTGTCGTGGTGCTAACAGACCAGCCCCTGGAAAAGGTGTTAGAAAAATTTGAGAAATCAGGCAGATTGCTGAAGTGGGCCATCGAGTTGAGTGGACTGGGGATAACATACCAGTCAAGAACGGCCATCAAGGCCCAAGCATTGGCCGACTTTCTGGCAGAATGCTCCCACTCTGAAGACGATAGCCCAACCTCTGGCGAATGGGTCGTATACACCGATGGATCCTCAACGGCTAACGGAGCAGGGGCGGGGATAGTGTTGACCAGTCCGGAAGGGACCGATTTTGAGCATGCTCTCAGATTTGTCTTCCCCGCCTCGAATAATGAAGCCGAGTATGAAGCAGTACTTGCAGGCATCAACCTGGCCAAGGCTGCAGGCGCAGAACGGGTCGTTCTGGCCACAGACTCCCAGCTCATCGCCAACCAAATTAATGGAGAGTACGAAGCTAGGGACCAAACAATGGCCGCGTACCTGGAGGTGGTAAAAAGGGAACTATCAGGTTTAAAGTCATACGAAATCAGACAGATCCCACGATCCTAGAATCACAGAGCGGATGCCCTGTCAAAGCTAGCCAGCTCCAGCCTGCAGGATATAAGAAGGTCAGTATGGGTGGACGTCGTCCAAGAGAAATCTACCGCCCCCTGTCCAACCGTTGGTGCGGTAGAGGAAGCAGGGCCTGAAGACTGGAGGACCCCCATCATCCTGTTCAAAAAACACGGAGTCCTACCGACCGACCCTGCACAGGAAAGAAAAACGCTAGCAAGGGCAGCATGGTTCGTCATGATAGGCGAAGATCTGTACAAAAAATCTTTCTCGTCCCCCCTGCTCAAGTGCCTGGGGGCAGAACAGGCGGCGGAGGTGCTGGACGACATCCACTCCGGGATATGTGGCCATCACATAGGAGGGAAGTCACTAGCACACAAGGCCTTGAGGGCCGGATACTATTGGCCGACCCTGCTGGCCGACGCAAAGGACTTAACCCAGAAGTGCAGAAAATGTCAGCTTTTCGCCCCCTCTATCCATGTCCCGGCTCAGGAGCTCAGGCCGATCCTGTCCCCCATCCACTTCGCTCAGTGGGGGATGGACATACTGGGCCCCTTCGCGGTAGCCACCGGGGGCAGAAAATTCTTGATCGTAGCCATTGATTACTTTACCAAATGGGTGGAAGCTGAGGCAGTGCCTAACATCACCGAGCGTGCGGTCAGGAAAGTGATTTGGCGAAACATTATCACCCGGTTTGGCTTGCCAAAAATGTTAGTGTTTGACCATGGAAGACAATACGATAATGACCCCCTGAGATTATGGTTGGAAGGTCACGGCGTTGCGGTTGCTTATTCTGCCGTCTGCCACCCTCAAACCAACGGGCAGGCAGAGGCAGCCAACAAGCAAATTTTGAATGGCCTAAAGAAAATGGTGGATGACCTCAAGGGCAGGTGGGCCGACGAACTCCCCAGCATACTCTGGTCTATCCGGACCACCCGGAAGGAGTCTACGGGCCAGACCCCGTTCGGCCTGGTGTATGGTGCAGAGGCCTTGCTACCAGTTGAGGCCAGGATCCCCTCCCTGCGCTCCTTACAATACGACCAGGCTGAGAATGAAGTAGCAATGGCAGAGGCCTTGGATCTGGTTAGTGAGCTGAGAGAAGAAGTCGGCACCAATATCGTCGCCTACCAGCAACGAATGAGGAAGGCATACAACAAAAGAGTGCATCCGCGAAATTTTCAGATGGGTGATCTAGTCCTCAGAAAGACACAGGCCGTGGGAAGATCAAGAGAGCACGGCAAACTTAGTGCTAATTGGGAGGGTCCATACCAGGTAACTCAAATCTTAGGGCCAGGCACGTATAAAATCGCCAATCTAGAGGGCCAAGAGTTGAGTGCTCACTGGAACGCAGACACCTTGAAGAAATATTATGTTTAAAGCAGAATCTTAAAGTAGTCTTCGTTTCTTTAAAATTGGCGGAGAACGGTCAAAGAATGTCGACGGCTCCGACCACCCTTGTGATAGATTTTTACGAACAAATGAAAAGATCCTCAAAGTCTATACTCGTTGCCTGTTCAAACTCGCGTTTTCACACACAAACGAGCCGGGGGGCAATAGGGGGAGGCCCCCCTGTTGCCAGAACTAAGGAAAATAGCCCCCCCAACAAAAATTCAAACGCCTCCCTGCAGGCAGGGGGCAGGCCCCCTGGACTCTGTCCAAGAGCCAGGAACAGGCCAAACGAACAAGGACTGGGGGCAAGCCCCCCAACGTTGTATAAAAACCGCATAATGCCACCCTGTCAGCCTCTGGGCAAGCGGGGGGCAGGCCCCCTGGACTCTGACAAGGAGCCAGGAACAGGCCAAACGAACAAGGACTGGGGGCAAGCCCCCCAACCTTGTATAAAAAACGCATAATGCCACCTGCCAGCCTCTGGGCAGGCAGGGGGCAGGCCCCCTGGACTCTAACCAAGAGCCAGGAACAGGCCAAACGAACAAGGACTGGGGGCAAGCCCCCCAACCTTGTATAAAAAACGCATAATGCCACCTGCCAGCCTCTGGGCAGGCAGGGGGCAGGCCCCCTGGACTCTGACCAAGAGCCAGGAACAGGCCAAACGAACAAGGACTGGGGGCAAGCCCCCCAACCTTGTATAAAAAACGCATAATGCCACCCTGCCAGCCTCTGGGCAGGCAGGGGGCAGGCCCCCTGGACTCTGACCAAGAGCCAGGAACAGGCCAAACGAACAAGGACTGGGGGCAAGCCCCCCAACCTTGTATAAAAAACGCATAATGCCACCCTGCCAGCCTCTGAGCAGGCAGGGGGCAGGCCCCCTGGACTCTGTCCAAGAGCCAGGAACAGGTCAAACGAACAAGGACTGGGGGCAAGCCCCCCCCAACCCTGTATAAAATCTCAGCCAAACTCTGGAAAACAAAAAGCAAATAATAGCAAATAATAAAAGTGCCACATGTGAACCGAGTCGCCTGATCTTTTCATTAAAATTAAAGAAAACCCGAAAAAATGGGCAAGTTACATAGCATGCAGGTCAGGAATACAAAAGGAGCCCCTATTTCCGGCTCATTGTGCCTGCACCCCTCAGGCAGGCCTAGCCATCGTCAGAGCCCGGGGAGTAGTCCCTAGGGCTGTCACGCCCTCCAATGTCGGATCCCCAGTCCCAATCGTCGGAATCTTTGAAGGGATCTGCCGAATCATCATCATCCCCACGACCAGAGGAGTAGCGCTGGCCGACACTGTCGCCGGACTCCCGGCTGCTGACATCCCAGTCCCTACCATAAGGGACTGTCTCGGTATCGTCACAGGAGCCGCAGCCAACCTTCTTCCCCAAGGGAGAAGAAGGGCCCGACTCAGAAGAAGACAGACTCGAGCAATCGGGGTCGAATTGCTCGGGGTGCAGCCATGGAAAGCATTCATGACACCCCCTGTCGAAGCAACCCCCACCCTGGAGGCAGCGCCTGAACCTTGGAGCAGCTAGAGGAGCCCTCTGTGGACGTTTGCCCGTTTTGATAAGAGCCCTCCTGAGCTTTCGGGGATGTCGGACGCGGGATCGCCGGCTACGACGCAAAATTAGAAAAGACGCCCGGGAGTACCTAAGCTTCCAACGCCCCGCAAAGCGGCGGCTCACTACGCGAGCTCCACGGCAGAAAAGCACTCTAGTAATCCACGACATTTTCTCTGAAGGAAGAAGAGAAGGTTGAAGATGAGTTGTGAAAATAGCAAGGAAACCGCAATTTATACGGAGGGTAGCCAAAGCATTAAATGGCGCCACAACCACTTTGATAGGGGGCGCGGCCAATCATCGCACCCGCACACTGCCCAAAAATCCGCTGGGAATAGAAAGCAATCATCACTAAAAGAACATTCCAACCTCGGGAACAAGCAGTGCATTAAATGCCCGAGTTCAAGAGTCAACTGCACCCCATCTCAAGAGACGCCTGCCAAGAGGAAGGCCCCGCCTCCCTCTGGCCGGCGTGGGCCAATTGATGGGAGTCGACCAAGTACCACGGGTCGTCCCCAGGGTGAATTCGGTCTCATCCGTCAGCCCTCCCTTCGAGGGACTACGAAGAGTCCCTAAGGGCTTGCGCCTTCCGAGCAGGGCCCTCCGCCAGCCGAGCAGGGCCTCCAGGTTCTCCTCATGCTTTCTTCCAGGGCGCCCTAACCCCCGGCACGGGCAGGGGAGTCCGAGGACCCATCCGTCATTTCGCCTCAGGTAATGGAAAGTGGGTGGACGAGGGGAAGCCACGTGTTGTCCTCTCGTCCACGCATTCTCCTTCTCTTCTCTTCCCCCCCCCTCTCTCTCATGTGGGAAGGTATAAATACCCACCCATTTCCCACATAGAAGGGGTTGGATTTTCTCTCTCTAGACCCTTACTCCTAAAAACCGCCACCTAGTTCCTCACGAGCTAGGTTCATCAAGGCATTCACGGACTGACTTAGGCATCGGAGAGGGTTCCCTCGGACAACCTCCGAGGCCCTGTGCGTTGCTTGTGCAGGGAGCAAACTCACTTCGCCGGGAAGGTCCGACTATAGGAAAAGGGGAAGGAGAGATCAAGGGAAACCAAGCAAAGCGATATCTGAGCACTAAAGACCCGAATTCGCAATTCGGGTTAATTGATTCCTTAACCGGAACAAACGATTTTCGAAAAATATAAATCCGGGACAGACTCCCGCGCGAGTCGCGCCACTCCCAGGCGACTCGCGCGAGAGCCTGGAAAATCGACCCCTTTTTTGTGTTTTGCTCGTTTTCTATTCTTTTCGTTCCTTACATAAAACAGCGACTTTCGCGACATATTTTCAGATTTCGATAAATACTTTTTCGACTTCGCTCAACACGTGTTAATCTATCACGTGTCATAAACCTTTTCTAAAATCACGCATATCATCGTATTTACATCTTTATTCGATTTATTCAATCATTACTAACTTGTTTGCTCGTGTTTGTAGCGATTTATTTTCATCTTTTGTTTTATTAGACTAAAACGAATTTCACATGCTAAAACAACTTTGACGTTATTAGTTTAAGATGCATTAAACGACTTAGCAACCCATTTATTTATTTTTTCTCTCACATGCTTAGGGAAAATAATCTTTGCATACCATTCAACCGTCGAACTAACGCGTGTACACCAAAAACGAACGATATCCTAGTAAAGGCCGCTAAGTGCGGGCGGGGTTGGGTGTTCTTAGTGAACTTCCCAACACGTACCCTCACCCCTTACTCAGAACCATGGTTTCCGGATGTCCGAATCCATTGGCAACGAGAGTCATTCAATACACGATATCCGATAATGTCGGTATCAGTATCATAATGCAAAGGGACGAACCCAATAAGCTCTGACATCGGAAATGGGCCGTACTTTGTATACGGCCCACTACGACATAGAGTGGGTTCGAACGAGCCCGAACTCCCACAAAGTTCGTTGGCGAATCCTACTTCGATTTAAATTTCAATTTGACCATCTCATATGGAGATTCATTCGCCGCCCGAAACCCGCGCGTGGCCGCGTCGGGGTGGACCTATGTTGATGGGAGTCGACCAAGTACCACGGGTCGTCCCCAGGGTGAATTCGGTCTCATCCGTCAGCCCTCCCTGCGAGGGACTACGAAGAGTCCCTAAGGGCTTGCGCCTTCCGAGCAGGGCCCTCCGCCAGCCGAGCAGGGCATCCAGGTTCTCCTCATGCTTTCTTCCAGGGCGCCCTAACCCCCGGCACGGGCAGGGGAGTCCGAGGACCCATCCGTCATTTCGCCTCATGTAATGGAAAGTGGGTGGACGAGGGGAAGCCACGTGTTGTCCTCTCGTCCACGCATTCTCCTTCTCTTCTCTTCCCCCCCCCCCTCTCTCATGTGGGAAGGTATAAATACCCACCCATTTCCCACATAGAAGGGGTTGGATTTTCTCTCTCTAGACCCTTACTCCTAAAAACCGCCACCTAGTTCCTCACGAGCTAGGTTCATCAAGGCATTCACGGACTGACTTAGGCATCGGAGAGGGTTCCCTCGGACAACCTCCGAGGCCCTGTGCGTTGCTTGTGCAGGGAGCAAACTCACTTCGCCGGGAAGGTCCGACTATAGGAAAAGGGGAAGGAGAGATCAAGGGAACCCAAGCAAAGCGATATCTGAGCACTAAAGACCCGAATTCGCAATTCGGGTTAATTGATTCCTTAACCGGAACAATTTGGCGCCGTCTGTGGGGAAGATCTAGGTTGTGCTCACGAGATTACCCACAAAATCAACCATTCCAAAAACACAAATTAACCATCCACCATCGAATATGCCTGAGATTTTCGACACCAGTTCAGTGGCAAACCCACCCAAAGCCCCCCAGTATGGCATGCCGCCCGAAACGACGCCTACTGCCACAATTCCGGGTGTGGGGCGGGCCAGTCTGCAGGGGGCAACGGGCCAAGGAGCAGCTACCATGGCTGGACAGGGGAGCCAGTCAAGGCCAGTCCTGAACCTCACCCCTGCTCAGATGGTACAGACTGCGGCTTTCTTCTCAGCCATGCTGGACCAGGAATTTACCCCTGACGACCTGATAGGCAGGGTCGCAACGACCCCCAGGTTACTCCATTTTGAGAGTGGAGAAGGAACCGGGGGCACGAAGCGAACCGCCGTCAGGAATGCTCAGAAAAAAGCCAGAAAGACAGCCCATGCTTATGCACAAGTGCAAAGGCGAATTTCAGAAGCCCGTCAGGAGCCGCCTGCACGGCAGGGAGTAGCTGGTCCGGAGGGCGCATTCTCCATCCATACTACAGAATCCACCGCCGCTAATGAAAGAAGAGGCCTATCCCAAGACCTAAGGGATCGCATGAGGCGCAAAGAGCCAGTATCCAAGCGCTTGGGAGAGAAGCAAGACGTATTCACCAGGTTGACGCCAGCTGAGGGATTGCAGCCACCCCCTGGGCTGTCCCAGGGCCTGCAATCCAGGCTCAACAACGGCCAACCCATGAGGTCCAGGTACCGTCAGGGTGATAACCTCGAGTCCGCCCAGAAGAAGCGCTCGCGGTATCACTCCCCTTCTCAAGGCGACGAGGCGATTAGCAGGCCGAGGCCCCCACCAAGGCACCGCTCCCTTGAGGGCAGGCGACCGACCCCTGATAAATGGGATGACTACGGTCGCTACTCAGATGCGGGCAGGTCAAAAATGGTGGGTAGGCCAACTAAAACCCCGCTTAACCCTGAGGTCCAAGCATACCCGATCCCGAAGATTAAAATGCCAACTGTAAAATTCGACGGAACTACCGACCCGGAAGATCACCTGGCTGCGTACGAAAGCCACATGGGCATGTACGACGCCGACGACGCAGTCTGGTGTAAGATCTTCCCCACCACCCTGGTAGGCCTAGCCCAGGGTTGGTTTAGGGACCTCCCGCAAGGATCAATCTCCTTCTTCATCGAGCTGGCGGAGATGTTCTTAGACCAGTATGCCGGAAACAAACGACGACGTCTCACCCGCTTTGACCTGATGACCCTCAGGCAGAAGAAGGGCGAAACTGTCAGGGAATATTTGAAAAGGTTCGATTTGTCGTTCCAGCAGGTGAAGGAAATTGACGACCCAACAGCGGCATATGCACTAACCAATTCCCTGCTACCCGGCGAAATGAAGAACCAGATGATCAGGGCCCAACCGGAGACCCTGGCCAAGGCCAGAAAAATCGCAGAGGGGTTTATGTTGCAGGAGGAATTCCACAGCCTGCCGGAGACCCCTGCAGGCCCCACGAGGCAGCAAGGGGGACCGCAGGGTGGACGCGGAAGAAGCGACTCCGGAAGACATAGAGCCGAGGAAGGGGATACCCCCAAAAAGGAGCGCACTGCTTATCAGCCCAGATTCGACAGTTACACAGCCCTTAATAAGTCCAGGGCAGAAATCTTCGAGCTGGAAAAAGAAACCGCGAAGTGGAATCGCCCGAGCAAGCCGCGCAGTCCAAGAGGGGACCCCAAGAAATTCTGCACTTTTCACGACTGCGTAGGCCACACCACCGAGGGATGTCGTCATCTGAAAGACGAGATCGAAAAGTTGATCAGGAACGGCTGGTTGGCCAACTATGCAGCCAGGAACAAGTCCCATAAGGAGACGCCTGAAACGCCCGAGGGCTCGGTATAGAATCGCCTGGTAATCCATGTGATATCAGGAGATGCAGAAGGTCCAATCAGTCGAAGGGGGCGGAAAAGGCAGCTTCGTGAGCTAAGAAACCAAATCTGCTACGCTGAAAGAGCAGGAAGCCCAAAGGGAGTAACACTGAGCATTACCCCCGAGGATGCAGGGCGGGTGGTGTACCCCCACAGCGATCCCTTGGTGCTATCCTTGGTAATCAGCAACCACATTGTCCGGAGATGCATGGTAGACACTGGCGCCTACACGAATCTGCTGTACAAAGACGCCTTCGACAAAATGGGTCTGGAGAAACGGCACCTACGACCCGCCCCAGGGTCATTATATGGGTTCAGCGGAGCGGGCGTCTTGCCCGTAGGAATCATAGACCTGCCGGTGACGTTCGGGGAAGGAGCTACTGCCAGGAATATCAGGGCGTCATTTGTTGTGGTAGATGCGAAGTCTGCCTACAACACCCTGATCGGCAGAGTCACCCTGGATGAGATTGAAGCAGCCATATCAATCCGGGCTCTCACCATAGCCTACGTCACTGACTTCGGCCTAGAAGGCAAAATACGCGGGGACCAAGAGTCGGCCAGGCAATGCTACTCCGTGGCCCTGCAGGCTCATGAGAGCGAAAGAAAAGGGAAAAGAAAAGCCGACAGCTCCCCCAGCAGAGAGGGCGAGATCCCAGCCGGTAACCAGACGTCAAACCACCTGGAACCTGGGGGAGAAAGCATGCTGGTGGACCTGGAGCCGGGGAGACAAGTCCTTGTAGGGGCTGACCTGGAAGAGTCCTACCAGGCTGAGCTGGTCGAGCTACTGAGGGAGAACAAGGATGTATTCGCCTACTCGGCGGATGAAATGCCAGGGGTCGATCCAGCGTGTATCGTTCACAAGCTGAACGTAAACGCGGACGCCCGCCCTATAAAGCAGAAAAAGCGGAACATGTCCGCAGAAAAAGATTTGGCAATCAAGGAAGAAATCGAAAAACTTTTGAAGGCAGACTTTGTAGAAGTTTGTGACTACCCTGAGTGGCTGGCGAATGTGGTCATGGTCAAGAAATCGTCAGGCGCGTGGAGGATGTGCGTGGATTTTACGAACCTCAACAAGGCCTGCCCAAAAGACTGCTACCCACTCCCCAGAATCGATCAACTGGTGGACGCCACCAGTGGGTATACTATGCTAAGCTTCCTGGATGCCTTCTCAGGATATCATCAGGTGTACTTGTGGCAGCCGGACAGAGTCAAGTGCGCATTTATCACCAGCTCAGGCACCTACATGTACAAGATGATGCCATTCGGGCTGAAAAACGCAGGGGCCACGTACCAGCGCCTGGTCGACAAGGTGTTCGAAAATCAGAAAGGCAGAAACATAGAAGCCTATGTCGATGACGCCATTGTAAAGAGTAAGGGAGACAAGGAACACCTGGAAGACCTGCGGGAGACCTTTTCCTCCCTGCGCGCCTACAAAATGAAGCTCAATCCGAAGAAATGCACGTTTGGGGTACGCTCTGGAAAATTCTTGGGTTTCTTGGTAAGTTCCCGAGGGATAGACGCCAATCCCGAGAAAGTTCAGGCTGTTCTAGACCTCCCCGAGCCAAAGACCATCAGGGACATCCAACGTCTAACAGGTCGCATGGCCGCCCTGGCACGGTTCATTGCCAGGTCAGCAGACAAGTCAACCCCGTTTTTCAAGGTGCTGAAAGGCAATAAACAGTTCAAATGGGAAGACGAGCAGAAAGAAGCGTTCGGACAATTAAAGGAACACTTAAAGAAACTCCCCACCCTGGCAAGACCGGTGGCAGGAGAGAAGCTTTTTCTTTACATCGCTGTAACCAACGCGACAGTCAGCGCAGTCATCCTAAGGGAAGAAGCAGGCGCTCAACAGCCCATATACTTCGTAAGCCACGCCCTGGGGACAGCAGAGAAGAACTACCCCATGGTCGAGAAGGCGGCCTACGCGGTTGTTATAGCAGCCAGGAAATTGAGGCCATACTTCGACGCACACCCTGTCGTGGTGCTAACAGACCAGCCCCTGGAAAAGGTGTTAGAAAAATTTGAGAAATCAGGCAGATTGCTGAAGTGGGCCATCGAGTTGAGTGGACTGGGGATAACATACCAGTCAAGAACGGCCATCAAGGCCCAAGCATTGGCCGACTTTCTGGCAGAATGCTCCCACTCCGAAGACGATAGCCCAACCTCTGGCGAATGGGTCGTATACACCGATGGATCCTCAACGGCTAACGGAGCAGGGGCAGGGATAGTGTTGACCAGTCCGGAAGGGACCGATTTTGAGCATGCTCTCAGATTTGTCTTCCCCGCCTCGAATAATGAAGCCGAGTATGAAGCAGTACTTGCAGGCATCAACCTGGCCAAGGCTGCAGGCGCAGAACGGGTCGTTCTGGCCACAGACTCCCAGCTCATCGCCAACCAAATTAATGGAGAGTACGAAGCTAGGGACCAAACAATGGCCGCGTACCTGGAGGTGGTAAAAAGGGAACTATCAGGTTTAAAGTGATACGAAATCAGACAGATCCCACGATCCCAGAATCACAGAGCGGATGCCCTGTCAAAGCTAGCCAGCTCCAGCCTGCAGGATATAAGAAGGTCAGTATGGGTGGACGTCGTCCAAGAGAAATCTACCGCCCCCTGTCCAACCGTTGGTGCGGTAGAGGAAGCAGGGCCTGAAGACTGGAGGACCCCCATCATCCTGTTCAAAAAACACGGAGTCCTACCGACCGACCCTGCACAGGAAAGAAAAACGCTAGCAAGGGCAGCATGGTTCGTCATGATAGGCGAAGATCTGTACAAAAAATCTTGCTCGTCCCCCCTGCTCAAGTGCCTGGGGGCAGAACAGGCGGCGGAGGTGCTGGACGACATCCACTCCGGGATATGTGGCCATCACATAGGAGGGAAGTCACTAGCACACAAGGCCTTGAGGGCCGGATACTATTGGCCGACCCTGCTGGCCGACGCAAAGGACTTAACCCAGAAGTGCAGAAAATGTCAGCTTTTCGCCCCCTCTATCCATGTCCCGGCTCAGGAGCTCAGGCCGATCCTGTCCCCCATCCCCTTCGCTCAGTGGGGGATGGACATACTGGGCCCCTTCGCGGTAGCCACCGGGGGCAGAAAATTCTTGATCGTAGCCATTGATTACTTTACCAAATGGGTGGAAGCTGAGGCAGTGCCTAACATCACCGAGCGTGCGGTCAGGAAAGTGATTTGGCGAAACATTATCACCCGGTTTGGCTTGCCAAAAATGTTAGTGTTTGACCATGGAAGACAATTCGATAATGACCCCCTGAGATTATGGTTGGAAGGTCACGGCGTTGCGGTTGCTTATTCTGCCGTCTGCCACCCTCAAACCAACGGGCAGGCAGAGGCAGCCAACAAGCAAATTTTGAATGGCCTAAAGAAAATGGTGGATGACCTCAAGGGCAGGTGGGCCGACGAACTCCCCAGCATACTCTGGTCTATCCGGACCACCCGGAAGGAGTCTACGGGCCAGACCCCGTTCGGCCTGGTGTATGGTGCAGAGGCCTTGCTACCAGTTGAGGCCAGGATCCCCTCCCTGCGCTCCTTACAATACGACCAGGCTGAGAATGAAGTAGAAATGGCAGAGGCCTTGGATCTGGTTAGTGAGCTGAGAGAAGAAGCCGGCACCAATATCGTCGCCTACCAGCAACGAATGAGGAAGGCATACAACAAAAGAGTGCATCCGCGAAATTTTCAGATGGGTGATCTAGTCCTCAGAAAGACACAGGCCGTGGGAAGATCAAGAGAGCACGGCAAACTTAGTGCTAATTGGGAGGGTCCATACCAGGTAACTCAAATCTTAGGGCCAGGCACGTATAAAATCGCCAATCTAGAGGGCCAAGAGTTGAGTGCTCACTGGAACGCAGACACCTTGAAGAAATATTATGTTTAAAGCAGAATCTTAAAGTAGTCTTCGTTTCTTTAAAATTGGCGGAGAACGGTCAAAGAATGTCGACGGCTCCGACCACCCTTGTGATAGATTTTTACGAAGAAATGAAAAGATCCTCAAAGTCTATACTCGTTGCCTGTTCAAACTCGCGTTTTCACACACAAACGAGCAGGGGGCAATAGGGGGAGGCCCCCCTGTTGCCAGAACTAAGGAAAATAGCCCCCCCAACAAAAATTCAAACGCCTCCCTGCAGGCAGGGGGCAGGCCCCCTGGACTCTGTCCAAGAGCCAGGAACAGGCCAAACGAACAAGGACTGGGGGCAAGCCCCCCAACCTTGTATAAAAACCGCATAATGCCACCCTGTCAGCCTCTGGGCAGGCGGGGGGCAGGCCCCCTGGACTCTGACCAAGAGCCAGGAACAGGCCAAACGAACAAGGACTGGGGGCAAGCCCCCCAACCTTGTATAAAAAACGCAGAATGCCACCTGCCAGCCTCTGGGCAGGCAGGGGGCAGGCCCCCTGGACTCTGACCAAGAGCCAGGAACAGGCCAAACGAACAAGGACTGGGGGCAAGCCCCCCAACCTTGTATAAAAAACGCATAATGCCACCTACCAGCCTCTGGGCAGGCAGGGTGCAGCCCCCCTGGACTCTGACCAAGAGCCAGGAACAGGCCAAACGAACAAGGACTGGGGGCAAGCCCCCCAACCTTGTATAAAAAACGCATAATGCCACCCTGCCAGCCTCTGGGCAGGCAGGGGGCAGGCCCCCTGGACTCTGACCAAGAGCCAGGAACAGGCCAAACGAACAAGGACTGGGGGCAAGCCCCCCAACCTTGTATAAAAAACGCATAATGCCACCCTGCCAGCCTCTGGGCAGGCAGGGGGCAGGCCCCCTGGACTCTGTCCAAGAGCCAGGAACAGGTCAAACGAACAAGGACTGGGGGCAAGCCCCCCCCAACCCTGTATAAAATCTCAGCCAAACTCTGGAAAACAAAAAGCAAATAATAGCAAATAATAAAAGTGCCACATGTGAACCGAGTCGCCTGATCTTTTCATTAAAATTAAAGAAAACCCGAAAAAATGGGCAAGTTACATAGCATGCAGGTCAGGAATACAAAAGGAGCCCCTATTTCCGGCTCATTGTGCCTGCACCCCTCAGGCAGGCCTAGCCATCGTCAGAGCCCGGGGAGTAGTCCCCAGGGCTGTCACGCCCTCCAATGTCGGATCCCCAGTCCCAATCGTCGGAATCTTTCAAGGGATCTGCCGAATCATCATCATCCCCACGACCAGAGGAGTAGCCCTGGCCGACACTGTCGCCGGACTCCCGGCTGCTGACATCCCAGTCCCTACCATAAGGGACTGTCTCGGTATCGTCACAGGAGCCGCAGCCAACCTTCTTCCCCAAGGGAGAAGAAGGGCCCGACTCAGAAGAAGACAGACTCGAGCAATCGGGGTCGAATTGCTCGGGGTGCAGCCATGGAAAGCATTCATGACACCCCCTGTCGAAGCAACCCCCACCCTGGGGGCAGCGCCTGAACCTTGGAGTAGCTAGAGGAGCCCTCTGTGGACGTTTGCCCGTTTTGATAAGAGCCCTCTTGAGTTTTCGGGGATGTCGGACGCGGGATCGCCGGCTACGACGCAAAATTAGAAAAGACGCCCGGGAGTACCTAAGCTTCCAACGCCCCGCAAAGCGGCGGCTCACTACGCGAGCTCCACGGCAGAAAAGCACTCTAGTAATCCACGACATTTTCTCTGAAGGAAGAAGAGAAGGTTGAAGATGAGTTGTGAAAACAGCAAGGAAACCGCAATTTATACGGAGGGTAGCCAAAGCATTAAATGGCGCCACAACCACTTTGATAGGGGGCGCGGCCAATCAGCGCACCCGCACACTGCCCAAAAATCCGCTGGGAATAGAAAGCAATCATCACTAAAAGAACATTCCAACCTCGGGAACAAGCAGTGCATTAAATGCCCGAGTTCAAGAGTCAACTGCACCCCATCTCAAGAGACGCCTGCCAAGAGGAAGGCCCCGCCTCCCTCTGGCCGGCGTGGGCCAATTGATGGGAGTCGACCAAGTACCACGGGTCGTCCCCAGGGTGAATTCGGTCTCATCCGTCAGCCCTCCCTGCGAGGGACTACGAAGAGTCCCTAAGGGCTTGCGCCTTCCGAGCAGGGCCCTCCGCCAGCCGAGCAGGGCCTCCAGGTTCTCCTCATGCTTTCTTCTAGGGCGCCCTAACCCCCGGCACGGGCAGGGGAGTCCGAGGACCCATCCGTCATTTCGCCTCAGGTAATGGAAAGTGGGTGGACGAGGGGAAGCCACGTGTTGTCCTCTCGTCCACGCATTCTCCTTCTCTTCTCTTCCCCCCCCCCTCTCTCTCATGTGGGAAGGTATAAATATCCACCCATTTCCCACATAGAAGGGGTTGGATTTTCTCTCTCTAGACCCTTACTCCTAAAAACCGCCACCTAGTTCCTCACGAGCTAGGTTCATCAAGGCATTCACGGACTGACTTAGGCATCGGAGAGGGTTCCCTCGGACAACCTCCGAGGCCCTGTGCGTTGCTTGTGTAGGGAGCAAACTCACTTCGCCGGGAAGGTCCGACTATAGGAAAAGGGGAAGGAGAGATCAAGGGAAACCAAGCAAAGCGATATCTGAGCACTAAAGACCCGAATTCGCAATTCGGGTTAATTGATTCCTTAACCGGAACATATGTCATGTCCACAATTTGGCGACTCCGCTGGGGATCAACTGATGAGTCACTTACCATCGGCATCCTCAGGGTGAGACTCAAAAAGAAATCGTTCGAATAGTAATGTACACGTTTTAGTTCAATGGTTCATGCATAACCCAATTCTTTCCCGGGCCGGTTACTTGTGACCGACGTCCCACTATACCACGGTGCATTCCTAAATGTGTGCACTAAAGACTTCGATGGCGGAACTCGCGTGGGTTTTACGGCAGGTTCTAAGACCAACTCGGCTTAGGAAGACCGTCCTGATTTGCGAGAAAGCTATCGTCGTTGGTATAGACCCTCTTTTCGACCGACCGAGACTTAGATTAAGAGCATACATGGTGTCGTTATACTGTTTCCATGACTACGTGCTACTTGATCTATTTATCGTCTTTTCAAAAAACCATCATTTTCAAAACTTGCATCTTTTCAAAATTATCCATTTTTCAAAACCCGGAAAGCTACCGAATTTAGGACTTATGATTTTGACTCAAAATAGGCTAATTTTAGCCGGTATGCTGTCCAAACCTTTTCAAAAATCCAAAAACTCGGCCCGGTAACGTTTTTTTTCGATTTTCAAATAACAAATAGGGCCATCCTACCCGACTTTGCTCGGTTTTCAAATCCAAATTCTCCTTTCAAAACTTTCTTCTTCTTAGGACTTCCCGTATTTAGTAGTGTCGGGTCCTGTCATAAGTTGTTAGAATCTCTAGCGTCGAAACTCCGTCGATCATACATCACAAGTTTCTACCCCATCCCAGTCCGCCTTATTTGACAAGGCACGGCCCACCTACGTAGGACAAACTCCTACAAAGGGAAATCCATTTACACAATCGAGTCCAAAGTCTGGGGATTTCACACATGGGTCTTCCTCCGAACGGGACTAGGCCCACTTTGCCAAATCCAAAGGAGGTCCACCTTCCACGAGTCACCCGTCTAGGAGTCGGTCTTCAGTCCCACTCGGGGGCTACCCTTTAGCGGAGCGATCAACCACGGTTGCTCTAAGGATCAGGTCTTACACGTGTTGTCTCACGTATCCCACTTTCGAGTCACTTAGGTGTCACACCATCTGAGTCCTGTCTGAGCCCTTAATCATCATTTGGGGGCTATTCTCCGATGGAGCGATTAATCACAGTCACTCCGAAAATCGTACCCTACACATTTGTCTTAGGAGAGTCTAACCCGAGTCAAGCTGGAGTCGTCTCTTCTCCCGCGCTATTTCCTATGCCTTGGTGAGCTTGAGTTCCAAAGCAACTTTTCTGATTACACGGTATTCTTACAGACGGGCCGCCAGTAACCAGACACCAACACAAGATGCAAGAAGCCTTGGACCAACTGACCGCCTCACTGGCTAAGATGGAGGCCCAACTGACAGCCATCAGGACCGACCAAACCGCCATTACCACCCGTTTGAGTGCCTTGGAACAAAGGACTCCTAAGGTCGGGAATGAAACCACTGGGCCCATAGCTGAACTGGTCAACGCCGTCAGTAAGCTGGAGGAACAGGTCCACCTGTCGACCAACAATTCAATCCATACGGAAAATGCTCGTTCCTATTCACCTTTAACCGACGAGCTGCCCGCTAACCTCAAGCTGACGGGCCTACCAATGTTCGACGGGACTGAAGACCCGGTATTACATATCCGGGCTTTCAAAGAATTCATGGCCATCAAAGGAGTGAAATCAACCATGTTCAAGCACCAGTTTGCTTCCTCCCTCGAGAAGCACCCGAAAGCCTGGTACTACAGGCTTGACTCCAAGAAGTACAAGACTTGGGATGAAGTGGCGACAGAGTTCGCTCGGAATTACGCCGATAATACCGATATCCAGACCACGATGCGTACTTTAGAAGTCGTGGCCCAAAATCCAACAGAGGGTTTCACCAAATACCTTCAACGTTGGCGGACTGAGAGTATTAAGTTGGTAGACAAGCCCAACGAGAAGACACTAGTGGAGGCATTCATCAATAACCTCCTACCCTCCTACCGCATCCATCTTAGGTATGCCGGCATTTCAAACTTTGCAGTGCTTACCGAAATGGGCACTAGGATTGAAGACGATCTTCGACACGATCTGGGTAAAGCTTCTACTGAAGGCTATACTGGACATCAACTCGAGTCCTCAAAAGCCGAAGACAAATGACAACATCATCCGAGAGTCTAGATTTGGTTTAAGCCCGAGTCTGAGTCCGAGTCTAGGATGTTCTATTTCCTTCACTTTCCAAGTCAAAATTAGAGTCAGAGTCAGTTGTATTCTGTCCTCCTTTTTTCAAAATTCAATAAAATCAGCTTTTTTATTTCTCATATACACTTTCCTTATGCGTTTCCGAGAACGTGATGAACACCATCATACACTATGAGCACATGCACGTGACTATTATAGGCACATCTATAATGACTGCAGGAAACCGAGCCCGTGTTTTCCTTTTACCTGTTCCATGTCTGATATAGAAAAGCCACATAACTACCCCTAGCATGAGCAGTATTGAATCCTATGACAAATATAGGTAGTCTCCTAGTTTGGGTTCAAGACGGGAGGTAAGCCCATTTCCCACCATAAACACCCATCCAATAAGACTAACAAATCCCTACCTTAGGTGTTAGTCTGACCGACAAGAAAAAAGCTGGACAAAAAAAAAAGGTCAAAAAGTCCAAATAGAAAAAAGCAAAAGGCCAAAACAAAAAAGCAGGCCATCATCATCAAAAAAAAAGAGTCACCCATGACCGAGGTTAAACGGTCAATCCGAGTGAAGAATCCCATGACCGGGGCTAAGAGGTCAACCAAAAAAAATATTCAAAAACCCATGACCGTGGTGAAAACGGTCAATTCAAAATTATCAATACTATCCAATAGGGGGAGAGATAATCAAGCTGGTCAGCTAACACCGCATCTAGCCTTCCCACATTACAGCTCTCAAGACCTTCTCGAGACCTAGGCTAAGAGACAGCCCGAAATTTTGAGGATTCAAGCTCCATAGGATACCCCTAGCCATTAGGGCCAGACATGGAAACCAGATCCCGCATTATCAAACCTACCCCGATCAAAGTTCGAGTCATTTTTACTCGACTTCCCCCTTTCCTACCGCATTACAATACCTTACCCTCGAAGTCTTAGCTCCACAAAATCAAGCTCTAGATGTCAAAACATCAAAGCCACTTACGACCTAGCACCACATTTCCAAAACATTTCAAACCAGTTACCAACCCCAAACACGGGAATTCAACTTGCAGTCGGCGTAGAACATGCCCAAATAGTTCACATCACCTCTAGGGGCTATCCCGGAGAATGCTCACAGTCACAGGATCAACATCCTAACCATTCTAGCCCTTTGATCAAGACATCATTGGGAATGCACCTAGCCTACACCATTGCTATGGCTAGTTACACACAAAGCCCTAATAAACTAGGCACCATAATATATCTTTCAATCCACTGAACTACGGCTTGGTTTTATTTCACCGCACGTGAATACGTAGACAGCCTTTCAACAGAGGCACAACCACCCACATTGACACACATTCAAAAAGCACCGTCATTCCGGTCACGACACTTTCATGTTCTCAACAGCTAGCTTTGTCGTCCTTGGGGCTTCTCTTAGGCAGAAGACCTCCATCCACTCACATAATCCAAATACTTTCAAACACTAGCCTCTTTTCTGTAGAGTGTCCTAGTACTCGGCTCAGTTGAAGACGAGAATTCGTCAGGGACTCGAACAACACCTACTTTGGGAAAATGTCCTTAAAATCAAAGGTCCAAAAGAGCACTAGTCTACAGCATTGCCACTACTAATTCCTGCAAAAAACGGTCTCCTAACAGACTGTTTCAATCCCCGAACAGCATATCGTTCCCATTTCGACTTCGACCGTGTTGCCACTTGCCTAGGTTATGGAATAGTGCAGCTTAAGAGTCTTATTATATTAGGCAGCCCACCCCCTACCAAGTCACGGTCCAACCCTTAGAGAGTCCAGTTCGTGTCTGTCAACTCGTCCTGTCACGTCCAGAGTCGAGTCTGTCGGTATACCTCTCTCTTCAAATTCTCATTTTAAAAACTTAGCCATTTGAGAAAATCCTTTTCGACAAGGTCAAATTTCAGTCCATTTAAAATTGCAAACTTCTTTTTTCACTTCTTTCAATTTTGAAAACCTATCTCCTAGCATGTGAGTTGTTTTCAGGACTTCGATTTCAAAATGAAGCGAAAATCATTTTCCCCAGCGCAAGTCAGCCTATAGGATGCTAATTGCATTTCCTGTATGCTATCTTGCTATCTGCTATTTCTGCCTATATATCTAACATTTCAGGTACCAGCTTGTGCTTCCCAAAGGAACATCAAGTTTTTTACTTCCCCAACGTGAGTCGTTATTTCGCCTAAATGTTACATACGAATTGCTATGTGTTGGCATCACACAGGTACACCCAGACTCAAGAAGGAAGTCTCCTCGCAAAAACTCCCCCGTGGAAAGCTCAGGCGACATTTTTTACTGAAAAATCAGGATGTATCTGTAAACAGATACACCCATATCTTCCAATGCAAGCTCCCGCGTAATTCTGAATCGGAATGTATCTGTAAACAGATACACCCATAGCTTCCAATGCAAGCTCCCGCGTAATTCTGAATCGGGATGTATCTGTAAGCAGATACACCCATAGCTTCCAAGGGAAGCTCCCACGCGAGTCCAAGATGGGATGTGTTTGTAAACAGACACACCCATAGCTTCCAAGGCAAGCTCCCACACAACTCCAAGATGGGATGTGTCTGTAAACAAACACACCCAAGACTTCTTAGGCAAAGTCCCCGCGACATTATTGGCATCTATCCAGGTATGATTTCTATCTTATGGCTGGCGAGCCCTTCACGCAAGTCTAATGGACTATAAACGACCCGATCGGAAGTCTGCCAAATCTTAATCCTCGATTGGCCCGGTAGCTACTCTGACTTTCGCGTTGTCCAAGCCTCAGTCAGAGTGGGGGCTCTGTAGACACCCACGTTTTGACCGCCAGGTGTCTATAGTAGTTTCCGCCAAACACCCGATGATGATCGGACGCGAACATGCTTTAATGGACACGGATATGGGCTCCAAATCATGGACATTTGGTTTAGGCTTTTTACGGGGTACAAATCTCACAAAACCAACCTCAAAATCAGGTCCAGTGGGTCGTTTTGAGTCAAATAAAACTAATTTGGGTCGAATCCGGCACCAGGGGCAAAACCGTCTTTTAGCGACCGAGTCAAACCCGGTCAAAGATATTTTTCCGAGGTACATGGAACAGCCGTGACACCTCAACAGTTCGGCCTAGGCTCAGATACTACAAAATATCAGCCTCGAAAATATTAAACAAATCCATTCAAGGATAGAATTCGATCTCAAGTAGGAATTCTATCCGAAAACCAAATCAATTCACCGATCGAGCATCAAAGTACTCGGCCAACCCCATTTCAGCCGAGATACTTGGCTTCCTCACCAAGGAACGGAACTCTCGTTCCCTTCAAACTCTTACGTTTCCTATCCAAACCGGTGTTTCTTGTCACTTAAGCAAGAATACTTCTCCTAGCTCCTATCGAGGACCTCACCTATAAATAGGACCCTCCGGTCACACATTATTCATCTATCAATTATTGACATCTACGAATTATCAATCAACTATTTCCCGTCGAATTCGCCAACTATTCCCATACATTACAGATCTACGGCATACATCCAAAAATAGCATCAAAATACCGACAACCCGACGAATCCGTCCCCGAGTAGCCGGCCGAACCCGTTAGCCTACACGTCCAAACACACCACCCGAAACTCATCCACGTCGTCTCGACGCTCCCGTGCCTAAGCCACTTCCGACGAGCTCCTTTCCGAGAAAACAAAGCATGTAAGTTGAGGGTGTAAAATCAAACCCGATTCTTCCTCTTTCTCTTCCTTTTTCACGTTTTTTTCGTTTATTTTTTGTCGTGTCATCGGTCTATTTTTTTTTACGGGTCGTTCGTCGCATATTTTTTCATATCTCTAGTATCGGAATTACAAAAATATTTTCATAAAACGAAACGTTCTTAAAATACGATATCGATTCTTTAATCGAATGTCGTATCTAACAAGAACTAAATTAAATCTCGTTGATCGTTACATCTTTTTTAAACAAAATTCGACGATTTTTACGCGGAGAGAATTAACTTTTTTTCTTTCCGTTCAAACTCTTTTCAAAACAAACTTTACAAAACTTTTTCTAAAAATCATTCCAACTATTTGATATCGATTTCATAATCGAATATCGGATATGACGAATATCGAAAATATAAATCGAGTATAAATTAATCCATATTTGTATGCGATTTATAAAAATTAACGATTTTTGAAAAATAAAAATCCGGGACAGACTCCCGCGCGAGTCGCGCCCCTCCACGGCGACTCGCGCGAGAGCCTGGAAAATCGACCCCTTTTTTGTGTTTTGCTCGTTTTCTATTCTTTTCGTTCCTTACATAAAACAGTGACTTTCGCGACATATTTTCAGATTTCGATAGGTACTTTTTCGACTTCGGTCAACACGTGTTAATCCATCACGTGTCATAAACCTTTTCTAAAATCACGCATATCATCGTATTTACATCTTTATTCGATTTATTCAATCGTTACTAACTTGTTTGCTCGTGTTTGAAGCGATTTATTTTCATCTTTTGTTTTATTAGACTAAAACGAATTTCACATGCTAAAACAACTTTGACGTTATTAGTTTAAGATGCATTAAACGACTTAGCAACCCATTTATTTATTTTTTCTCTCACATGCTTAGGGAAAATAATCTTTGCATATCATTCAACTGTCGAACTAACGCGTGTACACCAAAAACGAACGATATCCTAGTAAAGGCTGCTAAGTGCGGGCGGGGTTGGGTGTTCTTAGTGAACTTCCCAACACGTACCCTCACCCCTTACTCAGAACCATGGTTTCCGGATGTCCGAATCCATTGGCAACGAGAGTCATTCAATACACGATATCCGATAATGTCGGTATCGGTATCATAATGTAAAGGGACGAACCCAATAAGCTCTGACATCGGAAATGGGCCGTACTTTGTTACGGCCCACTACGACATAGATTGGGTTTGAACGGGCCAGAACTCCCACAAAGTTCGGTGGCGACTCCTACTTCGATTTAAATTTCAATTTGACCATCTCATATGGAGATTCATTCGCCGCCCCAAACCCGCGCGTGGCCGCGTCGGGGTGGACCTATGTCCTGTCCACAATTGTCTTAAACTAAGACCACGCATTTATAAGTCGCCACTCTATTATAGTTGAGTAGCCTAGTTGGAGACCGAAGTTTGATTTGTTTGAACTAAGTTCTCGAAGGTAGTTTTTAGTATTTTCCTAGTGAAACTCTAGCCGTCTACACTAATCCTATCCATAACGCCTTTTTGAATATTTTTTTTATTATCGATATAATTTTGTTGCAGGTTGGCAAATGTTTTATGTTTTCTTCGGAAAACTCATTTTTATTATATTGGTTCGATACGTGAAGTTTTTCACCGAAAACTTATTTTCATTATAATGTTTTACTGTTTTCCGTTTTCTTACTATTTTTCTATAATAGTAATTACAGTTTTAAAATCATGTTATACGGCTGGGAGAACGTTGACGTTGCTCCCCACTGATTGTGGCTGTTATGTTTTAACATGGCAGGTATACGTGTTCCGGGTGTGGGCTAGCGAGCAGTGTGGATCCTGCTTGTTTAGTTTAATAATTATGTCTTATGGATTGTTTATACCCCTTTTGTGGATTGTTTTAAATTTTGGTCATTTTATTTTAGGTCTATTGTTTGACTTTACCATTTTAATTTTTACTCAGACATAGTTACAGTGTGTTTTAATCCCGACTCAACAATGTTTCCGTCACTGTATCACGTTAGATTTTTCTAGGGTATTACAGGTTTTTATTGTGCAAAGTGGGCTTGCCTCCCGTCTTGAACCCAAACTAGGAGACTGCCTAGGTTTGTCATAGGATTCGATACCGCTCCTGCTAAGGGCAGCTATGTGGGTTTCTATACCAGACACGGAACAGCTAAAGGAAAACACGAGTCTCAGTTTCCTGTAGTCGTTATAGATGTGCCTATAATAGTCATGTGCATGTGCTCACAGTGTATGATGGTGTTCATCATGTTCTCGAAAACACACAAGGAAAGCATGTATGAGAGATTAAAAAAGGCTGATTTTGTTGAATTATAGAAGAGGACAGAATGCAACTGACTTTGACTCTGATTTGGACATTAGGATGTAGGGTATCCTAAACTCGGACTCAGACTTAGACTCGAATCAAATCCGGACTTTCAGATGCCCGGTTGATTGTTTCTTTTTTTTGGTAAGGTCCTTGATTGGAGAGAACGACAGGTGCCACGACACGCCTAAACTCGGCTTTGCGCAAATGCAAGAGAGGGAGTCAAACTAGACACAGCTCGGGGTGACGGGATGACAAAGACTCTTAGATTAGGATATTCGAACGTTGACCTAGGCAAAGTAACGACCGCGAATTAGACTCGAGCTGCAAAAGGATGAGTCCGAAAATGGAGCGACCGTGTTTGACCGCGTCACGTGCTCGGACCGACTGGGGTGACCTAACCCTAGGTGACTCGACATAGGGTACTATCTAGGGTAACCGTGGTCGATTGCTTGGGTGAAGGATGGCCCCCAAGTTAGACTAAAGACTCTGATAGGACTCAGATGGTGTGACATCTAAGTTACTCAAAAGTGGGGTATGTGTGATAACACGTCTAAGACATGACCCTTAGAGCAACCGTGATTGATCGCGCTGCTGAAGGGTAGCCCCCGAGTGGAATTAAAGACTTTGTTAAGACTCGAGTGTCGAACGAGTGACCCTTATACGTAAGGATCACAAACCTTTTGTTGTAGGGCTATGCCTTGTAAAAGGTCGACTCGGCCTCGAGGAAAGGCAGACGGAGTAAGGGAAGAAATTTGCGATGTAGGATCGGCAGAGTTTCGACGCTAGAGACCCTTGGCTTGACTCTAATAAGAATGACCCCGTGATTAGGGTAGACCCTTAAGTTAAAGAATTCTTGAATTGGAATGACTCGACTAACGGATAACGAAAGATGGGCGAGATTCCCTTAGGAAAGGTCGCGGGGACCATCCTGCTAGAGGGAAAGATCGCGTGGGGCTTTCTAGTTAGGACTCGAGTGTTTAGACGAACCTTCCATTTACGAGTGTATGACCCGTGTTGGTTGGTTATGCCTTCGACAAATTAGGCGGACTGGGATAGGGAGGAAACAGGTGATGTAGGATCAACGGAATTTCGACGCTATAGACGTTCGACAAATTATGGAAAGACCCGACACACGGATAACGGTAGGTCCTAGAATAAGGAAGGTTTTGAAAGGGATTGACTTCCTAAAATAAGGAAGGGTTTTTTTTTTGAAAAGGATTGAATTCCGAGAAAATCGGAAGACAGTCCAGACTTTTGAAATTGGCAAAAATGCCGTCGGGCTCGAAGTTTTTTGAAAGTTCGAAATTTTTTGAATTTTGAAACGGGTAGCATACCGGCTATAAATAGGCTATTTTGAATCAAATCGTAAGTCTAAATTTCGGTAGCATTCCGGTTTTTTGAAAAGTCGAATATTTGGAATTTTGAAAATTTGAATATCGAAAATAAATTTCCGAAAATTTGAAAATCGAAAATAAGATCCCGAAGATTTGAAAATCGAAGACGGTATCTCGGAGAATTGAAAATCGAGAACGGTATCTCGAAGATTTGAAAAACGAAACGGAATTTTGAAGATTTGAAAATCGAAATGGATTTTTATGAAATTTGAAAATTGAATGAGGATCGGAAACTCGAATATTGAAGCATGCCGGCTAGAAAATAGGCTTGTTTTGAGTCAAATCTTAAATCTAAATTTCGGCAGTATTTTGATTTTTGATAATTGGATATTTTTGAAAAGATATATTTTTTTTGAAATAACGGTTTTTAAAAACGACATGGAAACCAAATAGCACATACTCACGTAAGCATTATGATGACAACATCTATGGTTTACACTAAGTCTCAGTCGGTCTAGATATGGTCTATACCAGTGCGCATAGCCTTTTCGAGAATCGGGACGCACTACAAGAAAATTGTGCGAGGGCGACTGACTGGTTGCGTCTTGAACGGGGGACGCCAAATTAGCGACCACGAATTAAACCGGGCGACCGTTTCCGATCGCTAAATTTAGCGACCGATGCGTGCTTGAATACGGAAACAGACCAAGGAAGTAGCCTTCTAGGCGACCGACTGTTGTCGCAATTGAGACGCCAGGCGACCGACAGTGGTCGCAATTTAGGACGCGGGCGACCATTATCGGTCGCAGAAGTTGGTCGCTTTTTTGACCCCAAAAATCAGTCTTCATCAGACCCCCCCCCCCCCATTTCGATCTCCAATTCTAAAAAAAAAACCCTCTTACTTCCCTCTACCCAAAACCGACGCACCCCCTCCCCAAATCCCTATCAATTTCCTATACTCTCCATTATTAATGTTTGTTTTTCTTTTCTATTAAGTTCAATTTATTAATTTTATGCTTTGTTATTGTTAATTTTTATTAGGTTGAATCAATTTGATATTTTTGGTGAATTAGGTTGAATCATTTACTTGAACTTTTTTAATTATTGAGTTTGATTTCATTTTTAATGCTTTTAGGTTGCTAAACAAGTTACCATGTTAGTTTGCCCAAGATTGATTAAGTAGATTGTTAGTTAGCCTTAGATTAGGGTTTAGTGATTGGTATTATGATGAATTTTGTATTTTGGGAGAATATTAGGTTTAGGATTAGGAAATTGATTGTGGAAATATGATTTGAGAAAATCAATGATTTGGGTTACGGATGAAGATGATGAAGGGAAGTGATTATTGGAGTTTTCAATGTGTAAGTGAAGGAATGGAGATTGGGATATAGTAATAGTAATAGATGTAGAGTAGAGTTTGAGTAATTGAAGGAATCTTGATGATTTGGGGAAAATTTATGAGATGCTCATATTGCTCGTACTTGGAATTGCAGAATGCCAAGTAATTATCAAAGAATTTTACCTATCTATTAAGGGCAAATGACCATCTTAAGTGGGTTATTACCAACAACATGACGTACATTACTACTTGATGATGATTCTTCCTTCTTCATCTTCATTGAAAACATTAACTCTACAATGATATATATGCTCTTTAATTTTAGTTCACTAAAAAAGAGTGAAAACTAATTACATATATAAACTAAGTATATATATGTCCATTTTAAAAAAAAAATACAAGGAGACTTTTTGTGCCACACACTTAGAACAAAGAGATGAGAAGAGTACAAATTGAATTTGGCAATTTTAGGGGTCAAATACAGTACACTAGAGATCTAACAGTGCTGTCTTGCAAGAGGTTGAAAATAATTAATGTGAGAAGATCAAAGACAATGGAGTATTATTATTATAGTGAAATTTGTAGGGAATTTAGTGGGTTTTAGGAAACAAACAGGCTAAGATGACCTTGTGATTAAGCATGCAACATGGGATTATTAAAGTACTGCGGAGTACCGCATATATTCAATCAATGTTGCAATTTGAGTGAGACAAATTGGTAAAAAAAATTCTACATTTAACCATTTAGCCCCTCATACGACAAATTGGTTTGTGAACCTTTTCTTTTCTTTTTTGGCCTAAATGGTTAAATGTAGGAATTTTTTTTACCAATTTGGCTTGAGTCTTTTTTTTTTTACCAAACTGTCATAGAAGTCTCTTTTTGTTTTTTACCAATATCGTCATTTGGCCCCGAGTTTAAGTTTGGTAATAGGATGTTTTGTAAATATATTAGGTTTATAATTAGGAAAATGAAAGTATATATATAAATTATAAATTGAGCGGATGTTATTAGGTTAAGTCAACTTGAAATTACGAATTCTAATATAATTGTTCGTTGTATAATTTATTCTTAGATAAAAAATGAAGAGAAATGACCGAAAATGGATGTATGAGGGAAGACATGATAAGAAAAGATGTCCCTCTGTTGAGTGTTTAAAGGGTGTACAAGTTTTTTTGGATTTTGCTAAAAACTCATTTGACTACGCGTCGAAAGGTGAAGTTAGGTGTCCTTGTACTAAATGCAAGAATCTTAGATTTGTTGATCTTATTGTGGTTAAGGAGCACGTGATCTTGTAGACACCCACATTTTGACCGCCAGGTGTCTATAGCAGTTTCCGACAAACACCCGATGAAGATCGGACGCAAACGTGCTTTAAATACTCAGAAACGGGCTCAAAATCATTGGCATTTGGCTTGGGCTCATTATGGAGTACATTATCTCACAAAACCAACCTCAAAATCAGGCCCAGTGGGTCGTTTCGAGTCAAATAAGACTAATTTGGGTCGATTCCGACACCGGGGGTAAAACCGTCTTTTTGCGACCGAGTCAAAACCCGGTCAAAGATTTTTCCGAGACACGTGAGTCAGCCGTGACACCTCACACGGCTGATTCCCACTTTAATCCTACAAAAAATCAACTTTTCAAAATATTAAACAAATTCGTTTAAGGATAGGATTCGATCTCAAGTAGGAATTCTATCCGGAAACCGAATCGGATATCGACCGAGCATCAAATACTCGGCCAAGACACCCAAATCAGCCGAAATACTCCTCAAATAAGCCGAGGTTTTGGCTTCTCAACCAAGCAACGGAATTTGCATTCCTTTCGAACTCTTACATTTCCTATCCAAAAACCGATTTAAACACCCGACCGAGTGCAAACACTCGGCCGAGTAAGCTACAACCAGCCGTGTCCCCTTTCTTCTTTGACAAGAAAGCGGAATTCTCATGCCTTACAACTTCCACGTTTCCTATCCTAAGCGGTAGTTCAAACTCTCCTAGACAAGGTCGGGAATTTCCTATAAATAGCCCCTTGCATACAACACTTTCAAGGACGAAAAAAAGATATTCAAAAACAACGACATCAAATCATTAGCATCCCTACACACCAAATACACATCCAAAAATTAACATCGACAAACCGATAATATTCCCGAAGGAAAACCGGTCCATTTAAACCCGAAACCCTTCACCCGAAACTCGTCCAAACCGAGCCACCACCTCACCGACGTACACTCGACGCTCTTGTGCCCAAGCCGCATCCCGACGAGCCCCGATCCGAGTAGACTAAAGCATGTAGGTTGAGGGTGTAACAAAACCCGACTTCTCCTTTTTCTTCTCTTCTCCTCCTTCGCGTCGGTCCTTTTATTACGGGTCATCGTCGTCATTTTTTTTTATTTTCTTCTAATATCGGTAATATCAAAAAACTATTTTCATATAACAATATTCTTAAAAATATGATATCGATTTTCTATAATCGAATATTGTATCAAAAAGAATTATATTATGATCTCGACGATATTAAAAATCGTTACATCTTTTTTATTCAAACTTCTTTTTTACAAAACCTTTTTTAAATTCATTCCGAATACTCGATATCGGCTTCATAATCGAATATCGGGTACGACGAATATCGAAAACATAAATCGAGTACAAATTAATTCATATTTTGTACGGGATTTATCAAAATTAGCAATTTCGAACAAAAAATAAAAAACCGGACATACCCGCAAGCGAATCGCGCCATGCCCAGGCGACTCGCGCACGAGCCTGAAATCCGAGACGTTTTTTTAGCTTTTTCATTCGTTTTATTTTATTCTTCTACGAAACGATTTTAAAACTTATATCTTTTCTAAAACTATTCGAAATATTTGATATTAATTTCGTAGTTAATTATCAAATATAACGAATATCGAAAATATTAAATCGAGTACGAATTATGCAATATTCATACGCGGTTTAATAAAAACATCGAGTTTTCAAAAACCGTCTTCAAAAATCAGACCGACACGCGACTCGCCGGCATCCCGGGCGAGCCGCGCGGCCGGCTGCCTCGACGCCCCTTTTTCTGGTTTTTTTATTATTTTTCGAACTTTGTTTTTTATACAAAACAGCGTTTTAACGATATTTTTCAGATTTCGATTAATATTTATTTTCTCGTTCTCGTATATTTATTTTATTTGCTATATTATTTTTACAAATTGATACTAACTCGTTTGTTCATCTTTTGTAGCAAATTCATCTTTTTCATCTTTTGTTTTATTATACTAAAACGAATCTCACATGCTAAAACAACTTTGACGTTAATTTTAGTTGCATTAAACCGACTTAGCAACCCATTCAATTCCTCGCATGTTTAGGAAAACAATGTTTGCATATCATTCATCGTATTACTAACGCGCGTATTAAAAAATCATTCGATATCCTAGTAGAGGCCGCTAATGTGCGGGCGGGGTTGGGTGTTCTTAGTGAACTTCCCAACACGTACCCTCACCCCTTACTCAGAACCGTGGTTTCCGAATGTCCGAAACCATTGGCAACGAGAGTCATTCAATATACGATTAACCGCTCAAGTCAGCATCTATATCGATATGCAAAGGGACGAGCCCAATAAACTCTCACATCGGAAATGGGCCGTATTTTGTATACGGCCCACTACGACATAGAGTGGGCTCGAACGGTTCCGAATAACCATAAAATTCGGTGGCGACTCCAACTTCGATTTAAATTTCCATTTGACCATCTCATGGAGATTCATTCGCCTCCCCAAACCCGCGCGTGGCCGCGTCGGGGTGGACCTATGTCATGTCCACAATTTGGCGACTCCGCTGGGGATTAGCTGATACGTTACTGACCTTCAGCATCCTCAGGGTGAGACTCGAATAGAAATCGTTTGACTAGTACAATACGCGTTTTAGTTTTACGGTTCATGCATAACCCCATATTTTCCCGGGCCGGTACTGGTGACCGACGTCCCACTATACTATCGATGTAGTCCAAATTGGATATGTCGAAGGTGTCCATTAGCCGATTCGTATGGGTTTTACTGCAGGTTCTAAGCTCAACTCGACTTAGGAAGTCCGCCCTGATTCTCGATAGGATGTGTACACTGGTATAGACCCTTTCAGACTGACCGAGACTTAGAATTAGAGCATACATGGCGTCGTTATACTGTTTCCATGACTACGTGCTACCTGATTTACAAGTCGTCTTTCAAAAACCGTCATTTTCAAAATTGCATCCTTTTCAAAATATCCAATTTTCAAAACCCGGGACATATACCGAATTTAGGATCCACGATTTTACTCAAAATAGCCTATTTTTAGCCGGTATTATGCCCATTTCAAAACTCGAAAATATTTTCGAACTTTCAAACCCGCTCCCCGGTCCGCCTTTCCGTTTTCTTTTTCGAAAAAATGGGCCGGACTTCTCTCCCGATTTTACTCGGGCTTTCAAAAATATCAATTTTGCAAACTTCTTGTTCTTAGGACTTCCCGTATTTAGCAAGTGTCGGGTCGTGTCTTAAGTCATCAAGGTCTTCTAGCGTCGAAACTCCGTCGATCTTATATCACGGATTTCCTCCCTATCCCAGTCCGCCTTATTAGACTAAGGCAAAGCCCACCTACGTAGGACATACTCCTACAAGGGTCGGCCCGTCTACACAATCGAGTTTAGAAGTCTGGGGAATGTCTCACGTAAACCTCCTTTCGAGCAGGGCCCAGCCCACACAGCTGGATCCTAAAGGAGGCTCACCTCTCACAAGTCATCCGTCTAGATGTCTTTTCCGAGTCATTTCCTCTCTAGTTTCCCTTTTCCTTGCTCGGGATGTACTTTAGTTCTACGATTTGGGTTGGTCTCTGATACGTGGTATTCTCGCAGACAGGCCGCCTCACACTTGAACCATGACTAAGGACTCAATTGATCAACTGAACACCGCATTGGCCAAGATCCAAGAACAGCTCGACCAAATCAGGGGCGACCAGATCGCCATTGTAGCCCGGGTTAGTGCCATAGAACAGGACAAGCCAAAGGGTGAAGATGAAGCTCATGGGCCTTTAGCCCAATTGACTAGCGCAGTCCTCAAACTGCAAGAGCAAGTCCATTTAAAGACCCACAACTCGATCCATACGGAGAATGCCCGAACCTAATCTCCCCTGACCGATCAACTGCCTGCCAATCTCAACTTGACAGGCCTCCCAATGTTCGATGGAACCGAAGACCCGGTATTACATATCCGGGCCTTCAAGGAGTTTATGACCCTAAAAGGAGTCAAATCGGACATGTTCAAACATTTGTTTGCCTCCTCGCTAGAGAAGCACCCAAAAGCTTGGTTCTATAAGCTCGACGCCAAGAAATACAAAACTTGGGACGATGTCGCAACGGAGTTCGCCCGAAACTATGCGGACAATGCGGAAATCCAGACAACCATGCGTACTCTGGAGGTCATGGCCCAAGAGCCAAAGGAGGGTTTCACCAAATACCTCCAAAGGTGGAGGGCCGAAAGTGTCAAGCTGGTCGACAAGCCCAGCGAAAAAGTATTAGTGGAGGCCTTTGTGAAAAATCTCCTCCCATCTTACCGGATCCATCTCCGGTACGCTATCATACCCAATTTCGCCACCTCAACCGAAATGGGTACGAGAATCGAAGACGACTTAAGGTTAGAGAGCCTTACTAAGGCCTCTACAAAGGGCTATCAAGGAGCCAGTTCATCTTCCGGTAAGCCCGCAACTACAAGTGCGGCCCGAAGCATCTTTGACGAGGTTAATTTGCTAGACACCTCGACCAAAAAGAACACTCCAGCCCGAGTATTCACGGACATAGGGACTACTTATGCCGACGCCTTACAAAGGCTATCTTCTAAAGGCCTAATTCAGCCCATAGGCCCAATGCCAGAGGTCCCTGTCGAGAATCGGTCCAAAAGCTACAACGCACAGGCCTATTGCCGCTATCACCAAGGCAACGGGCATGACACCGAAAAATGCTGGAAATTAAAGCATCTCATTCAAGATCTGATCGAGAGTGGGAAGATACCGTTACCCAGCGACAAGCCCAGTAACAAAAACAACCCTCTTGCTACTCACGCCATTTCTCCTAGAGAAATAATCGATTGTACTCATCTCATTTCCCCTTTCATTCCCCAAATCAACGGGATATGGAATGACGATGAAGACGATGTTTATCTGACCAAGGGGGAGACTGTCCCCATCACGGCCGAAGAGATCCGGAAGGCCAAAACCAAGGCCCTGGCCGGTACTCATGTCATCACGACCGGATCTTCAACCCCGGGATCCACCACTGAGCCCGCCAAGACGGACTCCATACTCGAAGAACCAGACGCTAACACGGCCCTAGTCAAGCAACTGAAGAGGGTCCGAACTGATCTTACCATATGGCAGCTTCTGGTCAGTTCTCAAGAACATCGGGCAGCACTTACTAAAGCTCTCGATGAGATCAAGGTGGACTCGTCGGTTACACCTGCTGAAATGGTAGTCCCCATCCTGCCTCACCTCAAAGGCAAGTCCAAAGAAGAAGGCCCGCTTATCACCTTCTCTGAGTCCGATCTACCACCATTTGGGGCTACCCACAACCTAGCCCTATATATTACGGTGATTTGCCGAGGCAAATATCTACCAATGACCCTAATCGATGACGGGTCAGCTGTAAACGTCCTTCCTTTAAGGACTGCTAGGGCTCTCGGCATTACCGAGACCGACTATCTTCCTACTGCACAAACTATCCAGGCCTTTGACGGAAGCTCGAAGTCAGTTGCTGGGGCTGTCAGACTAACCATCATAACCGGCCCAATTGAAAAAGAACTAGAATTCCAAGTGATCGATGTCACCTCATCGTTCAATCTGCTACTTGGAAGGCCTTGGATCCACGCAGTCAAGGCCGTATCTTCCACTTTTCATAGAAAGGTCAAGTTACCTTTACAAGACGGGGTCATCACACTTGAAGATACTCCAATAGCCGTGTCAAGCTGCAACACGGCCGGTTCAATCGACCCACGAGGATTCAATTTCGTGGGAATGATCGATGAAGAATATCTTTTTAGGCCCTATTTCACAACCAGCATCGACAAAATGCTGCAGAACTTGGGTTACTTACCGGGGGCTACTTCAAGGCTTGGTCTCCCGGCGGGCAAGATCATCGATGTCTTAAATAATGAAGAGCCGAAATTCGGTTTAGGGTATGCCTTAACCCCAGAAAACGTGGTCCGGGCCGGCATCCAAAAGGCCTGCGACATTTTCAAGGATACCCACTTGGGCCCCTGCAACCAGCCAGACGGGCCTGAGTTTCGTCACTCCAGTATTCGGAGCTGTCCAGACGGGTCTTTACCAGCCCACTATAACTTATCCTGAGGTCAATTTCATCCCAAATGATATCTTCACTCTCATCCAGGCCGAATCGAAAGAAGATTCAAACCAAGCTGAGCCCATGCTGGGGCTCTTGTTCGGGGAAAGCAAGATAATCCCTACCCCTAAGGAGGAATTAGTCAACTTGATCCTCCATAGCAATAAATTCGATCCGACCAAGCTGATCTCTGAAGTAGGCGCTGACACTGGAAAGCGGGCTTGGAGGAAGACAATCAAATGGACCGACAGCGAGGGCCGAGTCTACAAGCTCACTACCGGCGAAGGAGACATGCAAGACGACGAGTCCGAATCCGAGTCTGAGTCAGAGTCAGAGTCGGAGTCTGAGTCTAAGTCTAGAGGGTCCAGTACTAGGGTCGAGTCTGTAACCCCTTTTCCTTCGATCATTCCTCTGGGAGACTCGGAGTCTGTCCCGAGAGCACTCCCCATACCGCCTCTGACCAGCGATCAGATGGCAGCTCTCTTCGAGCTATTTTCAAAACTTTCTATCAATAATAACGATAACCGTTCTGCTTACGACTTGTCTTATTTTCAAAACATTTTCAAAAACTTTACTAGCAATGACATTGAGAAATCCGACGAACAGGTACCACTACCTCAGCATCTAGTCGAGCAACTTGAACAAAGGGAGTCCCGAGATCCGGTGATCGAAGAAACCAATTCCATCAATGTAGGAACCCCTTTAGAGCCTCAGATGCTTAAGTTAGGTTTATCCCTAGACCCCGAGGAGAAGCAACAATTTACGGAGCTCCTCCACGAATTCAAAGACGTCTTCGCATGGTCCTACAAGACATGCCGGGAATAGACCGGGAGATAGCCGAACACCGTATACCCATCAAAGACGGGTATAAGCCGGTAAAGCAAAAACTCCGAAGAATGAGGCCCGAATGGTCTCTCAAAGTCAAAGAAGAAGTCGACAAGCAATTCAAAGCGGGCTTTATCCAAGTGTCTGAATATCCAGACTGGGTCGCAAATATCGTGCCGGTACCCAAGAAAGACGGAAAGGTACGAGTTTGTGTAGATTTCCGGGACCTTAATAAGGCCAGCCCAAAGGACGATTTCCCGTTGCCACACATCGACATACTGGTGGACAACACGGCCGACCATGCCCTTCTATCCTTTATGGACGGGTATGCCGGATACAATCAGATCAAAATGGCAAAAGAAGACATGAGTAAGACCACCTTCACCACACCTTGGGGGACTTACTGTTACACCGTCATGCCATTTGGGCTTATCAACGCTGGTGCCACTTATCAACGGACCGCCACTACCTTATTACATGACATGATGCACAAAGAAGTGGAAGTCTATGTGGACGATATGATAGTCAAATCCAAAGAACGAAACGGGCATATTCCGGCCCTTAGGAAGTTCTTCACCCGACTACGCAAGTATAACATGAGACTAAATCCTCAAAAATGCAGCTTTGGGGTAACATCGGGTAAACTATTGGGCCATATCGTCAGCCAGCGCGACATCGAGGTTGACCCAGCCAAAATCAAAGCCATTACCGAGATGCGGCCACCTAAAACCGAAAAGGAAATTAGGGGGTTTCTCGGGAAAGTCCAATATATCAGCAGATTCATTTCGAAGCTAACCATGGTATGTGAGCCCATTTTCAAAAAACTGAAGATAGGAGAACGGGTACTGTGGGACGAAAAATGTCAAACAGCTTTCGATAAAATCAAGGAGATTCTGTCATCTCCACCGGTATTAATGCCACCTCAGCACGGTCTGCCTTTGTCGTTATACTTGACAACGACTGAGACAGCCATGGGGGCTATGCTAGCCCAGACAGTCGACTCGGAAGAACGAGCCATTTACTACATCAGTAAAAAGTTTCTGGAATACGAATGCAAGTACACGATGCTCGAAAAGACGTGTCTAGCTCTAGTTTGGGCCACTAAAAAGCTCCGACATTACATGCTTAGCCACGAAGTGCACATACTATCAAGAATGGATCCAATCAAGTATCTGTTCGAAAAGCCCATCCTCAATGGTAGAATATCTAGATGGACTTTAATGCTAGCTGAGATCGACCTCAAGTTCGTACCATTAAAAGCCATCAAGGGTCGGGTAGTAGCCGAGTTCCTCGCCGATAGCCCGGTACCTGAAGGAGGACATACCGATACTTGGGCCTTCCCTGACGAAGATATATTCCATACCGACACAGAAACATGGGATCTATATTTTGATGGAGCATCCAACTTTCGAGGATTTGGTGTCGGGATTTTGCTGATCTCACCACAAGGAGAGCACACCCCCTTGTCCATCAAGTTAGACTTCGACGTGACTAATAACGCAGCCGAATACGAAGCATGCATTCACGGGTTGCAAGCCGCCGCTGATCTAGGAGTAACGAACCTCCGGGTCCATGGTGACTCATCATTAGTCATTAATCAAGCACTCCAGAAATGGAAAACTCGGAACGCAAATCTCGTAGCTTACCAAGCGCGAGTAAGGTTTCTCGAAAAGCAGTTTCAAAGGGTGGAATACATTTATCTGACTAGCATGCCGATTTGCGTCGAAAGACGGTCCGAGCCGGCATATATCAACGCTATCCAAGACATCGAAATAACCGACCCAGAACCTTGGTACCAGGCTGTTCTTACCTACTTGACGTCGGGAGAATATCCTCCGGAATCTGAAAACCGGGCCAAAAAAGCCTTACGAAGATGGGCCACTCAGTTCATCCGCACAGACGATGGACAGTTGTACAAAAAGACGGCACAGGGGGCCTTACTCTTATGCATCGACAAAACACAGGCCGAAAAGGTTATGGCCGAGGTACACGATGGTGAAAACGGCCCGCATATGAATGCCCATATGCTAACTCGAAAAATCGCAAGACTCGGGTATTATTGGAATAGCATGGAAACCGACTGTCAGTTATACGTCAAGCACTGTCACAACTGTCAGATTTTCGGCAATGTCCAACATATGCCGTCATCCCTATTATACACCATGACATCACCATGGCCATTTTCAACATGGGGAATCGTTATAATCGGGAAGGTGAACCCTTCCGGGATGGGAGGTCACTGCTTCATTCTAGTGGCTATTGACTATTTTACCAAATGGGTCGAAGCCGAGTCATATCGTGTCTTGAACGCTAAGCACGTTGCAAAATTTATCCAAGATAAAATTATATGCCGATACGGGATCCCGCACGAATTCATAAGTGATCACGGGACCCATTTCCAAGCTGAAACCGCTACTTTGCTAGCAAAATATAAGATTCAAAGGCATACATCTTCGCCTTACCGTCCCCAAACAAATGGAGCGGTAGAGGCAGCAAATAAAACCATTGTCACCGTACTTAAAAAGATGGCTGATAATTACCGGGATTGGCCCGATAAAATCCCTTTTGCCTTATGGGGATACCGGACCTCAATCCGTACTGCAACTGGAGCAACTCCATACTATCTGACATACGGGATGGAGGCAGTCCAGCCCGTCGAGCTTGAGGTACCATCTTTAAGGATTTTACTCGAAAGTCAAGTACCTGAAGCAGATTGGGTTCAAGCCCGGTACGACTCGTTGATTCTTTTAGACGAACGACGATCTCGAGCCCTTAACAACATTCAGATATATCAAAAAAGGATAAAACGGGCTTTCAACAAAAGGGTTAGGCCCAGAAACATCAAAGAGGGCGATCTAGTCTTAAAATCTGTCCGGGCTTTGCTACCAGTCGACCCGAGAGGAAAATTCAAACCTAATTGGGCCGGACCGTATCTAGTAAAGAAGGTTTTATCAGGAGGAGCCGTAATGCTGACAGACTTGGATGGGAACGAATTTGTCAACCCAACCAACTTGGACCAGTTAAAGCGCCACTACCCCTAACCTTATCTCAATGTCATTTGCTAAAAAGTTTATCTATTTATACAAAATTTTCAAAAATTAAGCAACTCAATGATTTAGGATTACTGATCCTACTATCGCACATCTCAAACTAATATTCTTGATGTATTTCGAAAATTGCAAAAATCTATGACTGAACTACGGTCGGTTTGATTCCACTAATCGTGGATACGTAGGCAATCCCTCAAAGGGTACAACCATTGCAATAACGAAAAGACAGGAACGGTTTTCACTAGTATGTCTTTTATTATTTCAAAAAAAATGCCTCACGCAAAAATAAATCACAAAAAATCACACAAAAATAGTAGTAATATTTAAATAATAAAATTTAAGAGACTACTCGTACATTTTTCCCTTCCCCTTATCTTTCGGGTCACGCGGATCCCGAGGCCGGCGAGGCGGGGGCGAACGTTCCCTAATCACGAGTGGAACTTCCTTTGCTCGAACCCGCTTCTTCGACTTCGGCTTCTCCGCCCTCTGCACGGGTTCAATCCGAGCCCGGATGCGCTCGGGTAGTCTATCCCGAGGACCAAGTCGGTCCTTAGCTGCCAGTCTTGGACCAAGTCTCCTTTCTAAGTCCGTCTGGGGACCCGTCTTCCCCCATGTACCTTTAGAGCTGGACCCTTTAGTCAAAGTCTTGGTCTTCCCCTTTTGGCCTGACATCAATCGGACCATCGTAGCCGGGGTATCACCATCGTCAAAAAAGCCTCGATTATCCTTAACCTGTTCTCGGCGCAGCAAGTCAAAGGCTTCATCGGTCTTTAAAGCAGCACGGGCTTTAGCAGAATCGGCCTGGGTCCACTTCGTGTAGGAATCTGATACCCAGATCGAGGGAGAAGCTTTAGAAACGGGCCAGGTGTGCCGGGTATACCATATTTGCGCCCAAATATCACACATTACGTCCGTTAACTGAGTAGATTCACTCACAACCGCTTCAATCTCCGGGATTCGTTGGGCCCGACCATATTGCCTAAGTATGCGATCAGGATAAAGGTGAATCGTCTGCCTAAAAGATAGGATTAGTTGATAACGGGCCCTATCTCGCAACTCTAATCCGGTCCAGACATAAATAGGCCACCAAGGTACGGTCCAACGGATCAATGGGCCTCCATGGAAGGATAGCAGCTCGTCCCAGAATTTTTGGGTAGTAAGGCGAGAAAAGTCAACAGTTCGTCTTCTTGTCATCACCTGATTTGGGCGATATCGGCTTACGTCTAGAGGAGGATCCAGGATCGATAACCTCTCAAAAAGCCATAGCTGAAAGTCAAAATTGCAAAAAAAAAAGTCAATGTCGATTTCAAAAAAAAAAAAAAAAAAATCGCAAAAATCGGAAAAACCGAGAAAATCCAGAAAAGACGCGAAAACCGCGCAAAAATCAAAGACCCGAAAACTCGGAAATTGCAAAAAAATCAAAAATTGCGAAAATCAAGAAAAAATCAGCCTACTTGTAGAAGACGGGTGCTACCAGACAGCTTGATCGATGGATCCCTCTTACGATTATCTAAGCCTTGGATAATCTCCCCGGTAATCAGCCAGGCTGGACTATGTTCGGTCTCCAATTGATCCGCTACAAAAAGAAGTCTGACATGGCCCATACAAGATAGCCAATCCAAATGACCCTCGAAAGCATAAACATGGAGCATACAAAAAGTGAAGGCCCTACGGCTATATACCGGCCTGACCCGAACGTCATCTTGATTCATAAATTTTTCAGCCAGGTCGATCAAGGAGACCGTGTTTCCTCCTAGCATACGGGATACCTCCATATGAGAAAGTCCTAAAAATTCTCTTAATTTCCTCCTCGGATCACGAACTGAAAAGGGGATAGCAGGACGGAGAATAGGATTCCACCCTCCTACAGCAGCTATTTCCTCAGGAATAGGACAGACTTCGCCTCGAGGAAACCTAAAGACATGATAGGTATCATCCCAATAAGATAGGCAAGCATCCGGAAAGTGACGATCTACTTGCATCTGACGAATAACGGATAACTGGGCAACACCGTTTTGGTTCAGAATAACCTTGTCAGCATCTCTGAAAATTCGGGACCAATCTTGCAGCATTCCGACTAATCGATCGATTCCCATAATGAATTTCTAAAAAAGAGGACTAAGTTTTTCAGAGCTTATTTTTCTTAAAAGGAAGGAAGGGAGTTGTGAGAATTATGAATAAATTATGAGTATGGAATGAGTATTTATAGCATGAAATCGGGTTGTCCTCCTCACTTTGGGATTCCTAATCCCATGGGATTTAGCATACAGGCCTTTAATCCTAGGATCTAGCTAAGACATCCCGAGCATTCCTACTCCTTCTCAAAGTCAAAAAAAATTCTTTAATCCTTCAAAATTCTTCCATCCAAAAATTCAAAAAATCTTCTTCAAATTTTTATTCCCCAGCACGAGTCATTTCTCCTAAAAAATGTGTTACATGCAAACTTGGCATAAATCATTACACAGGACGACTCAAGCAAAGCCGTGTAGACAACTCCCCAGCGGCATAGGCTTATACGACAAGTCCGGTTCCCCACGGAGTTATCATCGTCAAACTCAGGTACATTTCTAGTCTTCGGCCGGCAGACCCTCCACGCAGGTCTAATGGACCTTAAACGACCCAACCGGAAGTCTGCCAGGTCTAATCTTTGATTTGCCTGGTAGCTACTCTGACTTTCGCCTTGTCCAAGCCTCAGTCAGAGTGGGGGCTCTATAGACACCCACATTTTGACCGCCAGGTGTCTATAGCAGTTTCCGACAAACACCCGATGATGATCGGACGCAAACATGCTTTAAATACTCAGAAACGGCCTCAAAATCATTGCCATTTGGCTTGGGCTCTTTATGGAGTACATTATCTCACAAAACCAACCTCAAAATCAGGCCTAGTGGATCGTTTCGAGTCAAATAAGACTAATTTGGGTCGATTCCGACACCGGGGGTAAAACCGTCTTTTTGCGACCGAGTCAAAACCCGGTCAAAGATTTTTCCGAGACACGTGAGCCAGCCGTGACACCTCACACGGCTGATTCCCACTTTAATCCTACAAAAAATCAACTTTTCAAAATATTAAACAAATCCGTTTAAGGATAGGATTCGATCTCAAGTAGGAATTCTATCCGGAAACCGAATCGGATATCGACCGAGCATCAAATACTCGGCCAAGACACCCAAATCATCCGAGATTTTGGCTTCTCAACCAAGCAACGGAATTTGCATTCCTTTCGAACTCTTACATTTCCTATCCAAAAACCGATTTAAACACCCGACCGAGTGCAAACACTCGGCCGAGTAAGCTACAACCAGCCGTGTCCCCTTTCTTCTTTGACAAGAAAGCGGAATTCTCATGCCTTACAACTTCCACGTTTCCTATCCTAAGCGGTAGTTCAAACTCTCCTAGCCAAGGTCGGGAATTTCCTATAAATAGCCCCTTGCATACAACACTTTCAAGGACGAAAAAAAGATATTCAAAAACAACGACATCAAATCATTAGCATCCCTACACACCAAATACACATCCAAAAATTAACATCGACAAACCGATAATATTCCCGAAGGAAAGCCGGTCCATTTAAACCCGAAACCCTTCACCCGAAACTCGTCCAAACCGAGCCACCACCTCACCGACGTACACTCGACGCTCTTGTGCCCAAGCCGCATCCCGACGAGCCCCGATCCGAGTAGACTAAAGCATGTAGGTTGAGGGTGTAACAAAACCCGACTTCTCCTTTTTCTTCTCTTCTCCTCCTTCGCGTCGGTCCTTTTATTACGGGTCATCGTCGTCATATTTTTTTTATTTTCTTCTAATATCGGTAATATCAAAAAACTATTTTCATATAACAATATTCTTAAAAATATGATATCAATTTTCTATAATCGAATATTGTATCAAAAAGAATTATATTAAGATCTCGACGATATTAAAAATCGTTACATCTTTTTTATTCAAACTTCTTTTTTACAAAACCTTTTTTAAATTCATTCCGAATACTCGATATCGGCTTCATAATCGAATATCGGGTACGACGAATATCGAAAACATAAATCGAGTACAAATTAATTCATATTTTGTACGCGATTTATCAAAATTAGCAATTTCGAACAAAAAATAAAAAACCGGATAGACCCGCACGCGAATCGCGCCATGCCCAGGCGACTCGCGCACGAGCCTGAAATCCGAGACGTTTTTTTAGCTTTTTCGTTCGTTTTATTTTATTCTTCTACGAAACGATTTTAAAACTTATATCTTTTCTAAAACTATTCGAAATATTTGATATTAATTTCGTAGTTAATTATCAAATATAACGAATATCGAAAATATTAAATCGAGTACGAATTATGCAATATTCATACGCGGTTTAATAAAAACATCGAGTTTTCAAAAACCGTCTTCAAAAATCAGACCGACACGCAACTCGCCGGCATCCCGGGCGAGCCGCGCAGCCGGCTGCCTCGACGCCCCTTTTTCTCGTTTTTTTATTATTTTTCGAACTTTGTTTTTTATACAAAACAGCGTTTTAACGATATTTTTCAGATTTCGATTAATATTTATTTTCTCGATCTCGTATATTTATTTTATTTGCTATATTATTTTTACAAATTGATACTAACTCGTTTGTTCATCTTTTGTAGCAAATTCATCTTTTTCATCTTTTGTTTTATTATACTAAAACGAATCTCACATGCTAAAACAACTTTGACGTTAATTTTAGTTGCATTAAACCGACTTAGCAACCCATTCAATTCCTCGCATGTTTAGGAAAACAATGTTTGCATATCATTCATCGTATTACTAACGCGCGTATTAAAAAATCATTCGATATCCTAGTAGAGGCCGCTAATGTGCGGGCGGGGTTGGGTATTCTTAGTGAACTTCCCAACACGTACCCTCACCCCTTACTCAGAAACGTGGTTTCCGGATGTCCGAAACCATTGGCAATGAGAGTCATTCAATATACGATTAACCGCTCAAGTCGGCATCTATATCGATATGCAAAGGGACGAGCCCAATAAACTCTCACATCGGAAATGGGCCGTATTTTGTATACGGCCCACTATGACATAGAGTGGGCTCGAACGGTTCCGAATAACCATAAAATTCGGTGGCGACTCCAACATCGATTTAAATTTCCATTTGACCATCTCATGGAGATTCATTCGCCTCCCCAAACCCGCGCGTGGCCGCATCGGGGTGGACCTATGTCATGTCCACAGATCTCAAATGGTTTCTCGGCAAATTATTATCGTTGGATTTGTCATGGCGAGACATCTTCAGATGAGGAACCAGAGACTCAACAAAATATTGGGGGGTTGAGGGGCATGATAGTAGATGTTGTAGAGTCAAATGTGTTTAACAACGAGAGTATGTATATGAATAATGAGGAGGAACACCCACAAGAGTCAAACCCCCAAGAGCCAAACCCGCAAGCAAGAGCGTTTTTTGACATGTTAAATGCTTCAGAAAAACCGTTATATGGAGGGTGCGAGGTGACGTTGTTAGAAGTCGCATCTATGATAGTGACCCTTAAATGTGAATTTAACCTACCATTTGGGTGTATAGACGGTTTTGCTGCCTTGCTTGAGAATGTTATCCCAAAGGATAACATCATGACCCGAACGTTCTACACAACCAAAAAAGTAGTAAAAGGTCTTCAACTGCCGCATCAAAAAATTGATGCTTGTCCCGATGGATGCATGCTTTATTGGAAGGATGATGTTGTTCTTGACAAATGTAAGAAGTGTAATAAGGGTAGATATAAAACCGTTGAGGGTGATATTGTGTTGAGAGGTAGAAAAGGTAAGACTGGTGGGAGGGGTAAGAAACCGATACCGCTTAGTCAACTAACTTACTTCCCCATTGCACCTAGACTTCAGAAGTTATATGCAACCAAAACCATAGCCGAGCAAATGAGGTGGCACAAAGAAGAAACTAGGGTACTAGGGAAGTTATGTCATCCTAGTGACGGGGAGGAATGGAAGCGGTTTGACGCAATTTATCCTCATTTTGCCGCAGAACCCCGAAATGTACGGCTTGGGTTGTGTACCGATGGATTTGCCCCCATCGGTCAGTTTGGTAAGTCTTATTCTTGTTGGCCTGTGATGGTGACACCTTACAACTTACCTCCATGGTTGAGTCTCAAACAACCTTTCATCTTTTTGTCTCCTATTGTTCCCGGACCAAAAAATCCAAAAAATCATTTAGATGTCTACTTGCAACCGGTGATTGAGGAATTGAAACACTCGTGGGAAGTAGGGGTGGAAACATACGATGTATCTTTGAGACAGAACTTTCAGCTTAGAGCATGTCTGTTGTGGACTATAAATGACTTTCCCGCATATGGTATGCTATCTGGATGGTCTACTGCGGGTCAAAAAGCATGCCCTTGTTGTATGGATGAAAGCAAAGCATTTTGGCTTCCAAATTCCAGTAAGATTAGTTGGTTTGATTGCCATAGACAGTTTCTACCAGAGGGTCACCCATATAGGAGGAACAAGAGAGCATTCAAGAAGGGTGAGGTAGTGCTTGATGATCCACCTATTCGACTCCCGGGAGATGAAATTTGGGAGTTAATATCTGAGTTCCCCTCTTCTATTGATGGCACTAATGAGGAGTTCAAGGCTCTAAAGAAGTTGAAAAATGGATGGTTTAAACGAAGCATTTTCTTTGACCTTCCATATTGGTCTACTTTATTAATCCGACATAACTTGGATGTGATGCACATTGAGAAGAACTTCTTTGAGCAATTGATCCACATTGTGATGGATGTCGATGGTAAGACTTGTGACACTACTGGCTCCCGAAAAGATTTGAAAAAATTTTGTGACCGTCGACAATTGCACATAAAGGACGGGTCCAAACCAAAAGTTGTTTTCAGCCTCGATAAGGCTCAGAGGAAGGCACTGCTAGAGTGGTTAGGGAAATTGAAGTTCCCTGATGGGTATGCCTCTGATTTTAAGCGATGTGTTGATCATAGAAATCTGAAGTTGCAAGGTTTAAAAAGTCATGACTGCCATGTATTTATGGAGCGGTTACTACCTGTTTCATTAAAGCAACTTCTGCCACCAACTGTTTGGAATCCAATAACTGAGATATCACAGTTTTTTCGAGATTTGTGTTCTTCTACCGTATCAATTGAGGACATGACTCGGCTAGAGGACCGAATCCCGGAGATACTTTGCAAACTTGAAATGATCTTCCCACCCTCATTCTTCAATTCGATGGAACATCTACCGGTCCACTTGCCCTACGAAGCGAAAGTTGGAGGACCTGTCCAATACAGATGGATGTACCCATTTGAAAGGTACTTTTTAATTGAACAATAATCTAACTTTCAAATTCAAACGTACTTAATATTTACTAAGTGAATTTCTGAATTTTTATATGTATGTAGGTTCCTTAACCATTTGAAAAAAAAAAATTGGTAACAAAGCGAGGGTAGAGGGTTCTATATGTAATGCCTATCTAATAGAGGAGATTGCGAATTTCTGCTCTCTCTACTTTGAGAAGCATGTCCAAACCAAAGCCAATAACCTAAACATGGAAAAATCTGAGATGATTGATCCTACCATACCTGATTTTTTTCAAATTAAGGATGACGAAGGATCGTCATCACTCGGACGTTCTAGGATGTTGGACGAGAAAGAATACGATCGTGCTCATCTTTATTTGTTGTCCAATTGTGAGATTTTGGAGCCTTATGAGAAGCAATTTGTAACCGAATTTGTCGCTGCGAATCCAACTGTGAAAGCTGAGGATGTTTGGAGCAAACATGATGAACAATTTCCTAAGTGGCTTAAGGACCATGTAATTGCATTAGACATCCGGGATGATTTGGTTAGAAGTTTGGCATATGGGCCTTTGAGAGAGGTTAGAACATGGAACCGCTACTCGGTCAATGGGTTTAATTTTCAAACATTTAACTACGGTCAGAATAAGGCGAGATGTAATTTCGGTGTAACAGTTTCTTCTCTTGATGGTGATGATTACTATGGTATTTTGGAGGACATCTTCGAGTTGTGTTACGCTGGAGATAACCGTGGGTATAGAGTTGTGATGTTCAAGTGCGAATGGAAAGACAACTCATTGACTGGTACGAGAGTACATGAGCGTTACAAGCTAGTTGAAGTTAACCATACTAGGAAATATTGTAAGTACGATCCATTCATATTAGCACATCAAGCACACCAAGTGTATTTTGCTACTTATCCAACCGTGAAAAATGATAGAAATCTGAATCAATGGTGGGCAGTGTTTAAGACTAAGTCACGAGGGCAAATAGACACTACCCTTTTTCAAGAAGAGGTTGTTTCAAGTGGTACACGATTATCTCCTATTGATGAAATCATATTCGCAAATGAGGATGTGGGTGAGGATTTAGAAGACGACGAAGACGACATCCTTATAGATTTTAGGGAGATGAATGAGGATGATGATGGTTTAGAGACGCAAGACGATTTGGAAGGTGAGGATGACTTGTTTGAGGAGGGTGATGATGATGATGATGATGATGATGATGAGAGTGTGCTTGGTGTTAGTGGTCAGGAGGTAGAGGATGACGATAGCGATGATGAATATTAGAGGGGTAAAATTTTTGTATTTTCTATCGTTTTGTGTTTCCAGACTTTAGTTTATGTTACCACTTCATTTTTATACTTTAGTTTATACTAAAAATTGTTTTGTCCGTTGTAGATGTCTGGAAAGGGAATAAGGAGACGAGGCGGCGGTAGCAGTCAACAGCGGGGACAACAACAACAACAAGAGGAGGAACCATTGGATAATGAGCAAGTGGAGGAACCATTGGATAATGAGTAAGTGGAGGAATCGCCACGGAACACAGAACTGCGGCCACAGTTTGATGGTGAAGGGCGGATGAAATTAGACCTCGATGGCATCTGGTATTTGATAAATTGTCTGATTTCTTAGCTTGTACATACTTATGTAAATATTTTCGTTGTAAATACATATTAAAATTTTCTGACGATGTAGGTTTTGGCACACAAAAGTCCGGAGAGGATGTAGCAAGAGCTACAATGTCAATGGGGGCGGCGGATATACTTGTTGGACACAAGTGCCACACCATCAGAAGCAGAATTAGTTTAAAAATTTTAAGGTTATATTTTTTTCATTTGCTTATTAATTTAATTGACGGAGATGTATTATTAATTTGTTACTAATATCGAATGTTCGTTTAGTTGAAATTTACATGGGATTCTACCTTGGAAACTGTTGCATGGGATCGATACAATGAGATTTGTAACGTTAGGTTCAAGGATAATATGTGGAAGAAGGCGGCCAATCTCACTCAATCCAATCCTCATAAAGGTATATTTTTGATAGAACATAACTTTTATGTCATTTATATGTAGATGAACAATTTAACTGGGAACTTCTTTCAAACTACATATAGGTCAAGCGTTGGATGATTTTAATAAAAGGCGTTCAACCGAGGAGTTTAAGAAAATATCTGCACAGGCAAAGAAAAACAAAAGAAAGGGGAACATAGAGGCGTACGTAGAGCCTACACATCATCGAGGGGCTCAATCAGCATATCAGCGCACGATGGAGGCAAGTTTATAATATTTATACCGTTGTGATTTTGTTATTCTCACTTATATTTTCATAATTAGTAGCTTGACTGTTATATATATTTTCGTTCAATTTAATAGATTCAACGCCAAACGGGGAGAATGCCGACCGCTCCAGAGTTGTTCTGGGACTTACATACAAAGACAGACGCTGACGGTCAGAATGCGCATTTTGTTACCCGAAGGGACCAGGATATGTGGGTGAGTTCCTATTGAAAAGTATCCAACTTTAGAGTTCGTTTTTGATATAATACTTACTCCTGAAACCCGTGTTGTTTAGGATGCTTACACCGAGCGGTCTGAGAGTGCTTCTGAAGACACACTGAACCCTAATCAGATCTGGTTCGAGGTCGCCCAGGGGTACCAGAAAGGGGGTGTTTACGGTTTAGGTAATGCACACAGTTTGTTCTTCACACCTCCTACACCACGTGTGGGCACCGCGTCTCAGGCTGTGTATGAACCGTCCGCTCTAGCACAACTCAGGGCGCAGTACGAGGTTGACCAAGAGGCGGCGAGACAAAGAGAAGAGGCCGCGAGGCAAAGAGAGGAGGCCGCGATATGAAGAGAAGAGGCGGCGAATCAAAGAGAAGAGGCGGCGAGAGAAAGGGAGCGTGAAATGAATGAGAGGCTAATGCAGACGGACGAGGCACTTAGGAAAATGCGCGCAGATATGGAGCGATTCAACTCACGCTTGGACAACAACAATCAAGGTGATTAGGACAACTTGAAGTTGTTGGTATGTAATGAGTAACTTGAACCTTAGGAAAACTTTAAGTTGTTGGTAATTGGTAACTTGAACATGTTGGTGATGGGTAACTTGAACCTGTGGTTGTTTTTAGATTGTCAGTTCTTCAGAACAATCGTAGATGATTTGTAAACGGAGATGTGGTTAGCTTTTGCTACGACTATGTTATTTTTAGTGACGCTTGTGGAAGTAATCGAAAGCTGATTTGGATGAAAGCTGATTTGGTACATCATGTTGTGGTTGGTTGTATGTTTTTGTTTTTTTGCAGAAATTGGCTAGTATAGAAACGAAACGTCACGGACTGAATCCCACATAATTGGCGACCGATTATGGTTGCATAATATTAGTTTGGCGACCGATTGTGGTCGCTAATTGCACTACGTTGGCGACGGCTTTCGGTCGCCGTTCGCTCCCATGAGGCTGACACGCACTCAATCCAGCACACATTTGGCGACCGGGAGTGGTCTCATACAGCACAAATGGAGACTGATAGTGGTCGCTAAACAGGCCAATTTGGCGACTGCTGTCGGTCGCCTTTTCCTATCATGCGACCGATAATGGTCGCGAATTTGGTCGCTAAATTGGCGACTGTTGGTCGCTATATTTGGCTACCAATAATGGTCGCTAAATTTCGGTCGCAGAATTTAGCGACCGATTATGGTCGCCCGGATGCAAATATTGCGACCAACGTGGGCGACCGATTTTTGCGACCACAGTCGGTCTCCAACATGAACATAGCGACCGAAAACGGTCTCAAACGTCGGACGCCAGATGCCTGCATTCTTGTAGTGACGGACTTCCTAAGTCGAGTTGATCTTAGAACATGTCGCGAAACCCATACGAATTAGCTATGAACACCTTGACATAACCAATTTGGAATACATCGTGGTATAGTGGGACGTCGGTCACCAGTACCCGCTCGGGTAAAGATGAGGTTATGCATGAACCGTAAAACTAAAACGCGTAATGCACTAATCGAACGATTACTTCTCGAGTCTCACCCTGAGGATGACGATGGTAAGTCACACGTCAGTTTTCCCCAGCGGAGTCGCCAAATTGTGGACATGATATAGGCCCACCCCGACGCGGCCACGCGCGGGTTTGGGGGGGGGAGGAGGGGCGAATGAATCTCATGTGAGATGGATCTCGGATTGAAATTTAAATCGAAATGGAGTCGCCACCGAACTTTGTGTGAGTTCGGGCCCATTCGAACCCACTCTATATCCTGGTGGGCCGTGCACAGAGTACGACCCATCCCGATTTCAGAGTTTATGAAGTTCGTCCCTTTGCCTTGCGATACCGATACCAAAATTATCGGATACCGTGTATTGAATGACTCTCGTGCGCCAACGGTTTCGGACATCCGGAAACCGAGGTTCTGAGTAAGGGGTGAGGGTACGTGTTGGGAAGCTCACAAAGGACACCCAACCCCGCCCGCACTTTAGCGGCCTCTACTAAGATATCGTTCGATTTTAGAATACGCGCGTTAGTAGTTCTGTTGAATGATATGCAAACAGCGTTTTAGCTAAACATGTGAGATATGTTTTATCTATGTCATTTAATGCGTCTTTGAATTATGTGGAAGTTTTATTTAGCATGTGATGTTCATTTTAGTACAATAAAACATACAACGAAAATAAAATGAAAGATTACAAATGCGCGGGCGGAATACAACGCAGAAATACAATACGACAAATGCGCCAATTGAAATAATCGATATTAGTAGCGATATAATTATGCAATGCATGAGTTTTGAAAAGAAAAAGACATGTGATGCTTTTACACGTGACGACCGAAGTCGTAAATATATTTGATGATGCTTATGCGATGTGTAAAGCCCGCGTTCTTTGCGTAAAGGGGATCACTCGGTCGAGTCATGGACCAGACTCGATCGAGTGGTCTTGCTACGGACCTCCTGCTCGTTTTTTTAGATGCCACTCAACCGAATCATGGAGGGATTCGATCGAGTGGTCCTCGTAAAACCTTCTGCCTCGGATTTTGTGATGCCACTCGACCGAGTGGGATAGGCACTCGATCGAGTGTCCCCTGTACGGACTGCTGTCCGCTTTGAAAAGCGTTGTTTTCCAGATTTGCTTTTAATTTTTGAATCGTTAATTTTACTAAATCGCGTAGAAATATAGTATGTTTTATACTCGACTTAGTTTTTCGATACTCGTCATACTCGATACTTGATTACGGAATCAACATCTAGTATTTAGGGTGAATTTTAGAAAAGACGTTATAAGTCGTTTTAAATTGAAGTAAGACGAAGTAATTCTCTCCGCGTTGTAATGTCGTAATTAGTCCTTTAGGACTACGTGACAATTATTTCAGCATCAACGAGTTCGTGCTAGTTTAATTTGTTGAGTAGTTCTTTTAGACATAATATTCGACTAAGGAGTCGATATCGCAACTTAAGAATAACGTTTTATTTGTTTGACTAGATCGAAAATCGATATATGCGCGATGTTGATGATGATAAAAAACGCTATTGACGAAATAAAATAAAAAAGCAAAAAAAGAAGAATAAAACGAGATGAAGAAAAGAGAAAGAAGAAAATCGGGATTTTACAACACCCTCAAGTACATGCTTAATTATCTCGAAAACAGACTCGTATAGTAGTGGCCTAGGCACGGGAGCGTTGAGATGTATATAGGAGAGTTATGGTGTGTGTAATTGGGATTGTATTTGATGAGTTTTGCGCTCGGGTTTCCTAAAGGATTTCTAGAGGAAAGATCGGGATCAGATGTGTGTATAATCTGCCTAGGATTGCTGAAATTTTGGTTGTGAATTGTGTGTTTTTGAAGGTTGCAAAGGGGTGTATTTATAGGAAAGGGTACCCGGCTTTTGGATAGAGAATACCCGGTTTTGGATGAAAAGAAACATCGGCTTTGGATAGGAAAAGCTGGCTTTGGATGGAAGGAAACACCCGGTTTTGGATAGGAAGAAATTTCGATTTTGGATAGAAAAGAGACCACTCGATCGAGTGGTGCATGACACTCGATCGAGTGCCCGGTCTGACACCGCTTCTCGTGGGTTTTATTAGCCTACTTGACCGAGTAGGCCGGTCCACTCGATCGAGTGGGTCTGGTCGGGTGGAAGGACTCTTTAGAGATAGAATTTTATCTCTAACGATTAAGCTTAGTTGCTTTAATCCTCTTTATAGCTGATTTTTGTGTAGTCTTTGACTTCGAGTCAGACTTTTGAAGCTGCGTGACTGATTTTTATGTCTCGGAAGTGCCTTTGACTGAGCTTTGACCCGATCGCTAAAAGACGATTTTGCCCTTGGTGTCAGTTTTGACCCAAATTACTCTTATTTTATTGAGAACGACCCACTGGGCCTAGATTTGAGGTTGGTTTTGTGAAATTTGTACTCCGTAAAAAGCACAAGCCAAATACGAACGATTTTGAGCCCATATTCGAGTATGTTAAAGCACGTTCGCGTATGAACATCATCGGGTGTTTTTTGGAAACTGCTATAGACACCTAGCAGCCAAACGTGGGTGTCTACAGCGGGTTGCTCGCTTCTTTCTACACAGATAGGCATAGAGAAGAAGTGATCAGGCATGTTTATTAGTGAGGCAAGTTTGGATAGGGCGTCAGCGAATTGGTTTTCTTCGCGAGGTATGTGTATGAAGTCGATTTGAGGTGAATTCCTGAGATATTGTTTCTATTTTCGTTTGGTATGGAGATGGGGTTTCGCTATAACCTCCAGGTTCCCGTGACCTGGTTGACTACTAGGGATGTATCTCCATGTTCTCTAAGGTTCTTAACTCCTAGAGTTACGATGGCTTTTAGCCCTATTAGGCAGGCTTCGTATTCGGCTGCATTGTTTGTAACGGGGAAGTCTAGCTAGACTGATAGGCGTGTAGTTGTTCGGTTAGGGGAATCAGTTGTAACACCCGCTATTTTTCCTAACGTTTTTATCCTTACCGTTATGACTCTGTCATAACTCTGTCACATTTCGGCCTTGCATTTCATCTTTTTCCAAGTTTTATTTTTATTTTTGAGTTTAATGATATTTATTTATATTTTTAAAGATTTTAATTCTTTTAAATCTATTTATTTTATTTTCTTCGCAAACTAATTAATTTTCCGCGAGGAATTCTATTTTTCTTTGAATTGACGTTTTTAAGCTCGGATTTAAATTATTCCTTTTCCTAAAAATGTTTAAATACATTTATATAATATTTTCAACTAAGAAATATTTTTTTTACTAAAAATAAGCCATTTATGATTTTAATACGAAGTTTCATAAATAATTATTTTTCAACGCGAGGTTTACTCGAATTGCTTTGAAATAACTTTAACTATTTTACGATCCTTCTTTTTATCATCTTATAAATCATTTGAGACCTTTTTCCCATGTTTTGGACCGACAAAGCTTCTTGTCATAATTTTACTACGTTTTATTAATACGTTTCATTTTATCACGTTAAACCGTAAACATAAGATCATTTTCTTTTCATTAAATTGATGCATTATTACACAAAATTTTCATCCTCTTCCTATTGATTCTTGGCTGGCTCTTTGTGACTTGTTTCACATAGTTTTTATCACCCTTATTATTATTTCCATTTAACCAAAAACCATCCATTTCTTTCACATTGAATTTTCATAAAAAAATATTACAACTCCATCTCTTTTCTCCCTCTTTTGGACGAGTTACTCCCTAGTGTTCCTATGCTGATTCTTGCTTGAATCGAGTCTCAATCGTCTCACTTTTATCCTAAAATTCATCCTCTTTCCGATCTCTTCGTTAAGGTAATAATCGATGTTGTTTTCGATCGTTATTCACCTTGATTTTATTAGTTTTTCTCATGGTATTTTTCTGCCATGATTTTTATATTGTAGGATTTGTGGACGATTCCGAGGCCGACGAGTATATTATCGATTCCGATTTGGATTAGAGGTAACGTCGATGTTACTCGGTATTTCATGGTTTTAATTGTTTAGTTGCATGTATAATTTTTTATATTTCATTTTTGACAATATATGTATGTCATATAATCTGGAAAAATTTTAAAAGTTGAAAATTTGCATGTTTCGGTATTTTTATCGCTTTTACGAGATTAACGATTAAATCGTCGTATTAATTTGTAAAATCGTAATATTCGGCCTAAACTTGTAATATATGATTATATTCTGTAAAAATGAGGCTTTTGATGATTTTTGATAATTTAGTATTTTTCTGATATTTTAGTTATCAATTATTGAATTATTACCGTTTACGGACAAAAACGATAAAAAAACCGATTTTTAGTTCTAGTACTTAAACATTTTATTTTAATCTGAAATTTGATGTAGATAAACTTTCTGGTGAAATAGAATTTTCTGATTATTTCATAATTTTTCGGAATTGTTAAGTTGATGAATTAGTTAATCACTTTAAATCATCGTTTATCGTTAAAACCGCGTTTGTCGTTTAAATTCTCGATTTCTGGTCCTTTGATTAAATCTGGAAAAAAAAAATGATTCTGATGATTTCCTGATAAAATGTAATTTTATGATTTTTAGTGCTTTAATAAAATGTTAGGAACGATAAGTTTTATTAATGGAATCGTTAATTGTGGAAACAGATTTTAAAGACGGTTTTAACGGGATTTATTAAATATGGAATTTTTGGAAATCTGGAAAAATAGTATTTTCTGGAAAATCATAATTTTTAAGTTTAATAATAATTTTGGATATTAATACTTAAATCGTTTTGTAATTACTATTTTTATTAATCGTTATTGTCGAGATTAGACGATTAACGAGAAAACCCTTTAAAAACCGAGTTTAAGGATTCTGGAAAATCTTCTTTTCTGGAAAGAATGTCTAAAAATATATTTTAGCTATTTTACATAATTTTTTTACTATTTATTAAAGTTTTTAATTATTAGTAATGATTTTTGGACAAAATTACGATTTATCGTTAAAATGCTTTGTCTTACCTAAAAGAATTATTTTTACAATATAAATCTGAAACTTAAAGAGTTAAATCATCCCTTAAAATACTCCAAATATATTCAATGGCTTAATTAAATAAAAGACGTTAAAAGATTTAAATTGACATTTGCCGTAAAATCCTATTTATAATTATATTGTCGATACTAATAATAATTAGGGAATTTTAATTTTATAAAATTTTGAAAACACCCTAATTAGTAGTATTAAGATGTTTAAGACATTTCTAATGATTTTATAACACTTGTACGATATTTTAAAACTTTCATAAACCCAAATGTTCTCACTTTAACAATTAATATCGTTAAGGCCGAAAATATTAGTTTTATAAATCTATATCGTTTACTAAAATGTTGTATTAGTAAAAACTAATATTTTTGCTATTTTGATATGATGCTATTTTTAGTAAAGTTTCTAAAAATAGAAGTTTCCTAAACTAGAAAGTTTCCTCTTTGGAAGGCGATCCTTTTTCCCTTTTTGTTCTCTTATTATTTTTATAATGAATATATCTTTTGAATATCGATAAGGACTTTGTTTTGGAGTTATGGAATAACGATAAGTGTGGGGTTAGAGTAATACAGTCTAGGATGTACTGTTTTGCCATCAACTATAAGACTGGTGTATCCATTTGGGTGCATTGGTTGTTGAACTGGACACATTGTTCAGAAGTATATGTGCATTGTGCCCTTAAGCTAGATATCGCATCGTGTTAGTCGCGGTCAGTTGAACTGTAACACCCCTGATTTTATAAATTTAAATTAGATTAAATTTTGAATTATGTCGTATTTTTATTTTTACGATTTAACTCGTAATTCTTAAAATTACTATAAAATGAATTTATCGTTTAATCGTTCTAAACTCCTAAAATTCTATTTGACTCGGAAACTCTTCTTATATTTAAAACATATTTTCATTCTGTTTCGATTTATTTTATACATTTAATTTAATTCTTATCGAAAGTCTATTTCGACGATTTAAATTCTAAATTCTTTTTATTTATGTATATTTAAACTCGAAATTCTATTTTCGGCTCGAAGCTCATTTATTTTATGTTTCGTCAAAACATTTATTATCTTTCCTCGAGAAATTAATTTAATTCACTTTATCGGAGATTTATTATTTATCAGGAAATATTATTTTATCGTCTAATTATTTATTTCGACAAACTTCGTTTTCGTCTCGAACACTTTATTACTCATTTTATTTAACGGCTCAATTATTTATTAATTTTTTTTTATTTTATTAACTCGTTTTAATTCATTTTCGTGGGTCAGTCAACTTATGGTCTCGGGACTGGTTAAGTACTAGCCCCGTTTTCCTAACCTGCATTTAATTTTAAGCGTGGACCATCCTAACTCATCCCCTCATATTGCGTACACACTTTTAATTTAGTTTGGAACATGATCCGTCCTCCTCTTCCCTTGTTTTTAATACCCACCGCTTCACCTCTTTATTTTTCCCCACTTTCACGTAACTCCCTTCATTCATCTCACCTTATGCGTTTCCCTTGCTCCCTCTTCGCTCTTGTCTTCTTCTTCTACCCTCTTCATCAATCTGCGTCAACATGCTCTTCTTACCCCTGCCTCGTGTCAATTCCGGCCAAGTATTTCTGCCGACGTGACCTGATGTCCTTGTTCTGTTTCGTCGCCGGAAATCGGTGAGCGATTTGTTCTTTTTCTTCTTCGTTTTATCTGTTGCTGATCCGTTTGTACCGGTTCTGTTTTGTTGCTGCTATATTCGTATTTGTTGCTGCATGTTGTTCCTGTCTTCTTCTATTACTCTGCTTTTCTGTTGTTTTGTCGTTCCGGTTGTCGGGCTGCTGCATTTGTCGTTAGATGTTCCTAATACTCTGATACTGCTGTATACTACGCCAGTTATTCTTCTTCTTAATGCTATTCCTTACTGTTGCTGTCACGTTGGTTGTTGTTGCTGTTTTTGATCCATTATGCTGCTCTTGGTTCCTTGGCTGATGTTCGTGTATAGCTTTCCGTTCTCCTTCTTCTTCTGCCTTCTTCTCTTCTCATTCCGTTTGTTGCATCGTTTCACTGAGTACTGTTGATGGATGTTGTTTGCTGCTACTCTTATCATTCGCTTGTTGCTGTTAGTTGTTGTGTGTCTGCTGTTAAAGTCTGGTTAATCGATCTTCTTCTTTTTCATTCTCGATACGATGTCTTGTTGCTACGTTTTGGCTGTTGAGCTAGTGCTCACTGCTTTACCTTCCTTCTCTTATCATTTTTTTTCTCCTTCTTCTCCTATTTTGTTGATCTGCTGAGCCCGCTCCTCTTTCTTTTCTTCTTCGTCCTGACTGCTGTGTCGATGTTTGCCTGCTGCTGTCTTTGTCATTTCATTTCTATCTTGATGCTATCTATTCACGTTCCTCGGTTTTCGCTCGTCGTTAAGTTGTTGCTGTCCGTGTGTCCGTATATGTCACTATTGCTCCTCTTAAAGTCATATCACTGTTGTCTGTCTTTATTTTTCCCACGGTTCTCACTTTACTCGGGGTCGTGTCCCCTTCTTTTCCTCGTTCTCTTCTTTCCCCTTTTCCGTATTCTCAATATCCAAATCTCGTTCTTTTTTGTTTCGTGAAGGCCTCGGAGTTTTATTGAATCGGCTTTCTAGTCTAAGGTTCGAGCTTGGTCTAATAAGGAAAGGCCAGTACGTGATCGCTCGGTTATCGGCTCAAGGTAACTTTAAGACGTTACTCAATTTTATATCGTATGTTTGAGTAGTAGTATGTAGTAAATATTTTAATTTCGGTTTTCTAATTTTTAGCTATTTATTATTGCTAATTTATTAATTTTAAATCGTATTTATAAACATTTTACAAGTTTTCGATATCGTTTCACAATTCGTTAGCAATTTAATTATTTACGATCGTTATGATATTTTGTTGGTTATCGTGACACTAGTAACTAAATAATGTCGATTTCATATTTCGTCATATTTTGTTAATTTATAATTTTCACTCAAAATTGTATTTTTATATTTTAATCGAAATTTGTATACTTGTTAATAAATTAATTTTCTTTTTACGATTTATTCTAATAAATGAGAAAATAGTCGATTTTGCTTTAAATATATTTTTAGTTGAGACTATTTTCACTAATAATTTCCTATTTGTTTCCGATTGACTATTTTTATTAAAATCCGTAATATTTACACTACTACAAAACATCAAATAGACAACTGTTTTTTTTTTTGCAATAGACAACTGACTTACAACAGTTGAGTAGTTTGGAGTTGTATATTACTCTGAACATAGACAACTGTTTTAAAACAGTTGTCTATTGGTTAATAAACAACTGTTTTTGTAAAACAACTGTTGTCTATTACGTATATAGACAACTGTTTTTGTAAAATAACAGTTGTCTATTACGTATATAGACAACTGTTTTTCTAAACAACAGTTGTCTATTACGTATACAAACAACTGTTTTCTAACATACGCACATATTGATATGGGCTTATATACATATTCATATTTTATGTTTTTTAATAATTCTGAAATACGTACATATTAACAAACCATAAGAAAGGAATACCATGGCGAATAATTGAACAAAAGAAGTTACATTTGTATAAAATCCAACATCCAAAATCTAAAAAATACATATAATCATTATCCAACATCCAAAATCCAAAAGATACACATAAAATCATTGTCCAATGTCCAAAAGTACCTAAAACCATAATCCAACTAATTATTAAGAAAATAATCCGCCCATAATCCACGAACCTCGTCAATATCTTCTTGAGAATATGACATCATAGCGTTGAAATGCTACAAAATCAATAATATAAATGAACTAATTATTTTGTTTCAAATATGTGCATAAAACAAATGATTGAAACAAGAGAAAGTATGAAAAACCAAGTCTTACCTCATTGACGGTTCTCTTCAAATCAGAACGAGTGATAATTTCAATCATATATCTCATCACGAAATAACCGCACTCTATTTTCCGAGCATGAGGAGCCGACTACATTGCAACAAGTATAACAAAGTGTAAGAGTCGTACAAATGACAAAATACAAGATACAACATACACATACATATATATATATATATAGAAGGGATCAAATAAGTTCACCACATGCAATTAAGTCTATATTAAAGTTACAGTTGACATACGTTGAAGTTGCATTTGTTCAGGATTGATATGTAACTATAACATTCAGCACTGTTATCACTTCAAGTGATAAAGTGCAACTTTAACATTCATCTCGTGTAACTTTAAGCACTTTTTGTGTAACTTTAACATTGGAACTTATGAACTTATAAGAGTTGTTGGCCTTATGTGAACCTATCTCTCTCTATATATATATATACATCATGAGGGAATTCAGGATATAACAAATATAACACTAATTAGAAGACATTCGACTATTCATCAATGTAGTTAGATATATTCTCTCAATTTATATTCAAAAGAATCTTGTAATATAGGAGTATAAAAAAAGACCACTTAACAATCACAACAACTCACATGCAGATCCACTACTTAAAAATTAAATCAAAGGCATGACATGTACCTGGTATAAGAGCAATCCCATAATATCGAATTCTACAGGCAAAAAGGCATGCATGAGATTAAAAAAATATTCCCATCATGTTCTTTAAGAGATTGCCTGAGAGAAAACCATGTTAACTAACGGACAAAATTCTTAATTTATCCTTACAACGAAGAATCAATAATGTACTCCCTTCGTTTCAATCAATGGTATACATTTGATTAAAATATACTCCGTATCACATATATTCCATAAATGTATACAAATGATTGGAACGGGAGGGAATATCATTCAAGAAAAGATTGAAAGGCAACAAATTAAAGTACCCAAACACAGATAGAGAAAGCGCGAGATTAGTGATATCTGAGTTTCCACGAATGCTTTAGCACCGTCATCCCCGAAATAACTGAAAAGTTACCAATTGTAACTCGTAAACATATAATCTTAACCAAAAACAAAGAATTACGGAAAAAAATGTAGCATTTACGATTCTATTGCTGAATTTGGTCAGCATACTAAAGTGATTAGCACGAATCTTGAGAGTTTTAGACTAGCACATGACAAGCCAAACTTTGTCGGTTTCCTAGCGCTTAAAGAACTTCACAGTACCTGAACCTTTCTCTTTACACTGTTTTCCATCTTTATCAAATCTGTAAAGCTTCGATTTCCTACACAAATAATATAATTCAAGAACCTCCTTTGCTATCAACCTAACGACCCCTGGCCGGACAAACAAATTCAAATAAGATGGTATCAATCTTACCAAAGGGAGTCTCAGTCATCAACCAAAATTGTAGGTCAGAATTGAAATATCAAATTCATAAATGAACCAACCAGTTTCTTCAAGGCACAATGTCATCCAACTTGAGCATGTTTCGTGATTATTTCATGCTTTCGGTCCTTCACCCGTATTTCACTTCATGCAAACTAGAATGCAAGTCTGATATACATTAGGAAGCTTGGAATTGCCAAACCACGTATATACAGAGTTTCCCAGTTATGTTATCAATCTAATGCTGAAATCCGTTCAATCAAGATAATAAACCCTAAGTAAGAGGACTACATTTGATGTGCCTTGCTCCTAATCTTTGTAACATATTCTTTCAAAAAAGTTTGTTCGAGGTGCTAAGGAGAGAAATTGCGAAATCACCAAATATTGCTTAAATACCTTGAAATCAATCGATATTCGGCAGATTTTGATCTTAATTTGATCAAAAAATCAAGAATTCGTGTGCTCTTTTGATGTTCTTTTAATTTAGGATTTGAGTGATGAAATAATGTATAAAGATTCGTAGATGAGTGAAGTTCTTTTAGGGTTGATATGTGATTTTAGGGTTGATATCTGATATGCAAACAAATTGATCAACGAAATTCATTCTAGATCATTGAAAACAGTAATTTTCAGCTTAATGGATCAAGACTCTCGATGAAACGCTAACAGAATTCATGCTAGATCATTCGAATACTGTAATTTCAGCAAAATTGATCAAAAGAATTCATGCTAGATCATAAGAAAACAGTAGTTTCAGCTAACTAATCAAGAAAAACAAACTACCTCGCATACCCATGTCCGGCACTTACAGACACTTTGACCTATGTCCGATACTTCTAAACGAGTACGAGCAAGATAGGTAAAAAGAGGGGTCATAAGGGTATAAACCAGATGATGCAGTAAATGCTGTAAAAATAATGCCAATGCCATAATCCGAAAAGAATAGCAATGTCCCCAAAAGCTATGACTATACAGTAAGCAGAGTAACAGACAAAGGGGCCAAAGAATGCAACTGCAAGCAGAAGAGGTATAGAAAGACGGAGAGGAAGAAGATGGCACGTGCAATGTACGTACTTGATTATTTCCCTAGCATCTGCCAGTGATATTGCCTTATACTTCGTAGGTGCTGCATAAACTGCATCGTTGTTTAGAATCATTGTGATTTTTTTCTTTCTCTCATCTGAAAACTTGTATTTTTCTGCGGAAAAATGATGATTTTTGAGTTACTTCATCGGCATTATTTGGTGTTACTTCATCATATACTCAGAATAGCAACAAATAAAAATCACGCTTTTTCATCCAACGTTCCAAACTCCCAAATCAAGTACTGTAATACATAACACAATTTGGCCACACTTAATTGGGGGCATACCGACTCCTGTGAACAAACAATCGACTCTGTGCAAACAATATTTTCAGAACAAAACAGAGAGCTGAGCAGTGACGGATATACTCCATATACGATAATGTTGCTAATTAAGACAACTCACGATCAACTAACAAAATATTACTCCGTATATTGCATACATCGATTTCAATTGCAGTCGTCGACGACTCTACAATTTTAAACATTGTGCATACAGCAGCATAAACAATCAGGCCTATTGCATATACAACAACATAAATGTATTTTTAAGCATAAAAATATCTTAAATCCCCAAAACTGAACCCTAACCCTAGATTAGGGTTCTTATTCGCAAATTACCTTAAAAAATCATATAGGAAAGAAACAAATCGGACAAATTATACATTCAATCTTCTCATATTGTCGAATTTAGATCATTAATTGAACAAATTAATCCCTAAAATCGTAACTGAATGAATTCGAAATCAAACCTTAACACTACAAACAAATTAAACCCTAATCCGACAAAAACAATACCTAAATCATCGATCGGAAGTTGCTCCTGCGAGATTCCGCGACGTCGGCGAAGCCATTTATTACTGGTTGTTGCGGGTGAGAGGTGTTTAACTAGTTGAACAAAGTATACGAGTAAAAGTTAGGGTTTATATATATGTATAAGAAGGAGAAGACGGAATACCAGAGGTAATGACGAATCTGGGACAAACGAAATGGGCGACGGCGACAAAAAATTGGACGGTGAACGGCGAACGAAGATGGGGGAGATTTAGGGTTGACAGTGGAGATGGCCTACTCCACAAATGTTGATATTTATTTTGTTTATTTTTAGATTTAAAAAATCGGCACTTGATTTCAATTTGAGATTAATGATAATACGTAATATTTTTCAAAATAACATGAAAATATGGGAGACGATGTTCGGTAAAGGGCCTCTAAAAAATATTTGCATTGGCACAGGGCCACCAAATATCATATCACGGCCCTGGTAATCGTGCAATGACTTTACGATCAATGAGATTATCATCAACGATCAATGAGTAAATATTTGAGTTTGGTGGTCGGGTATATGTAAATGGGTTGAGAAAGTGATATGGGTTGGGTAGTAACAACTAGGGGTGAGCAAAACCGGATATCCGATCCGGTTTTGTAAACCGTATCGGATATCCGGTTTTAAAAACTAAAATTTTTCCGATCCGTATCCGATCCGGTTTTTCCGGATATCCGGTTTTCGGATATCCGGTTTTTTCGGATATCCGGTTTTCGGATATCCGGTATCCGGTTTTATATTTTTCTTTTTTTTTAAAAACAATTTTTTCATTTATAAGTAAGAGTAATTAATTGATTTTTAAGCAACGTTACGTTTTATATAAATTGATATAATAAAAATGCACAAAAATAACCTCAAAAAATAGTATATATGTCTTACGGTACCATTATTCTAACAAAATATTACTTTCATTACATAATATCATAAACTTAGTACTAATAGTTTTGTTTTTTACCTTTGAATTCTTTATTGTATAATTAATATTAGGATTAGAATTTTCATAATTTTTATTGTTTTTAAAAAACCGGATCGGAAACCGGATATCCGGTTTCAATTTTCCCCGATACGTATCCGCTACGGTTTTAAGGAAAACCGTATCGTATATCCGGTTATTCGTATCGGATATCCGAAAATTCGTATAATTGAAAACGTATACCGTATCGTATACGTATAATAAAACCGTATCGTATATTTTTGCTCACCCCTAGTAACAACCAATTTTTAGTGGTCCTAAAAATTAGAATAGACAACTGAAATTAATTAAAACAGTTGTATAATATATAGACAACAGTTTTTATAAAACTCAGTTGTCTATTACCAGATAAAGACAACTGTTTCTCAAACAAAACAGTTGTCTATATATTATACATCAGTTGTTAAGGATATCTGATGTCTATTAGGAGTTGTCTATTTGATGTTTTGTAGTAGTTTTATTAATAAAAACTATTTGTTAAAAAAAATTGAAATCTTCGTAAATCTCATTTCATTTATAAAACTCGTTGACTTAATTAATTTTGACATCGTTTTTCTTAAAACGTCTCTTTTCTAAAATTTATAGTTTTAACTCGATTTCCTAATCCTTTATAAAGTAGTATACTTTGACTTATTATATTTTATTTATATTTTGAGTAACGAAATTGGAAATATATTAAAGTTACGATAACGACGATAATAATAAAATGCTAATTTCGTTGGAAATGCTATTTTTATACATTTCACTTATTTTAATAACATACGTATTTTCCATAAGACTTTCTATTTTAAGTAAGTTTCTAGAATTAATAAGTTTCCATTTATGGAAAGTTTTCCCTTTTAATATAAAATGTTTATTCCTTGTTATCTTCATATCTTTTATATTGATTATATTTACTTTGGAATATCGATAATGGGCTGTTTTGGAGTTATGGAATAAAATAAGTGTGGGGTTAGAGTAATATAGTCTGGGATGTACGTTTTTGCCATCAACTGTAAGGTTGGTGTGTCTTTATGGGGCACATTGGTTGTTGAACTGAGCATGGTTTGTGTTCAGAAGAGTGTATGTTTTGACCTTAAGCCAGATACCGCATCGTGTTAGTCGCCGTCAGCTGAACTAGACATATTTGTTGTCTAGGAGGGGTATGCACTACTTAAACCAGGACCTCGCTGCACGTAGTCCTGTTATAGTTGAGTTGCCTAGTTAGAGACTGGATTCTATTATGAGTTAAGTCTACAGTTCTCGAAGCTAGTTTCCAGTATTATCCTAGTGAAAGTCTAGCCTTGTGTACACTGATCGAATTTCCATAACGCCATTTTGAATATTTTTATTATTATCGATACGTTTTGGTTTGCAGGTTGGCAAATATTTGAAGTGTTCTTCTGAAAACTTGTTCTGATTTCATTGTTCCAATATTTTAAATTTTCTCCGAAAGCTTATTTTTATTATATCGTTTTAATGTTTTCCATTTTAAATATTTTGATATAATAATACTATTATTTTTCCATATGATATAATTTGGCTGGGAGAACGTCCGAGTCACTCACCACTGACGTGGCTGTTATGTTTATAACATGACAGGTATTTGTTGCTGGGTTTTGGGTGTGAGCTAGCGAGTAGCGTGGATCCTACTCTTCCTTCATTCGTGTTTATTTATGGATTTGTATAAACCCGTTTGGAGATTTTACTTTTAGCCCTTTTGTAAAAAGAGGCCTTTGTATTGACTTACCATTTCTTTTAATAATATATAGTTTGTCAGTGTGTTTTAATCACAACTCTACAGTATTTCCACCACTGTATTGCGTTAGATTTTCTAAGAGATTACATGAACTGGATACATTTGGTATCCAGGAGGGGTGTATATTACTTAAGCTAGGACCTCGCATTGATAAGTCATCGTCCTATTATGGTTGAGTTGCCTAGTTAGAGACCATGGATCTTCACTGCGTGTGAAGTTGGTGTCTGAGTTCTCGAAGCTAGTTTTTAGTATATCCCTAGTGAAAGTCTAGCCTTGTGCACACTAATTGAATATCCATAACGCCATTTTGAATATATTTATTATTATCGATATAATTTGGTTGCAGGTTGGCAAATGTTTTATGTTTTCTTCGAAAAACTCGTTTTTATTATATTGTTTTGTTACGTTGATTTTTTCAACGAAAACTTATTTTCATTATAATGTTTTATTGTTTTTCATTTTTACTATTTTTCTATAGTAGTAATTACAGTTTTAAAATCATGTTATACGGCTGGGAGAACGTTGGCGTTGCTCCCCACTGATTGTGGCTGTTATGTTTTAACATGGCAGGTGTACTTGTTTTTCCGGTGGGTGTGGGCTAACGAGCAGTCTTGGATTCTGCTTGATCATTTTAATAAATATGTCTTAAGGATTGTTTAACCCCTTTTGTGGATTGTTTTAAATTTTAGCCATTTTTATTTATGGTATTTGTTTGACTTTACCAATTTAATTTACTAAGACATAGTTACAGTGTGTTTTAATCCCGACTCTATAGTGTTTCTCCCACTGTATCCCGTTAGAATTTCTAGGGGATTACACAGTTGTGGGTTGAACTTTGGGTAGTTGTTCCCAGTCTCTTTTTAGGGTGAATTCGTAGTGGGCCGTTCGTTGTGGCCCTTATGCTTCAGTTAATAGCTATCGATAAATGGCATAGTATTGAGTTTCAAGCAATAATGTATGTTATTAAAAGAAATCGAGTGGTTGTATAGACACCCATATTTGGACCCGGTGGCTGCAGGAGTACCCAACAAACACCCGATGACGATCGAACTGCAACGCGACGCGGGTTAGCGATGGTTTAGATAGTTTTTCTACAAAACGGATCAAATAAATTACTCGGAAAAATCAAACTAACATCTTGGCACCCTTAGTCGTGTCGTTACGGTCGCATAGACATTAATTAGAGTCAATTCTGATACCGGGACCCCGAGTCGGTCCCGAAACTCAAACCGAGTCAACACCGCGCCAAGCGAACCTCGGGATGCACACGGAGGCCCACTAAACACACTGTGCTAGGTCAAACACGGGGAAGACTTAATCCCCAAGATTCATATCATGAACCCGCCTCTCGGTTTTGGAAAGTATCAAAATCGTATCTTCAAAACTCCGAGCACCTCACCTTGTGCGCCTGTGTCTTCACGCGCCTAGACCCAGGCGCCTGAGTTCTAGTGCGCCTGGGCTCAGGCGCCTTTCAAGGTGACGAGGACCGAAAACACCTATAAATACCCCCCTTCACCCCCTCATTTCGACACAACACAATTCATTCTTTCTTCCCTCTTCACTCGTAAATAATTTCTCGCTAAGGGCTTGCACTCCGACACCCAAGGCAAATGATCCACTTCGTCGTAGCTCCGATAAAAGCGACATCGATGCTACTCCTCACCTTTGAGCACTCCACTCGATCCCGAGGTGCCTGTGTTCGACTAGCTCAAGTCTAGTAACAAAACTCTACCGGATTAGCCGTAAAATCAGCCAGTAGTAGCGGAGTTCTGCCGGAATAGTCGCAGGAAGGGTCGACTGTAACAGAACTCTGCCGAAATCACTGGGCAAGCTAGGAGGATCCGCCTGTTGAAGTCGAGTCGTCACTAGGTTGTCATCTAAACAAAACTTTACATTCTTGTACCTTTACTATGCACTATGATAATGTCAAACGTGGACACTAGGTCCATTACACATACTAAAACAGGTAACGTCCCTACTTCAACCGCAAACACTAAAATACACTAAATATACCCGAGTAATTCTGAGATTCGTTCTCAACTATCTATGCATCGTGTCCCATTTAGTGTATACTCCGAGGGTGCAACTCCTCACTACATGATTTACTTACATTCGCATTTACAGTTTTTCGTATGATTTATTTCTTTTATGACCTTATAAACGCATACTAAATCACTTAACACGGAATTCAAAACGTAAATCAACTAAAATTGAACAAAACGATGGTCGGGTTCCGTATTAGTCCCGGTGCTCGTCATGTATGGTTCGACGCATCCTTATTAATACCAAACCGACGCATCTTAAGCAGAATACCTGGTAAGGTATACCAGGAGAACGACTAATATCCGTATTATCACGTTAAAACTGATTTGCTAATACCTATGATATTAGTACTCTCTACTCTCCTATGTGCATCTTTTCATGGCCTGCGTGTCACGTAAAATCGCATGCAAAGAATGTAAACACAACTACTTCAACGTCGAAATTTACTTGTCCTTAAATAACCGACATAACAAAAGGTATAGGGTGAAAACAACGGATGTTACAGTATTTCCGCCACAACAAAAGAACGAAGTTATCAGCCCACCGATTGATTAATAGAGGCCGCTATAGTGCGGGCGGGATTAGGTGTTGATGTCTATCGGATGTTGGCTTCCCAATACGTACCCTCACCCCTTACTCAGAATCGACGGTTTCCGGATGTCCGAAACCATTGGCAATGAGAGTCATTCCAGGCATGGAGTGCTTAAGGGTACAAGTCTTTATCTTTAGGTCCCGTGCCCCTCAGCTTTGAGCCGGCTAAGGATCAAAGTTGACTTGAACGGTTTCTGAGTCCCCATGATTGACTCGGTGGCGACTCCACAAATTGGCAACGAATTCAGTTCACTAAAAAGGTCGCCTTATCAAACATATCGGCCTTTAAACATTTACAACCACGACTCGATCGATTCCAAACGGAAACACGGGTGCCCGCACCCGTGTATTACATGTCCGGATCGTCATCTAAATCGAGGTTCGACACATCGCCCCACATGCGAGATCGGACCAACCCCCGACCGGGAGGAGGCCTCCGTGGGTGGCTGCCGCCACACGTTGAAAAATCGGGTCGGTCCCACGAGGGCGCGCGCGGGGCGCCGGGCGGTGCGGACGGACGTCCACAGTTTGACGACTCCGCTGGGGATTTGGAAACAAGTTTCCAGCGGTGGTGTAACTTGAACGAGGTCAGTGAAACTCATTTCCTAGTTCCTAGTTGTGGTTACTACAGGTTTTGGCCCTAAAAAGCCCACCCTAACCAATATCAGCACCAATCGACCTCTTCGCGATAAAGATCCTTATAGACACGCGGAGAGATCCTCGGTTGACGCTCCGGCCGCCTAACGCGTACCTCGCGGATATACTAAACGAGTAGTTCTGAACGGACGGTATGACACTCCTCTCCCCAGATGATTTGTCAATACCTAAGCAAAGGCTGTTCGTGTGCAGTAGCTTACCCTAACCTACCCTTGTCCGCATCCTGCATGAGTGTATGCATTCCTAGTTATGTGTAGCGTGTTTGAACAACCCAAATAAAACACTAAAAATCTGGAT